>OW679195.1:135578670-135762655 GCA_940337035.1 Agriotes lineatus | reverse complement strand
GACTATTCTCCTCAGATAATATAAACCAATCCCGTCAATCAATTTTCAAAATTTCAACCAATCAGAGTCGAATACAGCGAATATTTTGCACTAGTGCAATACCCCGGTATTTGCACAAGTGCAAAGTGGGTATTTGGTATTTGCGGGAAGAAAACCAAACCAGCTAGGTATACAAGAAATCAGGGCATTAACTAGGCAAACTTTTACTGTAGGCAAGCCAACAGTTTTGCGCCCTTCAGTACCATAACGATATATGTGACAAAAATACTAATGTTACTGTATGCTTTCTACATGTATTATCTACGGATATATGATGTAATATATTCAAAACAGACAGCTAGGTATTCAAAAATAAATCCAACATTTTTAATTCAAAAGTTATAAAAAGAAACAACTAAATGTTAAAATAACAAAATAAGCATACGCATTTATCAGTGAACGCGAGTCGAATCCCACTGACTGCAATGTTTTTTTAAATTTCCAAATTCACCAAATTCGCATTAAATCTAAGGCTTTCAGTATTATTAGCAGAGGTGAGGTATTTTTTATCTATTTTGTAGATAATTTTGAAGACTCTTAGCTATAATTCGATATAGAAAAAGTTGTTTTTCTTGCAGCTCGCTTTCTGTATTAAAGACGTTGAAAACATTTTCTTTTGTCATGCTTTTATGTACAATTCAATTTTATAAATGCAAAAAAATATTTTTTGCACTTTCGAGATTAAAGTTGGCACATTAGTAACTTATTTCAGGGACTAAAGTAGCTCATTTAATCCCTGGGAACTTTAGTAATTACTTTGATCCCTAGGCATTAAAGTAAAAGTGTTACCATAACTAAGGTAAATTTATTTACACAGCATTCTTAATAAAAATTTGTATTTAAAATTAATCAGTTGGCTGTACTGAAGTGCATGATCAGTCTTTCTCAAATTCGAGGTTAGTAGGTTAGTTTTGGTTGTCATTTGACACACACTGACGCAAAACTTACCTGCAAATGTCGACTTTGACATAGACTGACAATACACTTCAGTACTTCCAACTGATTCAGGTTATCCAGGGTCTGCTGCGATTCCGTTTTTAAAAATCACTCTATACACAACATTCTTAATAAATTTATTATTTAAAATTAAATTGTAGTTGTCAGTTTCCAAATTGCCAGATTCCAAATTTTTCAAATGATTGATGATAATGTTCCCAAAAGTGCATAAAATAGCGGGACTCAAGTGCCTGAACCTCGATGAACTTTACTCCCTCATGATATAATATACTATTAATTACAATAAGACCACTTATGTGGTGCGCTCAAAAGCTATTAAAGACATGTCAATATATTAAAACAATACAATTTGAACAAATAATTGCATTGCGTAATAACATATGAACATATAATAAGGTTCTATACTCGCAGTCACACTGTCACCGGTGTCTTGTAGTAATCAATATATTTAAAACGGGAAGCTTTTTCTATCGCCATCTAGTATAAGCCTTGTATTAAGCCGATTTCTATAATTCTTTTTTTAATAAAAACCTGCCACCGTGTAGGGTCGCAAAATTGTTTTAAATTTGACAAATTCTAGAGGGCAAGTAATTGTAGCGAAAAATGCTAGAACAGTGGAACAAGTAAGGTCTGTGATGTTCTGCTGATTGTTGCAATGGGCCACTGTAACAGCGATGAGCCCAAAGCAGTGAATAATTTATATTAATATGTGCAACCAGTGGAGCCACTCTAACAGTTTTTAAAAATGTAAGTTTGTTTCTCGTCACTGCTGTATTACATTCAGTTTTATAAATTAAAAAAAATGTTATAATTAAAATAAGGCCACCTATGCGGCGGGATAAAAGCTAGTACTTTTAATGTTTTGATTGATATAGGTGAGAGTTATAAAACAAACGCCGTTACAAACTGGTAGATATCTAACATTCCCTTTGGAAATTGCACAAGGAAATGTATCGAACAGATTGGGTGAAATTCACATTTTTAGAATTAGCTAAAATTAATTACAAATGAATTTGTTTGTAAAATTGCCCACTTGTTTATTTGTTTTTTTAATTAAGAATTATTTTTTCAGTGCAATTTTGGCGCCCCTTGCCGGTTGCGCCTGTAGGCGGGGGCCTATACCTAGTCACGCCCCTGCATGAAATGACAGAAAGAAAACTGAAGATTCTTTAAAAAGAAATAATATAGTATGCAAAGGATGAAATTTCTTAGGGGCATAGTCTTGCAATATTCCCCGCGTGCATTCTGTATAATTAAAGTATTTCTCTCAAACGCTTCGCGTTCTCGAATACAGAATTCACTAGGGATATAACTACTGAATATACAATGTGTTCTTTCAGTAGCACAAGTATGTGTAAACACAGTTATTTCTTCAAGAGATATAGTTAAATTTGCAACTACAATTATTTTCTATTTATTCTGAATAACTATTTGAAATGAACCATTAGTGATTAGTGAGTTAAAACTATTTCTAATTTTAATAATAATTATTTAAAATTAAATTATCATTTATGATTTTATATTTACTTTTCTTAAATTGCAAACGTTGCCCAGGGATATTAAAAGTTAAGGTACAATCTGCGTAGTTACTTCTTAAATGAGCAACTGATTTAGTAAAAATAATGGGTTTCCATTCTTCAAAATATCTTAAACCATGCCCTTTGTTAATATAAAGACAAAACTAATGTCGTTTATAATTATTTATAATTAGTTTAGGGCAATTCAGTTGCCAACTATAACTATTTCAATATAACTTGTGGTTTGTGAGTTTGCAAGCTTATAATTAATTTTAAAAAATCAAATAAGCCTTTAGCCAAAGAATGAGATATGCTTATATATACAGTGTGGACATAAAGTAACGGATAAATTCATTAACTTCGTAGATATTCATTTTTATGAAAAAAAAATCTCGATTTTCAGTTTCTTATGTAATTTTTTGTTCATGATATGACGTCATCTACTGTTATTTTAAATAACAACCTTTATTTGTTATTATGGTTGAGTGGCGGCGGGCGAACGAAGTGGTTGTTTTGAGGCGAGGCGAATTTTGAATTACGTGTAATTCAGTGTGTGAATAAATTACATTTATCAGCGATACGGGAATAGAACGACGGTAAACGGTACAAGTGAATAATTGAATAATAATTCCTAAAAATTAACGAATCCGTGTAAACATAACCAATAAATAATTTTTGAAACTCAGTCAGATTTTACGCCGTTTGGCGATATCTAAACCAGCGGAGCGCAAGCAGGAAACGCAAGGTCAGATCTATCATTTATTTATATTTACCTTCAATACTTATCAGTTGTTGTTGTACCCGACCATTATCATGGAAAAAATACTCGAAGAAATTAACAGTAAACTAAGACAAAATAGACACCAGGAATGCACGAATTGAGAATAAATTAGATAACTGTCAGGCGGAAATAAAACGGCTGACTAAGGAGAATGCCGAATTAAAAGCAGAAATAAGTAGCTTAAAAACAAAATCGGTAGATCAAGAAGAAAGAATAGAAATCTTAGAAAAAGAAACTCGTAAAACGAAAATTGTTATTCAAGGAATGCAGGACGAAGAGCAGGAACCGGAATTGAAATTAAAAGAACAAATAAGAGTGCAGTTGAGAACAATTGGAATCGAAATTAACATGGAAAATGAAACCCAGGAGATCAAAAGATTAGGAAGGTATGTTACAAACAAGATAAGACCTATTCTGATAGAACTAAATTCCTGGAACAAAAAAATGCAAATTCTAAAAGCGGCAAAGAAACTCAAGGGTACTGGAATCTGGATTACAGAAGACTATCCAAAAAAAGTGAGAGACGAAAGGAAAGAACGACTGGTATTTAAAACTAGCTAGAGAGAATGGGAATAGAGCATTCATTAATTATGATAAATTGATAGTTAATGGAGCGAGATGGACATTGGACCAGCTAGAAGATAAGAAACAAAAAAGAAAGGAAGAACTGTGAGTCAACGATCACCACTGAATAATAGCAATGAAATGGAGACGAGTGGAAAGAAGGTGATCCTTGACAGGCATACCACTAATATTTCAAAAAACTGCTAAAACAAAAGTTACAGGATGGGAAGAAAGTTGACGAACGCTATGAGATAAGGCCTAATGATTTAGAGACTACAAACAACGAATTAATTACCTAATACAAAATCTATTAAAATTTTTGGTTGCTGGAACGTAAGAACGATGCATGCAAGTGGAAAAACAAATCAAATAGTGAATCAAATGCTTAAGTATAGAATTGACGTTTTAGGGCTAAGCGAAGTGAGATGGCTCGGCAACGGTGAAGTAAGGACAGAGCAGGGTATTGCAGTAGTGTATTCCGGTAAATGTGGAGATAACGCCAAACACGAATATGGCGTTGCGTTTATGATAAGCAGGGAAGCCAAAAAAGCACTTTTGGATTGGGAAGCGATTTCCGAGAGGATAATTGTAGCTAGATTCAGGGCCAAATTTTTCAATGTTACGATAATAAACACGTACGCTCCTACAGAAAATGAAGTATATATAAACAAAGAAGAATATTACGAAGAATTGCAATCAGTGTATGATAAACAACGAAACAGTCATAAGCGAGATATTATCATTCTAATGGGTGACATGAACGCAAAAATTGGTAACGAAAATGAAGGCAGGGAAGAAATAATGGGTAGGGAAGGAATAGGCAAGCTCTACGACAACGGGAAAATGTTTCTGGACTTTTGCACTATAAACGACCTATTAGTAGGTGGCAGTGTCTTACCACATAAGCTAATACATAAAGTCACTTGGATCGGACCGGGAGGAAGGCCACAAAACCAAATCGACCACATAGCTATAGAAAGGAAACACAGAAGCTGCCTTTTAGATGTTAGAGCAATGCGAGGAGCAGACATCGGTTCCGATCACTTCTTAGTAAGGGCAAAAATAAGAATTAAAATTAAGGCTGAATATAACATACAGCAGAAGACGGTAAGATATAACACCCTCCTTCTGAAAAACGACGAGATACAAAGTGACTATAATAGACGGCTGGAAGAAAAGCTAAAACAAGACACAGGGTTCGATAACTTGAATATAGAGGAGACGTGGGAAAGATATAAAAGTATATTGAAAAGCACAGCAGAAGAAATAATTGGAATTAAAAAGAGGAGTGATAAACCATGGTTAACTGTGAATACAAAAAAATTGATAGAAGAAAGAAATAAAATAAAACAAAAGATACTAGCCGCTAAAACACAAATCAGAAAAGAACCGTTAGAACAGACATACTGGAGCACAGACAAGCAAATAAAAAAGAGTGCAAGAAAAGATAGGAGGAAACAACAGGAAGAAATATTAATGAAAGCAGAAGAGGCAGCTAGAAAAAACGATATGAAAACTCTGTATAACACAACACGAAAAATGGCAGGGAGTAGAACTATAACAACGAATAACATTAAGGATAAGAATGGGGTGATGCTTAAATCACAAGAAGACATTACGAATAGATGGATTGAAATTTTTAAAGAAATTTACTCAAAGGGTGAAGCTAACAGCTTGATTATTAATAATGAATTGAACGTTACAGTAGTAGAGGAAATCAACATAGGTATGAACAAAATATCAGAGGGAGAGATAGAACAAGCTATAAAGCTTTTAAAACCTGATAAAGCAGCTGGCCTTGACGACATACCAGGGGAATTAATAAAATCAGGTGCAGAGATCAATGTTCATATGCTACATCATTTATATATAAGCGGGGTTCCTACAGCCTTTGCCGCATCCCGCATTTCGATCACCATTTGTCTTTTTCTCTCCAAGCTTCTTCATCTATTGCTCTATCAGACATAATTTTCTTTATGCCTTGAATCCAGGATGTTTTTGGTCTTCCTCTTTTCCTTCGGTTCTGTGGTGTATACTCCAGAGCTCTCTTTGGCCACCTTTCCTCTGGCATTCTCATGACATGGCCGTACCATATCAATTGTTTGGATTCTACTCTGTCAATAGTGCCATAGATTCGATTTGTTTTGCGTTTTATGTCTACATTTGAGACATGTTCCAACCTTGATATTCTACATGCCCTTCGCATGAAATCCATTTCGACAGTCTCAAGCCTTCTGGTATTCTTGGCAGTTAGCTGCCAAACCTCCGAACCATAAGTTAATATGGGCTCCACTATTGATTTGTAGATTGTCATTTTTGTGTTTAACTTTATCTGATTGGACCATAGTAACGAATTTAGCAGACGGACACTTTTCCGACCTTGTTGAATTCTATTATCAATATCTTTATTTGACGTTCCTTCTTGTGATATTACCGTACCCAGATATTTGTATTTTGTACATTTTTTTATTTCTTTATTTATTTGTAGTGTTGGATCTTCTATATTATCTCCTATTACAAGGTATTCGGTCTTCGTCATGTTCATATTTAGACCCCACTTTTTGTACTCCTCTATCAACTTCCTGATCTAAAGTCTATGTCTTCCTCCTCGTTGGCTATGATGACTTGATCGTCTGCGAATAAAAGCGTTGTCAAACACTTATCATCTATCTGTATCCCCATTCCTGCTACTTTCTTCATCCATTTGTCTAGTGTTTCTTGGATGTATATTTTAAACAGGGTAGGTGATAGGGAGCAACCTTGTTTAAGACCCTTTGTTACTTTAAACGGCGATGACATCACATTTCCTAATTTAATAGCGCTAACAGATTATTTATACATATTCCAAATTGCTCGAATATATATGTTACTAAGGCCAATCGTTGCCAGAACTTCAAATAACTTCTTCAAGGGTATGGAATCGTAAGCCTTTTCTAAGTCAACGAATACTAAATGGGTGGAAAGATTTCTTGCAGTTCGTTTTTCGATTATTTGTTGTAATATAAAAATATTATCCACACATGATCTGCCAGCTCGGAAGCCACTCTGTTCTTCTATACTAGCTATCTCTTTTTCAAGTCTCTTTTTCAGAATTCGTCCGTACAACCTTCCCACTGAACTGGTTACACTTATTCCTCTGTAGTTCTGACAAAGTATTTTGTTCCCTTTTTTGAAAATAGAGCTAATGTACGCTATATTCCAATATTTCGCGATATCTTCTCCTGCTAACATTCATTTGTTGAAGGTTTCTGCTAGGATTTCATGTAACCTATCTGTCTCATATTTCACCAATTCAATGGGGATGTTTCCTGGACCCGCCGCTTTTCCATTTTTTGATTGATTAAGGGCTTCTTTTACTTCTTGTGCTGTTATCCAATAATATTCCAATATGCGTATACTTTCCTGTCCACAATTTCATGAGAGCTTAACCATTTATCGTAAGCTTTCTTTTTAGTTTCTACTAATTCTTTTATATCTTCTAACCACCATTCTGAATTCCATTTATTTATTTTTTCTTTATACCCTAAAGCTTCATGTGCTGCTTCATGTACACATATTTTCATTTGTTCGTAGATTTCTTGTGGGCTATTGTTTGTGTTGACTGTTTGTAATTTGTTCGCAAGTCTAAGTTTATACAAAAATCTTGTGGACTCTTCTCGTAGGCTTTCTACATTAAACGTGAGTGTGTCTACTTTTTGCACTGTAAATTTTTTTTCTTGCGTTATGTTTGTTTTCCTGTAGTTCACGATTACTTTAGCCATCAACAGGTGGTGGTCTGATCCAATTTCTGTCCCACGATATACCCTTACGTCTATAGTTTTCAACATTGAGTTTTGCCGTTGGATTATATAGTCAATTATTGACTGTAGTCCTTTAATTGGCTGTGTCCACGTAAATTTATGTATCTCCTTATGGGGGAAAAAATCCGTTCATTATTTTCAGCGATGCTTGACTGCACAGTTCCCTTAGTCTCTCACCGTTATCATTTATTTCAGGTTCCCCATATTTTCCTACCACGGGATCATTTTCTTCTCTCCCTATTCTCCCGTTAAGATCTCCTATTACAAATATTTCCTTATCTTCCTTAAGCTCTAAGAGGGTATCTTGCAGCTGGTCATAGAACGTATCTTTTGTTTGTATATCTGAATCATTACACGGAGAATACACTCCAACAATTACAATATGTTGTCCATTCTTTTGTATTTCTAACAATATAATTTGTTCGTTTATTTCTTTCCAACCTTTTATATTATTTTTTAAACTTTTATGTATTGCTACTGAAACTCCTCTTTTGGCCTTGGAGTCCTTGTTAACACCGCTGTATATGTGTACGTATTCTCCTATAATCTCGGTTCTTTTACCCTTCTTCTTTGTTTCTGTGAGTACACATATATTAATTTTCATTTTTTTTAGTTCTTTAAAAACTTCTTCTTGTTTGGTCCTTATTCCTTGGACGTTTATAGTGCTTATCCTCATAATCCTTTTTCGGAGCGTTTGTCGTAATTTAGATCCATCTTTATTCCGAGGCGAATTTTCGAAATTTTTAGCGATTTTCTTCGAAAAGAATTTTCCAGAGAATGGGTTGCTGGCCCATCGCTCCAACCCCCAACCTGGAGGGCCAGGTACTGCATTTTTGGGGTGTACTTCCCCTAGATAGACTGTCTTTCAGGACTGCCGAGATCTATCTTCCCATTTCAGGTGGTTCATCCGCTTCCATAACCGTTGGAGATCCATATTTGCCATTTACTGAATAAAATATGGACAGAAGAGGAAATCCCTAAGGAATGGTCAATAGGAATGATTATTATTATACCCAAAAAAGGTGACAGGACTGAATGCGAAAATTGGAGGGCTATAACTATTCTAAATACAATAAGTAAAATCCTATCAAGTTAATATTGGAGAGATTAAAAGATGCAACATTGGCCACTCTGAGAGAAAATCAAGCGGGATTCAGACCAAGAAGATCCTGTATTGATCACATTGTTACCCTAAGAATAATTTTAGATGAATGCAACCAATGGCAAAAAGACGTATACATGGGATTTGCTGACTTCAAGAAAGCTTTTGACAAAATAGACAGATCGAAAATGTGGCAAATACTAAAAGAATACGGAATTCCTGCAAAATATATCAGTATCATAAAATTATTATATGAGAACTATAGCGATTGCATAATGCATAATGGAGTGAGGTCAGACAACTTTATGATAGAAACCGGGGTTAGGCAGGGTTGTATCCTGTCGCCGCTTTTATTCCTATTAGTAATTGATTGGGTAATGAAGAAATCAACGGACAACAGGAGAGGATTAGCGTGGAGATGGGATAGAAAACTGGAGGACCTAGAATATGCCGACGATGTCTGCCTAATAACTGAAAATATAAATCATTTACAGAGCATACTAAACACATTAAAGAAGAATGCGCTTACTGTTGGGCTTGAGATAAATACAAAAAAGACAAGTACGCTAAAGACAGCCCATACAGAAATTATAGAAGTAGAACTGGAAGGAAAAAACTGCACAATCCTAAAAGTTTCACATACCTCGGCAGCATACTAGAAGAACAGGGAGGATGTCAAGCCGACATAAGGACAAAAATATGTAAAGCGCAAAACCCTTTCAAAATGCTACATAGAATTTGGGTGTCAAATGAGCTCTCAAATATTACGAAGATCCGAATTTTTAAATCAAATGTTGTTAGCGTACTTCTGTATGGATGTGAGTCGTGGGCAATAAACAAACAACAGACTAAGGAAATTCAAACATTTATTAACAAGTGCTTAAGAAAAATCATGAAAATATATTGGCCTAATGTCATCTCCAATATAGATCTATGGGCTATTACGGACGCGAACCTATTTACAGGACCATAAAAAGACGCCGCTGGAATTGGATTGGGCATACCCTAAGGAAGCCGAGTACAGATATACCCGACAATCACTTGAATATAACAGCAGAGGCAAAAGAAACAGGGCCGACCAAATCTGACATGGAGAAAAAATATACTGGATGAATGTAAGGAGAAGAATATAACATGGAACCAAGTGAAACAGTTAGCACAAAACAAAAACAAGGGGAAGGCATTCGTCGAGAACATATGTACGAAAGTAGAGGAAGAATAACTCAACCGTTTAAAATAAAAGTGAAAGTGTATAAAGTGCATATTAGTGTAAGACTGACTACCTTATGCTAATTAACATACAGTCTTGAAACAATCTTAGGACGCCCTGTGGTCGATGGAGAATCTACAGGACTGATGATGATGATGATGATTTGTTATTATTGGTTTCGGTAGTACTTTTTATCCAGTTTCGAACGGTAAGTATAAAATTTTCAATATGTTCCATTTGAAAAAATTGAGAAAAATGGTCTTAAAACTTAAATATTAAAAACCAATGAATGAGCAAAATAAATCTAGTTACCGGTGGATAAAACAAAAAAAGATTAGTTACATGTCAGAATTAAATCATTTGTAAATGTCATAACAAAATAAGCGTCCTTTGCTTTTTCTAAATTAGAATTTACATTTAGAAAACTATATATTTTATTAATAAAAATGGTTTTTAATATTTAAACTTTAAGACCGTTTTCTTCAATTTTTTCAGATGTAACATATTGAAAATTGTATATAATTGAAAACAACATAAAAAGTACTACCAAAGTCAATAATTAAAAATACAGGTTGTCATTTAAAAAAAGTTGATGGCGTCATATCATGTAAAACAAATTACATAAAAAACTGAAAATCAGCTGAAAATATTCCCTATGGTCAAAATCGCCATACCCCTTCGAGATTTTTTCATAAAAATAAATATCAACGAATTTAATAAATTTATCCATTACTTTATTGCCACACTGTATATACAGGATGTCCCAAAATTAGCCTGCCAAACTTTAATAGCGAATTCTAGAACGGGAAATATTAACAAAACTTTATATAGCCATAGGCCGAAATATCCTTGGTATTCCAGATACAGGGTGTTAAAGTGTAGTGCTGAGGATCGTTTTTGTTTAATGCACATAGACGGACAAAACTGGGGGGGGGGGGGGGGGGGGCAAGGAAAATATTGCCCCAACTTTTTTGTGTGGGAGTTTTGATAACAAAATGTAAAGCCTGAAGTTTTTGACAACAAAAAGATACTCTTGTCTCATGGGCCTATTGTATCCCGATATCAAGTAAAATCAGATTTAAACATTTAGATTTTTGATATATCCACATTCGAAATCTAATCATAATTGGTAGACCATGGAAAATGTAGTCGTTTAATTTAAATAATTCTGTAACTGATTAAAAAAGACAACAATTTAACTCAAACGATACATAACAGAAACTTAATAAAAACATATGACACCAAAACTAACAAACTTAAACTAATCATAATAAATGTGATCAAACTGAGAAAATCGTTACAAAATTTAACAAAGAAAACACTAAAACTAACAAACACAAAAGCGAAACAAAAGGTACTATTATTAATGCAGTAAGTGTTCGAAAACGTTGCCATTTTGTGCAATGCAAAGTCGATCTAAATGTTTAAACCTGATTTTACTTGATATCGGAACGCATAGGCCCATGAGACCAGAGTATCTGTTTGTTGTCAATGTTGTCAAAAACTTCAAGCTACTACATTTTGTTATCAAAATTGATAAAAACGCTCACAAAAAAGTTGGGACAATATTTTCCTTGCCCCCCCCCTCCAGTTTTACCCGTTTATGTGCATTTTACATCGCTAAGCGTAACTTTATTGTTTTAAGTACAAAAAGTTTAGTAGGTGTACAAAGTTTCAAACAATTATCTTTGAACGTTTCGAAAATATTAAACAAAAACGATCCTCAGCACTACACTTTTAACACCCTGCATCTGGAAAGCCAAGGGATTTTTGGCCTATGGTTATACGTACAAAGTTTTCGTAATATTTCCGGTTCTAGAATTTGCTATTAAAGTTTGGCAGGCTAATTTTGGGACACCCTGTATATCTATATGTTAAATGATAATAATCCACAGTTTTAAGCAACAGTAAAAACATAACTACTTACCTACCACTTCTTAACTACGGCTGGGAAAATGGTAATTTTAAACGAGTTTCACTTGTACTGGGCCAACTAGGTGAACAACAAGGACACATAATTTATAAAAATACGAAAGACTGCGAGACCTCATTTCAATTTAACGTTCCTACAAAAGAGCTATAAAAAGTAGTGCGAACTTTGAATTTAAAGACATAAAGAGTCTGTAACATTATATCCGAACAAGAACAAAAAATATGAATATTTGTTATATCTATTGATAATAATCAGTTTAATAAAGTCCTAGGAAGTAACAACACATTGGATGTTACGAAAAAACGAGATATTCGCCTGTGCTTGACGAACACTAAACCGAACATAAATAAAATTGTTTCTTCTCATGCTTCGCAATTACGTAAAAGTATTTAATTACGAAAAATATAAGAAGAAACCTCATAAGAATCAGAAGAAGAGACCGGTTTGTTGGGTGTAAAAAGCGTACTTAGCGTTCGAATTTATTTTGTTGCATAGACTTGGTCGTATCAACGCTATTTGGAGCGTCGTAGTCGTGTAAACGTAGCTTCATTAACCCTTCGCGTATACGCCGATAGTGGTTATCTGCAATACCGGCAAACTATGCTGGGATTTCTGACAGATTTCGCGGATTTTCTCTCTGCGTTGAAAGAAGCGACTTGTATGTAATTTTCGTGCTTCAAATTAGCCCGTTAGCTTCTGGTATTTGTAGAGATTCTTCGCGGAAGCTCCGCGTTGCTGCGGATTTGGGCCTGGAACACTTATTTTGGGACATATAAAGTCCACATCTATTACACGGATCATTCATTACAAGTTGTTAGCATCCTCGCCATAAAAAGCCTGTATTTCAGGGTGAATGTTTAATCCATTTTGGTTTTAGTAAGGTTTTGTATTTCTGCCTATTGCATACGGCGTTTCTAACTTCCCGGGAGGTTCTAAAATTTACCGATACAGCCTGTTATTTGAGGCCTGCATTCCTTCCATCCTGTGAGCATTATTTGACTTTAATTCACATCGCTCAACTGACCCGCTTCGGAGTTATATTTCGCTTGCGACCTGGTGATCTCTGCAAGCACCAGGAACTTGCTGCCATCATAGCTGTGATAGCCCGCATGGAGGCTATTTAACCATCCACTGCAAGCGCTTGATCTGTCAGATAAGTAATTACGACTCCATTAAAGTTGTGGAATTATACCTTCTTGGCGTAGCGTTCGGATATTCGTGTGGTGCTGTTCTAACCGGCGCACCTAGTTGGTTCTCTTTAGGACCCAGCCAATTCTAAATTGGATTAATGATAGTCGTCCTACAAGCATTCAAGGGTCAGCGTAGAGCGAATTAGAGAATTATTGCTTGTAGTTTATACTTATGTATCTAGCCTTGAATTGTTCATTGTTGTGTGGTTAATTACTAGTATAAAATGCTATTTGGGGGTGCACCCTTTGCTTAAGTAATGATTTTAGAACCTGCTGTACTGGCTATTCTATGCAATGTTTGCTTAATAAATTTAATGAACTGTTTATGATATTAATTCTCTGATTTGTTTACTGCCACCTTTTGCATTTCAGATATTGCACGATTGCCTGCTGCGATTTATTTCAGTTTATTAAGTTATCAATCTATATGGGTATATTTGTTGTAAGTAAAAACTTGTTGGCGCTAATAATATTTGATAATAACATCTTATAAAGAACAGCACGTCGTCTTCACTTAGCTTAGCTGGCGGGCCTTCAAGCATACACTCGTAGTGTTGCGATATTTAAATATTTAAGAAAATTATAGCTAACAGGTTTTAGAGCAGGGAGATCTTGTATCGACGGAATATTTGTTCTAAAACCACGGATAGAAAAAAAATTACATGTGAGAGCGAAAGCGAACTCTCTACCGCACATTTCTACTGCAGGTCGGCATTTCTACCGTACTACAGCACTGCTTCCTTGTTTCCGTTGCCCACTACTAGCGACATTGTGGGATGGGGTAGCTCGCAGGCAGTTTTCTGGGTAAACTCCGTGGGGTCTGCTAAGGGTAGCAGCTTGTCTCGGATAACTAGTTATCGGAAGTCTGCCCGTCACCTAAAAGGACGGCCTGGCGTGTATCGAATACTAGAGCCAGTTTTTTGGCCCAACACCTCAATCGACTGGCTGGACTCGTCTCGAATTCTAGTACAGACTACCGGCGCGACACCTCTAACGACAGCTCGAGTAATTCCCTCGCCTCGAGTACTAGATAGGATTGCTCCTATAGATCGACACCTCAAACGGCGGCCCAGCCTTTACCAATTCAATACGTCTCTTTTTGCTCAACAAGCTGGAACAGCTCCGTTACGGGAAGGCAAAAGTATTGTCTTGAGAGAATGGGCTGTGTAGAAATCAAAGAAATCATGCGCTTGTCCTTGCTACCCTGGGGCTCCTGCAAACGAGACTTCTCTTGATGTGTGGGTCGGGGGGAGGCATACTCACCGTGGAGCCAGGTAATTAGACGGTTTAATTCAATAATATCGAACAATGATGTGACGAAAAAAAACACAGGTGTTATTTTAAATATTAAGTTACCGCGGGGAATTTTGACGCACACGCCTATGATACCGCCCCGTGGGTGAAGATATTCGCGAAACGCCAATCGGTAACGAGAAAATGGTACCCTTCGCGTTTCGATTCCTCATCCGATCCGAAGTAGGAAGGCGACTTGGGGGCCTAGCGCTTCGAAGCCCCCGGCGCCGAGCCGTGGTTGTTTACCTCATTGGAAGAGGCTGCTCATCATCGTCGTTTTAGGAAGATTAGGAATTTGTTTGCAAACAAAGAAGCTAGACGTGTGCTACTAGGGGGATCGGTTTTACGATGTGAAAACGCTGTGGAAGTTTAGGAACGTTGCCGTGGATCCATAGTTGGTATTTAACCGAATTTAAATTAACTTAGAAACTACTCATTGTGTGGAGGGGCCGTGTCGCCGAAAACTTCATTTTCGTTGACCGCCAACAACCGATTTGGAGCAAGCCCTCTCATCGCACCACGGGAATCTTCAGGGTACTGGAAATCTATGAACCTCTTTGCTTTAAACTGCAGACTCGCTTTGCCTTCATATCGGTATTGTTAAACCTGCATTACGTTATAGGTATCCCTTTTTTTGAATAGCTTCTATAGACTTTGTAGTTCCTACATGTTTCTACCTCCCCCTCCTAGTAGCTAGAGCTTACATACATTTATATTTATATAATGATTAATTTTTTATATGTGTGTTCTCCCAGCGTTCGCCTCACGAACATCAGTTTTAAGCTTCTCTTCATCAGGTTGGGCAATAAACATTGTTAATGCACCGGTTGACTTGCGGCCACCCTAATATGTTTTACAAAATCACAATTGAATTAGACAAGAGGAATAAACTGAAATTTAGTGTGTAGGAAATGGATTTTTGGCGAAGGTAGTGTGGTGTATCCAGGCTCCAATCCCAGATTAATTTTCAGAGCTCTATAATTGAAACAATAAGAACCAAACAGGCCTGAAAATCTCTGGCTAAAAAATAATTTGGGTTCTCCCAGAAAGACTGAAAAAAAGAAGACCTCCAAGAAGCTGGAAACAAGATACAGGGTGATTCATAAGTATAGCCATAAAATTAAATTGATGAATACTAACCTTAGCAGAAGTACATTACACTACAAATAAATCGCCTATATGGTCCAAGCTTATAAGAGCCACTGACAAACACCAATATCTTTATTAGGTAGATCAAATAAGAGTATCAAATGTGATTGCAATAACCAAAGAACTTCTTTGTTTGCTTCTACATTTTATCCAAATCCGGTCTTATCGGAACCATCATCACACAATTATGTTTATAGAAATGCATTCCAGTGACCGTCAATCAGTTTGAGAAATTAAATGTTTTAAGTTTTTGTGGGATTATTAATTTTTGACTTACAGTTTATTATGCAAAGTTGTTCTGTTTGATGTCCTCTAACTACCCTTAAATTTTTTGATTGTACTTATGAATCACCGTGTATAAATGAAACAATACTGGCAAGAGGGCTCTAAGGAGCGGAATCTAGGATTTTACTGCTTTTAATTACCTCTAAGCTCAAACACAACTCTGGTTCATGTGCCATTAAAAATAAATACAATACCCACCTCATATTTTTGGGAAGGACACAATAATGAGCGAGACTTTGAGTGGTCCACACTGATACGGTAGACTCTCAGGAGGCACGGGAAAAAAACGTTGAGACTCATTGTTCTCAACCATATAATTTTTAGATGATATCGCCACATTTCGTCCTTTCAACAGGCTGACACTGAATTATAGAGAAGTCATATATACACATTAAAAAATACATTCAACAATAGAACATAGAGCTAGAAATTAAGAAAATTATTGCATGTGAATTTTGTCAATTACGAAAAAAGCGCAAAAGTATGTGACAACAAAAATTAAATAAATAAATGCAAAACTATAAACATATATATTACTACGATATAGGCTTTCACAAAAGCAGGTACGACATAGAATTGGTGAAACATTAATGCATTTATCTACTCATAAGCATCGTAGGCACAAAGATAATCTTGCAAGCAAAATAAAACATTTATACCAGCGTCAAATAGGATAAGATAAACGCTAAAAGGAGGCTTTTCCTCATAATATCTATTTTAGTCAAAACAATTCAAAAGCGCAGACAATTTTGAGCTGCGATTACAGCATTTATATAATATCATGGGACTATGGGTTGATTTTTTCATAAAAATAACGTTGTATTTGGCAAATCTAGTTAGAATTAGTTGTATGCTATATGAACAAGCATCGATTAGAAAACCTGTTTTACAAATGGCAATAGCTTAAATCAACTGCGGTGAAATATAGATATCTACAGTGATATGTGTACCCCTAAGAATAATAGTGAAATAGAAGGTAAAACATATCTAAGTGCTGTGCTACGAAATTTGCATTTCATATTATCAAATGGTGTAGCAAGCTCCAAGACTTTTATGCAGGGCTACACGAGTGCGGAAGGTTAGGATTGTGTCAAAGTCGATTTTGCTACACAAAAACTTTGCAGGCTGGACTCATAGCACAGAAACGGTGCCTACAGTATGGTATCTTCAAGTAGGCCCAAATGAGACCCTACAAAGACATGCAGTGAAATAAATTCCGTTGCTTAAATATGAAACTTACCTGTTAAAAACAGTAAATTGCCAGATTCTGCATAATTTGGATTCTCACGCTGTACACACATTAGTGCGGATGCACAAGGACCTGGTAATTAACATTCCGGCATCAAATTGGTGGATAAGGAGCCACATTGCAAGACGAACAAAAATCATGTTAATAAGGCACCATCACCGATCAGAGCAAAATTGACATGATGGACTTTGTGAGGTGGTGAACCTAAAAATAAAATTAGTTTTAAGATTACATTAGTAGTTTTTGTATAATTTTAAGTGAAAGTATGTTTAGTGTAGATAGTTTTTATCTCTTAAGTTTTAACTGTTTGAATAAACCAATTAGAGCAACTTTTATAAGCCAACGTAAAGCGTTTCTAGGAGCTACCGCAACAAATTATAAATAGAAGAGCTGCAGAAACACGAGTGAAATTCATTTTTGTCGTGCTATGCAAATCCACGCTACCTTGCTAAACAAAATTTATAGTTCTGTTTTTGTTTATAATTAAAAAGATTTAATTGAGGCAGCAGTCAGCAGTTATTGCGAGGTCAACTGCATTTGGAACATCGGCGAACAGATTCACTGTCAGCATTAGCGCACCCTTTCCGGAGGAGTCCAGTACCAGAAGCGAGACAAGCAGGTGGCATGAAAATTATTGTTGCTGTAGCTGGCTCAATGATGTGTGTGCCTACCCCCGACCCATACACCAAGGGAAGCCCCGTTTGCATGTGGCACAATGGCGATCCAGGGGAGCAAGGACGGGTGCATGATTTCTACAAAACCCATGCTCTCAAGACCCTATTCTTGCCTTGCAGTGGCGGAGCTGTTCCAGCTTGTTGAGCAAAAGAAATCCTGCCTACATCCGAGGCGAGTGAGTTACTTGAGCTGTCGTTAGAGTTGTCCTACTGGTAATCTGTACTAGTATTCGATACGAGCCCTGGCAGTCGATTGAGATGTTGGGCCAGGTGCGAAACTGGTCCTACTATTCGAGACTGATTTTAAGGGAAAAAAAGTTTCTATGGACGTGGATTAGGAAATGCGTTTTAAGGGAACTATAGTTCTGAAATGGGTAATAAAAAATAAGGATCTTATTTAATTAAAATGGTACAGAAAAAATAAATTTTATGTCATTGGGCTTGTTTAAGCTACTTTTTATGCTGAATTAGATGACTTGAAAACAAGTTGGTATTAGGTTTAGAAGAGGTAGTTTATACAAGGGTGGAGATATTTTTGTATCGTAAGTTTTTACAATCGAATTTTTCGTTAATTCTAGATATTCGAAAAACTTAGACTCTTACGTATAAGAAATACTCTTGTTTGGAATAGCTGGAGGCAGTCGTTTTCGAAAAATAAGGACCTGAAGATCGAAATTCGCTACTTCAGGAGCGTCATCTACTACTAGTAGTAATGTGTTTTTCTATTACTCTTCTCGGGACTCTAGTTTCCTTAAAACGCACTTCCGGATTCACACCCATGGAAACTTTTATTTGATTACATAAAAATATGTACGGGAAAACCTAGTTTATTTAAAAACTTTTTATATTCTGCCACAAAAAAGAGCCAACCTGCGTCAAACAGCTATGGTAGTAAATCGGTAGCTGCTAGAACGCAGATGACTGATCCTTTGCGCTTACCACACTTACCGCGTGGGCCGACCTAGCTCAATTCGGCGCTTTTTAGGTCGTGGATTTTAATCAGCAGTGCACCTGCAAGCAGCTCTAAAACAAAAATATGGGCGCCAGGAATCAAAAGGATTCCGAAAAGAATAACCCAACAACAATTAAATAAACTCGTCGATTAAATCGAGAGATGGACACATCGCTGTCAGTTAAAAAACCTTAATTTTAGGTCACCGAAAGCATAAAGCGTGAGTGCGCCTTTTACAATAAAGGCGGAATTAATAAATAAGAAGTTATTAAAACCCAAATATTAGAGAAGATATCGTGAATACGTAATACGTAACCCGTCATATACTGGTGTCGTAATTAAATTAACTTTACCACACTAACTTCCTGTTATCGCCAAGATCTTCGAAGATAACGCCGGCCGTGATTTGCCATACGATAGTGGGTTTCTCCAAAATCGGCCATATATTTGCACGTGGAGCTATAAATTAATTAGTTGCTGGTTTCGGGGCGTAGAGGAAGGCTTGAATTCATCGCCCGCTGCCGAAGGAAGCAAATTGTGGTGATTTATTCGTTCGGGAAATAATTATTGGGACAAAACTGCCTTTAACTAATAACTGCAATAAACGAGCTAAAAGCGGCCAATTAATATGGGAATAACAAAACTAGAAGATCCATCATACCTGATTTATTGTCAGATCTCGCAACAAAGTGCTCGTAATTTTAATTAAGTACAAGGAGGTTCTCTCGGAAATTAGATTGCGGCTCTAACGAGTCGCCGAAGAAGAATGCGCCTCACGCCGCAAGAAGAGGTAACACCAACTCTGCGCTCCAAAGATAACGAGCGGGGATGTTGATTATTCTTATTATACAGGTACAAAATGAGCGGAGCCGAGAAATGCAAACTGATTACAATGCAAATAAAAATATACAGGTTAGGCCTGAAATAATTTGGTAATTTGAGGAAACAATTAAGCAGAGCGAAAAATGGTTTCAATTCTTTTAGTTTTTCGTAAGCCTAATAGTTTTTATGTAAACAAATAAAATACACTATGATGCACGAAGCGGCACTGATCATATATGCTCATAACTAGCTTTTTTTCTTAATTTTTTGGCGTGTGCCACGTGCTTCAGATGCATGAATTCTACCAAACTATGACAAAAATAAAAATTGAGAGACCTGCCTATTAGCCTTGTCGTCCGGTAGGGGGAGGGGGGTTATATGCCTCATTTCAAGTGAACTCTCAGTCTGAAAATAACAAATGTGTGCCACTGTAACTCGCGAAATTGTTTGTAAGTGTTTAATTCTTTTAAACCTACGTGATTTGACTCATTGAAGAGTGTTGAAGAGTGAAATGTTGTTGCCACGTCAAAGTTCATTAGTATAACCAGCCCCTATGAACCCACTGTGATATTTGAATGCCGTGTGTGTCTTCAGCATTACATTTTCTTTAATTTTGTCCTGGGATTATATTTGAAAAAAGAGTCTTGTTTTAGTGTAAATAGTTCTCCATAAATATCCTGTGGTCACTTTATATGTAAAGCTTTCATGTTTACCATTTAAATTGAAATTAACAATTATTCACCACTTGTGAAGCTTTCATTATCGCATTGGGGTGTAGAGCATATTTATTTGTCGCGTTAATGTGAGGCTGTAATTTAATTAATAACGGCCCATTCCATATAACTGAGCCCTAGGACACCATAACGAGTGGGCGTCGCAGCTAACTTGGACTGCGGTCAAATTCCCGAATTTCGTCACACACAATTTAAACAGTGTCACTAATAGAAACCGACAAACGGACAATAGGTTTCTTACTCAAATCTTACCTCATAGAATAATTGGTAAAATACTCATTAGCTACTTAGCAAGATATCGGTAGAGTGCCATAGGTTCAATCAAAGCACCAAAGGCGCCAGACTCTTTAAAGCATTCTTAACTTTCAAATACTACGATAGAGGCCCTCGAAGTATCTGTTAACACAATTATCAATAATAACAAATTGCAACCTCAATAATTTAAAGTAGAATATCAAATCATGAATAACAGTAATTGAATAAATTATTTACCTATTGTAAATAATTATATCTATAACAAATTAAAATAATCTAGCCAAAATTGTAATATAAAATTTTAAATAAATAGTAAGTAGAACTTTATGCGAAAATTGCCATATATAGTTTTAGATATGCAATAATACTTAAAAGTTGCTTATCGGTAAACTTTATTACAAATTTGTTCACAAAATTATATTTATTTTATCACTTTTTATATTCCTGTCAAAATATTTTCCAATCTTAATAATTCGACATATATTCTATCGCTAGTACATAACCTTGACACACTGGTTTTTTCCAATGGGCCGGAATTTTTGTCATAGGAATGGGACTAGCACTAAATTTGCTCGTGCAAGAACGTACAGCAACGATCAATTGATGGAATCATAAGACATGACAAAATCGAATAGAAATACCAACGTATTTTAATGGCACCAAATGGCTCGCGAAGAAATACTACATTTACTATATTCAACTTTTGTGATAGTAAAAATTGCATGCCTCACAGGAGAATCTTTAAAAACTCAGCGTACAAAACACCAACGACATGGGGTCTCTACTCTTTAGCAATAATTTGCTGAAACAGTGCTTGTACACAAATGTTTACTTTTCTTATTTTTCAATTCGCATCTCTCTTGCTTCAGTATGGAAACGAAATAAGTTGCCAACATTGTTAAAATCCCCTATAACATTAAACAGAAACACAAAATCCTATTAACTTCTAAGTGAGACAGGTTAAAAATACATTTGTCGTCTTCATTGGTTGCATAATGAGAAGGTGCAAATTGCTATTAATTAGTTATCAAACGCAATAACACAATACAGGCAGGATTGGACATTGGACGTTAAAGTAGGGGCCTTATCGCCTCGCCAGTAATTTCTTCCTTTCAGCAGTAAAAGCTACTTATTTTAGCCTGATCGTAATGTATCATACTACAATTTATTAGTACTGTTTCTAACCAGTGGTGGAGCATGCTTCCTATACAGGGTGGTCCTGAAATAGTTGCCAAAATCAAGTATTAGGTTAAACTCATTATAAGAATGAAAAAAGTTCCTATAAACATGTATCCGGAAACGAACTCCTCAGGAGTTACAGCTCATTTAATTCTTAATATATGAATAGAAAAATGGAAGGCTGTGGAAATAAAAAACTTTATTTTTAAGGTAAAGGTACTCTTGAAAATGTCTACCGTTAACTTTAATACTTCTTGCATACGTTTGACTATTGACTGTCGAACACGCTCGAAAATTCCCGGTATATTCCTTATAACTTCACAGCTATTAATAATGCCGTCTGGTAATTCTTATACATTCTTGTAATTGGAGTAGCATAAACAAGACTTGTTAGGTGCCCCCAAAAGAAATTGTTACAGGCTAAAACGACATTTACGACAACGCGCCAGCTTATAACGGTATTTACGAAAAGCCACGATAAAGCTAGACGACTAGCGCGTAAAATAACTCACAAAATCGGGAATGTAACTCACATAGGACCGCTGCCCAGCCCATAACAAGAGTTGCCGACTAGGCTGCTGTGGAGCGTGGGGTGGTCCAACACGAGATAACACAAGGGCATCGGCCTAATAAACGAAACCTTTCAACTTTAAGCTTGATAGTAATCTGGTCAGCGAACTTGTTAAGCACCATCGGTCCTACCTCTTGAAAATCCACTTGATCAGCTGGCCAAACTCCTCTTATAACTGTAAAGTATAATACACACAAAGCATGCACAACAACACAGAAAACCACAGTTAAATTAACATGACATGTATTGACCGAAATATTTGAATATATAGAAAAAGGCACATGTAAAAATGAAATGTGTTAGTATACGGCAGTTCGGTAAATTGCGCAACGTCTTAAATCTATTGAAATAATTCGGTAAACTTGACATTAATTCTGAAAAACGATATGACCAGTAAACTATAATCACATAGCGGTAATAAAGGCGAAATTCAACTATAATAGGTAGCGCTTGTGACACATGACAAGGGCTACTGCATAAAGTTAATCAACAATTATGTAAACTGACGGTAAATGAAATGTAATGACAGGTACACAACTGTAACGGTTTGACAACTGCAAAAGGTAGACAATAGAAGTTAAATAACCGAGACGTTACACCAACTGTCCGATAATTCGACGAAGCACCCTATGTATGTTAAGTTGCACTCTAAACGTTAATAAATAGTACAAATGATACTTTTAAGAAGCTTGGCTGTGCGGTACCTTGACGTCCCATGCTGCGGCAATCAGCTACTGTACCCAGACACTGCAGGAGATGAAACGGGAAGGAATACTGCAACATTTCAACGAGCTGCGGCGGACGGAGCCATGGGATATAATCCACTACTCAAGCATCGCGCGGTAAATTGGCGGGACGATAGAAAACGGTATGCGATTATTTCGTGAAACAATGATGAGCCGTTAATGAGTCCTCACAGGTAATCCATTAAATGACGACATAGGAGCGCCACTCCCCGTTACGAAAGACTCAAGGCTTGCATTAAACAACACGACACCCAATTCGAACATCGCCCGCCATCAACGTGCAGTTCAATTAGTTCAAAACAAGGCGGAACACAAAACTGGCGTTGAAGCCACGCAAGTCCAAATCATAAACAAAATACTCAAAGAACGAACCGTTAGGCGATAATTAGCACACAAATAAACAAAACGTCCAAAACCCTCGCTTACGCGAACTCTAAAAGGCGGCGCAGCGGGAAATCACTTCTTGCTTCCAAGCACACCGGGTCAATTCTGACTCAAAATGCAGCGTCGGCCGCGCGGTTGATAAAGTAGCGGAGCAGGAGAGCTGAAGTTTGCTCTCTTGCACCCATGGCAGTTGTCTCTTAATTTACCCAGAAACATGCAGGAAAAATGCCTTGCACACGGATCGATATTTTCAACAACTGATAAACTTAGGGCGCCAATATATCGAAAACAAACAACCGCCGAATGAGCGCACTTCAGACCGTCGATTGTAAGCGAATACTTCGAGAGGTTTAAATTCAGGCGGAATAAATCGGAAAACCCATATACAAGTGGTGTCGTAATTCAGCAAATAACTCTAATAGCCGTACGTTCGTACAAAACTAAAAATGTCCTAACAAAATAACCCAGTGGATTACAGTCTGGGGAGAAATGGACCAATTGCCTGGTCTGCGCAATTGGTCCATTTCTCCCAATCCACCGATTAGGATATATTGCATCCAGATGATCTCTGACGATGATCCATCATGCATGAAATAGATTTCGCTGCGTATCAACAGTGGAACTTTAACCAATAGTGCTCGTAGTTCTTGTTGTAAAAAATGTCTATAATTTTGACTGTTGAGAGTAGGCGGCAAGAAATGTGGACTAATTAATGTCAGCCCAAACATTTATGGAAAATTTTTGTTGGTGTCGAGATTGAGTGATAACGTGTGGGTTTTCATCTGATCAATGGTGATTATTATGAAAATGTATAATTGCGTCTCTTGTTAACATAGCCTCATCAGTAAAAGTACTCTAACATGAAAACCAGGTTGTAAACAATTCTGTAAAAACCATTGTGCACACTGGAGACGTCGAGGATAATCAGTTACTAAAAGTGATTGTACTCGCTATACATGGAACGGATACAGTTGTTGCTCATGCAAAACTCTTAGCACTGATTGATGTGATACACCAATTTCAGATCTTTAAACTCCACGATCAGTAATATGAACTTTGAAAGAACCAGTCTCTCGAAGTTGTCTATGAATGCTGGCAAAAGAACTCTTAGCAGGACAATGTCGTTGTGGAAAAGTACCTATCCCGATACAGACGTTGAGCTAAACGAGACTTTCCTTTCGTGTGTCCATACGTGAAGCAATACTTAAAGTAAAATGAATTATTGCTAAAAATCAGATTAATGTAATTAACGTAAGTTTTTAAACTTAGCTATTTAAAAATAGAATTTAATATTCTAATATAAATACATTGGTAAACAAACAATATAACAAAAATTCTTTTATCTACGACCACTACTAAAAGTAGGCTTTTTAGCGCTAGTTTGTTTCACTAAAAGTGACGTTTTATAGTTTACCGTGGTTAAAGAAATCAGC
The DNA here is from genome assembly GCA_940337035.1 of Agriotes lineatus. NCBI lineage: Eukaryota > Metazoa > Arthropoda > Insecta > Coleoptera > Elateridae > Agriotes > Agriotes lineatus. The sequence continues at coordinate 135,737,836 of OW679195.1, read as the reverse complement.
TGTTTATTTTTAGACCATGTGCTAAAAGTGAAGTGAGGTTATAAAACTACAATTTCGAACTGGAAGTGAAGTTTTAAAGTTATTCTAGTTGCTTCTTGCGTTACAGGTAAAGTGTTTTTGAAATAATTAAAGCGTTATGTAATGAATACAGTCAGATGTGGAGTCAGTGTTGAATTCAGATTGATTACTCCGGGGGGGGGGGGGGGGGAATGAAACGTCTGGGGGGGGATTTTCACCTATTCCCTCGCAAACCACCCATTCTTTGATAGATAAGAAAAACATGAATATGAAGTTATGAAGTGGTAATGTTTCCGGGGGGGATTTTTGTACTGCCCGGGGGGGGGGGGGGATTTCCCCCCCGGTCACCCCTCTGGATTCAACACTGTGTGGAGTATTAATAATTAAATTTCGTAAATGACCTCGACTACTGTCATTCGCAAACATTCGCCCGCGCGGCATGGCCTACTGTTTATTATGACATAAATTAGAAGTGTCATAGATGCAAACCTTTGTTAAATCGATATTTATGGATTAATAACAGTAAAATTAAGGTCGTAGATAAAATATTGTATGCAACGCGTGCTAAAAGTCGTTTTTGCACGAGACATGTTATGAAACTCAGCCTTCGGCTTGGTTTCATAATTTTCATGTCTCGTGCATAAACGTCGACTTTTAGCACTTGTTGCATAAATAGCTATTATTCAGAATCAAATATTGGTAAATCTGAACTATCTGATTCTTCTGTTAAAAAAGAAATAACAAGAGTTGGAGCACTCTGAGCAGGCAAATCTCCCATATATTCTTTCCAATCCTGTAAAATTAATTTTCCACAGTGAACAACACTGTTATTCCACATTTCAGCTGTGAATCCTTTTAGATCTGATACTGTTTGTGTTTTTAAAATATTCTTATTGTAATCATTTTTAGCAAATCCCCATACCAGTTCTATGGCATTATATTGACAATGATACGCAGGAAGTCTTAAGACTTATATCCGTGTAATTTTAATAACTCATCAAAAAAGTAAGTCGTTTTAGTATCATTAATTAAAGGCTTAATTATGTCCCATAATTGTTTTTTAAGCATATTGTCACCAAACTGCACTTTATGTTTTATCAACCAGTGTTTGTAAGACTGCTTTGAAGAATTAAAATTTGGAGTTTTCTCTAGTTTTACTAGGCGTTGTCCATTATCACAATACATTTTTTGTTAATTGATCCATACCTGGAATAAGTTGCTATTGAACCCATTTTTTAAATACTTCACCATTCATTGTATAATGGTAATCACGATGTTTTATTTTTGTATCCAAAAGCAAGCTACAACCTTCTAAAAAACCATATTTGCATCCTGCATGCAACACGGTAAATCGTCGTCCTTCACTTTTAATGCGTTTTGGATGAGCTTTTTCGTCATCATCATGTGTCCAAGTTCGAATCAGGGAACCGTTTTGGTATAACCACGTTTCATCAATGAAAACAAATACAATTTCTTCAGATGCCTGCATATACTCAATATATTTCCGTAAAAAATTCACTCTCGCGACTTGAACATGTGAGCTTTCACATAATATTTTTTTATTGTCGCATTTTTTATAGAGAAATCCCATCGATTTGATAATTTTATATAAAGTTGTCTTACATTCAGTATATTTTTTCAAGAAAGGAGTGAATTTTGTTTGCAATTTTAAGAAAAGCACGTAAAGATCATCGATTTAGAGGCCTATTCTGTAACCTCTAACGATGCTAGTGCGACTCGTTAGCGAACGATTTTCGTTATTTGAACGAACTGTCGCTCTAAAGCTATTCCGTAGCGCAAAGTTTCGTTGATGCGACGTTATAACACGACGGCCGGCCACCGTTCACAAACGGCGGTTATTTGACTGACGTTAGTCAACGACGTGAATTTTAGCTTAGTTAAATTACAGTATATTTGAGTATTTTTCTGTTCACGCAATTGTTTTACTTTTGAGATGGAGAATAATAATTATCTAAACGTAATTTTAGAGGAGTTGGAACGCTGTAAGCTTTAAATTGTTTTTACTAACTTACAAATCTTCCGTGCAGTAATATTTTAAACTTTTATATCACGCAACAGAACGTAACGCTCGTTTACGAGACGCAAGCAATCCTTTTGAGATTCCAGAAATCAATTTCAGAAATTGTATAGATTAGTCCACCAAGGGGCCCTTGATTTATGTAACTTAATTGAACCACACATAGAGGATGGTTAGAGATCGACAAAAATACCAAAAGTGGTAAAGGTACCTGCGCAGATATATTTACCTAGTAATTATTGATAAAGCTTTGTCATTGATATATGTATTTTGTTGTAGTTTATAACAGTCATGCATTTCTTAGCACATGGAAGTTACCAAAAAATTGTAGGTAAAGACCACCATTGTGGCTTATCTCAGACTTCTGTTAGCGGTTGTTTTATTGAAATTAAAACATTATTATTGAACATTTGGCTCCTACGTTAATAAAATTTCCTCAAAATCTGAATGACACTACTAGAGTAAAAACGGGCAAATAATATAGAAACAGCCTGCTTCAGATTTTAGTACAATTTTTTTCAGTTTCTTTGAAAAGTTTAATTTTCCTGGGATAACGGGATGTATCGACTGCAGTCCTGCACATGCCTTTATGAACAGAAAATGATTTTATATCATCAATTGCCAAATTATAATCAGAATGTTTTATTTTATACCTAAGTCTAAGTGATAAATTGTTTGAAATATGTCCAATTATTTTAGATTTGTCAAATTTTAAGATTTTAGCTCGATGCCAGGTATCCTGGTTCAGTTCTTGATTCGGCAATTTGGATGGTTAGCAACATTATGGAAGTGCTGCAAAGACATTTTACCGAGAATAATGATCGAACTAAGTAGTGTAGCTAGGGGGATTCTGGCTCACATTTGACCTTGAACTTTTTTCAAGGTCACGGGCCTAGCCGAGGTCAAGGTCACGGGCGGGGGCAGGGTCATTGACCTCGGCCACTTCCGAGAATTTTTTCTAGGTCACGGATCTAGCCTAGGTCAAGGTCGGAGTCATTGGTCTAGTCGGGGTCATTGACCTCGGCCACTTCCGGGAATTTTTTTGGCTAAAAGTGTAGTTTTTGAAATTTTCCCACGCTCGAGCGTCTGGGATGCAGACATGTCTATTCTTGCAGGATGTTATCAGTAAATCTGAAGCTATTGTTACGCTTATCAAAATTTTCTCAGGCTCGACCGGATGTGAGTCATCGTCTGACAGACATGTCTATTCTTGCAGGATGTTGTTGAACAATGGCATCCATTGTTTTAAAGTCGACACGAAATTCGTGAACAATGAAGCCATTGTTGTCTGGAGATTAAAATGTGCAAAGCTGGTAAAAAATAAACCGAATTAATTGTGGTCTAATAGTATATATCGAATTATTTCCACATAAAAAAAGATGCAATATAAAAATCCAAACCATTTTAAATATCTTGTTAGGTTTTTGTTTTATTACGCGTTCGACGAGATGTATGTCTGGATATTTAACTTGAATAGGCCGATTGGAAGCATCTTTTAGTAGATAGGTAATGTGTTCGATCCCACTGGAGGACTGTTTAAGCGGTAGACAGTATATAACATAATACAAAAGTGTTGGGGTGTTAGAGACATTGTTTGTAAGCAAAGTAAATATTACGTGTTTTTTCCTGTACTTTATTAAATACACAGTCTCGAGCCGATAGTTATTTATTTCGCTTGGATTTATGTACAGCATCCCTCACTTTAGCAGGAAGCAAGTTCCTAAAGAAATATTATTATGCTGTAGAGATTTACAGGTTACAGTTCGGAGTTAAAAATTTTGGATATTAGCAACAGTACCAAGGGGTCGAGCATTGCCAGCTGAACTGAACGGCTATAAACGCTGTGAAGATTCATGTCGAGGCAGCGCAGCCAAGTTGTTCAGGTCTTGCACCTCCCGCCTGACAACAAGGAAGACCGCAGGGTATCACTGGCAACGATCAGTGATATGCGATCCTAGCGATTGCATCCTTCTCGTGGTGGCCCCGTTGAGACTGAACCCCGCGGATCTAGACTGGGAAGTCGATAAACATCCCCCAAGCCCAGCTGTCGTGTCGTGGCTAAGGGTCTGCACTTGGGATAACGATGCCGGCAAAGACGAACCTCTCGTTACGTCATTGCCGTTATACCATACAAGGATATCTCTGCTGTAGGCATGTATTACGGGAGATATCTGTGCTGGGGGTCTTGGCTTCACCGCCCGGACCAAGAGGAGAAAACCTCAATAAAAATCCTAAATCTCACGGCGGGGGACCAGGCTCAAGAGATGCATGGCTGTCTAGAAGATCAGCCTTTCTGGTTCCAAAATCCCCTTTTCGAATGTGTTATGCGACCCGTACAAAGCAGAGCACCAGCAGGTGTAGGCGCAGGGGCTTATAATATGCGTCATGAACGGAGCCTTCTGGATACCAGGCGCCCTCCAGAAGTATTTAGCCAAACCTCTTACAGTTGAATTAAATACTCACTTGTATGGATTTAACAACTGCTTTTTCACAGGGTGAAGACGACACACTGATGGAGTCATCACCGCTTCCGATCACTGATGCTCAGACTTCGGTGACCGAGACAAAAATGGAACAGTGTGCCTCTACTGCAGAGTTGACAGTCCAGACTTCCAGTCAAGGACAGTCTTCCGAGCAGAAAAAGGCCGCAACCGGAGCGGACATAGCCGATCAACTAGGCAAAGTGTCCCTCAAAAAGGTCCAACTTACAGCCAAGGAACGCAGAGAACGCGCCAAGCGAGCCTGCGAAGCCAAGGGCATTAAGTACGACCCAAACTATAAAAGAAAGCAGAAGATGGAGAAGAGGGCAGCAGACCCAGCTTCGAAATCGGAAAAAACTGCAACCAGCCAGGGACAAAAGAGGCAACGCTCTGACGAAGCCATTCCCTCCCCGGTAAACGCCAAAAAGAGGCCCAGGCAGAAAGTAGACAAGCCGACCTCACCAAAGGCAGGCACCAGCAAGCTTGATTTCGCTGAGGCAGGCACTACGGTGAAGATGGCCATCTACCCTGCTGCATATCCAGACGTCAAACTGACAAAGGAACAAGGTGACCTAGTCAGAGACAGTCTGATAGATCTCATCTTCCAGATGGAAGAAGAAGAGAACACACCTCTCTTTACCAGCCACTATCTCGAAGCTGGTACATACGTGGTTGCGTGCAAGGACGAACTTACAAAACACTGGTTAAGTGAGCAAGTACCTAAGCTGCACCCGTGGACCAATGCCAAGCTGGAGGTAAAAGAGCGGGCAAAAGTTATTAATTCCGTCCGGGTAGTGTTCAACGTCCCCAAGTGGTACGACAAACAGAAACCCGAGGTTATTCTTCGTTTGATCGGAAAGCAGAACAAACGGAAGGCAGACCTCCAGACCGATACCTGGAGAATACTCAACGTCACTCCACTAGAAGATGGCGGTAGAACGTTCGCAGCAATGATAGATGACAGGGCAAAACAAGCACTAACATCCATCAACTGTGTAGCGCACCTAGGCCTCAATAAGGTCAATTTCCCTTTTCCGCTCCAAGGATAGGAAAGAAGCACCTGAAAGTAGTGCAAATTAATCTCCACCACTGCAAAGCAGCCACTGCAAATCTAAGCAGAAAGCTGCTAGCAGATGACATCGATTTAGCACTGATCCAAGAACCATGGATAGTTAAGGGACAAGTCCGTGGATTAGGTGGTGCTAAAGGTAAGCTTATTTATAATCATGCAAGTCCTAGAACATGCATACTTATAAGAAATAATCTAAACTGTTTACCACTAATGGAATTCTGTTCTAGAGACATAACCACAATTAAAATAAAATGGAATAACGATGAAGGTTGTGACCAAGCCATTATAAGCTCCGTCTACCTTCCATCCGATTCCAGGGACCCACCGCCTAGCGAGGAACTAGAGAACCTAGTATCATCTGCTTTCCAAGACGATCTAGACCTCATCCTAGGCTGCGACGCAAATTCTCACCACACCATTTGGGGCAGCACCAACTGCAACATAAGAGGTGAGTCACTTTTAGAATTTATCTTAACTAACAATCTAGTAGTAGTCAATAAAGGTAACACTCCAACCTTTTACAACACTAATAGACATGAAGTTATAGATATTACCATAACCACTATGAGAATTAGTCAATCAGTGAATAAATGGCAAGTTTCAGACGAACCATCACTCTCTGACCACAATTATATAACCTTTGAACTGTCTCAACGGGAAGTAAGCCAAAGAGTTTACTACAACCCAAGAAAGACAGACTGGGACCTATATAAACAAAAACTACAAGAGAAGATAGAACACCTCAAGTTCAGATCTCCCAATAAAGTAGTTTTAGACTCAAATGCTGACCGGTTAAAAGAGGCCATGATTGACTCCTTTCAGAGTAGCTGTCCTCTAATAGACCCAAGTCAGCAAAGAGCAAAAAAACACACAAATTGGTGGAATAAAGACCTAGAAAAGACCAGACAAGAAGTCAGACGTCTGTTTAACAGGTCTAAAGCCACAAATAACTGGGAGAACTATCACAAGGCTCTCACAGACTATGGCAAAAAGATCAAGGCAGCTAAGATAGCAGCCTGGAAAAAGTTTTGCCAGGAGGTGGAGACCACGCGATCCACAGCTAGACTCCACAAAATCATCTCAAAGCAAGCCATGAACCCAGTAGGCACTCTTAAAAAAGAAAGCGGAGAATACACTACAACGGAAGAGGAGACTTTATCTCTTTTGATAAAAACTCACCTACCCGGAGCAGTGGAACAACCTACTCTGGCTGAACCCAATCATACCCCTAGGAGGGAAGACTGGGAAACAGCTAAGAGAATAGTCAGCAAAGAAAGGATTAGATGGGCAACTAGCCTCTTCAGTCCTTTCAAATCTGCTGGAAATGACGGCATACAACCCGTAATGCTGCAGAAAGGGATAGATATACTGCTGAACCCACTCAAAGACATGTTCCAAGCAAGTCTTGCCTTAGGCTACATTCCCCAAGCCTGGAGAGTGACTAAAGTAGTATTTATCCCTAAGCCTGGTAAGAGCAGCTATGCAGAAGCTAAATCTTACAGACCTATCAGCCTAACGTCATTCCTCCTTAAAACGTTGGAAAGATTAGTAGACAGATACTGGAGGGAGGAAGCCCTAACTTCACTCCCGATTCACAAATATCAACATGCTTACCAAACAGGGAAGTCATGTGAAACCGCCCTACACCAACTAGTGGGGAAAATTGAGAGAACCTTGGAGTACAAGGAGTACGCAGTCGGAGCATTTCTAGACATAGAAGGTGCCTTCGACAACACCTCCTACCACTCTATTGAAAGAGCAATGACAAACCATCAGATCGATAACACCACGATAAGATGGACTATGGCAATGCTCAACACTAGAGTTGTAAAAGTCAAGTTATTTGACAAGGAAAAGACAGTGCAGGCGACAAGGGGATGTCCACAGGGAGGAGTTCTTTCTCCACTCCTGTGGTGCCTCACAGTTGATGAACTGCTGATCCAACTCAATAACAAAGGCTACTACACTCAAGGATACGCTGATGACATTGTCATACTGATTCAAGGTAAATACCAAAGAACCGTAGACAATATAATGAAATCAGCACTAAAGATAACCGAAGAGTGGTGTCTAGAGAATAATCTTAGAATTAATCCCAGCAAAGCCACTCTCGTCGCTTTCACTCGTAGAAAGAACATCACAAACAGAATGAACATAAAACTGTTTGAGACAAATGTCAACTGGGAGAACGAGGTTAAGTACTTAGGTCTAACCATCGATTCCAAACTAACTTGGAACTCCCACTTAGACAAAACAATCACCAGGTGCATACAAACATTAGTTATTGGAAAAAGAGCCATAGGTAGTACGTGGGGGCTCAAACCGGAACTGACCCTCTGGCTGTACAAAACCATGGTTCGACCAATAATTTCATATGGAATAATCGCCTGGTGGCCCAAAATAAAACAAGCAACTGCGATCCACAAAATCAGCAGAATACAATATCTAGCTAATCGGTGCATCACTGGAGCCTTTAAAGGCACCTCAGGACAAGCACTGAATGCTATTTTAAATCTGCCACCTCTGCACATCTTCTTGGAAGGTGAAGCCAGAATGGCAGCCTACAGATTACAAAGTACTGGTCACTGGATGACCACAGCTAATAATCTAGGACATGGCAAGATCATGTCACATATCAACAACCCAATATTAGAAATGGGTTCTGATCTTATAATCAAAGCCTATGACTTTGAAAAGAACTTTACTGTACACACAAGTTGGAATCCGGACCAACTACCAACTCCAACAAATAAGAACATCATTTTTTACACTGATGGATCTAAGTTTGAAGGGGGTACAGGCTCTGGTGTGTACAGTACCAATCCTAGAACCAACGAAAAAGTCAGTCTAGGAAAGTTTTGTAACATCTTTCAGGCTGAAGTACAAGCTATTAACGTATGCGCAAACATCAGCATAGAAAAGAAGCTGCTCAATCGAGACATACACATTCTCTCAGACAGTCAGGCAGCACTGAAAGCGCTAAACGCTTTCAGTACTTCATCGAGACTGGTCAAGGAATGCAAATCCAAACTTCAAACCTTAGGCCAGGGAAATACAGTAAAATTATGCTGGATCCCAGGTCACCAAGGTATTGAAGGAAACGAAAAGGCGGACAAGCTCGCAAAAGAAGCAGCCCGTAATGCAATGACCGGTCCAGAACCTGGTCTAAGCATTCAGAAAAACCAAGCCCGTTCAGCCATTAATGAATGGGTCAATACCACACACCAACTAAGGTGGAGCAACTACAATCAAGCAACACACTGCAAAAGATTGCTAAAAACTCCGAATCCACAAACCACCAAAACCCTGTTGAGACTGAACAGAACTCGAATCAAGCAAGTAGTCAGTCTACTAACAGGCACTGGAGCATTCAGAGAATTTATGCACAGGATCAATATCTATAGAGATGAACCTGTTTGCAGACTATGCCAAGAGGATGATGAAACAGCCTATCATATCCTCTTTGAATGCCCAGCATTAGAGCGTAAAAGACACCAACTCGATTGGAGCCTTAACTCTATTGACAACCGCAAGCTAGTAGGGGACATTGCAAGTCTAGTAAAAGATACGGATGTCGGCCTGCTAACTTGAAAACTCCCGACAGTACAAAAAGCCCAAAGGGCTGACGTGCGCAAGCCAACAAAAGGCAGTCGTGAAATCTAATCTAATCTAATCTAATCTAGGACCACAGTTATAATTTTTGTTTGTTTATGGACACCCTTCTTTTGTAGTTCCGGTGCATATAGTATGATCAAAAACTTTTAACTCTAGAGGGCTGTGGATTTTTTAAAAATTGAATTTATGTTGGCAGTGATGAGTAACGCTACTTAATAATATAACCTATACAATTTTGACAAATAAACTTAACTTTTCCGGGATGTTTAATGCCGAGCACTGGGTGGTGCTGTGTATGGAAAATGCAGCAAATCATTTTGAATAGCTGTAATTGTTTTTGTTACTAACATTTTTATGTATTCAACAAAATTTTTGTATTTGTTGAAATGACAATCCTGACAACCTTAAACTGACAGATATAAAATGCCAATGTGAGTTTTACTGCCAACAAAATTTTTTGATAAAATAATTCCACAGCCCTTTAGAGATTAAAGTTTTCGATCATACTGTATATTAACACTGTGTTGCAATTCTTACTCACTTGAGCTAAATATTGTCACGCATACTTTACATTCTCCAATAGGTAAACGTGGCTTGGTCATTCAATATGAATTTTGTCCTATACATAAAGACATTCAAAATGCGTTTTGTGCAAATATTATGGACATACAGTACCATCTTGTTAATCTGGACCAAATAATGCAGGTAGTAATCCGAATTATCGAAAATCCGGATTATTGGAAATAATTTCAAACACCTTTTATTTATACACATATAATGAAAAAATTACCTATAATTCGTAATCATCGAGCCGTTCAATCCTTGGGATTATGGCAAACACCGCAGAGTTTTTTGAATCCTTTTTTGAGGCGGATTAACCCTTTAACTGCGTAATAGAGGTTGAGAGACTGCTAGTGTTTTGCGCGCCAAAATTGCCGCTCGCGAGTAAATACACTTGGCGCAGTTTACCGTTTACGAATATATTCGCTGTGAGCACTGTACCGTAATGTTATACCCAAAAATTTCCGAAAACCCAGTTCAGCCGAAACCTCCTTTAAAAACAATAAGACTAGTGGTATAAACTGTTACAGGTGTTACAAAAATTACATTTATTTAATGAAAACAATCTACAAGCGGGGTATTAGACAAGTGCAGTGATATGTCACGGGGGCCGTGATGCTACACCGCGAGTGAGAATATCAGCTTCGAGCAGTTAACAATTAAAACGAGCAGTGCGAGTATACTCTCTTTGAGCAGTGTAGTTTGATGCGTATATATTCGTCTAGAGCAGTTAAAAGGTTAATCCTCTTTTTCTGTTGTTACAGCTTGTGGTGGGTCCTGGGCATGTTTGTAATTTTCTTCCAACTCTTTCTGTCTCTACATTGTGCTTTCCAGTCTGGTATTCACATTGCTTTTATGTCTTCTTCTATTTCTTCTCGCCATCTTTTTCTCGGTCTTCCTTTAGCTCTGGGCCACATTGGGTCCACTGTGTTATTCGCCTGACTATTTCTGTGGGTTTTTTCCTCATAACGTGTCCTTCCCACTGTAGGCGTTGGGCTTTTATACGTCTTACAATGTTTGCTTCACCTAGTTGCTCTTCTATTTCTTTATTCGTTTTCTTCTTCCCTTGTTATATTTGGCCCTACTATCGTTCTCATTATTTTTCTTTCTATTATCTTGAAGTCTTCTTCTTTTTTACTCATTATTGTAGTTTCCATGGCGTATGTCATAATAGGTCTTATTAAGGTCTGATAAATGTTTATTTTAGTTTTTTTACTAAGCTTTGTACTTTTGAGTAGTGCGCTGTTTATGCCGTAAGCCTGATTTGCTTTTTGAATTCTTTCTTTACACGTTTCTTTCCTGTTTGCCCATGGTCACTCCCAAGTAATTGAATGATGAGACTGTTTCGAAATTAAATGTTTGCACTGTCAGATATTTTATCATTTCTTTGGTTTTCCTCCCCAGTTCCATATATTTCGTTTTGTCTTCGTTTATTTCCATATCAAATTCTTTTGCTTCTTTGTCTATCTTTTCTATTTCTCTTATTAATGCTTCTTTGGAGTTTGCGACTATTGCTACATCGCCTGCGTAGGCTATTATTTGACTTTGGTTTATTATATTCTTCTGATTTAGCTTTGTCTTCCTGATAATGCTTTCTAACACCAAATTAAACAGAGTTGGGGAAATTGAGACCCCCTGCTTTACCTCTTTTACTTATCTCAAATTCATCCGTAGTTAATCTCTGAAATCTTACCTTCGCTTTCGTGTTTTCTAAGCTCGTTTTTAAAAGATTTATAAGTTTTTTTGGTATTTTCAGTTCTTCTAGTGCTTTCATCATTTTTTCCATATTTATACCGTCGAAGGCTCTCTTAAAGCAATAAATACTACTTAAACTTTTCTGTTGTGTTCCTGTGATTTTTGAAGTATTTGTTCTAAAGTGTGTATTGCGTCAATGGTTGATCGGCCTGGTCTAAATCCGTTCCGGTAGCCTCCCAGTATTTTTTTCGTGTAGGATTTCAGCCTGTTGTTAATTAGGTTTGCCAGAATTTTATAAGTTGTATTTAGCAACGTTATTGCTTTATAATTTTTGCAATCTTTTTTGTCCACTTTTTTGTGTATGGGAGTGATTATTCCGATGTTCCATTCTTCGGGCATCCTGTTTTGCTTCCATATTTCTTCTATCAGTTGTTGTATCTTTGTGTGTAGTTGTTCGCCTCCATGTTTTATCAATTCTGCTTCAATTGTATCCTCTCCGGTGGCTTTGCCATTGCGCAGCCTTTTTATTTCTTTGTTTATTTCAGTCTTTGTTGGGGGTTCTATTTCTTTATGTTCCTCTCCTGTCATCTTTGTCTTTATCTCTTTCTTCTTGATTTAATAGATCTGTGTAATATTCTTTCCATATGTTCCCTATCATTTGGGGTTCAATCTCAATTCTGCCGGTTTTATCTCTTACTTCTCTTACTTTTATACTTGGTTTGTAGCTTTGTGTTCTTAGTTTTTGGTAGAATTGTTTTGCTTTTGGTTTAAATTATAATTCTCTATCTCGTCTAGTTTACTGTTTATCCATTCGTTCCTTTTTCTTTTATATATTACATTTGCTGCGTTTCTTTTTATTTCGTATTCTCTTCTGTCCTGTTCTCCTTTTTTAATTATCCATTTGTTTCTTGCGCTGTTTTTTTCTTTTCTGGCTTCTTCACACTCCTGGTCGTACCACTCTTTTCCTTCGTGTCTCCTCTTTTCCTTTCCTATCGCTTCCTCGGCTGCGCTTGTTATATTTTGTTTTATTTCTTTCCACCTTGTTTCTATTTCGGATGGACTAATGTATTGGTTTTATGATTTTTTTATTAATGCTTCCTTGTATGTTTTCTTTGTCTCCTCTGTTCTGAGCTTTTCTATGTCCCATTTTTTCTGGTTTTTCTTAGTGCTGTATCGTCTAGTTAGTTTTAATTTTTTTGGTTTGGCTATCACAATATAATGTAGTGGTCCGTCTCCACCTGGGTTTTTCTATATGTTCTTGTATTTGTTACATTTTTGTGTATCGCTTTTGTTGCCATAATACCGGGTGGCCATAAATATCTGATATCACATTACCTTTGGAATCAACACCGCTTTATTAAAGTGATGAATTCAACTAAACTAAATGTCATTAATGTCATCACAACTAAAATTCCCATCTGTCAAAAATTATTACAGATAGCAATAAGTAATGGAGTTAGAACAGGATATTTTTATAATCGAGTCGTAGGCTAAACTGCAGAATCTGGGGCACATTCCCTTCCTCTTATTGCATTTTATTACAATATATAGGTACCAATACTTATCGTAATTGAAATATAATGCTAACCAACATTTATAAGTAGCTAGTTCCATGGCTACCGGGATCTCAGATATTTATGGCCACCCGGTATGATCAATTTGGTTTTCTGTGTTTCCTGCTGGATGTCTCTAAGGTACTTTGTGTTTTTTCGGATCCTCAAATTTTGTTGACAGGAGCTTCATGTTAAATGAAGCGGCTACTTGGCATAGTCTATGACCGTTGTCGTTTGTCTTCTCGTGTATTGTCCCTCTTCTCTTACCTACTACTTCGCTAAGGTACTTTTCCTTCCCTATTTGCGCATTTGCATCTCCTAACAATATTATTTCTTTGTTTTTTGGCACTTCTTCGCAAATTTTATTTAAGTTGTCATAGAAGTTATCTTTTTCCTGTTGGTCTGCAGTTTCTGTGGGGCGTATATATTCATGATTGTTCTGTTGTTTTTTTGCATTTTCAGTCTAAGTACAGCTATTCTTCCATTCACGGGTACGAATTCTATTATGTTGTTCTCTAGATTTCTTTTTATGTAGAATCCCACTCCATTATTCTCTCGTTTTTGCTCTCCGCTATAAAGAAGCGTGAAATCCATTTGTTTTACGTCTCCTGAACCTTTCCATCTTACTTCTTGCACTGCCATTATGTCAATATATTATCTGTCTATTTCTCTTCTTATTTTTTTCATTTTCCCTACTGTGAGCATCGTTTTAATATTCCATGTGGCTAGATTATTTGTGCCCTTTTCTCTTTGTTTTTCCGATTTCTTTTTTTATATATTTTTTCTGTCGTTTTTTATGCTTGTATTAGTTTTTGTATTGCTCTTCTCGTTTTCCCTAGTCTGTGTCATTACCATCATCCGTCCTTTATTGTTTTCTGTTAGTTTTTTGGATTATTTCATGTTTTTGTGTTCTTGAGTAGTTTTTCTCATTCATAATACATATCCAAAAAAATTAAATTTTTAAGTATATAATAAACAAATACTTTATTTACCATTAACCAAACGCATTACATATATAACTACATACATGGTCTGGCAACAGGTATCACCTAATTTTGAATGCATACTGTAAGAACAAGATACGTTGAAATTAAACAATCTTTTTATAGAAATGTAGTATATTTATGGAAATTTTAATGTTTAAAGTTACATCACTCAGGTGACCCATCCGCTTCAATGCACAGCTCAAATTCATTATACGGTCCGGTCTATTGCGCATGCACTGAGAACGGAGTATGTAAAAATGTTGTGGGTGCCGCTATCGTCTTGTAATGTTTAAAGCAATGTTGTTGCGCTCTCAGCGGTTCAGGTTAACAGTTGTTAGTTGTTAGGGCTTGACGTATTTTGTTTTAGAGAAAAAATATGACCGGACCGTATACTGAATTTTTACCCAAGTCTTTTCTTAAAATTCTTCGCAAGCTTTGCTCTGTACTTGTAGAGCAAGAGAATGTTTTATTGCCGATTTCATTGGACTGCTTGCCTAATGCGTTCAATGTTTTGTGGTGTTCTCACTCAGGGTGTATACTTTCTGGAAAACCTGGAAAAGTCAGGGAAATTACATACTAATTCTGCTTAATTTATAAAAAAAGTCAGGGAAAATTAATTAAAACGACAAACTACTTTATCAAAAGTTTATGCGATTCGAGAGCCACCATGTAACTGGATTATCTTGACTTGTCTTGCTTCCAGAGCATCATGTAAACGTAGTAAGTACGTTGAAATTGCGCAAAATCAGGCGCCACGCGGGAAGCTTCTTGGCAGCAGTTGTATGTACGTTAGACATGCTTGTCTTCGTTTATCTAATAGCTTTTGTGTTTTCCTACTCGTAACAATTTACGTATGAGTATGTATGTAAAAATCTTCTGGAATTTTGATTGAAGAATCCTGGAAAAATCAGGGAATTTTCAAATTGTGAGTTAGTATACACTCTGCTCACTGTACGAGCACCACCAGTATATTTTGATAAAACAGAACCACTTTCTTAAAAATTAGTTACCCACCTAATTATTGTCTGTCTTGATGGAATTCGTCCGCCTGGTGGTATGCTGAATTCTAGGCAAAAACGTCTCTGCGTCTGAATAATCAACTGATTTGAAATAAAACATTTTACTGCAAAAACTTTTATTTTTAGGAAAATTAGTCATAGCGTATAAAACTTCCAACTCTGACAATCACTTAGCGCACAAAACCTCCACCAAAAACGCTTTTTGTTTTCCGTAGTCGACTAATCAAAATAGGTTATACCTGTTGCCGAACACTGTACAGTTGACGCAGATAAAAAGTAGGACAACTCTTAGACCCCTGTATTTTTGTGGGATAAATAAAATGTCCAAGTGTCAACGAGAGTCGTGGGATAAGGAAGAAACGGATTATCTGTTACGTTTAATTCGTGAAAGACAAATTTTGAAAAGTTAAGATGGAAAAAAGTTCGGGGCGGAAGATATTTTCCAGCATCTGGAGAGGGCCATGCACGATAGGGGCTATTTGAAGAGTGCAAGACAGATGCAGACAAGATTCAAAACTTTGCGCTGTAAGTAGAATAGTCTATTATAATTATAATAGTGTATGTATTCAATATTCTTCTAAATTTTTTTTAAAATTTTGTTTGTTTATAGTTAAATTCAATCAGTATAAAACGAAAATGCGTATAAGTGGAGAGGGAAACCTTAGAAGAAAATTCCCATTCAATGCAGAAATGGAGGTGTTGTTGGGAGATCGGCCAGTAGCTACCCTGAATGGATCGATTCGGCTAGCACTTCCACACAGAGTGAATCGAGTAATTCACCTGGCCAATATGAGTCAACTACTACAGCATGCCAAAGTGATGAGGCGGGTTCATCTAGCCAGGTCGATGGTATAAAATCAACTTTATTATTCTTTATCCTCTTATTATAGGCCAGTGGCCTGTTTTAACCACAAAGTCGTTCTATGAGCCCTCGTTACCCTTATAGGCCGGGTAGGTGGCTAGCCATGACCGTGGAAACTGAGGAAGAGTTTCCTTGTTAGGGGTTTTTATTTTAATTTTTTTAAATTTAATTAGTACTCAGCCAACAGCCGTTAGGCCAATTATAGGTGTCGCTGTACATTTTATGGGGACTTCCAACTCCACTAACGACTGTCGTGATGTTCAGCGTCGGACTGACAAAATTTGACCTACCGGGCAAGGATGAATGTGGCCTCCACATGTAAAAATAAGAATAACTGGGGGGGGTGTTACAGCCTCGGCTAAAGGGGAGTCTGGGGGGCAAAGCCCTGCCGCAGGCGACATTTTTATAATTGTAGGGAGCTCGAAGACCCAAAACGCACCCCTCTTACCAGTAATGGCACAGTATAGTATTGGCAGGTGGAAGTACAACAAAATCAATAACTACTATAAAAAAAAACGATGGAGGAATTTGAAAAATATTTATTCTCATAATTTTAAAATTTAAACATGGAACAAGGTAACAAAAAAATAAAATAGGTAGGAGGTAGGTAGTAATTATTCTATTTTTATAAACTTTGAAATCCAAACAAATAACAAAAAAATATTCTTTATCTATCATCTATAAACTTTGAATTTGGAACAATTATAACGAAAAAATATAGATAATTATGATCACAAGCTTTAACCTTATAGGAACTTTTACATTCTATTCCATTATAATAATCATACTTAACAATATGAATCACATCAATAATTTTGATTTTAAAGAGATTGGTCTATTTGCGAACTTGTCAATTATTTCGTCGAAATTCAAGCTTTGGAGTAGATCACACTCTCCACATTCAAAATTACAAAACATTCTAACCTTTCTTGCGATAAAGATACTCTTAGCCTATTTGTGATTATTTTCTCTTTAGAAAATACAGGTTCACAGGCTAACTGGAGTGCATGATAATGTCAGTAAGTACATGTAGGCTAAGTACAAATTGCTATATGTAATGGCGTGCCAATTATATTTGTGTAAAATTTTAAAACGACAATTTATACAACCCGCACAGTCACCCTTTGTCCTCTCACCAATGCAAATATTTGGGCACATCAATTTTCAAACGACTAAAACCTTTACCTTGCAGTAATTTGACAGAGTACCCGGAGAGCAGACCCGACCCTGCTTCTAAAGACTTAGCTTGCTTACAAACTTATCGACCCTACAATTCGTTGGTCAATCTTTCAAAAACTGTACTTATATACACTCGGGTGCAATTGCCAGCCGCCAACGCAGTCGAAGAAGGCGTACAGGTCTTTAAAGGATTAATTGGTAGAACAAAACAAGAGATAAATGCCCAGCGCGCCAACGAATTTTTATCCAATAACGGCGATTCCACCCACGTGTTCAAACGAGAATTCGTAAACTCAAATAGCTTATACACAAATACAGTTCCTCAAAAAAAAGCTTCAAATAAGACAGGTAGCCGTAACTAAATCAAACCCTCCTAGCTGGCATAATCACAGTATAATTTTAGATAAATCACAGTAAAGAAATCCCAATATATATTCAGTTTAGGATCGTAGGATGCCACAAATTATATACTACGATTAATAATGTATCACTAAGAATATGAAGTACCTCTGACAAAAATTACTAGTAATACTTACAGGTTTACACATAAGTTTTGTAATAGCATTATTGCACACATTAAAATAAATCAAAAGCATGGGATCGGAAAGTGTGGAGGAAAATTGTCCAGCAATGGGCCTGAATGGCCTGTTAACGCATTATATATAAAATAAATCGACTGGCAGGCAATAATTACAGCATAAATTCTTGATGTTGCTTGGTTTCGGAGGAAATGCAATACATGTTCCAGGTGTGGGCTCAAGGTCGACGACGCCACGGCTTTCCAAAACCGTTTGGCGCAATTTCGAGCGGCAGAAAACTGGCGGCCAGAGGGATTTGCAACACGACGACAGGGTCAAATTTAGACCTAAAGGTTGGACTCCGTGTTGCGTACTTTCTGAGCTCAATAGCGCACGCATCTGGGGTTAAACGGCCCCAAAGATCCAAACTACCAAACCAAAATCGCATGAAGCAATCCAACTGTAGAAATAAGAGCAAACAGTAATTAATGCTTAAATCGACCTTCCGGTACTAGCGGCTGTAAGGGAGAAAAAAGGACCACGATAACATACCTACAAGATATATAATGCATTTCGAAGCGACTTTCTGCTTACCCTGGACAAAATTCCCGGCATGTGCGAAACACTCGGTAGCAAACTCCGCCAAATGGCGTGGGATTAAGGTGCCCTCATAATAATGGAATTCGGAGACTTAAAACTTCACCCAACGAAAAACTAACGGCAGCCCATCAATCCTCCGAAATGTCAATACTGTTAATTCGACTTCATCTGGACCCGCTTCGAAACAATCGCGAGTTATATCAAACTTTTACAGCAAGGCCAAGGAAGCAGGCGTGGCGCTAGCGCGCAAAATACAAACTGAGTAGCCAAAGACATCAGAACCGAAAAGATGCGTAACAATACGAAATAAATACCACAGATCTCCAAATCAAATGGCGGCGAGAATAAATCGTAACAACGCCTAGATGGCAGCACAGATAAACCAGCTGCGGGGAACCCCACACATACAATCATGTTCATTCCACGAGTACTAACAAATAATAGATGGGACCATACTTTGACACAAAGTTTGGATTCTTTTTTAGTTTTGTGAAAACATTTGTGGATTTTTTTTTGGTTTTTTGAAAAAAAATTGTGTGAACATTTTGGCCTCCAAACTGAATTGGACTACCGGGCATTTGCCCGGTTGCCCGGTGGGCCAGTCCGACACTGGTGATGTTATGATGACATGCGGGACCAAATATATCAGTGGCAGGCGTACCACGAGGCGCCGAGAGAAGCAGCCATGGAACTCCCATCCAAGTTCTGACCAGAAAGAGCGTTGCTTAACTCTACTGATCGAACGTGGACGCTTGTTCAAGCTACACCACCCGGGTTAACGACTACCGCAGGTGTTAGCGTGGTAGCCGGGGAACGTACGATTTTGAAACTCTAGAGTCGCCAGAATTTATTATTATGTGTATAAAATGAATTTGCGAAAGTTTTTTTATGCAGATTTATTAGATGAAGATTCACACGATGAAGCAGTACAGTGGAGGTCAATGAACCAGTGGAGGTGACTCCACCAACTGGTTTAAATACTGACGTGCCAATAATGATTGCACAAAACATAACTCCAGGAGCATCTCGTACAGTGAAGACTGGTAGAAAATCTACAGAGAAATCACTCGAAAAATTTGCCGAACTCTGCCAGCAAAATGCACTGCAGCGACAAGATGCAGCAGGTGATCGTCAAGAACAGTTAATTTCTCAGCTGTTTGAGTGTTAGAGAGATTTCGAACAACAACTTATGACGCAGTTCTTTGAACAGCAGAGCCAGATAATGAAAGAGACAACTTCTTCTCTCCTACATGGTTTAAGGGGTCTTTCTCAACCACAATTTATTCAGTATCCTCAAGGTTCAAACAGGCACGGCCAAGGGTGTCAGTGCCCCGAATGTTTATAATATAGTTAAATGACGGAAAATAAACATAATATTGAAAATGTATTTATTTTACGTTCATAGTGTAAAAACAAAATTATTATTAAATAAATTTTCTCAAGGGAAAATTCTCTGCAAGGTATCTTGTCAGTGTTTCTCGAGTTATATTTCCATCATAATAATCTCTTGTTCGATCATGGTGGTCATCAGGATGAGGGAAAATTATTTCTGCTTCCTTGACATCATTTGCCCATGCTGAAAGAAACTTTTCACTTCTGGATTCCACAATATTGTGTAAAATACAACAGGCTGTGACAACGTTGTTTACAAAGGTATAATGTAGATCTAAACGTTTCAATAAACATCTCCATCGTGCTTTCAATTTTCCAAAGGCTATTTCAACACATACTCTCACACAACTTAAATGCACATTAAATGATTCTTCTTCAGGGGATAATCGTGCAGTTTTAGTGTAACCTTTAATTAACCATGAAAGCAGTGGATGTGCAGGATCTCCCATAATTAAAAGAGGTATATCTACTGCATTCATAGACTTCGTTTTGTTAGGAATTAATCTGTTTGAATCTGTATAAATTTGAGATCTTCTGAAAACTGAGGCATCATGGCAAGATCCAGGGGCCTGACAATTAATATTTCTGAATCTATATGCATGGTCTACCACTGTTTGTAGAATAACTGAAGGCCAACCCTTACGATTTATAAAATCTCGATATCCATCTGAAGGTGGCAATATAGGGATGTGTGTACCATCAATTGCACCAATTAATTGTGGGATGTGGCTTTTCTCCTTGAAATGATATGAAATGTTTTCACATTCTACTGCATCTGGCATGTTTAAACACGGCACCAATAACTCATCAATTATGGCATTTACCACATTATGGACAAACTTACATACAGTGGATTTATGCACTCCAAAAGCATTTCCAACAACCCGATATTCAGCACAACTTGCTAAAAAGTACAGTGTTATGGCAACTTGTTTTTGAACAGAAACTGGTTTCCGAGTACGCAAACAGTTTCCATCAGGTTTAAGTTTTGCTGCAAGCTGATTACATAACCACAATAGTATATTACATACCGAGGTGGAAAGTGTTTCATTCCTGTTGAGAGATTAAGTAGTTAACCGAGACGCGTAGCGTCGAGGTCAACTTTATCTCGAGACAGGAATGAAACTTTTCATCGTGGTATGTCTACTATTTTATTCGCAACCACTTTATTCTAAACAATAATTGGAAAAATTATATTATGATACGGCAGGTTGTGACGCGCATGAATGGATCAACGAGATTCCCAGTGTCCCTACCTACACAGCGGTCGAGAATGGATCGCGCATGAATGGATGAGCGAGATTCCCAGTGTCCCTACCTACACAGCAGTCGGGAATGGATTCATTTCCAACCGCTGCGACGGCAATCACTTTTCCGACTGGTTTGAAAGTTACAAGTTGGGAATAGCTCATTTTCCAACTTTTTAAAAGTCAGTAATGATCTTATTACATATATGGTTGCGAATAAAAACGTTTATTCGCAACCATATATGTAATGTTAACATTCCTGACCTCATTTGAGTGGGGAAGTCGTACATTTCAGCCCGCTACTTCCCGCATGCATATACGTAATCTGCAGACGCATAAGGTATTATGACAACTGTTCGGCTACAATCGGTAATTGATTAATATGGAGCCAATGAACGTTTATGTAAAGTGCAGACACAGAGGGGCATTAGACGTCTGCAGTTTACTCAGTGGTTTCGCTTTGACATGCTATATCTTGTTTTCCGCGTAGTCAAAGAACTAGTTGTTAGTTCGTGAAAAGACTATTTAAAGTGCCGGCTAAAATTACTATAAATTGCTTAAATATGGAAAGTATGCTCCCAGAAGGCTACGAGTAAAAATTTGTAAACGACAGAACTGTTAGATTAAATCTAACTAATAAGAAGTAGGTAGTTGAGGTTAGCTTCGCATGTTTATATTTCAACCAACCAAAGGTTACAGACCGAAAAAATGCCGGTAGATATACAAATACAACCTGTATCTAACCAAATTTAGCGCTTACAAAATGTAATTTTTCGAAAACAGTAAAAAAGGTGACATTTTCAGTTTGTTTTCAATGTATGAAGCGATTCATTTTCGTACACACAATACAGACACACACAACAGGACGCAAAATACTTTTACGTTCTAAAACGTCCAGTTGTTGAAGTCCGAAGTCCCTTTCGACCAAATTTTGAGTTACAAGGATCACTATGCCAAAAATAACGTGAACAACACATATGAAAGCAACTTGTTTCACTCATTTGCAAATTCGTGAAAAACAGTATGACTTTCATAACTAGTTGTACAATACACTATTGGGTTCTAAATACAAAAATAACTATTTATTGAACCACTGTCCTAAGTGAATTATTTTTAACATCGATGTTAAGAGTTAGTCCAAGAAGCGTGCATTCTTACATGAGAGTGCAGAAAGTAAGTACTTATTTTGCTTATTTTGGCTTCCTAGACATGTCCTTAAAATATTTCCATTTCCTCCCGAAACACCCTGTATAAAAGACAACGTGTGGAAGGAAATTGCAGAAATTTTAAAGCAATCAGGTAAGCAAATAAAACAAATATGATTTTTAATTTAAATTTAACCAAATAACCACAACAAAAATTAGTGATAAAATTTAAGAATAATATTTATGTAGGTAGTATTAGAAATATTGGTTTGATTAACTGTATTTCCTTGCCACGTAAGTGAGCCTTCTTGACTGCTGAAATAACGAGTAAATGCCGCTCTGACATCGAACCCTTCAGCAGTGGCAAAACCACCAGTTGCACGTATAAGTACCATATTTTTGGTTGTTACATTATGCAGATTTGCGTCTCTAGAAAGGAGTCTATTGTCTTCAGGGAAAGAATTTCGAAGCATGTTATAAATACAACAGGCTGTCGTAATCAAATCATCTGTCACTTCTGGCTTAACAGCAATTGGGAGAATATTCTAAACAACTGGCTTAAAAGGGAAAAAGCATTTTCCGAAACTCTTCTTGCCCGCGAGAGTCTGTAATTAAATACCGCTTTTTTAACATTCAAGGAGCAACGTTTCGAGCAAATGGTTTCATAACATGCTTTGATAATCGAAAAGCCTCATTTCCGACAATTAAAAAAGGCACAGCTATATCAGAATTAGGCAGCGTACTTGGAGGAGGGTAAAATGTATGATTAATCAAATGTCCGAGATTAGATTTGGCTAATATGCCACTGTCACCTTCTTTACCATAGGACCCAATATCAACCATGTTACGTGCTAAAAGCATATGGCACTAATACTAGTAGTTTACGGTATATAAATAGGGAATAAAAGATCAAGTGGGAAT
This sequence comes from Agriotes lineatus, assembly GCA_940337035.1. Taxonomy (NCBI): domain Eukaryota; kingdom Metazoa; phylum Arthropoda; class Insecta; order Coleoptera; family Elateridae; genus Agriotes; species Agriotes lineatus. Next base: position 135,714,935 of record OW679195.1, on the reverse strand, counting down.
AACGCGGTAAAAGCTCATTAAAAATTAATATCAGAGTGGCAATGTTTGTTACTAGAGGGTAGAAAATAAATAACGGATTTTGTTTTGAAAAACGAGTGACAGCGTTTTAACGTGCAAAAGGTTTCGTGGAAAATAATGTGATAATCTCGCAATTTCTCGTGGTTTCGGTTATAGTAGGTGAATAATACTGACCGACCGTCCTGGTAGGGAATTATGGGAGCGAGTATTACTTTCCGACGAAGCAGGTCACAGCCGGCGATTGGAGGACTGACAAGCTGACATTTGTTAGGAGTCATTGGATTTATTAAGCGTCTACAATTATAACAACAAACAGATAAGTGATTTAACTAGAATCTGATGGTCTTTCGCATATAAGAACAGTGTGTACTCATTAAACGTATTGGTTTAAGTTAATTGGGATACCCCGTGCAAATAGTAGTGCCTAATTGAATAACTGTCAAATCAAGGACTACAACGTGTGAGAAATAATAAAGCTAGCTAAAGGTATTGCTCTCTTTCAATAATCGTATTGTCAGATATAAAGCGAAGTTATAAGTTTCTTGACCTATATCAGTGTACTTGAGTCAAACTTGTTGGCGCTCCTTTTTAACATCTTAATTAAAGAATTCGCGACGTCTTCACTGTTGCTAGAGACGGCCTCAAGTACACTTTTATGGCGATCAATTGTTGAGTTAAAAATATAGAACGCCGACCTAAAGGCAAGTAAAAAGCTAACAACCATTATACATTTATAGTTAGCATCTACAAACGCCAACAGCACGATGGAAAAGAAATGTTTATAGTTATAAAATAAAGACCCACTTTTTCCTGGACAAAATATACGCACATGCTTTCCGTCTACAGCTACAACGCAATTGGGAAAATTCCACTTATGGAAGAACTCTGCAGCTCTATTCAAAAGATCTCTCGTTGGCACTGGCATGAAAATAGGACGAAGTCGTTCACGTAATAGGCGTATTACCAACTTTACAAAGCTGCTAATGTATCTAGGTGATATCTGAAATGAGAAAGATAGAGAGGCAAATGACTCCCCTGTTGCCATGAATCTGAAAAAAAGATATTATTTATTATAGATTATTTGGAAAGTCCTTTAGTTGAACCGATATTGTTTTTTTATTCCAAAGAAACTGTTTTGAATTTACCGATTTAAAACAATAAAATGGTGCAACGAAATGGTTTAAAACGACACGGATTTTTTAAAAATATTATTCAAAGTAATAGAGACGAAAGATCAGATAAACAAGAAAGATTACTCGAGGCTGTGGAAACTCGGAAAGTTGAAGAAGATGCAGCTATTGATGCATTTTTCAGAAGTATGGATATTTCTGTTAAGCAGCTCTCGCATTCCTCCCAAATAAAAGCTAAATGGAAATATGTCGCATTGTTGGTGAGCTAGAATTGATGGAGCTGCAGAAACCATCATCCCGTATGCCTGTCGCGACACAACTATCCACTGGTTTCCCCGTTTGTTCGGGCTATCCTACTGTATCTCCTGCCAGTACCTACAATTTATCAGCCGGAACTTCTGACATGTCACAACAATACTCTTGACCATCCACCGGTTTATCCATGCATTCAGTCGCTTCTCCTGAACCCTCCCCTATTACAGAAGTACGTCAAGGTCATGATTACTCTTCAAATACAAATTCGATTCTTATCAATTTAAATTAAATATGATATGTTAAAAATAAATATAAATACTTACATACAAAAAGCAAATAAACTTACCTTAGTGTTACCTACTCCTAGTTTCTCTTCTTGGCTTATTGGGTGTTTAACTAGTCCACATGAGTGCTTTTTAGGTCACTCTCAATTAGAGCTAATGCAAAATTGAACTCATTGATGTTAAGTCGATAAAAACTTCGAAATTTGCTTTCGTATCTCCAAACCAACATATTTTCGAAACCTTCTTCTCTTCGGGTACAAAAAATATCATGAGCGCTGCTTCGTAAAGAATCCGCAAGTAATAATAATAAAAGTTATTCTTCCTCTTCTTCATTTTCTAAATCGCACCACAAAGCTACTGCTTCCTCCATGATAATCTATTGCAAACTGAAACTTATAGAGCGGAAATCGTGCAATTGGCCGCTGCAATCGTACTGCAAGAAGTCGCGTGTCTGCAGCGCGCGGCTGTAGCCGCTGTAGTCACCTGATTAACACTCCGCCTTTAGATCACATGTTTTTATAATTTTTGCTAATTTTGTAGTGAATGCCTTAACTGCTGTTTCATCTGCAGAAAGTTTTTCGCCGGAATTTTTTAAGAAACGGATACCATGTCTTTACCTACATTTATTTAACTACCCCCGGCCAGCAGTGAATTTGTTGTTCCCGTAATGTTTAACATACAGCAGAATATCTTTTTGTGTTAGAATTTCTTTTAATAGTGGAGCATGTCTTTCCCTCTGTACAAGAAACCACGAGTACAATTCGTTTTCCATTCTTGGAAACTCCGATTGTTTTAATGTTTTTCTGACGCCAGGACCAGCAAGACACTTTCCCAAAAAGCTAAAAAGAATCACACATGTTAGGATAGACTTTCGAAATGAGAGGACACACGTATTTACACCTGTTTATTTTATTCGCAGATTTTTACTTCCATTTACGATCTAGATACGACAGCAAGCTTTTGAAGAAATTCGCATAACTGGAAGTATGGTCTTTACTCGTATGAGTTTTCAGTTCTTTTCGATTTTTTCAAAAACGGCTCTAACGAATTTTTTCAAACTTTACATTTTTATTAGATTTTTAATGCGTATTGATGGGAGATAGGTGGTTTTCCAGTTGAATACCTCTAAAATGGGTTTCTTTTGTTTTTTTCTATTTTTGTTTATTGACTCCTTTTTTAAATAGAACAACCAGTATATTATTACATTTTTGAATTCAGCTTAAAATTTTAGAGAAAATGTGTCTTGAATTAACTCTCCATTTTTAGCTAATTATAAGATCACTGTAAAGGGAAGTTGCATGCGTGTATCACACCAGATTTTTTAATATCGGATATCGTCGAAGTACCTCATCATCAGCCTCTGTTATTCCAGTATTGGAAATAGGCCTCCTCCATTTCTTTCGATAGTATTCTGTCTGGCCTTTCTTGAATAATCATAACCACCGACTTTTTTGACCATGGTCTTCACTATTGTATTTGGCAATTCCATCTGTTATCTGTATACCTTGCATTGTGACCTGCCCATTTCCATTTTATTTGACTTACATGTGTCACTATATGCTTGACATTAGTCCTTCGGCGGATTTCGTCATTTCGTATTGTATCTATCAAGGATATACGTAACATCGTGCGTTCCATTGCTCGCTGTGTTTTTGCGAGGCGTTCTATATTTCTTTTTGTGAATGTCCAAACTTGTGCTTCATATGTCAAAACTGTAAGTACACATTTATCGAACACTTGGCTTCTCATGTGTAGTGAAATGTTTTGGTTCTTTAAAATATAACTCATTCTTGCAAATGCCGCGCTACGTCATATTTAATGGCAAGCGTTTTCCACTTAGGTACACCACTTTTTAATTGCCCTATTATATCACGTTTTTGGTTTAACGACGATTTATGTTACCGTCTTGGAGCCATACTTTTACGTTCGTATTACTTAAACTGCAGACTAAAAATGAATATATTGAGAGATATTTTCTATTTATTTTTATTGATTTCTTTTGTCCACAATGGTGCATTCGTCTCATATTTCTTGGTTATCTTCATACAGCTGCAGGTTTCTTTTGCAGCTTCAGTTATTTTGCTTTTCAGGTTTTTCCATCTTTCATCCATTGTTCATCTTGTTGAACGGGCGGCCCAGTGAGAAAATGCGTGCCTCTCATGCCGGGTTCGATTCCCGGCGATTCAAGAAGGATTTAAAAAATCGTATGCTTCACGGCTACCATGCTAACACTTGTGGTTGTCTTAACCTTTAGCAAGGGAACTCTTCTTCCATTTCCAAGGGCAAGGCTACCCACCTACCTGGCTTACGAGTAAAGTGGGCCCATAGAACCACTTTGTGGTTAAAAACAGGCCACTCGCCTATAATAAACTGCTCAAGTACAGGTCTAAAGAGTAGCTTCAGCACTGCGAAAACATTAAGTATTATAGTGACCTTTCGCCAAAACCAAATAGCGCATGAAGGTGCTCGGGACCTTAGCAACAACTTTGCCCCCTTTCAAAATTTCGATATCTGTAGCCGTTCGAAAGTTACAGGCGATCCAGACAGACACACGGACACACAGACAGACCGACGGACAAAACGTTCGCATAAGTACGCTGAAGCTACTAATAAGAGGAAGAAGGTTTGTCCATCTTTCATTCATTGCTCTTCTTGTGGGATTTTGTTTTCTAATAGTTTTCTGTACTTTTTGGATACTCTTTACTTTGTTAACTTGTTTGGCATATTTCCTTTCGCTGTTTCAGTGTGCGTGCTTGGTTTGTCATCTTTGGTTTCTCCACACTCCACAGTGTTGTTTATATATTTTCTTGTAGCTTACCTTAGTTTTATTTCTGTTCTGAACTTTTTTTTTGCTCTACTTCTTATTTCCTACTGTATTTTTTAGTCAAGTCGCTCTTAATAAATATTTTTCTTTTTTGGATTATATTTATGTTCTTCATCAACTTTATTTATTTATCGTGACTTTCCGATTCAGCTATGACAACTTTCTTGCCGTAACAATTTTTGTCTTCTCTTTGCGGCTGCTTCTACCTTTAGTTTTCTCGCTATGAACCGCTCCACTTACTTTTATATGTCTGGGCTTTTGGTCTCATACCCATTTATTACTATGTTATCTTAACATTTCTCTTTCTCCTGTCTTGCCAGTTTTTGTTCTAACGACTACTTTTTTTTACAATTGCTGGTTTTTCCTATCCCATCTTACCTTTTCCTGCTCTTTTTTCATGTTGTTGCTCACCTCTTTATATCCTTCGAGTTGCTCTTCAATTTCAGGAGCATTTCGCTCATTTTGATTTCCTCTATGTCCTGCTTTTTAGACTCTTCCCCTCTGTGGTACTCGGGAGATCTTATTACTTTCTTATTGTCCCTAGTATTGTTTGTATCTTCTCACTCTTGTTCCTTTTGTATCTTCTTTTCTTTTATTTTTGATTTGTTTTTCTTGGCTTATGGGTTTGCCTACTTCCTTGCTCATTCGTCTCTGGATTTCTTGAATTGTAGGCTTTCTCTATGACCCCAATCACTACGCGAGTGTGTCTTAGTTGTGTATTTATGCTCCGTGGTTACATGCACTGACTTTTTGTAATTGCGTTTCACCGGCTTACAACTTTAGCCTTTATTCGTATTGATCACTGGAAACGTTTTTTTAATTGTCATTTTCCTTGGAGTGTCACTTTATGATTTAAAATAAATGTGAGGGTAATGGTCCCGTAGTTCCAGATCTGAGCGCAATGGAGCCCAGTGCAAAACTTAAAAAAAACAAAGAAAATCTTTAAATCAGGTGTAATATCATTTTTAATTCCTTTCGTTTCGCCAATTTTATTAAGTACGGCCCTGTGCCCCGAATTCGCAATAATTGAGTTCACCGGGACTAATATTACATTTCTGACGGCCCGCATTCCGGTAAGCGTTTCGTTGAAACGCACTGATCGCTTCTTTTGTTCCGTTTTGCAAACAAACAGTTTAGCTTCTCGAGTTCTTAGTATTCATTCTTGTTATTTAATACGCTTAAGCTTTCTGGAATCGCATAGCCAGCTTTCGATCATTCTGGAATTTTTCTATATGCTTTGTGCTTTATGCACCATTGCAGTGACGTAGTCCGTTATTGTTTCTTTGTTTTCATGGCGACAAATAGGCGCCTTGTAAAGCTTAGGTGCTTCCCCGAGTTCTTTAGCTATATTTCATTGAATGGTGCAATAATGCGACGGGAAATTCAGCTTGTAATGGTGGAAGAGAGATGCATTTCCGACGCGGGGGATCATCGTCGAACTGCCCGCATTTTGGGAACTCAATGACGATCCAGCTCTGAACTAAGCGAGAACTGTGTCGTTTACTAATTTTGTGATGTGATTATGTGTGGCTTTTCGGCGATTTGGTGGGCTGAAATTTGCGGAAGTGCGGTTCCAGCTGATAGCGATAGTTCGCTGACATTTTTGAGGTCCGGGTGGCGAGTGTGAGATGTGGTAGGCCGACGTAATTTTCGGGCAAGGCGTCATTTGTTAACAAGGAACAATTTTGCACCAGTTGCACATCAAAGTAAGACGCCTTTTCATAATCCCCTAGTGATCCTTCTCGTGTTAATTGAGAAGTTTTGCTTCTGCAAATTCCGTTTACGTCGTGCCATATAGAAGTCCGGGATAGTTTTTGCCGGCCGTCACCTCGATCGCCGCTCCTTTGATATCTTTGGTAAGGAACCCCTGCAGCCATCGCTCTTATTCCGGCCGAATTTCGGCTTCAACCTTGTGGATGCTTGCATCGTCGCCTTCAGCGGCCGCAGAGTGGCCACCAGGTCCGGCCCTGTCACCTCCTGTCCCCAAGAAAATCATGATTTGGCTAAAAAGGTAGGAAATTCAAATCTGTACTTGCCGTGTTTTATTGAGTGCATCGTGGAAGTGCCTTAAATGCTTTGTGTGCGCTGCTCTCGGTGTAAGAACATTACACGCGTTAATTTCGTTTTGATGATAGTTGGGAAAATATCCCTGTTATTTCTTTTTGTGTAATAATTTTTGTGTTGTAAAATAGTGGGTAAGTTAACTTTGACTGGGAACCCCTATATTTTTCAGTTAGGGTGTACCATTTGTGTAATAAAGCTGGAATTCATTGTGGTGTTTGGATCATTAAATACAAATTTTGTCAAAGTCAGCCTATTTATTTGTTGTACTTTTGAAATCTTTGGTCTTCAACCAGTAATGGCGAATGCCGATTGTATTTAAGTGTAAAGCCAAAGCATGTTTCTTTGTTGAACAAGCTTTAAGAATATCGGTTTGAATTATAGTTTTAAACCTTTAGGAGGGTGGCCATAGTAGGTGAGTTATTTGATTTTAAGGCTACCCCGCGTTTGTACCCGAAGACCCTGGGGAGTTTGGCGGACGGCGCGGAGGCGACTTGCAGCTAACCCGGTAAATTTTGGCATAGCTTTTGTGATCTTTCTCGCTTTTGTCACGAAAGCAATTCTTCCCCAAAGCGAGTGGCGCCTCAAGCAATATTTTTGAGTGAGAATATAGGGTAAGTCTTTGTCGGTTTCATTAAGCCACCGAACCACGCCTTCTCCGATCGAGCTAGACCGAGGGTAACAGAAACACGTCCTTCTGTTTCGCCACATTTCAGATCTGTGTAATTGCAGAGACCGGCGAACCCTTCACTTTTTTCCCGAATTCGCTCCTTAGGGTGTTCAATGTCGATTGAGTTAAATTAGTATGTAACACAGGTTAATATATTGAGTCAGGGTGTTACAATTGATTTAATATGATCCCAAAGTATATTTTAATATTAAAATAATTTCTAAAAACTAGTATTTTCAACTACAGTGACATTTTTGCCTAAGGCGTCCCCTATAGAATTAGAGATGCACAAAAAATGGGAACATTAATGTTAGCATCGAAAGGTCAGCATCGTACAAGTACAATATCTATACATTGATGTTTTCGCAATATATGACAGCTCAAAAGGGCATTGGGCCCGTGGCTATGTCCTTCCTCCATTCTTTCCTGTTGACGGCTAGTTGCTCCCAGTTACTTATCTGCTACACCCAGGGCTGCTGGATCTTCCTTAACATCTTCAGTCCATGTTGTTGGTGGTCTGCCCCTTCTATTTCTTCTGGTTCAACCCTCAAAATTTTCTTGCCATATGCCCCCCTACCAACGTAATCCTTCTTGCTTGATACTATTAATTATGGGTGGATGTGGGTAGAGCGTGTAGATTTCCTCGTTTGTCCTCCTCCATGTGTCTTGCAGTTTGACTCCTCCGTAAATTCTACTCACTATTTTTCTTTCCCATCTTGCTATTTTAATCTGGACAGCGACAGTTAGCACCCACGCTTCATTCTCGTACGAATTTTAAGAGCTCACGCTATTGATTTATTGTTTAGCACTGATTTTAACATCGCAGCACTTCTAGTTCCTGCTGTTATTCTTCTTTCTACTTCTTCATTGCTATCCCCACTACTTCTAATATCTGTGCCTAGAAACGTGAAATTTCGAATCTTTTCAAACATATATTTTGCATTGACTTGATTACCAGTTATCGTTAACATAGAGTTACTTGTATCCCTTGTGCTGAAAACCATGTATTTTGATTTTTTTTCACTTATTTCCAAATCAAATTTTCTTGCTTCTTTTTCAATGCATAGGAAGACATCTTTAAGCTCTTTGTGTGTTCTTGCCAGTATTGTCATATCATCAGCATTTGCTATTACTTGATGGGAATGATTTAATATACTTTTATTTGTTTGGATTCCACTTCTTCTAAAGATCATTTCCTGTCGGAAACCACTGTCTGAAGAGTTGGTTGCACAACGTGGCAACAGCGCGTCTGATTTACCAGAACTGTTTAGTTTTCAGTTGTATCAGAGAGCTCGATGTGTTCAGTTCGTTGGCCACAAGAGGTGATACAAGCTGTTCTGTGCAGTGCATATTGTCTTGTTTGTTGTATGTTATGTACATTCGTTTACTGTATCTACCCGCGTGGAAATTAAATGTATTAAGATAGTGTGTGTGATTGATTTCGTATTCGAACCGTCTACCACTTTACAACGGGTAGTTGCATCGTGCTGGACACAACATAATTGACGACCGCGTGACAGGACTCGGGTTAAGAAACATTGAAGGCATTTTGAGACGACTGACGGACTCGTTCTGTTTTCGACACGTGGTGCGTTGTATACTGTACGCGCGTGGGTGTGAAACGAGTTTTGTCAAGTCGGCGAAATGGAATCAAACAAGAAACACAGGAAGGTGCTTCGCGCGGCTTTTGCAAAAGGAGCCAACGACCTGGAGCTCATGCTTTCGCAGCATCCGGACCAAGCTGGGGATGAAGATTATCGGCGAATACAGGCAACATTTGAATTATTAGCAAATAAACATGGTGATATGAAAATCGTGGACGGTGATGTGTACAATGCGCTTCTCACGGCAGACGTAAGCGAAGACGAATTATTGTTGGAAATAGAACAACGTGACGCATACGATAAACGATTCGTGGATTTGAAACTTCGCGTGGAGTGTTTGCTATTAAAACGAAATACAGCGGCTTGCGCGGAAGACTGACAATCGATTCTGTCTGATGCGAGATCCGAATTTGACGGAGTTATGGACGGGATTGCAAACAAGGGCAAATTTAAACTGTCTGCCATCGAGTTCAAAAAATTTGACGGCGATATTCGAGAATGACTTCCGTTTTGGGCGCAATTTAAAAGAAAAGGTGCATGAAGACATAGATATTGCCAGCGAAAATAAAATTGAGTATTTACGCCAAGCGACGGTTGCGGGAAGCAGAGCGCGGCAATTGGTCGAAATTTTTCCCGCCATTGGCGAAAATTATGAAAATATTTTGAACGCATTGAAGTCGCGTTTTGGCAGGGATGACTTGCAAATCGAAGTTTACGTTCGTGAACTACTTAAACTCATTATAAACAACTGCGTGTCTCGGGATAAGATGGACCTTGCGACGCTGTACGATAGAATAGAAACACAATTGCGCGCGCTTGATACGCTGGGCATTACGTCAGAAAAATGCGCGGCGATGCTATTTTCTTTGATCGAGTCGTGTTTGCCTGAAGATTTGTATCAGATATTCGAAAAGCGTGCTTACAAATCAGCATACATGAGGCCGACCGAGATTTCCTCCGTTTTTTATGGCTCGATGAAGAGGAAAATGAGTAAGTATATAGACACCGTCGCGTTGTGTTTGGCCTGAGTAGCAGTCTCTTTCTGTTGGGGGCGACGATCGATCAACACCTTTCTGAGCAATTAAAGCAGTGCGAGCTGAAATCGACGTATTCATGCGAATCCATTTTGAAATTACGAAGCAGTTTCTACGTGGACAATTGCGTCACCAGCGTACCAGATGAAAATGCTTTGGACCAATTTATTCGAGAAGCTAATATGGTCATGGCTGAAGTACATTTTGACTTGCGAGGGTGTGAGTTTACCCGGCCCACTGGTACACATTCAGATGTATTGTCAGTGCTTGGTTTAACTTGGCACCCCACTAGAGATACCTTGGCTATTAGTGAAAGCTGTTTAAAAGATGACAGCTCCTTGCGAGATAGCGTTGTGACGAAGAGGCTGATCCTCTCAGTGACCCAGCGCATATTTGACCCGATTGGAGTTACTTGTCCAGCTACGTTAAAGCCAAAACTTTTACTGCAACGGTTGTGGGGACAGCGATTAAGTTGGGATGTACCGGTAGATGACAATACTGAGTAGGAATTCTACATATGAACCAAGGAGCTTCCGCACTTGCTTGCTGTTGAACTTCCTAGTTGGATACTTACCGGACCGGGAGAAGCAGAACACTTAACTTTACATACGTTCTACGACGCTAGCAAAGACGCTTATGCAGCGGTCATTTTCCTAAGAATTGAAAAGAATGGCACTGTAGTGGTTCGCCTGCTCACCACCAAAGCGAGAGACCATTCCTCGCCTGGAGTTGTTAGCTGCCACCACTGGGGCAAGACTGTGCCGGTGTGTGCGTGCAGATTTGGAAAACAACGCAGAGTGTTTTTATTGGAGTGATTCATCTACGGTTATCTCCTGGATTTGACGACAAGAAGACTGGACGCCATTTGTAGGGAATAGAGTGGCGGAAATTTGCTCTCAAGGTGGAAGACTGGAGCCATGTACCAGGCGTCTACAATCCGGCCGACCTTCCCTCAAGCGGGTGTTCTCCTAAACATCTGTTGGAATCGAGATGGTGGGAGGGGCTAAGTTGGTTATATGAACCGCAGATTACATGGGCCTCAGAAGACCTGGAATTTTACGAAGAAGAGATTAACGGCGAGAAGCGGAAGAAGGTGGTTGCCACCCTCCTGAACTGTAGCTCCGATGAGTGGCATCTGACTCACTTTTCTAAGTGCACTATGACCATCCGCATGATTGCTTGGGTTTTTCGATTTACCTACAATTCAAGGTCACCGCAGCAATGACGTCGAGGTTCGTTGACCGTTGATGAAATTAATGACGCTGAACTGTTCATGTTTAAAGTGATTCAACAAGAAACATTTCGCTATGAGACCGATAACCGCTTAAGTGCTCTTAACCCGTTTTGCAGTGATTCCGGGGTAATCCGATTGAAGTTGTGTGTATCGAATCTGCAAGATAGTGAAAGTTTTCGTTTTCCGGTAGTGCTACCAACCAAGCACCCTGTTATCCGCAGCTTGATTTTCGAAGCACATACCGCAAATTGTCACGTAGGTACGCAAGAACTGTTGAGTATGCTCCGGGACAAATATTGGATCATGGGAGGTAGACGTGCCATAAGAGCAGTAATAAGTAGGTGTGTTACGTGCAAAAGACATGATGCCAAGCCATTCGAAGTTATCGGGATAGATTTCGCTGGCCCGCTGTATTTTAGAACTGGAGAGAAAGCTTGGGTGTGTTTGTTTGCTTGTGCCGTGTACCGGGCAGTGCACCTCGAACTGACTACTTCGTTTTCCACTCCGAGCTTCCTTCAAGCGTTGCGTAGATTTGTGGCGAGACGCGGACGACCGAGAACTATATAGAGTGACCGAGGCACTCATTTTGTCGATACGGAGACGCGTTCGCAAAGCTGGACTGGCCAAAGATAATGGAAGAGATCTCTGTGCAACGTATATCGTGGTGGTTCAACCCACCCATGGTGGGGTGGTTTTTGGGAGCGTTTGGTTGGTGTGTTAAAGGGGTTGCTTCGCAAAGTACTCGGACGTGCTTCGCTCAATTATGAAGATCTTTTAACGCTTCTTTGCGATTGTGAGGCGACGATGAATGTTAGACCTCTCACCTACGTGTCAGGCGACGCCGAAGAGCTCATGGCTCTCACTTCTGCAATGTTCTCACCGGACCAACCGGAGATCGAGATACCGGACTGTGATGCCGTGGATCAAGCGTCTTTCTGCCGCAGAATGCGATACAAGTAGACCCTACGGGAGACTTTGCGGCGTCGATTCCGGAACGAATACGTGGGACAGTTGAAATCATTGAACTGCAAAAAGCGGCATCAGCAACTAGTTTTGGGAGAGATCGTCCTTATAGGGAACGACAACGACAAACGTATAGACTGGCCACTTGGTCGTGTGACTGAGCAACTTCCAGGTTCAGATAGGCTGGTGCGCCTGGTGCGAGTTGACACAGCCCGCGGATAGCTGCTGAGACCGATCCAGAGGCTTGACCCCCTAGATTGCATCAGCCCTTTGCCAATACAAGACAGGCGACTTCAAGAAAAGGACAATCCGGAAGATGCTAGTGCGGGAGTTGCGGGAGTGTCTGATGTCCTGAGTGACATTAAAACCAGAGCAATCGATTCGGAAGATGTTAGTGCGGGAGTTGCGGGAGTGTCTGATGTCCTGAGTGACATTAAAAGCAGAGCAATCGTTTCGAAAGAAAAGTTAACGCGTAGTGGACGTGTATCTAGGTTACCTATTAAGTTTCGATAGTAGTTGGCAGTGGTACCTATTTACCCATTTTGCATTTTTGTACTATCTAAGTGTAGAAATAGTGACTATTTTGTAAGGCCTTATCTGGTTTCCTTTTATTTGTGAGTCATTTTTAATATTTAAAAATCACTCAGATGGGAGTATGTCGGAAACCACTGTCTGAAGAGTTGGTTGCACAACGTGGCAACAGCGCGTCTGATTTACGAGAACTGTTTAGTTTTAGTTGTATGAGATAGCTCGATGTGTTCAGTTCGTTGGCCACGAGAGGTGACTCAAGCTGTTCTGTGCAGTGCATATTGTCTTGTTTGTTGTATGGTATGTACATTCGTTTACTGTACCTACCCGCGTGGAAATTAAATGCATTAAGATAGTGTGTGTGTTTGATTTCGTATTCGAACCGTCTACCACTTTACAACGGGTAGTTGCATCGTGCTGGACACAACACCTCCTGTTAAATTTAAAAGTGTAGGAGAGAGTGGGTCTCCTTGCTTGAGTCCTTTTCCAGTCTTGAAACTTTCTGATGTTTCACCTGCCACTCGTAACTTATTTTCTGTAATCAATAACGCCAGTCTCACTAGTTGTATCAGCCTGGAATTTGCAGTTTTCTTATTAATGCTTCTTGCAGTTGTAGCCTATTTATGGTATCATATGCCTGTCTGTAATCAATGAAAAGATCATGTATTTGTGTCCCCTTTATTTATGTTTTCTCCTAAATGATTTTCAGTGTGAAAATTTGGTCTGTCACTGATCTTTGTTTTCTAAATCCAGCCTGGTATTCACCTATTCTTAGTTCTTCTAGTTTTTTTAGTCCTTCTTTAATTAACATTGCCAGTAATTTGTATGTAACGTTTAGCAACGATATGGGTCTATAATTTATACATTCAAGCCCATCACCTTTTTTAAAAATTGGGACTACTATTGCTTCTCTCCACTGTCTGGAATTTTACATGTTATCCATATTTCTACAATTAAATCGTAGATCTTCTCCTCCAGAGCCCTTCCCCCATACTTTATTAACTCTGACCGAATTTCCTCTGATCCTGGGCTTTTGTTATTTTTCATCTTATTGATGGATTTCCTAACATCTTTTATTGTAGGGAAGTTGTTATATGATTCTTCAAATTGTTCTTGTTCTGTCTCTTTTCCTGTTCCTTCTTGCAGTTCTTCCTCAGTATTTTCACTGTAATGTTCACACCATCTTTTTGTTATATTTTGACTACCCACTATTAAATTACTTTTCTTATCTTTACACATCAGCAATCGTTGCTCTCACTAGATAATGGTTTGATGATATTTCTGCTCCTCGACAACTTTTAATATCTGTGATTAAATTCTGATGTTTGATTCTATTACTAGATGATCAATTTGATTGACTACTTTACCATTTGGATGCTTCCATGGTCCTTTGTGAATTTCTTTATTCATCTTGAGAGTGAATATTAATTGTAGATTTCTCTCTGCTGCAAAATGTATTAACCGTTGACCATTGCTCTTGGTTTTCTGGTGCAAACTGTGCTTGCCTATCACTGGATAATTTCTGTCCTTTTTTCCAATTTACCTTTTATCTGTTACCGTTTGCTAGTTTTTTGAATCATTCACTCGCCCTGCTTGCTGTAGTGAGCCCTTGTTTTTGTTCCATTTTTATACTACATTGTCCACTATCAGTTTCTGGTATTCTATTCGTACTCGCTTGCCTTCATTCTTTTTCATTTCAGCTCTTTCCTTTATTTTGCTCTAAATCTCGATCTCTTCCCAGGTCAGATCGTTTTATTTTAATTTATGCTGCTGGTAGTGCTATTTGTTGATATAGATTTAATAAGTATTGGGATATGGTTAACATTAGTTTATTGGAATCAAACAGGAAAACATATAAGGAGACTAAGTGTTTTGTTTATAAAGCATGAAATTAGGTATATCTATAAGTATGCAAATATTAGAATTTAAGGTGTCATAAATTCTGATCGACGCTCTGAAGAAATAGTTTTTAACCTTTTAATCGATTCCTTTGTTGGATTAGTGTTAAACTAGCTTTTGAAAATAGCCTCTCTGATGGTATAGATGTCACTATAATAGACAAATATCTTTTGGCCAATATTGGATAAGCTAATGAGATGATTCTCCAAATGAGTAGAGAATTTTCGTTGAATCCTATCGAAGGTCCTCTTCTGAAGAACAACATTATCTTGATACAGACTAATTAAAACCGCGGTGATCCGGATAAGTAAATAATTCGGATTACTGAAGCGAGACATTTTTTTTTATTGAAAAGAGCAACATTTAATACAAAACAACTAGAAAATAGTATCTACATAACTGCCTCATAATTCATATTCTTATTTGGGTACTTCGCCACTCTGCAAATTAAAAATATAGATTCAATGTTAGGACGGTATTCAAAACGATGAATACTTTGCGGTCAGTTCTTACAAAAACTAAACCGTTCAACGAAGAACAACATTCAAGGAATTGTATATATAGTATTCCCTGTGAATGCGGGAAATATTATATCGGTGAAACATCCAGACCTTTAGCAGTTAGAGTTAAAGAACATAAAAATATGATGAAAACGTATCAGTTCAATAAGTCTAAGCTGGCAGAACATGCTTGGGATGAAAACCATAAAATACAATGGCACAACACAAAGATCTTGTCTAAAGAATCGATGTCAACTAGGCGAAAAATTAAGGAAACGGCATATATTTTACTTAACGAAGAACAATGCGTGTCGTCTTTCTCAATATTTTTAGACAATAGTTGGCTATCGATTCTTAAAGATGAGATCAAGTAGGTGTAGATATCAACAAACGTCAATGTCAAAAAATTCATTGGAGGTTGGTCGTTTTTCCTTCCAGTGAAAAAAAACTAAGTTCTTGTTCGTTTTAATTGTTATTCGTTGATAACGAGGGCAGATTGTCCCTCGAAACGTTCGTTATTAATATTTTCGTTATTTAATATTTTTAATTTGCAGAGTGGCGAAATACCCAAATAAGAATATGAATTATGAATTCACGCCACAAAGAAGTTTCAGAGATTATCTTAACTGCCTTGTCGTTCTTAACAGTCTGGTTTATATTATTTAACTCCGGACCTTCATTGTCACTACCATGATGTCCGTCTGTAGCATCTATGTCTTCCAGTGGTAACAAATCTTCATCATTTTCAAGCCAGTTACGTATTTCCACGTTTGTGAGATTTACTCAGTGAGAACATTGAGCATATCTGAAACATCTGTTAAATACCTATATATAGATTAACATAAAAAAATACTAAACGAAAAATTTCGCGCTTAACAAATGTATGTTGTTTACCTGTCATCTCTTCATCCAAGGGAAGCACTATAGAGGAATTAAATCTGCAGCATCATATTCAGTGTCTGGGTCGTTATTTGTCCCATGAACAATAATTTTGTGCCATCACTTCTGCAATTGAAATTCTTGGCCAGATTATTGAAGAATCCGGTATAATGAAGGTCCGGATTATCGAGGTCGCACTGTAGCACCAAGTTTCTTGTAACCAGAGATAGACCTAGCTATTTGCCTCCCCTAAGTTGAACATTTTTGCTGTTTTTTTATCTTATTGAATTTACAAAATACATGTGATTGACGGCATCTCAATGAATTCAGTACCTACCTAATCGTATTGAAAATAATGCCGTCTCCCATCTGCAAAAAGTCATTGTGTTTCAATACCACCTAAAAAGCACATACGTCAGCTCTCTGACGTCATGGACTCGCGACGTCAGCTAAAGAAGGTGATCAGTATGGTCGTCATGTAAGCTGAGTGTACTTATCGTAGCTAGGTACATGTTGTTTGCAACTATCAATTAGAATTTATTGTTTTTAATATACAATTCACTTAGTGTCTTCGTTAGTGTTTGGTAGTGGATGTTCGAATGATTTAGCATCAGTATTGCACAAATAAACACGTATATAGCAGTTATCGGTGGTTGAAAAATTTCGAAATTTAATTACTGCTATACCAAGGGCATACTTTACTTCAAGTAGTACACAAGGTATACGAATTACATTTTTTTAAAGGAAACATTATATGCACTGTAATAGAGCTGGATTTAAAATTTCTTACAGACGCGTTGCGTCCTGGTAATTTAGTATAAAATAAAACTAAATTATTTTTAGTCCAACTTAACGGGTCACAACAGGGGAGTTATTTATTCATCATTTTGGGTGCTATTATCATAACAAATAAAAAATATTGAATGTTAACTCTATAACCAATATTTTGATTAAAAATTGTTGTGGTAAAATGGATAAAAATCGATTCTTGCTTGGTTCAGATAAGGGTAGAAAACTAAGTACGGTAACAATTAGATAAACTAAATTTGGAGTTAAATATTTATACTTAAACTAGCTGGCCCGGCAAACGTTGTTCTGCCCAAAAATTATTTGTCTCTGAAACCCCGTTTCACCACTATAGAGTTTTAATTTTATGTCATGTCCATCGTCTTGGACTTAAAAATAAATGCCATTTTCGCAATCAACATCCCAAAAAACCTCAATAACGACACCCATATCGATTTTTAGGCGTATTTACCCCATTTCACCCCCTAAGGGGTAGCAGACCCGACAGACGTTGTCGTGCCCAAACGTTGGTTTGCCTGGTATTAGCGGGTTCAGCAAAAGTTTTTTTGATATTCGAATTTTTGAGTTTTTCATTTTAAAAAATATTGGGGGGCGGTGGGGGGGGGGAATTTTAGGGTTATATGTTCTGATATGCGAAAAATCTTTAAAAAATTTAAAAAAAGAAATTTGTCAAAAAATTAGAAAAAAAATCCTAGAGCCCGATTGCAGCGCCACCTACCGGGTTCAATTGTGAATCTAAACCATCCAGGGACCCACTCAAACACGCACAAAAATTTCATCAAAATCGGTCCAGCCGCTTAGGAGGAGTTCAGTCACATACACACGTACAGAAGAATTATATATATAAAGATTAGAATGTTTTTATTAAATTTTGAAATTGGTATTGCACTACGTATACTAAAGTTTTGTTTTCAAAATTACAGGAATAAACTTCCTTCTCGTGAGCTTGGGGAATCATAAACACGTAAACGTGAAGGCTTGCATTTAACCAACAACTAAAACTAACTGCTGCCTCAATAAAAATCCAGCAAAGCTTTTCTAAAAATGCTAAACCACCATGCCTGCTTGACGGCTGTAAGCGGAAAAGAACGCGCCAGAAGACAAAAATCTGCGTCTGAAAGATAAATGCCTATCGAGGTCGTCGCGGACAGCGGCGATCGCGCGGGAAATACCATCAAATGCTAATTTGAACGGCGTAAATGAAACGTAACAATCCTTATGTGAGCAGTACTAACATTACTACTACTTCTATTATTATTATATCAGAAATCAAGACTACTTAATATGACTGCTTCAATTGTTACCTCCTAAAATAGAGTTACAACAAGGAATCAAACCAAAAGTGCCTCTAGGCAGTGATAATGAAATACGGGCGCGGTTTTATTCTAAAAGTGTAGGTGTTTCTGTTTAAATTCACCTAGGCTGGACGACATATTTCTTTATCTTGTACTCAGCCAACAGCCGTTAGGCCAATTATAGGCATCGCGGTACATTTATGGGGACTTCCAACCCCACTAACGACTGTCATAATGTTATTATGACATCCGGGACCAGCTTGGAACTTCCATCCAAGTTCTGACCAGAAAGAGCGTTGCTTAACTCTTCTGATCGAACGTGGACGCTTGTTCAAGCTACACCACCCGGGACCTATTATGGACCTATGGTAGATATCTTGAAAGGTAACATCCCTATGAGTTGAAAGAAGAAAACGTTTAATACGTGTGTTTTGACAGTACCTATCTAAGGATCAGAAACTATAATTCTAACAAAATCATCAACTAGAAAGGTGAGTACGATGGAAAGATCGATGTTAGGGATCACAATGAAAGATAAACTAAGAAATGAAGAGATACGTACAGAAACGGAAGTAGAGGATGCAATAGAAGAGATAACCAAATCGAAGTGGCGATCGGCGTGCCATGTGGCGAGGCAGTGATGGAATATGGATGAAAAAATTCCCCAGGCGGGGAGCTGACAAGCGAAGTCGAGGGAGATCACCCACACGATGGACGAACGATTTAAAAAAGATTACAACAAACTGGTCTGCAACTGCTCAAAGTAAAGGAATTTGGAAACATCTGGAGGAGATCTATGCTCCACAACGGACTGCATTGGCTGGATAACGAATCCAGAAGGAAACGACCTCGGCAAAGTGGGTTTTTAATAAAGCTATGGATTTACTGCGCCTCCACCGTTAACACCGGGTTAATTCGCAAATAAGATCACCTGAATGCAGTGGTATAGAGTATAGGCGAACACAATGTACACATAATAACGTATAGGTACTGAATTCACACAAGACCACAGGGCAAAATATTCAGAAGCAATCACCACTGTTTGATATACAGCTTATTACTACCTGAAGTAAATGACCCTAAGGTGACGTGTACGGTTGCAAGCTATACTTTTATCAAACCTAGTAGGCTGATCAGTTGATCACAATCTAACCGGTTTATTATAGTATATTGAAACACTAGTTTTTCTAATTTGCAAGTTAAATACCGTTTTACTACAAATAAAATCAATTTTGGTAATTTAGGGAATTTTGTAATAGTAATAATAATAATAATAATAATAATAATAATCATAAGTGTGTTTCTGTTGTCAACGCAGTTAATTTAACTAAGATTAAAAACTCCTTGTGTGGGATATTACGTACAAAAACTGTGATATGGTTAATTAGGTAATTAAGAGAAATGTAGGCATTGACTTTGTATTTACATAATTATTTGAAGATATAACCAGATATTACTTACACTGAACATACTTATAGATACAATATCTGCTGACAAATAATAACAAATTTCAAAGCTACTAACATGAATTCGAGGCGAACAGTTAATGTGAAAGACCTTGACAAGAGTAGATAATTATTTCTGCGATTCATTTCTCGGTGCTTCCAATATTTGAGTATATGCTATAATAATCAAACTAGTTGTTATTATCGGTAATCATCAACAGATAACGTTTAAAATTGAAGTATCCCGTCAACACAACGATGGAAAAGTAGTATATTGCGTATATAAATTAGTTTTAGACGAATAGTTTCAACCACGATGCTGAGAAAAATAGTATTTTTGTTGTTAATTTGTGTGGTTTTGAACGTGGATTGTGCAAAGATATTAGGTATCTTCTATTTTCCAAGCAAGAGCCACCATATTTTAGGTAGTGCGTTATTGAAGAACTTGGCAGCAAGAGGCCACCAAGTAACTATGATGAGCCCGTTTCCCTTGAAAACGCCTGTACAAAATTACGAAGACATTTCAGTGTCTGGACTTATGGAACATAAAGAAGGTTACCTTATCAAGTAGTGTAGTGTATTTAACTAACCTTACCTTTCAGAAAACATGATGAAAAAAATTATGGAAACTCAAAATTCTTCGGCATTCGAGAAAATTAGCATAATGACAGAGCAAGTATCACTAACGAACGAAATTTTCATGAATAGTACAGCTGTTAAAGATTTAATAAATTCGAATAGAAAATTTGACTTGGTAATTATGGCTTGGGCTTGGAATGCAGCTGTCTTGGGTTTGGCCCATCAACTCGAAGCATCTACAATTGCGTTTAGTACTGTTGGCTCAACTGTGATGACCAATGGCATAACTTGTAATCCTGCACCTCACTCGTACGTCCCAAATGTTATGTTATCGTTCCCTGAAGAAATGACATTTCTGCAAAGACTTGGAAATACTGTTAGCAATACACTGTTTGAAATATTTGACACTTTCCTCATGATGCCGTCGCAGGAACTATATCGTCAGCAATATTTTCCAAAATCACCCCCTGTCAAAGATCTCCTACGTAATATATCCCTTGTTCTTCTAAATTCCCACATTAGCATTGAAAGTCCAAGACCACATGTACCTAGTATGATTCAAATAGGAGGATTTCATGTGGAAGAGCCCAAAGAACTAGCCGGAGATCTCAAAACTTTTATGGATTCTGCCAAAGAAGGCGTTGTGTTTTTCAGTTTAGGATCTAATGTTAGAAGTGCCGACTTATCCAGCGATAAGCTAACTGCTATAATTAATACTTTTGCTAAATTACCAGTAAAAGTGCTATGGAAATTTGAGAATGACAATGTGCCTAATTTACCATCTAACGTAAAAATTGGAAAGTGGCTGCCCCAACGAGACATTTTAGGTAAATGGAACTACTTAATATTTCACTTTTATGCAATGAAAGCTAGAAATATGTTTTAGCACATCGAAATATTAGAGTGTTTGTTACCCATGGTGGTTTATTAAGTACAACTGAAGCAGTATACCATGGAGTACCTATGGTTGGAATACCATTTTTTGGAGATCAAGAGTTTAATGTCGCTGACGGCGTTAACCGAGGCTACGTTATCAAAGTCGGTTTTCAAGAATTAACAGAACAGGATTTAACGGCAGCTATTACACAAATTCTCAGTAATCCAAGGTAATAATATGATGGAGTTCCTATATACCGTTTTACAATATTTCAAATTTTAGATACCTTGAAAATATACAGCAACGTTCAAGAGTGCTTAAAGATCAGCCATTAAAACCTATGGATAATGCAATATTTTGGGTTGAATACGTTTTGAGGCATAAAGGGGCTCATCATTTAAAGACAAGTGCTCTAAAATTAGAGTGGTACCAATACTACCTTCTGGATGTAATAGGCCTCTTACTTGGAATACTTCTTATAGTTTTAATTGTAGGTTACATCATTGTAAAGAAAATACTTAATCTTCTTAAACGTATTTGCAAGAAAAAGCCAACAACTCAGAAGAAGAAAAAAACTAAAGTGGCTTGATGTAGTACAGTTATGAAACATATTGCTTATGACATGTGTTTAAATTGGAACCTAATAAATCTGTGTTAAATTTATTTGCATTTTATTAATTTTTTAGTCGACTTTGAGAATTAAGAAGATTAGAAGTTCTACCTATAATAATAAAAAGGCCGGTATATGATTTGGACTTGGACCTGATTTTAAAAAAAAATGATCATTAATCAATCACACGTACAGAAAACGTTACATAATAAATTCTTTTATTGACATAGGAAATGAAAGTAATATGTTTTTCTAAGAGAACTCAAATGTACACAATTGTTGCAATAAGACTTTAGGGAAAACGTATATCTGCCCAACATAATTTACTACTTTTAGGTTGACACAATTGCAATACTGTGTTAAAGCGGCAGTATTAAAGCGGTCTGTTTTTAGTTATTTTGTAGTATACGACACAATCCTCTGAAATCTTATAAAAATGTCGCTTGGAGATAAAACTTTCGGAAGAGGTGTAAAAATTTCTTAAACTCGGAAATATTCTAGCAGGACCTTGATCGTAACAAACAATATTTTTTTATCAATTACTAGAGGTAGCAAGATTTTGAATATACTGAAAATGAGTATAAACAAGAAATATAATCAAAAAGACTGCACTCTTCAACAGAACACAATTAAAATTACATATGTAAGATATCAAAAGGCTTTAGTGCCCTTTGCTCTTGCTACCGGTGATCACCTGCCATCTTCGCACATATAATGTGCGGCAGAATTCTTCAATCTTCATTGCTGCGCGGCCATCCTTCAAACGTCGTTAGCTGGTACCCAAGGATGCAGCATCTACGTCCCGCATGATATTTTCTTCGGGAAGACCTTCTTCATAAATACCATCTCCGTTCAGTACCACAAGTACCACCAACAATATGACTGCCCCCCCTACCCCAACGTTTCAGGAATATTCTTGAGTGAAAAAACGCTTGCTGGGGGGACTTTTGGGAGCTACCAGAGAACCGCCTCTCTATAACCAACCACCAGGAAAGCATTACCTTAATCAGTAATTCATCCACACCAGAGTCCTCAACCAAAACCTAGTAGAACTGCCTTCACGCCATCATTCGGCCTCGACTGCGATGCGGGGGCGAAACTATCGGGAAAGCTGAAGTCTCACAGAATTTCGCTTTACCAGACCCCCAACGATAGTCCGAGATCTTTGCCGACACCTTGGAACAGCTTTAACGTATCCTGAACGACCACAATTTCTTCCACAACAACTACCGCGAAGTTCATCGTGTCATCGCCAGCAACCCCAGTATTCGTTTACTTCGAGTCATTCCTCCAGTTCAGACCATCCTCAACATCAGCCTTCTCCGTCCGGCAATTACAACGCCTTGAATGACGGGCTCACCCGTCGAAGTTCTCTCCGTCAACTTCCCGAAGTAACTCCTCGCCCAACTTTTTCGTTCAGGCCACTTTTTCCTGGTTTAGAAATTAGCCAAAGTGCCCTAACCTGTAACGCATTCTTACTTTTCCCTGTTGAAGACTATACCAAAAGAAAGTAGTCAAAACAGAAACATCTATTGATTCTAGGTTTACACTCATAATAATTCTCAAAAATAATTGTCAAAATAGAATGTATCTGTACAGTATGTAACTAATATTCCTTAAATTTCTAAACGGATTTTCTTCATTTGCTCGCGCCTAACCTGGCTGCTACCATCTAACTCGGGGAGATTCCGCTGTCAGTCAGTTGAAGGCGTTACGCGGTTGAATCTCGTCTGCAATGGCCTCAAGATGGGCGCTTTTATGCTGAAATTAAAACAGAATTACTTCAGTAGGTTCAGTTGTTTATTAATTGAGAGCATGTGAACTTTCGAACGCGTGTGTGAATTCTCGAACCCACTTGAAGATTTTAGGCAATAAAAATAAGAATGTTACGACGCTTTCTATTCGCAAAGATATATTACATCGATATGGTGGACACGTTGCCATATTATCGGTCGGTTGGATAAGACGTTGCGTGTACGAATTTAATCGTTCAAGTATATAGTGCACAGAAACGATACCTACGAGGCACGGGAAGACCGAAGAAATGTGTCGCAGGGTTTGAGAAGCATAGGTTTGGTACTGGGATATCGGAAAAATATAGCTAGTGCACCGACATGGCGTCACCTAAATCTTAAAAGAAAGTTCGGGTAATGATTAGATACGTCAATAAACCAGCGTGGGTGCGTAATCAGGACAGGTTACTCTAGTCTAGGAGAAGGTTTGGACTAGGTAAGGCGGGTTTTGCAAGTTACCGGACTGGAGCTAGATTCTTCTACAGAGAACGAACGCGGCTTCGGGACTGCGCTTGCGGGCGCTCTAAAGCCTTTTCTGGCTAGAGCTTACCAGTCTGGGGCTGAGGCTTTTGCGTTGGAGGCAAGCGGACTTAAATTATATTTTTATGGCCGGATTTTCGTGCTCTTATACAATTTTGGGCCTGCGTTTATCGAAAAAAGTAGGGTATGCGCAGTGGGGGAAATGGCGAATGCGCCGTAAACCCGAGTTGTATGGCAACGCGCTATCTCCGAATCTTGCAACGCACAAAAGATTGAGGCTTAAATAAAGTGTAACAAGATGGTAATATGCAAATTATAAGTACCTAATTCAAATTATTTTCCGAAAATATTTGAATAGGATTAAACGTTACAAACCTTCTCTCGTTTTATCTCTCCATCGTTCTTCTCAACGTTTTGGGAAAAACCTTCGAGAGGGTTCTCGCTTCTAGGATTTCTAGACGGTCACAATGTCATCCCTGAGTTCCAATAAGTTTTCCGCCCTCAAAGAAGTGCCACCAACATGATGCTTCAGCTCCACACGAACGCCACTCTTACCATCGATTCCGGTCAACACTTCTTCTCCGCTATTTTGAACATTAAGAGAGATTTTGACGTCATCTGATTGATTGCTTTAACGGCTAATTTAAAGTATCAGTAGTAACAAAGGAACATAATAACATGCCTACTACTTGTCAAATCGGTGCGCGATCTTAACAGCTTTCCCCAACATTTCTTCATCAATCAACAAATCGGAAGTAGTGGTTGTTAAATTGGAGGGAGTTAATATTGTAAGCTCATGCCCAAATGCACGAATATGGAATGTGTTTCCAAAGCGAGTTCCCAATATGAGTTTTTAAATGTTTCAAGTATAATTTTGTACACTATTTATCAGCAGTACTTGGATTTTATGAGTATGAAGAAATTAAGAATTTTGACGATATTATTTTTCTAAATGTGTTATAAAGAAATTTATATGGGCACGCGTTTCAAGTCTCGGCCTCGCATATGTCATAATTGTGCTTGATTTAAATAAAAATATTACGATTTTGCTGCAGTATTAGAAACAGTCAAAGCTGCAATACATAGAATGAGCAATTTTATTAGTATTACTATAAAAAATTCAAATACTGCCATCAAGTAAGAACTTGAATACTGCAGTAGGAACGTTTATGAAAGCTTTTCTATTTCCGCAAAAAAGTAAGAACTGTTTAACTGTTTGAAAGTTATATTATGTAGGATTCGTAAGACATAATTTTTAATTATTATGTAGAAACTTTTGATGGTAATATTTTTTTTTATTTGTCAAACACGTTTTTTTCTAAGTACTTATCCTTCCATTTATTTTTGTGTGCCACTTGACCCAACTCCGAACACATACAACAAATTGTCTTCCATGTTTTCTTTTCTACCGTCTTCCTTTTAGGGCTAGGTACAGGTCTTTTAACATCTTGTTTAAGTGGTTTATAAACAAAATATATATTCATATGAACACATTTTAAGCTTCTATGATTATAATAGCAATTAATAATATTTTAAGCATGTCCAATATTATTTTATAAAATGTTCCAGAAATGTGCTTGATTAATTTCTGTAAATAGTATAAAAGAGCATTGGCTTCTATAATAATTTTTAAAAGGGTATTAAAAATAGTGTTAGCCTTAATTTAAACAAAACGTGGTCAGAGTAGGCTTGGAAATAATGTAAAACAATGTAAGGTCGAAGCCAAACTGTAAATTGTGTGTGTTAATTTGGCTTCCTCACTAAAGAATTGCTAATTTGTGAATAAATACCCTTTTCCCAATTCAGTGAGTTTGAAAATTAATTCTATATCCATCGGGTGTACTGTAGTAGCGTTTATTGATTCGTAGTACCTCTGGAGAAATTTTTAAAAGTGTTTATTTTGTGCATCGAGTGTTGGCTAGTTGGGAAGAGTAATTAAAGCCTTTTGAGTTAGAGGCAGACAGCGACCTTCGTGGAGAGCAGTTAGAGCTATAGGTGTTAAGCAACGGTTGAGTTGGAGGTGCTTTCGCAGTAGTGGAGCTACAGTAATCGTTCTGCGGTTGCTCAGCGGGTTGTATCGGTAGGATAACGAAGAAAAAGTGGGGACCAGCATCGTGGGACTTGCTAGAGCTCGAGTTTACCAATAATTTGCATTCCAAAAGCAACAGAATGATTAAAAAACTTTAGCCTAAAATATTGAATTTAGTAAATTTTGGCGGCGTCGGTTTTTTGTGCGCTTCCGGCAGAAGCGTCCTTTGAGTATTTTTTGTTGTTGATGTGTATTTACTTACTGCAATTGTTATCACCTAAGCAACGCTTTCATTACGTAAGCACAGATAATTGTCGTTTAATAGCGAACTGGTTTTGCGGATTGTGAGGCTGGATCGGCGTATTTGAACCATTAGTTAAATAAAATTTTGTATACTAGCGATCCCAGTAATTAAATCACCATTATATAAAGCGTTTACAATTAAATTATTAAAAATAATACCACGATAATTGATTTGCTAGCAAATTTTATTTTTATAATTTATAAAATCAAAACAATATTTGCTAGAATGTAGAGATTCGAGCCTCTTGGGATTAATAACCTCATTTATTTTAAATAAATAAAAAACCATAACAATAATAAATCATAGTAATATTTATGAAAATCAGTAATATAATGTTTCCCCCCTTTTTTAGATAAAGTTATAATTATCCCTTGTCTCCAATCTTTCTGGAACTTCTCTGCCCTCCACATATTTTACAGTGGCCTTAATAGTCTAGCCGAATAGTCTAACTCGATCTTGAGGATGTCAGCTAAAA
The DNA here is from genome assembly GCA_940337035.1 of Agriotes lineatus. Lineage (NCBI taxonomy): Eukaryota > Metazoa > Arthropoda > Insecta > Coleoptera > Elateridae > Agriotes > Agriotes lineatus. The sequence continues at coordinate 135,688,358 of OW679195.1, read as the reverse complement.
TTTTATCTACACCTGGGGCTTTCTATTTGTTACCTGGTCAATGCTTTTCCAGTTGTCTCTATAGTAGGTGGCGTTGTGTTAATAATAAGCTTGGTGCTTTAGTACATATCTATTGAAACTTTCACTGTTTATTTTTGCTCTGCATTTAACGTTTCGAGGAAGTGTTCCACCCATTTTGTCATTTGTTGCTTCTCAGTATTTAAAAACCTCGTTGCTTTTGCTTTTATAATTGAATTTCTATTCCTGCTACTCACTAATCTTTTTATATCCTTGAATATTTTCTTGATGTTTAATTTATTTACACCCTGTTGTGCTTCATCCGCTATCTTCTCAACATATTTCCGTTTTTAACCTACCTTTTATTATCTCTTTGCTAACCTTCTTGTATTATTATTATAGTTGCTTATGTTTCTTGTTTTTGTTCTCTGATAGTCTTAGTTTTCTAATATTTCTTTTTTTCTCTGATCAATTCCATTTCTTTTTGTTTGTGCTTTGGCGATACCTAGGTACTATGCAGTAAGGAGTTGGTGCTTGCATATAATATCTCCATGCATCTTCAATATTTCGATTGGTTGGCTAAAACTGACCAATGTAAATGTTGTATGTAACTCCGGAAAAGTCATTTACAGGACATTTAGGCTTTAGATATCGCCTTCGGCATTGGACTGAAATATGCCTACGCGTCCTGTAAAGATACTATTTTAGAACTTGTTACGTAAATTATCACACACAAATGAGTGCTTAATATTTTTACCGCACCCGTCTGTTGAATAATTTAGTTTCAGCTGGCTTAAAATGTTATAACCTCCGTTGTACAAAAAATAGTGTACATAATTCTTGCGTAAACCTATTATAAACTTGCTTTCTTAAATCTCAAGGCGTTCATAATATTCGATTTTAGACACTTGTTATATAAATAACTATTTACTGTTCCGGTGCAGAAAGTACTCACTTTCCGCACCTAAATGCGTGCGGTAAGTGACCACTTTCTGCACTCTATGATTGCTAAAACTGACAAATGTCAGATTTTTTGGACAGATGTCAAATTGAAAAACTAAATTTCTTGTAGAATGCGAAACCGTCGTATGAAAAATAGTATGTAACACCCGCGCATTCGCCATTGCAAAATTCGTATAATTGGAGTACTCGTTGTCGCTCGCGCTCCAACTATTATTCTCATTTTGCAATAAAACCCTTTTGCACTGATATTACAATTGACGGTTTTACAACGCAGTTTAATTCGAAGTTATTTTATAGCAAAACATATTTCATGTATAACCAACTGGCCTTTGACTTTTGACCTTGTAACCATTTCACAATATAATTGTTTCTAGAAAGTGCTTTCTATTGTGGTATTACACATTACACAGCTATCAAAATTTGCTCGAGATGATTAGTTTAAATATTACGTAAATGCTTTCACATGGGTAGATAATAATTTTCACCATTGATTTCTATGTACCTACTTCCATTAATCAGTTATCATAAACTGATAAGAATGTTAAATGTTTTCGGGTTTAAGTGGCGTCTTATTTTTATAAACACTATCTGACATGAATATATTGTATGAATAAACCACTAGCTTCTGAAAAGCAACTTACAACAATAATGTTGAGAAAATTAGCAAAGTTATTATTAATCTGTGCAGTTCTAAATGTAGATTGTGCAAAGATAATTGGTATATTCCATTTTCCAAGCAAGAGTCACCATATATTAGGAAGTGCCCTGCTAAAGGCATTGGCAGCAAGAGGCCACGAAGTAACTATGTTGAGTCCTTTTCCGTTGAAAACACCTATAAAAAATTATGAAGACATACCACTACCTGAACTAATAGAATATCAAGAAGGTTATTCGGTGAAATAGGTATGTTTTATTTATCTCACTTTATTTTTCAGAAAACATGCCCAAAAAAATTATAGAAACGCAAACTGCTTCAATGTTGGAGAAAATTAACATGTTGACTGAAGAAATAGCAAGAACTACTGAACTGTTCATGAATAATACCGACGTTAAAGACTTAATAAAGTCAAACCGAAAATTTGATCTGGTAATTGTAGCTTGGGCTTGGAATGAAGCTTTTTTGGCTTTGGCTCACCACTTTCAGGCTTCCACCATTGCTTTTAGTACTGTTGGTTCAACTGTGCTTACAAATAGTATAACTTGTAATCCTGCGCCTCATTCATACGTTCCAAATATTCTTTTATCATTACCTGAGGAAATGACCTTGATGCAGAGACTTGGAAATACTATTACTGGTACATTACTTGATATATTTGACGCTCTAGTTATTAAACCGACGCAGGAAGGATATCGTCAGCACTACTTCCCTAATTCGCCCCCTGTCAAGGACCTCGTACGGAATGTATCTCTAGTTCTTTTAAACTCGCATATTAGCATTGAAAGTCCAAGACCATACGTTCCTGCCATGATACAAATTGGAGGATTTCATATGGAAGACCCAAAAGAACTGACAGGAGAACTCAAAGCTTTTCTCGATTCTGCCAAAGAGGGTGTTGTGTTTTTCAGTTTAGGATCTAACGTTAAAAGTGCAGACTTATCTAACGACAAGCTTACTGCTATAATTAATACTTTTGCTAAATTACCCCTAAAGGTGTTGTGGAAATTTGAAAATAATAACTTGCCTAATTTGCCATCTAATGTAAAACTTGGAAAGTGGTTGCCTCAACGAGATATTTTAGGTAAAGAGAAGGTTTTCTTGTTTTTTATTTCTGAGCAACTTTGAAGCTGACAATATGTTGCAGCTCATCCAAAAGTGAAAGTATTTATAACGCATGGTGGTTTGTTAAGTATAACGGAAGCAGTTTACCATGGAGTACCTATGGTTGGAATACCAGTTTTTGGGGATCAAGAGTTTAATGTTGATGAAGGCGTTAACCGAGGTTACGTGATCAAAGTTAGTTTTCAACTAGCAGAAGACGAACTAACGACAGCTATTAACGAAGTATTCAGCAATCCGAAGTAATAGAGACGTAGGAAGTAGTTACATAGTATATTGAAAAAAAAAATCAAATTCCAGATACCGTATCAACATACAGCAGCGTTCGAAAGTGCTTAGAGATCAGCCATTAAAACCGATGGATAGTGCAATATTTTGGGTTGAATACGTCTTAAGGCATAAAGGCGCCCATCATTTAAAGACAAGTGCTCTAAAATTGGAATGGTACCAATACTACCTTCTAGATGTAATTGCCTTCTTAGTTGGAATAGTTCTTATAGGTTTTGTAGGAAGTTATATCATCGTTAAAAGAATATTTAATCTTTTTAAAAGTATCTGTAAAAAAACGAAAAACCCAAAAAACACTGTTAAGTAACCTGATATTGTGTCCTAGTATATTTTGGTGATTTATCACTGGTAATGTGTGTTTACATTATAATCTAGTAAAGTTATAATAGCTATGTATGAAACCAGTAAAGAAATTCGGATGTTTATGTCGCGTATGCGAATGTTACAGTCTTCTAGGTCGGTAGTCATTAGCTATGTGATGTATCGACTGTATGAGATTTCCACAACCGCAAAGTGGAGTCTTGCGTTTACACATTGCTACTGCATGGATGTACATATATTGTAATGGTTTAATGATCACAGCAATTCTGGTTGCATAACTTAGACGCGAAAATGAAATAACGATTCATATAGGCCTGGAATTGGTATTTTGTTTATTGCAACATTAAGTCATTGTTATACACTAATAAATGCACAAGATGTGATAAGCAGTAACTACAATTTGATTAACAGAGGTTGGCATTAGATTAAACAGTATCGGCAGGGTTGCCTATAACTTTATTTTCATTCATTGTGCTCGTTATAGCAAATGCACTTAATTTATGTGACATATTTGACATTGTAAAGTCAAGAGAAGAATTGTGAATTTGATAAGACGTTTGAAACGTTACGGAAGTTATATACAGCCATAGTAATTAAATTATGAGGCCAACAATCGCCAACGCAGCTGAAAGGTACGAAAGTGGTGCGAGAAAGCATAGAATGCAAAGAGCATTGATAAGGCGGACTACGATGGAGGAAAAACAATAGTGCAGTGCTAATTTAAACTTGTGAAACAGTGTTAATTAAAACTATTGTGAAAAAAGCAGAAATGTGAGGTTAAAAGGTGCTTCGACTTGACAATTATCCAAAAGCAATTTAGTTTCTAAGGAAAACATTGTAAAAACCTTACTTCAAAATAATTGTAATAGTTGCTAGGATACAAGATGTTCCTTTGTCATTGTTTTATTAACGGAACCACGAGAAAGCTGTTGAAAACAGTTTCTCGTAAAACTTGTTGAATTTTGATTATTAAAAATTAATTATTTGAGTCCAAGTGTTGGTTTTATTCATCTCCAGTGTTCCGATTCTAATTGAACGTAATTTTATCGAGTTATAAAGTGCCAGTTAAGAGGGAGATGACCTTAAAAGTTCGCGAACTTGGATCCAACTTCGGGGCTCGTTTTCGACCAGGTTTAAGGCATCTGCCAGCTGAAATATATGTGCATCATGTAGAATATATTCCTTTCTTGGTGACTCCGTCTATAAAGCAGAAGCGGGGAGTATTCAAGAGTTATGTAATTGCTTTGGCGTCCTTAGAAAACGTATCCAGCGTAAGAAGACACATTTCGAGGTAGATTTGACCAACAAGGGGAGTTCGAGGAGCCTCCAGAATTGTACAGCGCTTAGAGCAGACATCGTTGGAGGTCCAGAATGAGGTTCCAGCCGTCAGGATTTTTCCAGCGGGTATTTCTCGAGATACCGACCCTTGGAAATGCAGAAATCGAAAAAAAAAGCCGACCAGCATCTAGAAGAATTGAGTGTCCGCGTCCCTTCTAACGTCAGGAAAGAAACCAAACAAGTTAGCCATACTACGTCATTATAATTTGCATAGCTAATATTAACCTAAGGCTAATTTGTCAATTGTTGGTGATTTGCATTCACATTACGCTAATTTTGTGCGTTCAGACCATCCTCGATTATGCGGTTAATCTATAGGTTAAACTGTCAGGTTCAGAAAAGATGGGCATTTGCCATACTTGCATTAAAATTATACTCAACAGTAAAAATTATACTGGATGTTAAACCCAACCCTGCAGATTTGAGAGTTTTCTTGCTAAGCGGGAGCATTTATTTAAATTAGTTGCCAATAGATAAAATAGGAAAGGCAATAAACCATTTATTTTGAAAAAAATTAATTACGAAGAGTAATTTTAATAAGCCTTGAGACAGTACAATAAATCTTATTAAAATAGCTATTAATTTGTTGTGATATCCCACACTTTATTTATTTATATCATAACATATTTGTCACCGAGCAACGTAGAGGGATTTATTACAATATTTTGTGGCCTGTCTTAATTCGGTTTATCTTGCACAATAATTCGTATGGGAGTGTAAAACCTGGTAGTTTAGTTGTGACGTTTGTTACATAGAATATTGTGCTTCCATCTACTTGCTCACTTTTCAAAATGTATTCACCCCATCTACGTTCTTTTTCCATGATGGATGTCTTGTGATTTACGCCGAGTTGGGGTGCTTGCTGTAGGTCTAGAGCGATCGGTAGATATAGCAGGGCATTTTCATACTTTATTAGCGTAATTTTCTCTGGACAACTCTGTTTCGATATGGGTGTGTTATACAGGGACATCAACAATTATTGCAAACCACGTGATCCCGCCATATAGGCAACACATTATACACGAGGGGTGGCAGTTGGCGACACTTCAAATTTAAATTTTCCAGGGGCGTAACGTTAAGCATGTCTGGTGAGGTCTCATAATGATGGTGAAACTGAAGTAAATTAGAATCTCACAGAATAGTTTTGGTATTACATTTTTCAAATTTTGTTCAATGTGCACTAAATGCACACAAAGAAAACAACGATTTTAACAGATTTTAGTGAAATGCATTCATTACTAGGTGCACACTAACGTTAATGAACATTACAAGTGTTGTTTACGAAAACGCTCAGGTGTTTCAGTGCTGCCACTAGTGGAAACAAAATTATATTGGCGCTAAATTCAAAAATGTGGTCACGTGGTTTGAAATCATTGTTGATGTCCCTGTATTTGTAAGTATTGGAAGCCAAAACCTCGGTTAAGTTGTGGATATGTGTGATTTTGTATCAGACTGCTTAGCAGTACTCTGCCGTAGGGTATACTATAACGTTGGCGATTGTGATTCAGAGTTAGCCTCCTATGAATTACCCATCCGCTACCACTTGTAAGATATTATTTTGTGATTTTAATTTCTAGGTGTGATCCATCTAGAGTGACGCACAAGTAAAATTATTTCGCACCAATTCTCCTCCCCTCTGTTAAGATACCAGTATAATGTTAGATCGTCAGCATATATGAATTTCCATGATCATATAATGAGAATATCGCTTATGCAGATATTAAAGAGTTGCTATCAACAGCAAATATTAAACAAGACTCGGCTCCAACCCAAAGTTTCTTACTGACCCTTGCCCTTGCTAATTGCAACTTTATGGCGATATTATAGGCAAGCAACTTATAGCATGCCATTGTATATGTAAGAGTTTAAAGTGTTCCAGTAAATGTATCAGTGATTTATGGCTAACTTGAAGGTAATGCCAAAGAAGTTGGCAGCTTGAATTGTACAAATGTAATGGCGTCAAACCCGGTCCCTGAAAAAAAAAATTTTTTAACGTATGGGGTATAATACTGCAAGAATTGTTGATATACACTTAATGTAAATACTCCTTCATGAACCGGGTGCGGGACAGATTTAGTTCTGAGCTAGCAACTCTGCCCACGTGACCATAATTTCTCCAACATCCATTCTTGAGAATTTTAAGTCCCGTCTCACATTCATTCAATTGGTGGAACAGGACTTCTTATGTACAAAAAGCACACGCAATGCATGGTGACCACCTAAAAAATATCAGACCTTGTAGCATACATGATACCAACGTAAAATATCGATTCAAAACGAAAATTATACAATCTTATACCCCTAAAATATGGGACAAAAACGAAGAAGTCGAGGACTTCTATGAAGATGTCAAAAAGGTACTTACTGGAACCAACTGTTACTACACTTTTTTATGGGTGATTTCAACGCCAGATGGACGAATAGAAAAATATGGACTGGAGAGCAGAAATGGAAGAGGTGGAAGAGGTATTTGACTTGGGTGATACCTGATTGTGGAACTAAGAATGACATAGGCTTCTTCGCAACAAACCAGAAACGATAGGTTACAGATGTTAGTGTACTTAATCAATTTGGCATTGGAAGTGATCATCGAGTAATAGGAGCTACAGTTACAATAAACATGAAAAATAAAGAAAAAAGAAACTGGTTGGAACACGGAAAATAGTAAAGTGGAATGCACCGTACAACGTAACAGAATAAGTATATGAAATCCATAGCCCTGGATTTAAATTCCCTCACCCAACTAATGTTGAAGCTTTCAATAACAGAATTACAGAAGTGTTAGTGGCATCACAACATCAGTATTGCAATAAGCCAACCCAAAAAAGAGCGAAAACACCAAAAAAACTGATCAAAGACAGAAGAATAAAAAGAGAAAAACGAAAAGAAGACTTGAAAACATAAATACACATAACAGTTTTAAGAGAAATACGTGAAGATCACAGAAGGTATAATACAAAGAAAATTCAAGAGACAATTCAGAAAAGTAAAATATGAGAAAGTTAAGATATAGTAAAAAAAGAAAACATTTAAACTTAAAGACAGTAAAGAAACAACAAACAGAAATAGAATATTAAAAATAAGAGAAGTATTTCATAAAGAACTGGAGAGAAGCAGAAGACAATAGACAATTGGCAACGTATCTCAAATTACCACCATCTTGCGACTGAGGCGGTGCGAATTAGAGGAGTTTGGATTCCTATCTGTACAAGTACTGGGAGGTGTTGGCTGTTTGAAAAATTATCTAATACTTTCCTTGATACAATAGAACGTGTATCAATATAATCACTAGAAGTGAAAATAGATCGAGTGTATGTTTATGTCACCTGGCAGAGCGGAAGGTCTACCGTCTGTAGCATCGAACATCAGAGTGATATTTTGAACCCAGTTATTGAGCAGTTTTCCATTTGTATCGTTTATTGCAAATTAACACTTATTATAATGGCTACTAAAATCCTTAATATACACTTCTAAGTGTTGGCTAACTGATTTACGAAATTCGGCTTTTGGAAATTATTTTTCGTCTATTTCGGGCTAAGCCGTCCATGCCGAAATAGTTCTGTAGATTTCAATTGATTATGCAAGGTTTTAGAAATATGATCCGTTTGTAATTAGGCAGAGGAAATTCACGCCAAAGGAATGCGTGCAGTTCGCAGAAATCGGATTGTCGAAATTTTTCTTGTCGCTATCTCCGCACAGGTATGGATTAGGTTAAAATTAGGTTACTATTAACGTCTGCATAGCTTCCTGGAAAATTACCTTTTCTGTAGTTACACACCGCGAGAGGGGATTTACGAAGTCTACGAGCTGCAAATCTGCCTTTTGACCAGCAGTCGTACATGTAACGTTTTCGATATATTTAAAGCATAACAGTACCGGTTGCAGGAGATGTATTTCGGATATATTAAGTTGTGCTGGGCATATTAATAATTAGGGATTTCCGTATTTTATCATATCATCTTTGGGCGGTTTCCAAAAACAGATTTTGTATTGGATCAGAACACGGCACGTCTGCGAAGTCCTACCATCTAGCTAGAAAGTGCAACCCCGTTTCTGGAACAGGGTTCTCGTCACTTTTGATTATGGCCCGCTGACCTGGCAAAGATGCCTTTCTTCTCGATTATTTTGCGTGAACCACTGTACAATTGCGATCATCCAAAGGTGCACGGTTTTTCGTTACTAAGGAAATTTCTTAATTTTTTCTATACATTAAAACTGGCTATTGTTAGTGGCGTTTCTTTTTTGAAAACATTTAAAAATAAAGTGATGACAGTAACATTTTAAAAAGTTTGTAACGCCTATGATTAAAAGGCAAAGTTACAAACAAAATTGTGTGCACCTTTGGATGATCGTAACGGTAAACATCTGGTGAACAAACTACTGGACACTGACACATATCTTAACAAATTCTGCATTTACGCTATATTAAAATGTATTTGAGTAACTTTTGCAAGTTGTGAAAATGATATTTCGTTTTGCTGATTTACCATCCTTTTTGAAGTGTTTGTATACTTAGATTTTGGTTTATGTTTAACGTGTTACCGTTTGAATTTGTGTATTACGTTATGTACGGTTCATGGAATTTGTATGCCGTCTTGACTGTTATTTGCGTAAAACTAATGAGTTGAAATTAGTCTTACGATTACTGAACCAAAATTTCTTTAGTTTGGTGTTATGTACAATGATAATAATATGTCAATTTCTATAGTTACCATAGAGATGCAGAGTACTTTAACTGTAAGGATATCTATTTGTTGGTGTGTCACTGTTATGCTATGCATCCGACGAAAGAAAAGCCCTTGCCAGCGTACATATATCAAACAAGTAGAGACACTCATGCCAAATGTTGAAAGCTGTCTAGAGTGCCTAGGACAGTGACTCGGAGGGTATTTCTAAGCTTGACTATCAGATGGCAGCACACAGTTCTACCAATCAGAGCCAGTTACTGGCTCTGCTACCAATTACAGTGCCGTTATATAGACAGTGGCGACAATGGGGTGCCCTATTTTATTTTATTTTATTTTATTTTATTTTATTTTATTTTATTTTATTTTATTATCTCTACAGGTAAAAAAACATTATAACAGAGATTACAAAAATATAAAGAAACATATATATTGCGCTACTAAAAAACATAATAGTAAATGACAAAAGAGAATAGATGTTTAAATACACAAATATATACAGTTCCAGTACCAGAAGATTCTAAAATACAAAAATCGAAACAGCAAAAAAAAAACTTGAAAGCCAAAAAAAGAAAAAACAAAAAACCAGGAAAGTCAGGAGCCAATAACTAAATATTTAAGAAACCTGTCAAAAACCGTAATATTTGTTTATAATTTTTGAAAAGAGAGCGTAAGGTAAACAGAGATCTAAATTGATATCGGTTTGATACAGCTCATTTACTAGTCGCTGCATATCAAGCATGGGAGTGTGTACCGAGTAAGTGACGAGGGGGATATTAAACAGACTTGCAGATCTTGTAGCTCTAGAAGGAACATTTATGTTTAATAAAGCTAAAAGATATGTATCCTTAATCTCAAAATTCCACAATTTAGAACAAAATAGAATGAGTTGAGCTTTTCTTCTGTTTTCGAGAGACATAATTTGAAATTCTTGACACAGCATTGTTGTTCTAATTATATGATAATTTGGATACATCCTGTGCTTCTTAAAATATAGAAATCTTAAAAATCTTTTTTGAACTTTTTCAATTTTGTTAATCTCCACATATAAACGCGGAGACCATACTACTGAAGCATAGTCCAGCTTAGGTCTAAGCAGTGTAAAGTTTGGCTCTCTAGATCACGTGGTTTTAGCCGCCATGTTTAGGCTAAATCACCTGTGATTCGTGTTATACTTTTGGCAGTACTGAAGTGTATTGTCAGTCTATGTCAAATTCAAGGTTAGTAGGTTAGGTTTTGCGTCAGTTTTGACACAAACTGACGCAAATCTTAACCTGCAAATCTCGAATGTTTTCAGTACTGCCAAACGTAAAACACGTATCACAGTCGACTCTGATCACAGATTTAAATGAACACCCGTTAAAAATTTGCCTAAATATGGCTGCGGGGGTGTGGCTTAGTTGTATTGTCGCCACTGTATATATAAAGGCACTGTACTACCAATCATATGTGATAAAAGTAATGGCGCCATCTGTTAGTACTATCGGAAAGTACCCCCCAGGAGTCGTTCAAGGTCATCTAAATCGGAATTTTTACATCAAAGTAACCGACAGTGAGTGTCTCTACTTGTTTGATTTATGTAGGTTAGGTTTTGTATCAGTTTTGACACAGACAGACACAAAACCTAATCTGCTAACCTTGAATTCGATGAAACTGACAACTCGTGTGTCAGTTTTTCAATATATCATTAAATCTTGGTAGCCATGAAAAAATGATCCAAAATTTTTCGCTGTTTGCTCTACTCTTACTAAAGTATTATACAGGTACACTAGATTTATGTACCCTGTCAATGCTGTCTGTATGGTATTAAGATTAAAAAATTCCTAGTCAAATCAGCATCCAGTGTGACAATTAATTGAAGTTGACAGAGTTGTGATACAATATACTTTTTGAGGTTAGGTATTCGGTTCTACCTTTCATTTAGCTTTTAATTAAAATTAAAGCAACAGATGAAATGGTTTGGACACAATAAGAATGGGTGAAGAAAAGGAAAGGAATTGCCAAGCTTGTTAATTGCGAAGGGTGGGTTCTACGGTCTCTGCCAATCTGTTTATAATAGTGGGAATAATTTTATTTCTCATATTGAGATCCCTTTCCAATTTAGACACTCACCAAGATCACACTTCTTAAAGAGTTTGATAATGAGACCGTTCTTCCACTCTGTAGGTATACTTATGTGGTACACTATCTGTTCCGGCTGTTGTTCGAATTTTAGCTGGTTAATTGCTTTCTTAATTTCTTCGACAGTGGGTTCATTTGAAGAAAGCCTTAGATGTTGGTGTACAGCTCTTTGGTCACGATTGGTTCTCTTGCGTTGTTGAATTCCCCTGCTACTTGTGTTAGATGGGAAGGTAATTTATCCATTGCTTTTATTGCGTTTTGTAGCTCTCTTAACCGTGGTGTTGCCCTCTCTGTTTTGTTGTCTTAATCTGGCTAGCTACTAGTTGTGCTCTGTAGTCTTTCTTCCTTTAACCTTTTTCCATGTTTTAATCTTAGACAATGTGTCTTCAGATTGTGCTTGAGTCTGGTGCTGGGCCTGTCATCGGTAGCCTCCGGACATACCTCGGGTTACACCGGATGAATGCGGCATTTGCTCCGTATCTTATGTTAAGGTTATTTCGCCTTTATTTGGCCATCAGAGCATCGTTAAGTAAAAACAGATAGTAGGTAAAGTTGACATTTGCGTAAGAGGGGCTGTTGTTGCGCTTTATTATACCATTATTAACCCCTTTTGATGAAATACTCTGTCAAAACAGAAACTCTAAACACAAAAAATGTCTTCTGGAAATATAAAGATGATGAAGTTGGTAGACTTATGGGCAGCTACTACTACGAGCCTTGATCCTTTTCACAGTATAAATGCTTATTCCTAGAGCCTCAGCTGCTCGCTGCAATAAACAAACAAGTGTACAATAAGATTTTACGTACTAAATTAAAGTGCCATACCTCTTGCACACAAGATGGAAGTAAATGCCCACCATTTTCTTTTCCCTTCTCAAAATAACTCAACAGATTTAGCAACAATTGTTGAGACTGCGAACGCAATGTCTTGCCTTGTACTGACATATTAATGCGCACAATACCACGTCTTCTGAGTTCTGAAAAGAACTGCTGCTTATTGTTGGCCAAAACACGTTTGTACGGGAACTAACCTCGAAAAATGTGAAGGACAAGTCAGATGTTCATCATGTGTTTGTGGACGCATACAACGTTGTCTATATTTTCATACTTTTTTACAAAAATTTGTAAAAGATTTTAAATTGTTCGTAAAATTAATCTAATTTATCTGTAATATCTGAATTAACCACAATCAATGTTTTTAAAATAATTTTGCCGATATATCTAGTTTATTTACCTACTATTTACTGATAATATCTTTATTTAATCTACGGATTTATTATTAACGTCGGCAACACTATTTTACAGACGCATACCGCGCTAGTCAAATCCACTCCCAAAGACTCAGTGACGTGCTAATGTTATGTTATCCTTATCGCACTCGTCAATAATGAGAGTGACGCATGAACGATTTCTGTGCTAACTTCGTGTAACGATGACGCAGGGCTCATCTTTGGCTAGATCCATAGTAGTACGCATTCATAGTTCTCTCTATCTTACGGATGTATGGAATAGAGCCATCATTTATTATCCGTGTATTGTTGCTCTTCCAAGCTTATTTTTTCTGTCTATATGTCTCTATCTTTTGTAATTTTCGACTTAACTTGTCTACATTCAATAGTAGTATACGGAGCTGAAGGTCGATACTCTTTGCCAATTTTCCATTTGAGAAGGTTGTGAAATTATTGCCTAATGAAAACAGTAAATTCGCTATAGATGTATCTCGCCCCTCTGTTTGTGTAGACTTTTAGCCGCTTTAGTGTCGCTCGGGCTGTATTGTCTAGGAGGTGCTCATACTTTGATGACGGGATAAGTGCAGTTTTGTACTGTAATAGACTCATAACACTTAAAGGGGATTCTGTTGACGAATAAGACTTTAATATTGAATAAATATCAATTAATAAAAAAATATAAACCCGTTTTTAAAATTTAGTAATTAACCTTTATAGCCACTTAAAGCTGATAACAGAAATTTATTCTACAGAACTTTATTCTGCAAATATTAATTTCAATTAAATATAGCTTGATAAAAATGACAAATACATTTTTGTTCCATGTCTGTAAACTTACGCGCTGTGATAACAAAGTGATAATTTTAGATAAAACGTCAAGTTTGTATTAGAAGCTCCGAGGCAATTTAAGTATAAACATCACGGCAGTTAATATGCCTACTATTATAAAATTCTTGTGTATTTTGTTGTTGTTTGAGGCAGGGAGGGTGGATGGTGGCAAAATATTGGGAGTAGTACATTTTTTCAGTAAAAGTCATCACATTTTAGTAAGCAGCTTACTAAAGGCATTGGCCGAGAAAGGGCACGAAGTAACTATGCTCAGCGCTTTTCCCCTAAAGACACCTCTGAAGAATTATGAAGACATTGAATTGACAGGAGTACGAGAGTTTGCTAAAAAAGGTATATATTCTTAAAATTTAGACCCTTTATAGTGAATTAACTTTTAATTGTAGAAAATGTGATACAAACATTGCTAGACAATTCGTCTTTTATTGAAAAAATGTCTACTATGATGCAGAAAATAGATGAACTAGATAACATGGTTCTCAGTCATCCGGCAGTGAGACAGCTAGTCACATCAAAAAGGAAGTTTGATATAGTAATTCAAACGTGGTTTGGAAATGATGCCTATTTAGCACTCGGATACCACTTGGGTGCTTCCACTATAGCGTTCAGCACATTAGGATTGTCTGTTATGAACAGTGACATAATGATGAACCCAACACCGTATTCTTACGTCCCAAATATGTTTCCACCGCTGCCAAGCGAAATGAATTTTTTACAAAGATTATGTAATACAGTGACCTCCACAGGAATGCAGTTGTTAAGCCATTTCATGTCCCATAAACAGGAACTGCTTCGACAGAAATATTTTCCTGAAGCCCCACCCACAGCTCAGCTTGTGAAGAACATTTCCTTGATGCTGCTAAATTCACATTTCAGTATTGAAAGCCCAAGGCCTTACGTACCTGGCATGATACAAGTAGGTGGCCTTCACCTTCGAGAACCAAAAGGGCTAAAAGGAAAATTAAAAGAATTTATGGATTCTGCAGTTGAAGGTGTTGTATTTTTCAGTTTAGGATCCAATATTGGTAGCTCTGATTTACCACAAGATAAACTAAAAAATATCGTGGCAAGTTTCGCCAAACTTCCAGTCAAAGTCTTGTGGAAATTTGAGACGGATACCGTTCCAGATTTGCCTAAAAACGTGAAAATAGGAAAATGGTTACCTCAAAGCGACATATTAGGTGCAGTTTAATGCATTGTATTCTTCTTGATTAATGCAATTTAAAATCCATTGCAGCTCATCGCAATCTGAAAGTATTTGTCACTCACGGGGGATTGCTTAGCACTACAGAAGCAGTATACCATGGAGTTCCCATGGTTGGTATACCAATTTTTGCAGATCAGGATGCTAACGTGGATGATGGTCTAACAAAAGGTTATGTGGTGAAAGTATCTTTCTTAGACCTAAGTGAAGCAAGTCTTACTAACGCTATTACGGAAGTATTAAACAATCCAAAGTAAGAAAAAATCATCTTGATAGAATTTGTTGTCTAAACTTCTGGTTTATATTTCTAGGTACCGTGAAAATATACAGAAACGCTCAGAAATACTAAGAGATCAACCTGCTAAGCCAATAGATACAGCTGTCTATTGGGTGGAGTATGTCTTAAGACATAACGGTGCACACCATTTGAAAAGTAGCGCCCTTAAGCTAACATGGTATCAATATTATTTGCTGGATGTGCTGGCTTTAATTATCGGAGTTGTATTTACGGTGGTTACGGCTACTGTTTACATTATTCGTATACTAGTGAGATGTATAAAGACTCATTTCTGCAAATCGTGTAAAAAGTCAAACGTACCTGATACAAAAAAGAAGAAGCAAAAGTCAAAGCGAGATTAAAGTATGAATGTCTAATAGTGTATTATGAAAGTAGTATTACAAAAATCAATCATTGTAGTGTTACTTTTCAAAATAGAGCGGTGTCATCTTCTATGTTGAAAAACATTTACACGACAACATTAATAAAGGTGTTAATACAGCTATCAGTATTGTTTTACTGATTACGACTAGATAACCTTATGTGTGTACTACATAAAAGTTCTCTAAGAAAGTAATGATTTTCTAACATTTAAAATTATTTTTGCGACAGGCATAAAATACTGTCTTCAATTACAACGAAACTTATTTTCTTAAATACTGTGTTAAATAACTTCAGTTGCAGTTAACAATTACTACAAGATTTTCTGGTACATGCATAAACCTACGTTAATGGATTTTGAAGCGGTACCAGATAAAGTTTGCCAGCTACATCTACAATGACGACGGTCCCGGGTGGTGTAGCTTGAACAAGCGTCCACGTTCGATCAGCAGAGTTAAGCAACGCTCTTTCTGGTCAGAACTTGGATGGGAGTTTCACGGCTGCTTCTCCCGGCACCTCGTGGTACGGCTGCCACGGAAAAAAGTTGGTCCCGGTTGTCATTATAACATCATGACAGTTGTTAGAGGGGTTGGAAGTCCCCATAAAATGTACAGTGACACCTATAATTGGCCTAACAGCTGTTGGTGGAGTGCGGAATAAAATAAAATAAAATAAAAATACGAAGTGAAGACTTAGTATATTACTTTACAAGGGATGTAAGTAAGATTTACACTACCTCGTATCTTGCTACCCTCGTTCGCTTTGCTCACTTGGGCATCAAACGGTCTTCGGTAGTGTAAATCTTAGCTACATCCCTTGTAATAGTTATTTACTGTACAAGTGGAATAAGAGCATCATTAATATACGTGTATGTAAGCACACAAGTATATTAATGATGTATTATCACACATGTATTGTACAGAATTTTATCTACGACTGCCTAAAAT
Source organism: Agriotes lineatus (assembly GCA_940337035.1). Classification (NCBI taxonomy): domain Eukaryota; kingdom Metazoa; phylum Arthropoda; class Insecta; order Coleoptera; family Elateridae; genus Agriotes; species Agriotes lineatus. Next base: position 135,671,984 of record OW679195.1, on the reverse strand, counting down.
TGAGAAAAGTGCATTAAGAGAAATGTCAGATCTGTCATTTTCAAAAATATTTTAGTAGGCAAATGTCATTATGTCATTCATTTGACACTATTTCAATTAGGTAATGAAACCATTACATAACTGAGTGGTGTAATGAGCTTCATTACCTAACTGAAATAGTGTCAAATGAGTGACGTAATGAGTTACTTATCCCACCGGAGTAGATAAAGTAATATATTATTTTTCACTACCTTCTTTGCAAGTATTTCCATGTGCAATGTACTTACTTTCCTAGAAAAGTAAATTATTTACATTCCGCATTTATTATAACTGACGAAATGTCATGTCATGTCTGCCATTTTTTAACATAAAGAAAACCATTATCGTTCGTAGCGCACTTAATAGTTTAACTAATGGTCCATTTCTTCGTGTTCATTTACAGTTAATATTACCAATAAGGTACTTGTATTTAATTTTGTTGTCTGTGTTGTGTTTGTAATTAAAATAAATCCGTTGCTCCTTTGATTTAGAATTCAATTGTATTAATTATTATTTCAAAATTAATAAATGCGGAATGTATAGATATTTATGCATTAAGGGGGACATTAATATGTTTTGCCCTGAAGTTGACATGGTAAGTCACCCAAAGGTAAAGAAGATGAATATCTCCCGTGGTGCATACAATATTTTATTTACCAGCATATTAGTAAAACTAGCAACCCAGTGAGACAAATGTCTCATTTAAAAAAACAAAAAAGACCGTTTTTCAAATAGAACGCGTATTAAATAAAAACTGTACCGAAACTATGTCGGCGCCGTAATGTTTTCGGGCGTTCCGAGGCCCTACTAGCAATATATGTGTATTATATATATGGGATTAGGATAATAATTAAGATAATAATTAGTGTTAGAGACTGAAATTCGGTTCCCGACCTGACATGACCATTCCAAACATATAATTTTCATAACTTTTTTCTCTATCTCGTACGGTTTGGCTGCTGAAACAGCGTCCCGGACAGACAAAACAGCGTCCCGGACAGACAAGTCTATTAGATAAAGGACTAGCAGTCCAGTGAGACAAGTGTCTCATTTAATAAAACAAAAAAGACCGTTTTGCAAATAGAACGCGTATTAAATAAAAACTGTACCCAGACCTGGAAGGTGTCAAAGTGGTTGCCTAACCGATCGACGTTTTAAGGCGCAGAGGGTCGCACCTCCGTTTGGCTGCTGAAACAGTTTTTATTTAACCCTTTATTGCATGTTGAGTCATTTATGATACACAACACAAAACATATTTTTCTAACTCTTGAAATTGAAAGAATTAGAAACTGCATGGTGTATCATACTTGGGACCGAGCAATAAACACGTGCAACCAAAATCCCCATTTTCGCCCGACAAATCACGGTGATGCAGAGTCTGCAAGTCGCCACGTGTCTGAGTTGTGCTGTCACGAAGGTTACATATTTTTGTCTGCTATTTTTACTGAGTTAAGTACATGTTTAGTGGTTGGAAAAAATATCGGTGAATAGTGTATTCGTTGCCCTTTCATCTGAAGGTAAGTTTTTAACATTATTTTTGTTTTACTAAAAGCCATGTTCAAAAATTGGTTCGAGTCGTATATGGGACACTATGCATTGGATGTTTTGATGGTACCCCATGCACTTTAGTAACAGCGCAGAAACAAATATTGTTGGTTTCAGATGGATCCAAATATATTTTACGGGAATAATAAATATGTTCGAGACATACCAGCCGATAATGAGAGTGACGATCCCGACCTATCAGAAGACGAAGTCGATGCGCCATGCCAAATTCTGGTTCCCGAAAGCGACAATGACGATGAAGGACCTGAAGATGTTGATCAAGGTGAGGATATAATTGTGCCCAAAACAGATACAGAATCTGATGATAGCGAAGATAACATTCCCTTAAATGAATTGGCGGAAAAGCTGAATCTAAGTGCCTGGAGAACTGGAAACCTCAGAAAAGATCCAAATGAAATAAAATTTTTAGGGCATCAAAATATGCCACAAGAAGTTGGTGATTTAGAGACTCCATATCACTTTTTCAAGTTTCTATTTACGAAAGACATAATATCAGAAATAACTGGCTAAACAAACTTGTACTGTGCCCAGAAGCGTATAGATCGGCCAGCAAATATTTCAGAAAATGAAATAGAACAGTTTATGGGCATCTGTTTGTATATGTCTATTACTAATTTGACTCAAACCAGAAATTATTTGTCGCCACATCTGGGCCAACCTACAGTATCTTCCGTAATGACGTGTAACAGATGGGAGGAAATTAAACGTTTTCTTCATTTTAACAATAACGAGAGTTACATACCTCCGGGTACAGAAGGCCATGTTAGGTTGTTCAAGATCAGGCCTCTCCTTCGAAATATACAGAACAGATTGAGTTTGATTCCAATGGAAGAAAATGTTGTGGCAGATGAACAAATCATTCCCACTAAATCCAGATCGACGATCAAACAATACAATGCAAAGAAACCTCACAAATGGTGTTACAAAGTATTTGTCCTAAGCGGAGTCTCTGGTTTTAGTTACAATTTTTATGTTTTTGCTGGCTCTCAAAGTAACACTGTTCCTACAGATGCTCCTGACTTAGGTACAAGCAGTAATGTAGTGGTGAAGCTTGCTCAAACAATACCAAAGCATGTAAACCATAAACTTTTCTTTGATAATTGGTTTACCAGTATTCCATTGATGGTATATTTAACTAAAAACGGTATACTTCCTCTTGGTACGGTACGTTTGAATCGTGTACGAGGCTGTAAGATGCTATCAGAAAAAGAGTTCAAGAAACGTGGAAGAGGGGCTTTGCAGCAAAAACTGCTATCAAGGACGATGTCAAAATAAGTATTGTTTCTTGGTACGACAATAAAGTTGTTTCAACTTTATCAACCTACTTAGGCTCACAACCAACTGGAACTAAAAAAAGATTTTTTAGAAGTGAAAAATGCTACAAAATGATAGACTGTCCACAAAGTGTACTGAAATATAATGAATATATGGGAGGCGTGGATCTGTTAGATGCTATGCTTGGATTCTATCGAATCAAAATAAGGTAAAAAAAATGGTACCTTAGAATATTTTTTCACATGTTAGATATGTGTGCGGTAAATAGTTGGCTATTATGGAGAAGGCAAAATGATATATACCTGCCACTTGCGGATTTTAAGATAGCAATCGCTGATGCTTTATGTAAATCTGGAAAGCCTGGACTAACACGAAAAAGAGGAAGACCTAGTACCAACCTTGAACATGCGTATGCTCAAAAAAGAAACGTGGCGCAGCTGCTGATATTCCTCAAATTGAAGTAAGAAAGGATGGAGTGGATCATTTACCAGAATGGAAGGAAAATGAAAGAAATCGTTGCAAATTTCCAGATTGCAAATCACAATCGTATATTTATTGTACAAAATGCCAAGTGTCACTCTGTTTAAACAAAGACAGAAATTGTATACTCGATTCCATACGGAGTGACGAATATTCATATTGTATTTATTGCATGCTGTGTCATATTTGATACATACCAGTTTTTTTGTAAAATTTTAATTAGTATTCGAATAAAAATGTTTTTAACATTTTTCCACTGATTTGTGCGTATTTATGTACTTTGTAATTTTTTTTCTTTTAAAAACAAAAAATCATGCAATAAAGGGTTAATACGCGTTCTATTTGAAAAACGGCCTTATTTGTTATTTCTCGAAAACCGGAAGTGTCACGTGACTGAAATTCGGTTCCTGACCTGACATGACCATTCCAAACATATAATTTTCATAACTTTTTTCTCTATCTCTTACGGTTTGGCTGCTGAAACAGCGTCCCGGACAGACAAAACAGCGTCCCGGACAGACAAGTCTATTAGATAAAGTACTAGCAGTCCAGTGAGACAAGTGTCTCATTTAATAAAACAAAAAAGACCGTTTTGCAAATAGAACGCGTATTAAATAAAAACTGTACACAGACCTGGAAGGTGTGAAAGTGGTTGCCTAACCGATCGAGGTTTGAAGGCGCAGAGGGCATCGGAACATTCTGGAAGCTGTCAAAGTGGTTGCCTAACCGATCGACGTTTTAAGGCGCAGAGGGTCGCAGCTCCGTTTGGCTGCTGAACAGTTTTTATTTAATACGCGTTCTATTTGAAAAACGGCCTTATTTGTTATTTCTCGAAAACCGGAAGTGTCACGTGACTGAAATTCGGTTCCTGACCTGACATGACCATTCCAAACATATAATTTTCATAACTTTTTTCTCTATCTCTTACGGTTTGGCTGCTGAAACAGCGTCCCGGACAGACAAAACGGCGTCCCAGACAGACAAAAACTGCGTCCCAGACAGACAAAACAGCGTCCCGGACAGACACGTCTATTAGATAAAGGATAGTACGCAATTTCAAACTGTCATGACATTTAAAATTAAAAAATTTAAGTAACATCAAGGGTTGCCTCAATGTATAGTTGCTAAGACGTTGCCTATAGTTGCATACTTACCATGAGTTTGACGGAGAAATAATTTGAAAAATCCCTTGGGAGTAGCTTTTCATATTTTGTATCTATAACGAAAAATGCACAATATCTTGTTGCTAGTAAATAAAAGAATTTATTCGCAATCACATTGTAATGTGTCAATTTCATGACATGACAACAGCTGGGAACTAGATGATTACTTGAAACTAGCCAGGAAATTATTACATACCCCGAAAAATATTACATACCTGAAGAGTGGGGTGTTTCCATGGTAACAAAACATTGAGTGGGTTGTTTTCATGGTAACAAAAAATATTAGCTACATCAAGATATCTATTATTCAGAATTCAATTGTAGTTATTTTTAAAATTAGATGATTGCAAATAAAATAGTATACATACCACGGTGGAAAGTTTCATCCCTGTCTACGCGTCTCGGTAAACTACCTAATCTCTCGACAGTAATGAAACACTTCCCACCTCGGTATGTAATATACTATTACTTCTCTAGAGAAGTAAGTACATTGTCATGGAAACCGTAACAATTTTTGTAACTGTTTTCTACATCCCTCAAATCTGACATTGTAACGATCACTTGCTAAGAAGGTAGTGAAAAAAAAATAACTACAATTAGTGCACGTGCCCAACGGAAGAAGATGACCTAGAATTTAAAAACGAGTTCGATGAAGAATTGAGAAACAGAGTAGAAAACGTGCTAAAATAGGACTTAGAGTTAGTGATAGAAGAATATTATATTACTTTACAAGGGATGTAATTAGATTTACACTACCGAGGACCGTTTGATGCCTGAGTGAGCGAAGCGAACGAGGGTAGCAAGGTACGAGGTGGTGTAAATCTGCCTACATTCTGTGTAAAGTACATATTTTTTTTCACTACCAATATTTCCTTATGTAAATGGTAGGTAATACCTGGCGTAAAATTATGACATTTGCTAAATTGTAGTAGCCTTATAGCGCTGTGACGTTTTGTTTGACAGTTATAAACGCACTGTGAAAAATTCTTGGAAAAAATTTGTGAATACGATAGCAAATGCTGTTTTGTGAGCTATGTGATTGTATTCTGATTAAAAATAGATAATAGTACGAATGATGGTTTTCTTCGTGTTAACCAGTTGTAATACATGCGGGATGTAAGTAATTCACTTCTCTAGGGAAGTGAGTACACTGTCAAGGAAACTGTAACAATTTTTGTAAATGTTTCCTACATCCCTCAAACTTGACAGTGTAAGGATCACTTACAAATAAGGTAGTGAAAAAACTACATTTATTTAAAAACAAAACATAATCCTGATAACACATGAAATGATCAAAATGCTGGCCATTGCTAGCTAAACATAGTTGACACCATTTGACAACACGACGGGTTACTTTACGAAAAGTTTCTTACCGTTTTTCATCATAGCTGCTTACCTACTTGATTATACATTTAAAAAGTAATATCACTATGTTTTTTTGTGGTTCAAGTACCTACTTAGTACTGAATTAACATGTTACTAAGTATTATAGGAATTACATACAAAGGTTTTCTAAAATAAATTTCACCTAATTTTGTTTGGATCCATGTAAGCCTATTTGATTAAAATGTAAAAACAATTAATTTTACTGAAATTTTTTTATTCAATCATAAGTTATATACATTGTTGAAAAGAGAATAAAAAATTATTTTCAGTAACCTAAAAATCAAATATGTTGCCCATATAACTTCAGGAAGTTGATACGAGTTTTTAACTGGTTACGTCACTGCATTCCCATAAAAAAGTGTCTGAAGAATGTAAAAATAACTTTTATCTGTTTTTATAATTAAACGAAAGTTCATGTTCTTTTTTTTTTGATATTTTGCTATTCTGAAAAAATTAAAATATTAAATATGGAACGTTTCGAGGGAGAATCTGCCCTGGTTATCAATGATTAACCGGGCAAATTTCACATAACGGGGCAATTCCACCGAAGGAAAATTGAAAAATAAAATTACGATTGCAGCCTATGCATATCGTTTTATACATTTATTAAAGTCCATTGAAGAAATTTCTGCAGTGGCCGCGATGAATTTTAAGTTTTAAATAAATTGTGGGTGCTTTTAAGCTGCAATCTGCTATAAAAGGTCATTTCGGTAACTTCTATATTTTTTCCTCAAAGTAGCCGCCAGAACATGTTTATGGTATCTGTAATGCATAACATTTATCTGAAAAGATATGGAGTTTAATATAAGACGATTAGCTTTTAACATTATCTGAGGGACAGCTATAACAAATTTATTCTTGTTACTTTATTAAGAATTATTTAAACGATACAGTTGAAAATCATCATAAAAAGTTATTTATGGTCGTTCAGTTAATTGTTTCTTCATTACATTAATTTGTTATGCGTTTACTAAGAGATTACTGCATTACAACGGCTTTAGGATACATAATATTGCACCAAAAATAATAAAATTTAGCGGTTACCTGAATGATGTACCGTTACCGAAATTACTAATTTTCATGGAAATATTACCTATTTTATTTTTCTATTACGTCTGTGGAGTATATGTATGTTACAACTGTAAACAAAATAAATATTTAAATTGTTTTAATTAAGCAGTTCTAATGACGTTCTTTTGCAATTTTTGCATTTTATTCCTAGTGATGTCTTCATTATTTGCCATGTACACTGTAAATATAAGCCTTTCTCGACGACCATATTTTCAAGGAACATTCGTGTTGTTACCGTGATATAATGTTAATTTTTAATTTGTTAGTTAACGAGATCGACGAACCTAGATATTAGTTAAGGAACTAAATAAAATATTTTAAAAAACATTTAAAGAAAATGCTTTAAAAAAGATACAGTTTCCTTTAAATAGTAGGGGTATGAGATATTTTAAATTGAAGTGTCAACATTGACTCGTACTGGCAAGAAAAACAACTGAAATTTTTAAAGAATATCTTTGAGTAATTTTCTATTATTTGGTGAACAGACATAATTTGAGGAACAGGAGGACTGTTCGTTGGCAACTCATTTTTGAAATTTTCTATATCTGTGCTTTCTACTTCCCACATTTTTATAAAACTCTCTGAAAAAAGCCTATCAACAAAAACTGAAGCGACCGAAACGTCATTTCCCTATAGAACCAAACCATCCGCTTTTCTCTTCAATGTTCCTCTCACACCATTCATAGGGCCTTTTCCGTGTCCGCTTTTACTGTTGTTCCCCGAAAGTTCTTTTATGTTTGGAAAATACATAGAAATTCTTTTGATAAGTAAATAACAGTTTTTTTTCTGTTCATTTTGATTCTGCCTGTTGACGTATTGTACTCAGATTCCTGTCTTCTATTGCTACTAAGAGATGGGGTGTTGTTTTGCAGGGAAGAAGTACTTAATGGTTTGTAATTTATTTTGTGCTTAACGACAACTCCCGTAATGGCATAGTTATTTGCTGATGCAAATTTTCTTCCACTCCTGCATTATCGGTAGTTGGTGGCGAATTATTTGCTCAGATATTTTTGTGTTGCTAATCATAACTTCTTATTACTTCGATAGCTTGTACTAGCTTTCTGGCATTTATTTCTCTGTTTTCTTCTTGCTCTTCCGCTCAATGGCTTAATAGTTTTGACACGACCTTTTTCTTGTTTCTTACCGTATCTCTTCCTATCCCTTCTTCGCTTTTCCTCTAATTGCCTTCAGTTATTTGAGCTCTATATTTCTGCCCCCTCTTTTTTACAAGTTCTTTTTGTTTCTTCAATGAATAATCCGGTTCTTGCTTCTTTCTGCGTTTGTTCGTATGTTTCTTTGACACAGTTTTGCATTCACCTGATTTGCTGTAGTTCTTGTCTTTCTGAGTTACAGTGTGATTTTGCCTTTTATTATTCGTAAATCTAAGAAAATTTGTTAAAGGAAATTCTTGAATATTATGATGTCTACCTTTTATATATTTTTTTGCTAATCATAGCTTTTTTTCCGGTGCATTTTCTTGTATTCTCTCTTCTATTTTATTTTCAGTTACTGTAACTTAATCGAATTCTGGGATCAAATCCGTGTTGCATTTCTTATCATTTTCCATATTTTAACCTTAATCTTGAATTCTCTTTGCTTATTTTGCTTTTCCTCGAGTGTTTCCTTTTGTTTTCATTTTATTGTTTTAATAAAAGTAACTCGCTCTCCCTTTTAATTTTTCATTTAAGATTGACTATCGCTCTTCATCCACCTTGATTTACAATAAATGTACCCAATAAGAAAATTTGCAGTTATAAAAAAGAATGATTTTATGAACCAAAAAGTGCGTCAATTCGGTAACAGCCACGTCAATTCGGTAACGCGTTTAAGATTTTTAAATGTTACCGTAATGGCGTTACCGAAATGATGAAATGAAGTTTAAATATCTATAACAACCTGCATTATCTACAGAGCGTATTCATACTTAAAGGTTATGTTTAAGACTACGTATATTACGAAGAAAACAATTTAAATTTGTGCAAAGCATACACAAACTACTAAAAACACTAGTTTCCGGATTGACTAACAATAAAGGTACGCATGCATTTTCTGTTTAATAATTGTTATTATTTCAAAAACAGTAAATATGTGCAAAAACTTACCGACCTGACAGGATAGTATATACAACACATGGACTTTTAGAAGGTAAGAGCAAGTTTTACAACGTTCTAGAACCGACGTATCGTTGTTTGTTCGACGTGTTACCGAAATGATGGAGAATCATCCGGACAACTTTATTTTGCTTGTATTAGAATTAAAATGAACCACATTTACGCAGAAATTGGTTATAATAAAAATAGACAGTTGAAAAAAGTATTTGAAAAGATTTAAAGGAACATTCGTTTTAATTTTGCCTTTAAAAACAAAACTTGACTTCTGCAATTTCGTTATGGGACAGTTACCGATATGACATTTTTGACTTTTAATCTGTACAAAAAACTGTTAGGGTGACACAGGAAGCTCATTTTAGTTTTTAGATCACTATGATAACCCTTTAATTAAGGAAATATGGGCGTGGACATGGGATTCTCCTATTATGTGAAATTTACCCAACCATTAAAACTAAAAATGAATAAGGAAACTTAGCATTAGGTTGTTTACTAGCAACTGTTTTTGTGGTGTACGTTAGTTTGTTTACGTGTATTTTTCAATTTTAATTTGCAGTAGCTAATTAGTCTTGATGACTTGTGATACGCGGCTTCTAGAAATTGTCAATATACAGGGTGTTAATTAAATACGTAGACAAACTTTAAGGGGTGATTCCTTGATCACTTCTAAGATAAAAAGTTCATACAAACATGAGACCTAAACGGCTTCGTTTTCAAGATACTGAATGTTTAAACAAATTTTTTTTTCAAAAATCTAGAAAACACCTAGAGGTATTCTAATGAAACTCGGTGTAGGGTAAGTATTTCATAAAATGGCATTGTTTGGTCAAAATGAATTTAATTTATTTCCACCAGTGACGTGCATTGGGGCCACTTCAGTTACCTTAGTTTAGAAAAACCTGGCACGTTACTGTTTTTTAGTCAATACGACAAGTTTTTTAGCTTCATCTATTGAAACCATACCAACGATGTGGCAAACATTCGTACAATATTAACGAAACTTTTGGCTAAAGAACAGTGGCGTACCAGATTTTTCTAAAATAAGGTAACTGAGGTCGCCTTGATGCACGCCACTGGTGGAAATAAATTAAATTTATTTTGACCGAACAATGTCACTTTATGAAATACTAACCTACACCAAGTTTCATTAGATTACCTCTAGGCGTTTTTCAGATTTTTGGATAACAGTTAATTTTTGTTTAAACTTCAACATTCTGTATCTTGAAAACGAAGCCGTTTAGGTCTCATGTTTGTAGGAACTTTTTATTTTAGAATTGATCAAGGAATCACCCCTTAAAGTTTGTCTACGTACTTAATTAACACCCTGTATAGGGGGGGGGGCATTTCTATTTCCAGTTTTGGAGATTTATCAGATATTTCTTCTGGTGCTGTACAACATATTTTTTAAAGGGCTCTCCCTTGTTCACTTCAAAAGTAGATTTTCTTCTTCAAAATCATCGAAAATCGGATTCAGCAGTTTGGGTTTGTATTGCTGAAACTCGACTAGTTAAACCAGGACCTGATAACATCATTTATAAGCAAAACTCAGCTGTTACCACCTCCTTCCACATTGTTTGACGTGTTTCGGAATTACTCCAGACCTTCTCTCATTTGGTTCAGTTACACTAGTTATGTAAAGTCATCTTTGGAAAAATTGCAAGATAAGTTTTACGAGTGTTCGTCGAACCACGCTAATCCTCTCCCAGCCACTGAAGCGTTTTGTTGCATTTAACCCTTGTTCAACTGCACTTCACACTTGCAGAAAAGGCTACGGTATCCGTTCATGTAGTCTGGCAGCCCTTCGCTAGACATGCAACGTTGCTTTGGCTCTCTTCTGAATGTGCAAGGTTAGATACTGCTCCCCCTCGTTGTAAACGATCTATCGTGGCGAACTAAATCGCAGAACCTAAAATACATTGTATGAGTGCTGGACCTCCACGATGAAATTAATTAATTTATTGCTTGTAATTAAATTTTGATGCGAAATATTGAAATTACTTGAGATCTGCTGGGATTTGTTTATTAAATTACCTATAACTTTCTTTTGATACTGTTATTTTGGTGTAGCTAATTTTTATTGCATTGGATTCTCAGACATAGACGAGTTTAATCAATCATTGTTCTCGAAAATAACCGCTGCGAAGAGCATCGAAGCTTTTTTTGTGCATTGTTATACCACTGTTTGTAGCGTATAACACTCTTAAGCACGGGTCACACTAGGCTGGTTGCCAGTCGCGAATTTAGTAGCCGCTACTGTCAGCCGTCGATCAGCTTGGTGTGACCACAAAATTCGACGCTGGCGTTGCCAGCCGGCGAGTATTCGTCAGCGGCTGGCGAAGTTGGACATGTTCAACTTTTGGCAGCAGCGACTAATAGATCACGTGACCGCTGGCACCAGCCGGCAGCGCAGTCGGGCCACTATTGTCACTATCAGCAGCGAGTACCTAGCTATCGTACCTACCGCGTGGTCTTTTGTTTTTTGTTATAATTGTTATATTAGTTTGTTACAATGAATGAATTAAAGTGGAATGGGAAAGAAATTATTCCGTTTTTAAATATATTTCAAAATTATCCATCTTGACTAATAACTGATAGTCAAATACCTTCACAAACATCACGCTATCTGCGCAGTACAAAATATTCGATAAAGGTTTATATTTCTAATAATTATTGTTTCAAGCACGAAAATGTTCAAAAATATTTGTTATGTAATATTTATTTATTGCGTTTACGTTACAGAAACTTAAATTTATTTTAGTTATAACCTATAAAATGCTCAGGATCTAGCTGGAAAAACGTTGCTATACTCGATTCAAATTCCTTTACATAAAGGTACTCCACAATTCCCAAACCACAATGTTTTGTTTTTATAACCATTTATTATACGGATAAGGCCATAATTATATAGCGGGACATCTTTTAAGCTCGGAACATATTCACTATGCTCAATTTAAAAAAGCAGAAAACAGTACATTACGAGTATTTGCTATACAGTCAGTTATACCACAAACCTGTAAATGGTCGAAATGACGACTAGAAATGTCAATCAAGATGATTCAAGCAAATTAAATAAACTTTAATAAATATTTGAAATGGACACCTTCACGTTCTAGACATATGCCAGTTTATTATGAAAACCTTGAACAGCATTTTTCATGAAATTGGGATCAAGCTCTTTGCAAGCATGCCTTATCCGATTTTTGAGTTCTTCAATATAATGTATCACAACATTATTGTAAATTTTATTTTTTAGATGTCCCGAAAGGAGGAAGTCATTTGGGGATAAATCTGGTGACCGAGGTGGCCAAGCTGTTGGCCCACATCTTCCAATCCAACGCTCCCCACAAAAGTCTTGTAAATAACGTGCTATCATTGCAGTGGAATGTGGGGAAGCTCCAGCCATGTGGAAGCAGACATCATCGACATTCAAGTTTAGGATCTGTATTATTATTTGTGCACGAAGTAGTTCCAAGAAGGAATTTGAATATTATTTATAACTCCTGTCCAAACATTAACCCTACGGTGGTACTGTGTCCTTGTTAAATTTTGGAGGTGTGGATTAGTTCTTGACCAATATCTGTAAGAAAAGGAATAACAAGGGAAAAGGATATGAAGGGATAAGTGAATCAATAGAGACTAACCGATAATTTTAAGAATTTGCTTTACCATCAAGTGTAAATGATGCTTTGTCGGTAAATACTAGTTTTCTAACATTGCTTGATTCTTATTTATTCCATTATCCATTAGTTCGCAAAAATGAGTTTTTTTTATTACTTTCTTTTACGATAAAGGAAGTATTGGATTCACCCCAAAAATTTTAAATTGAGTTTTCAACAGATGTTTACGTTTTCCACTCCCCTGAACCCAAAAAACATGTTTTTGTTCATTGGTCTGTCTGTCTGTGTGTGTGTGTCTGTCTGTCTGTGAACAGAATATCTCAAAAACGAAAAGAGCTATGGCGTTGAAACTTTATATATAAGTTTTGTGTACTATGTAGATGAAACAGCAAGCTTTTGAAGAAAATCGCATAACCGCAAGTAGGTGTTTACTCTTGTGATTTTTCAGTTTTTTTCAATTTTTTCAAAAACGGCCTTAACGATTTTTTTCAAACTTTAAATTTTTATTACATTATTAATTTGTGTTGATGTGAAATAGGTGATTTTTCAGTTGAATACTTCTAAAATGGGTTTCTTTTGTTTTTTTTCTATTTTTTTTATTAATTCCTATTTTAAATAGAACACCCGGTATATTATCCCATTTTTGAATTCAGCTTAAAATTTTAGAAAAAATTTGTTTCTTGAACTAACGATCTATTTTGTACTGTTTTTGTAGAATTTGTAATTTTCGAAATTTTTTGACAAATGCAAAAAAATTAAAAATAAAATTTTTGGCTAATTATAAGATCACTGTATAAGGAAGTTGTGTGAGTGTATCACACCAGATTTTTTTGTCTTCATTACTTAGTTTCTGGTGATTTGTAAATTTGTAAGGTTTATATTTACATTCTTTTAAAACTTTTCGGATTGAAAACCAAGAAGTATCAAAATAGTGGCTGATTGTGGTTATTCTTAATGCAGACATCGGGTTTTCTTCTGCATAGCATAAGATGTTTTAATAGTTTCTTCTGCTAAGACATAATTTGTTCTAGTTCTTTTGTGGAGTTTATACTCTACGTATCCGTTGTTATTAAATTTGGTCTATCGGGATAAGTGACTGAAAAAACGTCACGCACATTTCCTATGCTGTGGTTGACATGGTACAAATGCATTATGTGTATTTTTTCTAGAGTTGAATACATTTTTAAAATTTTTACAGAAGTTGTAATTTACCAACCTTCGTTAATGCATTGAAAATGAATTTTGATATTTTCAAGTCTGGCATAAAATTTCCAAAATCTGAAAAAAATAAAAGGAATAGAAATAAAAAAAAGTTTTAAAATTATTCAACTATGTATTATTATAGTTTATTATACGCCACGCGAAACGTTACTGCGAAGTTCTATCGCATAGTAGATCATTAATAAATAATACGTACTACAGTTTTGAACCTTTTCAGCATCTTGTACACTTTAATATTAATTTGCAATTAGATAAAGATGTTGAATTCGATACTACATTCAATTTTACTATATAACTTCAGAAGATGTATTGCTAACATGAGTCATTCTTACTATTACATTTATTAGCTGTTTTAAAGGATTACAAGTCATCCGATCGGCGGCTTCACATCTTGTTATTCATGGTTTATTTTGTTTACTCATGAAACGTGCTTTAATAGAAAATATAAGAACTGGAGCGAAGATGCTTTTAATACGAGAAACATGGTAATTTAAAAAAGGAATTAGATGTGATTTGACCTTTGGGTTGTTTAATCGATATGTATCTTTAGTTTTGTGTTAATTGTTCAATAAATATATTTTAAACGGATTTGTTGTATGGGGAGCTTTTACATTGTATAAACTAAGTAACTTTGCATTTTTCCTATATATGCATATGTATCGTATTTATATGTTTAAATTCCCCATCATTTTTTTCTAATACAATCGCGCATGAAGTTTTAGTACAAACAACTGACACTAACTAACATCCCAACACTGCCAGGGGCCACTACCATTCTGCGAACAAGTGCAGCGCGGCAATGACTTTAACTCACGTAATATTGTAACGCTTGCCTTTGTTCAAATTTTCAAAACAAACATTCAATAATGTATTTAAATTTGCACTTCGCCCGTTCAAGCATTATCGCTTCTTGCCGACGTCCGAGGGAGAGATAAGCGTACGCCACTTCAGCCTGCGCCGAAAATTACAAATAAACAATCCGCGCGTCGCTCGCCCCCACCAGAGGATGGTCGAGGTGGCGGTTTCGATAACTCAACGCGGAGCATATAAAAGTAAGCACGGAGCTCCTTTCGAGGAATCTTCCGTCACCTCCATTTTCAATTTGAAATTCTGTACCCCGGATCTACATGTAGCTAAGTCGAACCGAGGACTCCAGGAGGCCGTGTTCCTAGCTAATTAAAAACCTGAACATAACCCCGTCCAGAAAATCAGTTCTTGGTAGCGAAGACCTTTTCGAGGACCGCTTCACTAATTTATTCCTGTCAATATAATCCGAAACCGGCCTAAATATTTAGCCCATTTTCCCGTCAACAACTATTTACAAAACTCTCCAGGAGACGTGTTGCAAACGAAAGCTCTTATACGAGGCCGTTTTGCACGTTTATCGAATTAATTACGCCAATTACTCAGCGAAATTGTTCTCGCCATAAACTTGTCAGATAGCAGATTATAAAGGCCCGACACATCGCTAAGCTTTGAGGCAGTTTAAACTTGCACTAATTAGTTGTTGACTACAGAGGTTTACTCACGAGTCAGAGCAGCGCCGACAGCACCCCACAGGCGAGCCCGTTCCGTGGGAACGCTTCCTCGACGCCTGCAACAAACCCGAGGTTGTGTACTAGGTGGAATACCCCGTCGACCTCTCGTTCTATGGCACCCGGCACAAACACAACACCGCGAACCCCCAGAAGGTTTTGGCCAATTTTCCGAACGTCGCGGTGGCGTAAGCAAAATCCTGACATAGCCGAATTAATCTGTATTTACAGTCACACGTGCTTTCGACATTCGATCAAGTTTCGAGCTTAAAAGTTGGCACCTCCGGGACCAATTTCGACGGCCCGATATCCTGACCAGTGGCGTCCCATCGTTCAAACAGGGCACAAACAGTACGGCCTCCAAACGCACCGATGTATGACGGGTTGCAGTGAAGCCAGGTTTTCGCAACAGGACGTCTCGAATAAATACTAATTTTATTGTGAAATACATTTTATTCTGGTTTATTGAATAATTCCTATGTTTGTAAATATCGAGGGATAAAAAAAACTGTTCCTCAGCGGGCTGTGGAAATTCAACGTATGTATATAATGTTGGTGACACTGTACGTCAATGTCAAATTCGAGGTTAGCAGGTTAGGATCTGCGTCATTTTGTGTCAAAACTAACGGAAAACCTAACCTGATAACCTCAAATTTGACATTGACGTACAGTGTCACCAACATATTATTCATACGTTGAATTTCCGCAGCCCGCTGAGGAACAGTTTTTTTGGATCTCTCGATAGATATTGAAGTATAATTAAACTGTCTAATATTATCCTGGTGTTTGTTTGCTAATTTTGTGGCGTATATCTGTGTGGACCAAAGATTTGACTCCGATTGATAAGCTACCCGATGGTAATTAATTTGGCACTCTTAATAGCAAGGACGAAGTATTACAATATTATTCATGTTAGAATAATACGATCCGACGCACTATTTACTATTTGCTTGCAAATTTACAATTTTACAAAGGGCCAGAATAAAAAAAAATGCACATTTTTCTTATTTAAAAATGAGAATATAGGCTAATTCTCTCCCCTCACAACCGCATCCTCGACTCTCATAAAAATAGAATCGACCAGTAGAAAATATCCAAACAGCGAATTTCGCACAAATATTGATTTTAAGGATTTTCTTATAATTCTAACAAGTTCCCCATTTTGCATCCCCCAAATCCAACTGGGCCGCAAAACTCCCACATTCTGAATAACGACCTGTGGAAAGTCTCCAAACGGTGGATTTCACACAAATATTGGTTTTAAGGTTTTTCTGATAATTATAACGTTTTCCCCATTTGGCAACCCCCAAATCCACTAGGGCCGCAAAATTCCCACATCCCAAATTTTCTTAAAAAATAAAAACACTAGTTGAAAGTCTCCAAACAGATCATTTTACGCAAATATTAATTGTAAAGGTTTTCTGATAATTATAACGGTTTTCCCCATTTTGGAACCCCCAAGTCCACCTGGCCCGCCAAATTCCCACCTCCCAAATTGTCTTAAAAAATAAGTTTGACCAGTAGAAATAATTATTTTACAAATTTTCCGATAATTATAACGGTTTCCACATTTTGCAACCCTTAAATCATCCTGAGCCGGAAAATTCTTAAAAACCCAGAGATTCATCCACATACTGCCAAAAACTAGATTCGACATTTATTTTTTTCACCTTGTTTATACGAACATCCAATGTTAAAAATTTAATAAAGGCATACTGGCAAACATATCTGCGAAGTTCTACTGCATAGCAGATTATTACGTACTACAATTTTGAACCTTCTCAGCATCTTGTGCAAGTTGTTTTGAAGGATTTCTAAGAGCCATCTGCTCGGTGGCTCTACATTTTATTGTTTAAAGTTTATATTGTTGACTCGTGAAACGTGCTTTAATAGCAAATAGAACTGAAGTAAAGATTTATTGCTTTTATTAGGAGAAACGGGGCAGTGTAGAAAGGGAATTACATGCGAATAGATCTTGAAGTTGCTTAGCCGATATGTATCTTTAGTTTTGGGTTAATTGTTCAATAAATACATTTTAGAAGGATTTGTTCATTGGGGAGCTTTTAAATAACTTTGCATTTTCCGTACATATACATATGCATCCGTATTTATATTTTTAAGGTCCACACTAATTTTTTTATTACATTATTTTACAATCTCTTGTTAAGTTTTAGTACAAATAGCTGACACTACATCCCAACCCTGCCAGTGGCCATCTACTAGTGTACCAACAAGTTTAGCGCGGCAATGACATCCCCACGAAATATTATTCATGTTAGAGAAAAATACAATTCGACATTTCGTTAGCATCACAACATTTAATATATACTACTTGCAAATTTACAATTTCACAAAGGGTCAGAATTAAACAAAATAGCACATTTTCCTTATTTAACAATTGAGACAATAAGGCAAAACATTTCCTCCGCCACCCACCTCTCAGAACCCCGAATTCTCTTTTCTCTTAAAAAATACAATGCATCAGTAGAATGTCTCCAAACCGCGAATTTCACACAAATATTGACTTTTAACGTTTTTCTGATAACTATTACGTTTTCCCCATTTTTCAAGAAGCAAATCCACCTGGGTTGCAAAAGCCCCACATCCCGAATTCTCCTAAAAAATACAATCGACTAGTAGAACGTCTCCAAACAGCGAATGTCACAAAATTCATTTTGAGGTTTTTTTGATAATTATAACGGTTTTCCCCATTTTGCAACTCCAAATCCACTTGAGCTGCAAAAGTCTTAGAACCGCACAGATTCATCCACATACTGCCAAAAACAAAATTCGACCTTTATTTCTTTCCTCCTGTTTATGCGAACGTCCAATTTACTACAAACGCACCTCAGCTTCATACCCCTGTAACTTCGCCCGCGTGCATCGCAGATTCAAAAACCAGCCAGTGCGATGAGCGTTGGTTCATCCTCTTTCCAACTAGCCCCAAATCACATTTAGATTTAAAAAAAAAATGTGATGTAACAGCACCAAACGCTTTCGTTTCAAGAAAATGGTTTATCCCCTATATTTTCGCCCCCTCGAATCTTACAGTATCACAACCTCTCCAGATACTTCGCCCTTGACAAAATGACACCAACAACATTCACCTGCAATATGTACAGTTTGCACAAATCGTAAAAACTGTGCATTGTCCAAACGTCACACAAATCGCTAAAAGAGCACCGTACTAGCGTCACATCTCCAATTCGTTAAACATTTTCAATGTTAATTTATCTTATCACAATAATAAGTCAAACAACTTGACACATTTTTTGTAAATTCCGATAACATGTTATTCTCCTTAGCATAAAATTTCGGCTTAGACCGCGTAGTATTTGTATATGAACACCCAGCATTTTCTGGCTTAATGTGCCTTGCACCTTGTGAAGTCGAGCAAAAACCCGCGCGATGGCCATGCTCTTTGGTGGCTCGTGTTGTTTGAGTATCTTGAGAACGAGGATACTTAGGCAGATTTGGCCGTTTTGCTGTTTGTGCATCCATATTCACTAACGTTTCGCAAGACCTTGCAGCTTGCATCATCATCACTCTGACTGAATTAATTACTATCGGTGCGTTTGGAGGCCGTACTGTTTGTGCTCTGTTTGAACGATGGGACGCCACTGGTCAGGATATCGGGCCGTCGAAATTGGTCCCGGAGGTGTCAACTTTTAAGCTCAAAACTTGATCGAATGTCGAAAACACGTGTGGCTGTAAATACAGATTAATTCGGCTATGTCAGGATTTTGCTTACGCTACCGCCGCGTTCGGGAAATTGGCCAAGCCTTCTGGGGGTTCGCGGTGTTGTGTTTGTGCCGGGTGCCAAAGAACGAGAGGTCGACGGGGTATTCCACCCAGTGCACGACCTCGGGTTTGTTGCAGGCGTCGAGGAAGCGTTCCCACGAAACGGGCTCGCCTGGGGGGTACTGTCGGCGCTGCTCTGACTGGTGAGTAAACCTCTATGGTCAACAACTAATTAGTGTAAGTTTAAACTGCCTCAAAGCTTGGCGATGTGCCGGGCCTTTATAATCTGCTATCTGACAAGTTTATGGCGAAAATAATTAAGCTGAGTAATTGGCGTAATTAATACGATAAACGTGCAAAACGGCCTCGTATAAGAGCCTTCGTTTCCAACACGTCTCCTGGGGAGAATTTTGTAAATAGTTGTTGACGGGAAAATGGGCTAAATATTTAGGCCGGTTTCGGATTATAATATTGACAGGAATAAACCAGTGAAGCGGTCCTCGAAGAGGTCTTCGCTACCAAGGACTGATTTCATTAGCTAGGAACACGGCCTCCTGGAGTCCTCGGTTCGACTTAGCTACGCTACAGGTAGATTCGGTGTGCAGGATTTAAAAGTGAAAATGGAGGCGAGGAAAGATTCCTCGAAATGAAAAAAAAAAAGGACAAAGGTAAAGGTTATTTCAATTCCCCCAACTGGGGGCGGGCTGCTATAGGGACCTACCGTCCCTCTTCAGCCAAGAACGGGAAACTCGGGATGGGTGAGAGAAAGGAGGGGTGGAGACTGGAAGAGAGGTCAGGAAAGGTGGAGAAATACTGCCCCGGCATTCGCCTCAGAGAAGGTACTCTGTTGACCCAGGAAAACCACCTAAAAACCTGAATCAAGGCAGGCGGCCGCAGGAATCGAACCCACGACCTCCCGAATGCTAAGTGGACGTGCTACGCACTAAGCCACAGAGCTCGGTCCTCGAAATGAGCTCCGTGCTTACTTTTATATGCTCCGCGTTGAGTTATCGAAACCGCCACCTCGGCCATCCTCTGGTGGGGGCGAGCGACGCGCGGATTGTTTATTTGTAATTTTCGGCGCAGGTTGAACTGGCGTACGCTTATCTCTCCCTCGGACGTCGGCAAGAAGCGATAATGCTTGAACGGGCGAAGTGCAAATTTAAATACATTATTTAATGTTTGGTTTGAAAATTTGAACAAAGGCAAGCGTTACAATATTACGTGAGTTAAAGTCATTGCCGCACTGTACTTGTTCGCAGAATGGTAGTGGCCTCTGGCAGTGCTGGGATGTTAGTTAGTGTCAGTTGTTTGTAGTAAAACTTAATGCGCGATTGTATTCGAACAAATTGATGGGGAATTTAAAAATATAAATACGATACATATGCATATATACGGAAAATGCAAAGTTACTTAGTTTATACAATGTAAAAGCTCCCCATACAACGAATCCGTTTAAAATAAATTTATTGAATAATTAACACAAAACTAAAGATACATATCGATTAAACAACTCAAAGGTCAAATCACATCTAATTCCTTTTTCAAATTACCATGTTGCTCGTTTTAAACGTCATCATCACTCTGATGATGCAAGCTGCAAGGTCTTGCGAAACGTTAGTGAATATGGATGCACAAACAGCAAAACGGCCAAATCTGCCTAAGTATCCTCGTTCTCAAGATACTCAAACAACACGAGCCACCAAAGAGCATGGCCATCGCGCGGGTTTTTGCTCGACTTCACAAGGTGCAAGGCACATTAAGCCAGGAAATGCTGGGTGTTCATATACAAATACTACGCGGTCTAAGCCGAACTTCTATGCTAAGGAGAATAATTCGAGTAACCGCGAAAGCCTCAAACAGTGCGATAACATGATCAACAAAATTGAATGCGTGAGTGAGAAAGAGATGACCATACGAAAAAAGTATTTTAGTAGGCATGTTTAGTTGACATATGTCATAATTAAAATGAGCGTCAAGCCTACTCGAATATTTGCTACTATGGTTATCTCTTTCTTATTCAAGCAATACGTGTTATTTTCTTATTCATGTTATTACATCACGAGTATATATAATTTTGGCCCATTAGTATATAGTTAAATATTAACTGTAGAAACCTTTAGTGTAGCGTTATGTGTATTTTCCGCTCCAAAGATTTGACCTGGTTGTGGACAGCAATCTTATAATTCAGAAAGTATTCAAAAATGGCTTTTCATAAAGTACGTTTCAGTCGTTTGAGAATTCTTGTTGATACAAAATTAAATGTTCAGTAGGTTACACTCATAACAGAGGTTTTAAAACATCTGGCTTTATTGGAGTAAAATAAATACAAATAATAGTCATGGTCAACACTACATATACGGACGGGGCCATAATTATACCGTGTGAATAATGTAAGACTATACACTGGCAACTTTATTTTATCATTAATCAATTTACCCATGCTAGTAACAATTGTGGGTTTTGAAATTACAATGAAATAATCCAGTTTCAATTAGTTTCTATAGTCACTGTGTTGTTATTTTGTTTAAAAACACCATAGTAACATTTAAAAAATTCCCTATGTCTAATTTTGCATAATTCAGAGATGTACAGTCTTACATTATTCTCACTGTATATAACAGCAATGAGATAACATGAACAAAATAGAATGCTTGAGTAAGAAAGAGATAACCGTACGATAATATTATTTTACTAGGTTGACATCTGTTTTAATTAAAATGAGCGTCAGGCCTACTCGAGTATTTGCAACTATGTTTATCTCTTTCTTACTCAAGCAATATGTGTTATATTCTTGTGTATGTTATCTTATTGGTGTTATACCGGGTGGTTGGTCATGCCTCTGAACATAGGCAATTTATATGGCTTATCACGGGTATGCATATTCCTGCTCACCATTTTTATGGTAAAAAATGGTAGTGGTACTAAATTAAAGGAAATAATTTTCGGCGTCGTTTAGTATTAAAAACTTGTTGGATAATGTTAATTGTGCATAAAAATATTAATTTTAAAATTTAGATATTCCCAAATACAAGTGAGGGGAATATCTAAATTTTAAAATTAGTATTTTTATGCACAGTTAACATTATTCAATTCAACCACCCGGTATATAATTTTGGCCTCCTCGGTATAATGAAACTTTGTCTGCTCTTGAATAAACGAAAATGCTAATTTATTTCATTTTTGTCTAGAATTGTATATCATATATCAGTAGATAACATAATTACAAATTCTGCCAATTGACCAATTTTGCAAATGCATAAGACGAATTTATGAATTCGGTTAGTGCATTTGACCTCTTTCCTCTATTTGACTCTTATCTTGTAAATACTCAATGATTTTGGTAATATGCAATGATAAGATAAGATATAATAAGCATAGCAGCAAAATGTGGACACAAATAAAATACATGTGAAGACATTTCTAGTTAAAATGATGTGGAAACTAATATATTTGTTGTTATGTTTAATCGTGTCTGCGGAAAATGCCAGAATTCTGGGAGTGTTTCATATACCTAGCTACAGTCATAACATCATTGCGAAGACGTTGCTAACAGCATTGG
Source organism: Agriotes lineatus (assembly GCA_940337035.1). Taxonomy (NCBI): domain Eukaryota; kingdom Metazoa; phylum Arthropoda; class Insecta; order Coleoptera; family Elateridae; genus Agriotes; species Agriotes lineatus. The sequence continues at coordinate 135,649,241 of OW679195.1, read as the reverse complement.
CTCAGAAAGGACACGAAATAACTATGATAAGCCCTTTTCCACTAAAGAATCCTATGAAGAATTATGAAGATATCTACTTGGAGGAAGTAATAAAGTATAGAGATGGTAATTATCTTTTAGGTGTCTAGTCAAGTTTTTATCATAACGTAGTGTTATTCAGATTAACCTTGTTCTTTACAGAGGGAGTAGTTCAAATATTAATGGAGACTCAGAATGCATCCATATTCACCAAAATGGCAGTAGCTCAGGATATTGTAACGAAAATGGCAGATATTTGTTTAAACAACGGTAACGTTCAACAGTTACTAGCCTCAAAAAAGACATTCGATTTGGTTATAATGGACTGGGTGCTAAACGAAGCTATGCTGGGAATTGCTAACCATTACAAAGCTCCTGTCATAGTTCTCAGCGCCATTGGCTCGTCATTCCTGACCAACAAAATAACAGTAAATTCTGCACCCTACTCTTATGTTCCTAACCCACTGTTAATTGCAAATGATGAAATGACATTTCTTGAAAGGGCGCAGAACACCTTGAGCTTAATAATCGTTGATTTGTATGACCATTTCGCTCGTGAACCCGAGCAAGAACGGCTATTACACAGGCACTTCCCTACAGCACCCTCTATAAAAGACCTGGTTCAAAATATTTCGTTGGTATTTTTAAATTCTCATTTTAGTATCGAAAGTCCCAGACCATACGTTCCCAACATGATACAAATTGCTGGTCTGCAGATACAGGAGCCAAAGGAATTAGAAAAGGATTTGAAGAAGTTTATGGATGAAGCTAAGGAGGGAGTTATATTATTTAGTTTAGGCGGTAACACCAGAAGTGCCGATTTACCTGCAGAGAAACTCAATGGCATTATTAAAACGTTTGAAAAGTTGCCTGTGAAGGTTTTGTGGAAATTTGAAACTGACAGTGTTCCCAAAGTACCATCAAATGTGAAAACTGGAAAGTGGTTTCCACAACCAGATATTTTAGGTGACTTCTCTTTTTAAGTTTATTGCCTAGTTTTATTTTATATATCAAATATAAAAAAAATATCTATAAGCATATTCATGTACTCCACATTGCGAAATTAACAAGTGATCTATTTTTAAAAAATCACAGAGTAAAGCGTTCACCTCTAAATAAAATTTTTGTAGATCTATAATAACTATTTTTCTACCCCAAAATATTTATTTTAGCTCATCCGAATTTGAAAGTGTTTGTTACTCATGGAGGTCTACTGAGTACTACAGAAGCCGTCTATCGTGGGGTTCCTATGGTGGGAATACCATGCTTTGCAGATCAAGAAGTGAATGTGAAAACAAATGTCTATCGTGGTTATTCGGCTATGGTACCACTCGACGATTTAACCGAAGAAAACTTGACAAGAGCCATTAAAGAAGTGTTAGACAATCCTAAGTATGCACTCTTAAAAAGCTATATTTTGGGATCTAATTAAATTTACTTGCATGCAGGTATCGCGAGGCCGTCAAAAAGGCTTCGATGGTATTGAAGGACCAGCCTGTGAAGCAGTTAGATAATGCCGTGTTTTGGGTGGAGTATGTTTTAAGACACCGAGGTGCACCTCATCTACAAACAAGTGCATTCAAGTTGAAATGGTACCAATATTATTTACTGGACGTTATTCTCTTTCTGCTGGGAATCATCAGTATCGCAGTGTTTATTGTATTTAAATTAATTAAATTGGTATGCAGTGCTGCGTGCAGAAAGAAGAAGGAAGTTAAAAGAAAGGCAAGGAAATCTAAACGGGAATAAGTCAAATAATATAAGTTATTCCACACTGGCTTCTAAAGTTGTAAACTCCTATGACTTTAAATTTTACTTTCAATTCCTAGGACCTTAAAGTTCAACTTTTGGATACGACGTTTAACCTACTTATATTTATTATCAACCATTTGTATATATTAAAACTAATAATTCTTTTCATAATTAAACACTCTACACAACTAGAATAAAATAACATTTTGTAATGTAACTTGGTGCCTTAAAGCTTTACTTTTAGTTCTAGATACATAAATAACTATTATTTAAAGTGAAGATATTATACAATAAAATATTAAAAATTATATTTTTGAATGCTTACTAACAAAAATTAATACATAAGGCAAATTTTATTATATAATGTATATTTTAATACTTTTAGTATGTGTGACTAATACTTTTCCCATTTATTCATACTTCATTGACGTGTAAGTTACAATCATATCAAAAATGAAAGAAATTTAGTTAAAAACTGTAAATTTTCTGCTAAATATAGGCTTCGGATGCCAAAAATAAAAACTATGAAACATTTTTAAGAAAAGAGTAGTGGCTACAGTTACAGTACTTGCATTAACTTAAGCAAGGTTTCCTATCTCGTTAGCTGAAACTTCACTTTTATTGTTTGTTGTACAATTTTACATTATGTTGTTTCGTTTTATAATATATTTTATCTTCAGCAGTGCTGTTATAGACTCTTAACCAAATTAATTTTAGTATCGTTAAGAGCTTCATTACCGCACTCTTTTTGTATAAAGAAATACGTTGAACCAGAATTTATTAATGAAGATAAAATATTGAATAATACACGTTTTGCCTATGGCAGTTAACGAGACTCGTTTGATTGCCGCAAAACTCGGCTCACCGCCTCGTTTTTGGCAATCAAACTCGTGTCGTTAAGATGCTCATAATCAAACTTGTATCGTTAATATCTATAACTGAATTGCGTTCTATACACATAGTTCAACTTTTCTCTCGTGGATTATTTGTAATATAACACACTTGTAATATAAATAACTCATATCTAGGATTCTAGGATTGTCATGAGTATTATAACTGCCGCAGATGTTTTGAAATCCGAGCTCGTAGAGCGAGGACTTTAAGACATCTAAGGCTGTTATAATTAATAACATTCGTGGTATGTTCCACAGTTTATCGGTTGCAGTATGGTAATGGTTGCCATGTACGGTAATAGCTATTAACATATCTAGGAATGTTATGAGTATCATAACTGCCGCAGATGTTTTGAAATCCGAGCTCGTAGAGCGAGGATTTTAAAACTTCTAAGGCTGTTATGATTCATAACATCCGTGATTTGTTCAATAGTTTATCGGTTGCTATATGGTTATGGTTGCCATGTAGGGTAATATTCCTTTACCCTACAGATAAGTTATGACCTAGTTACCAGCCTACTTTTGTATATGTAAACAAAGGCTTAATATCCTGAAACCGATAAAGGAATATTACCATTCAGATATAGTTGTGCCTTAGTTATCAGCCTACTTTTGTGTATATAAGCAAAAGCTTAACATCCTGAAACCGGTAAAACGAATTTACTAGCAAAGATAGAAAAAAGGTTATCAAAATGAGTTTTTTAAAATGTGATTTTATATCTAAATACAAAATTTTGGCTAAAATTTTTAAAAAATCCTAAATTTTTAAAACGTATAAACTAAATAAAGATAAATCTCGTCATTTAAGCAAATGTAAAATAACATTTACAGGATTTTTGTCAAAGTAATGTATTAACAGGGGTAGATTAGAGTTTTTAGAAGCCATTTAAATAGCTATTAATTATCAACAGCAATATCCCAAGTGCATTAAAATAGCTGATAAAACTTTGACTTTGTCTTTCAGAATGTTTTGCTAAGAAATGTGTCAAGTAAATTTTCCACTCAACAAGAACCCCGAGTGCGTATCACGAGGGAATTTGGGGCGGAAAATTTACGAGATATATTTCTTAGCAAAACATTCTCACAGAAAATCATCAAAATTTATTCAGGCTAGTTTGTATGCACGCGGGATGTTCGGCGTGATTATTTCCTGAATAAATAGATAAAATTCAGTTGGTGAAACACTTTTAGTAGACTTGTTAAAATTATTCACAAGCGGTTAAATTTTGACGTTTCAATTTTTGTCATTAGTAAATTGACAGAAATCATGGTGATTACCCATTATTATGGATATAAAGGAAATAATCATTGGAGAATACAATTCATTAATTACGTGGCCCTTTCTAAACCAAATGGAAGCATAAAAACCCTTGGATACATGTGTACCACAGCGGTGACACAAAAAATTCTCGTCACCTTATTGTGGTCTGTTCCTACGTAAAAGTGTGAAAATGTTGGTTACCCTGCTGTTTTAATTCTATGTCAGATTCGAAGTTAGCAGGTTACGTTTTCCGCCAGTTTTGACACAAACTGATACAAAACCTAACCTGCTAACCTCGAATTTGGCATAGACTTAAAATTGACAGCATGGTAACCACCATTAACAGTTTTTCAATTCATTTTATTGTCTAACTAAATACACTTGCGGTATGATTAGTAATCGGTGATATTTCTCATTGTAACCGAAGGAGCAAATTCAACTCGTCCTTGTTAAACAAAGAAAGTTATTTTCTGGCCTTGAGAATATTCATTTAGCTAAAACTAACACACGCCAAAAAATCTTGTTGAAATGTTAAATTCTTGAAAAATAGCACATTTTGGATTTTTACAATTTCGATAAACGCCATTTTCTAAGTACAAATCACTCAGTATAACTGATAGGGGCTAAATAGGTTTTCAGACAAGCACAAATTATTGCCGTAAAAGGTTTTTTTGAAAAATCAAAATGAAAATGTTTCCTATTTGATGCCGACTTTTTGACAGTCACTGTATAGTAAACAAGTAAAAATAACTAAGAAATAAACTATTTTGACATAAAATAGGGCATGTGAAGACTCTCCCCTAATTTCAAACGAATTTTCTGGGAAAAAATCATGTCACTGAAAATGCTTTCTCGGATTCCGTGTTTTTTAGGTATACAAGACTTCTCTCGTCTACGCAAAACACTAATAAAGAATGTGCACGAGGTATGAGTAATACGTCGGGCGCCGATGAATACTGGTCCTAATTCTCTGATATCGTATACTCATACACAAGTTGACATCGTCCCGGGACTTCTTTGCTTAATGTTTACTTCGGCACTACTTGCCGAAGTATAATTTTCGACCTCAAAAATTTACAATTCTTATCGCAAAATCATATGAAAGGTGTCATGAAACTACATAACTTTTGTGAAGACAGCAATTTGGAGTAAGGACAGTAGGAAAATTAAGTTTGTGTGGAATATTAATGTAAAGAACTTGAAAGCTTTGGCGACATTGGTTGCTTTTTTCTTTGTGTGTATGTATTTGTCGTAGTAGTAATCATAACTATGGTCGTGATGGGTCGAAACAAAGTAATAATTACAGTTGTTACGTTAGCTTCAGCCTAAATGCATATTTTTCACATAAAATAATGTTTTTAAATTTGTCCATGGCTAATACAGTCACAATCAATGCTTAAATCTCACGAATTAGAGAATCGAAAATAATATAAACCCATTCAGCGATGCGCAACGTAGCGTAAACCAGCGCTCGACGCAATCCTACCCCAACTCCCCCTAGAAAATTCCCTATACCGAGAGCTAAGAGAGTATAAAAGGAGAATGCTCGGCTTGCTGAAGGCACTTGAGTCCCAGGATCCCATCCCTCCTAGAACTCCCTAGAACCCCTGTACTTTGTGGAGGCGGAAAGACCCGTCCTGCATGTTAGATTCCTCTGAACTGCCTTTTTTCCCTCTGAAACCGACCCCCCAAGTCCTTGTTTTCCGCCGGAGGCGGATCTCAGTTAGGAGTATTGCTCTGACTGTTCTAATATTAGCTTATTGGTTAAAACTAGTTTCAACTTACCAACACTGATTGATTCACTACCGGAGAGATACACAAACCCCGTATTTGTGGAATTTAAGCACATTTACTAGGCCAAGAAAAGTACACACCGCCATCTCGGCATGCCCTTTCATCGTATATTTTCCAGGCCCCGTTCATTTAAACTGCCCCGATATTTCAGGCAAATTTTACCAAGACCCTACCGGTATACCAGTTTATGTACAGTGGGTTGCAGACCTTCAATGATCATCATGCAAAGCCCACTGTCCACAATAAAATGTTATTTATAATTTTTGTACATTATTATTAAACCAAATTTCAGAATGAATACTATGAACTATTTTCGAATGATATACAATTTTTTTCTACTGTGTTATCTATCTCTATACATTTGAACCGTTAATCGAACCCTGAGCATCTGATTTGCTCGGAGCAAATAGTAAATATTAATAAAAAATATAAAGGAAATTAGTAGAGTATTATACAATAATTCTAATATAAAATATTTCTTCAAAATTGACAATTTTACATTCGATATAAATCCTAAAATATAAAAGACGAACCGAAAAATAGTTGGCGAAAAAGGCTGGTCTGCAATGGTTATTTGAATTATATAGGATAATAATAAAACACTGCTGGAGCATGTGGTTTGAAAATATCACAAATCGTTAAAAACCCTCACCACACAAATATTTAACAACTGCGAAATACGTATTTCGACAGCCACGCTGTCATCATCAGTAGCTACGAAACTTACATAGCAAAATGGCAAAGGTATGCTCGTGACCAAATTAAACAACTAACAGCTGGTTCAAAGACGAAGATATTTTATAAGTATATATTATTTTTATTGCCTTAAAACAACAGTCAAGGTTATAATTAATCGAAGTTAGAGTTAAAAGAGGAGCAGATTGTAGCAGCAACCATCACCTGCTTGAGTCTAAAATTATTTTTTCATTCAGATCCCTAAATAAAATCTGTACTTCAAATAACACTGGCAGAAGCAAGCACCTCATAGCCATTTCAACCACAGTAGGTACAACATACGAAGTTTGCAAGACGACTGCATTAAATTCCTTTATCAGCTGCGGCTGACAAACAAACTGTAGCCGGTACAGGAATATTCGAGACAACAAATTTAGAAGGATCTCAAAATATGTGTACATGAAGCAGCTGAAGAAGCGTTGGGGCAGAAAGTGAGGCTAAATAACTGAATAAATGCTTGAAATAGTAGTGACGAGAGCGAATAAAAAGAAATCATATCGGAAAATTTTTGGCAACGAAGAAACCAGAAGATATGGAGATTTACAGGAAATGGCGGAAAGAAGTTCAAAGGGCTGCAAATAAGGCTAAAACCAGCAATGGAAAGAAGCCTGTGTAGAGATTAACAAATACATAGCTAAGACAAGAGCCAATAATGAATGAAAAGTTCTAAAGATCTTGAGCATACAAAACAATGATAAGTATGGGATAAATATGATGGAATCGCAATAGAACTAATTAAGGCTCGTCATACGTAGTTGTTAGAGTTAATAATGCACCTTTCTTAATAAATGCTTAATGTATGAAGAAGTACCAGCTGAATGGAAAATGGCCAATATCACGCCAATATTTGAAAAATGTAATAAACGGGAATGCAAAAATTACCGCGGAATCAGCGTAACTGGCTCTCTTGCCAGGTTTTATGGACTAGTTATGAATCGAAGACTCTAAGAAGAACCAACTTTATAGAACAAATTGATAGTAACATTAAAATAACAATGGGGTAAGTTAAACAAGATGTTCAAAGTGAATTATAAACTCAAAGAAATTGTTAATTTTATGTCAATAAAAATCATGCTATAGATTAGACAAGTTTTATTGTTTTCAATGGCTCCCGCAATTAAGTTTATTTTTGATCTCCCCCAACGAAATTATTTCTATTATTATTGATTTGTCGACACCTGCCATTGAAAGTTGATTTTATACATGGTTTTTAATGTTGCAAGCGCTTGTTTTCCGTATGTGTGCTGCAAAATCTAAAAGTGTGTTGCAAAGTAGTTTGCCGCACGCTTTTAGGCACTTTCAGCATAGTTTTTTTGACATTCGACAACATATGAAAATTAATATAAAACGTCAAATTGTTTTAAAAGTTTAAATTATGATTTTCGCATTTTTAAGCTTCCTTAGGTCGCAGGAGTAGTCCAAATAGTGTGTATGACTCGTGTTGAAAGACCTTTGTCGAATTTAAACTATCGTTTTCGTTCGACAAAGGTATACTTTTAACACTTGTAATACAAATAACTATTAGCCGATTTAGGATTAACTAAAGTACCGATAACATACACGCGGCTGTAATATGTGTTGCCTACCTACTTGTTACAAACATTGCTTTGCAACAAAGAGCATATAACGTAAAGAGGTTTAACCTAAGAGCGTTTTCATACGGCGCTATAACCATATCATATATCGCAAAGCAATATATGGTTGCCATACCAATAATATATACTTTTAAATGAGGTATTTTCACACATACGCGATACATGGTAACCATAGCGCGATATGGTCTGCACACGCAATATGTTCTACTGAAATCGCAACCATAATGTATCGTCGCGATTGCGTGTCCTATACAAGTACATGCGTGTTTTCACACCACAAGCTGTAAAAAGTAGCGATTCGTCAAGCAACGTTGTCTGAACGGTCAGTTGGCAGTTGCACATAGGAGTGTAAGTAATTGAAAAAATTCTCCTCATGTTGCAGTAACTTGTTGAAGAGCATGTAAAATGCATCCTCCACATACCTTACTTGCAACACTCGGTGGATCCAAAACCTTCGCTGAATTTGTCTTTTTCGTGGCCTCCTTCGTCGATTCAAAATTAATAGCAGTAATTGGCGTCTTGTCTCCATGGTACTTCACGATACACTGTGGCATCACTGCATATTGTGTTTATTTTAAATGGCTACCATGGTCGCTGACTATGGTGCCATGTGAAAACACTTCACCATAAATTGCTCGCGATATATGGTATGGTTATAACGGCGTGTGAAAACCCTCTTATGGCAATAATCGTAAGTGTGTAATATGGGTTGCATAAGCAAATATTTCGTGAGAAAGTGCCAAAATTCGTTGAGACAAGGAACTCTTCTACCTATCCTTGTTTATTTAATCTTTGCTAATGGTGTCTTACCTGCTTTCAGAGAAAATATTTTACATTGTTGCAACATAGTGGCTTGCTCCTATGCGGCAATGACCTTGGAATTACAAGCTTCATTTTCAGGATCACTTAAATTATGATTTCAAATATGACATATACTGATCAATTACGATTTTAATTTGGCGCTTAGGAATCAAAATGATTAGGTCGGGAACGGTAAAAGCTACTTACTTTTTTTTAAACTGAAATAACTCTAATCTCAAACCTACTGGAGTTAACTATCCAAAGGAAGTTAGAGAAGTGGTGACATTAAAACGCAAAGCAAGGAGGAAATGGCATCAAACCCGACAACCTTCAGATAAAACTCAATTAAATCGACTTACTCAGCAACTCACACGCCTAATTGGAAAAATAAAGAATAAAACCTTATCCAATTACCTTGGAAATTTATCTGACTCTCAAGAAAAAGAGTATAGCTTATGGAAAGCAACGAAAAAGTTCCAACGGCCACACATGCAAATTCCAGAGATTAAAAACGGACTGGGTGCCTGGATACGTAGCGATAAAGAAAGGGCGGAAGCCTTTGTTGCCCATTTAGAAGCAGTATGCCAACCTAACGCTTCGAATGACCAAACAGATGAATTGGAGAGCAACAATAATGACCAATCTCCTACTAGGCATATAACAGTTAGTGAGATAACTGAAGAAATCAAATCTAATTTGAACCCAAAACAGGCTCCAGGATTTGAACTCATAACCGTCCGTCTACTTCAAGAACTTCCTGCGAAGGCAATATTAGTCTTAACTCATATATTTAATGCGGCATTAAGATTAAAATATTACCCGCAACTTTGGAAAATATCCCAAATTATTTTAATTCCAAAACCAGGCAAGTCGCCAACAGAGTTGGCCTCATACCGACCAATTAGCTTATTACCGATGATCTCCAAACTATTCGAAAGATTGCTGCTGAAATGAATATATCCATCAATAGAAAATGTAATTCCAAACCACCAGTTCGGTAAGTAGTAATCATTCTACTATTGACCAAGTTTACAGGGCCACATATGTTATAGAAAAATCTCTAGAAGATAGAAAATACTGCGCAGCCGTTTTTCTCGATGTCTCTTAAGCCTTCGACCGCGTATGGCATACAGGGCTAATTAACAAACTAAACATGTTACTACCAAAAAACCTGTGCGAACTACTCAAATCATACCTTTCTGATCGGTACTTCAGAGTTAAACAAGGTGATGCTTTTTCAAGTTTACATCCAATTACAGCTGGAGTTCCACAGGGCAGTGTTTTGGGCCCAGTTCTGTATTTAATATTCACCTGTGATTTACCGACAGACGAAAAAACAGTAACAGCGACGTTTGCTGATGACACCGCCGTGTTGTCCGTCAACGATAATCTAACACAGGCTACGCAACATCTCCAAAGCAGTCTTGACAAAATTCACAGCTGGTGTAGAAAATGGCGAATACAGTTAAACCAAAATAAATCTGTATACATAGTGTTCACCAATAAAAAGCATGAGTATTATCTTGTAACTATAAACAACTCAGTGATGCCAAATAAAAAACGGCAAAATACCTTGGTATGAATCTAGATGCACGCCTAACATGGAAGGAACATTGTAAAATCAAAAAGGAACAGTTGAATATAAAAATCAGAGAGATGTATATGCTATTAGGTCGATATTTTCAGCTAACCCTTTAGAACAAGGTTCTAATTTATAAACAGATTTTGAAGCCGATTTGGACTTATGGCATCCAAATATGGGGGTGCGCCAAACAGTGCAATATCGAGATTATTCAGAGATGCCAGAATAAAGTACTTCGTCTAATAGTTAATGCTAACTTGTATGAGCGAAACCAAGATATACATCCATGTTGTTTCCTAAAATTTGTCAGGTATTTTCCACCCTACCTTGATTAGCTAGTTACTTTGGTAAACATACGTCCAGATAAAATTATCTCAAGAAAGGAATCCAAATACAGTACAAAATACATATTAGTTAATTAGTGAACTTCTTCTTCTTCTTCTTCTTAGCCATTATTCATCCATCTTTGGACATAGGCCTCTTCTAATTCTCGCCATCGATCTCTATCTCCAGCCAGTCGTTTCCAACATAATCCTGCAATTTTCTTTAGATCGTCACTCCATCTCATTTGGGGACGTCCTCTTGCTCTTTGTCCCAGATACGGTCTCCATTGTTGGATCATCATGTTCCATCTGTTGTCTTGTTGTCTAATTGTGTGACCTGCAAAGCCCCATTTAAGTTTGGCCACTTTAGCTGTTACATCTTCCACCTTTGTTCGATCTCTTATCCAGGTGTTTCTCTTTTTGTCTGACAATTTTATTCCCAACATCGTCCTTTCCATGGCTCTTTCTGTTTTTGCCAGTTTTTCTATATTTGCTTTTGTGAATGTCCAGGTCTGACACCCGTATGTTAGGATTGGTAGGATACACTGGTTAAAAATTCGACTTCTTAGGTATTGTGGTATCTTGTGGTTCTTGAGGACCCATGACAATTTTCCGAAACCTCCCCATGCCAGCTTAGTTCTTCTAATGATTTCCGCAGTCTGATTTTCACTGTTTAGTTTGATGACTTGTCCCAAATATACGTATCTTTTACCGTTTCTAGAATGCAGCCGTCTACGTAGTGAACTACCTACCATTAAAATATTTCTGAATTATAGTAATTCCTACCTATCTGATGTCATTCCCCCACTGCAAACGCCGATGCAAGTTTCTACCAAGTGTTATATTAACATAAGAAAAGATTTAAAAAACGAAAGATCCATATGAAAAAAGAGTTATTTTACTGAAACGTAAGAAAAGATTTCAAAAACGAAAGATCCATAAGAAAAGAGAGTTTCTTTAAACTAAAACGTAAGAAAAGATTTAAGATACAAAAGATTCATATGAAAAGCAGTTTTTGTAAAATCGTACTAAAATATGGTCATTTATGCATTAATTTGCGGGCGTAAATAGTGCCGTTTGCGCCCTAAAAGGCCTAAAAATAATTTGCGGGCGTAAATAATGCCTTTTGCGCCCTAAGGCCTAAAAAACCAGCATCACATTGGCAACCAACAACAATTTGATTTTTGAGAACGAATCGTGCCATTTATTTTTCAAAGCTTTATGGTGGATTTTACAAAAAATCTTGTTTGCATTTCGGGCGTGAACGGCGATTTTGGCCTTTTGGCGTTTTATAATCCTTCGGCCCTTCGGGCCTCTGGCTTATAATTCCGCCGCGGGCCAAAATCGCCTCCTTCACGCCCTTAATACAAAAATAGCTATTTTTTAACTAAAACTTAGGAAAAGATTTAAAAAACGAAAGATCCATATGAAAAGAAAATTTTTTAAACTAAAACGTAAGAAAAGATTTAAGATGCAAAAGATCCATATAAAAACAGTTTTTTTAAACTAAAAGGTAGGAAAATATTTAAAAACAAAAGATCCATATGAAAAAAGAGTTTTTTAACTAAAACGTAAGAAAGATTAAAAAAACAAAAGATCCATATGAAAAAGATAGTTTTTTTTAACTAGAACGTAAGAAAATATTTAAATAACAAAGAATCCATATGAAAAATGAGGTCTTTTACAGGGAAACATAAGAAAGGATTTAAAAAACAAAATATACACATAGAAAAAAAGTTTTTTTTAGGAAAACGTAACAAAAGGTTTGAAAAAACGGAATATACACATGAAAAAAGAGGTTCTTTAATAGGAAAACGTCAAAAAGGATTTAAAAAGCAAAAGAATCACATGAAAAAATAAGTTTTTTACAGGAAAACGTAAGAAAAGATTTGAAAAACGAATTATGTGTACGAACAAAAGACAAAATAGAAAAAGGTTTAAAGTCAGGGATTCTAGTTTAAAAAGAATTAATTAAATTTCCGCAGAGAACAATAAACAGCCGTATGCGTGACAATAAGTCGCGTTGGCGACCAAAAAACTAAGAAGTAGTAGCTGCTCGCGCCCACGAGTTTAAAACCAAATCTAAAAATATCGAGCGCGCCCAAGGTCCGAAAACTGCATGAAATCCAAACGGCCGGATGTTATATACAAGATGAAACACGAAACTCGCCGGCGAATTCCGAGAACTCGGCTGAAGAGAGAGAGAGATAGATAGAGACAGAGAAGAGAGAAACAGAGATCAAACGCTTTTGTTCGAGTAGCAAGGTGCAGCCGATGTACGCGGGTCCGGGGCACTAAAAAGAAAAACGAAATGTGCATGCGCGAGCGACAGAGAAAGAAATACTTCTACGAGCGTTAGGCGAGTAGGTACCGAGTTCGAAGCCGAGTCGGGGCAAGTTTTTAAAAATCATTCAAGGTGCGTATGTACATACCTAAGCCGTGCTATCTTGAAAACTAAAATTGGGAGTCGTAGGACCTTTCCCTTTGACAAATTCGATAGAATGGGCAACGTTCACTTCAAACAATTTTAAATATCGAGCGGGCCAACGGCCGAAGTCCGAGAATTGCGAAAGATGCGACCGCAAGCAAAACAAACGGCGCCGTATGTTTTAAATCTGGCAACACCGCTAATCGATTTTGCCCAAGCAATCTTTAGAATGGTTTGTTTCTGGAATACGTTGAGAGGATTTTAACTGGTTACTCAGCTGACAGAGGACCTAAAACTGCGATCCTGGTTAGAGCCAGTGTATATAGGAGAGTAGCGCCATTCATTTATCCGTGAAAATGCGCCATCGCCGCCATTTTTGTTCCCACCAGCAATAACTGATTGAGTTATGTCTAAAATTTTACTTGAAATTGGCAAGACTGTACGTCTATGTCAAATTCGAGGTTAGCAGGTTATATTTTGCGTCAGTTTGTGTCAAAACTGACGCAAAACCTAACCTGCTAACCTCGAATTTGACAGAGACTTACAGTCTTGCCAATTTTAAGTAAAGTTTTGGATTGCCAACAAACGTCACGTTGACTGAATTGTGCTACAAACCTCAAAGTGACGCATATGTCAGAGGAATAAACATGGCGGACGTGGCGGTACTCTCCTATATACACTGCTCTGATCCTGGTGGACGAGTAAGTTCGCGGTATACGCAGGGGCTGAAGTTCTTCATGTTATATGTTCTTTGATTTGGAATAAAAAGTGATTGAGCTGCGTAGATACTGCATTTTGACATACACCAATTTCAATTGAACCAGTTTAAACGCTGTGATTATACACAGCATAAACAAATGTACACAAAGTTCGTTATTGTAAAAATGTAAAATAGTATTTTGCATGAAGCTACTTGATTCATGAGTTTTTGCATTATGTTGATTTGAATAATTTTATTGTAGCCATCTTTTTACATATTAAATTTAATTTTTTAAGGTAGCTTGAAGTAATTATTAAGGAAGCTGCAGTGCTCTATTTAGTTTTGGCCTGAAGGCGGTTCAAATGCACTCAAAAGCACGATTTCGATAATTATACCTCTGCATCTAATAAAACATAAAGTTTACTTTAAAATCTTATAAAACCATAGATTCAGTGGACAAAGTTCTTTGGAAATACATTCATCAAGTTTGTCATACAGCATAGGCTTAAGTACCACAGTAAATTATGCAACTGCAAATGATGGAGTTTACAAGTTGCAAAAGTATGTATAAGTATAATGAGAAATATTTTATTAAATCCGTGTTGAATTAACAACTAACACTGATGACACATTTCACAGCACAGATTGGTTAACAAACTTCATAAGTTAGTTACATTATCTGCTATTTATAGCAGTGTTATTGACATAAGTAGATGTGTGCGAACGACAAGACAGTCATGGCCAATCTGCTATAATTTCGTCTAAAAACTGGTTATTATGTCACACCAGAAATAGAGGAAACTGCGCAGGTACAAGTTCCAGACTTTGATTATAAGCCATGTGCAAGATAAATTCGAATATATAACTTCATACGCCTAGTGGCGGTAATTACTGATTGTGCAAAGGTTTATATTGCGGTATGTTAGTGTTTGCGGTATCGAACCTGAATTAAATTATCGTTGACTCATTGGTGCTACACGCTATTGACATATTTCAAGATCTAATTTTATAAATGTTTGCTCGATTAATACGTGTGTCCAAGATAAGGAGGGCCAGTATGGGGATCTCGGTAATGGTAAGAGATACAAATTTGGTTAAATGGGAAGAAAGTTGCGCAATTAAAGGACTAAAAAAATGACGTCCAGAAATCCTTGATATGATTTTTCGTTTTTAAATTATCTCAAAAAAACCGAATTTTTGGATTTTCTTTTTTATTTTTTTCTGGCGTTAATATTAAAGTTAGAGCGAAACTGATTAAACTTCTTTATAGCAACTTTTAGTGGACTTAATGATTACGTTATCAATTTTTTTATCCGACGTTTCGTCTTCGAGAAACCATCATCAACTTCATTTTTTTAATTACGGTCCTGGTTTTTTGATGCCAAATTTGCAAAGCCCTTGTTACTATGAATTCAACAATGTACCACATATTATGATTTAATTACGTTTCGAGCTTTTTTCAGATCATCATCAGAAATTTTTTAGATACGGGCCTGCATTTCTCATAATTTTGTAAAAATAAGTAAGATAGGCGTTTTTAGATGCCGTTAAAATATTAAAATGCACATCATAATATCATAATTCTGATACATTAATTTAATAAGCAACCAATAACTATTAACAATAAACAAAAAAGAAATGAACAAAAGATAGACAGAAAGAATAACAAAACGAACATCGAAACCATTTAATAGGTATTAAAGTTACAGAAGGTATTCAAAAAGGTTGCCATCATTCTCTATGCATAAATAACATCTTCTAACTGTAGAAGCTAAAACATTATTCAGCAATACTGGCGTTATACTTTGAAAGGCTTCAAGAACCAATCTTCTAAGTTCTTCTTCTATTTCAAAACGTTAAATACCTATTACATTGTTTCAAGTCTTTCAAGGCTCGTTTTCTCATTCTTTTTGCCTATCTTTTGTTCATATATTTGTTGTTTATTAGTAGCTTCAGCGTACTTATGCGAACGTTTTGTCCGTCCGTCCGTCCGTCCGTCCGTCCGTCCGTCTGTCTGGATCGCCTGTAACTTTCGAACGGCTACAGATATCGAAATTTTGAAAGGGGGCAAAGTTGTTGCTAAGGTCCCGAGCACCTTCATGCGCTATTTGGTTTTGGCGAAAGTGGCGATTTTCTACTTTGCAAAATTTCTAAGCATTGTAGCACAGTGGCGGCTTGTCCACTTGGCGCCATCTACAGAAGTTCGGTGGTCACGTTTTGAACTACACATTCTGGGTGCACTATAATACTTAATGTTTTCGCAGTGCTGAAGCTACTCTTTAGACCTGTAGTTGAGCAGTTTATTGTTAATAGTTATTGGTTGCTTATTAAATTAATGTATCAGAATTATGACATTATGATGTGCATTTTAATATTTTAACGGCATGTAAAACGGCCTAACTTACTGTATTAACTTATTTTTACAAAATTATGAGAAATGCAGGTCCGTATCTAAAAAATTTCTGATGATGATCAGAAAAAAGCTCGAAACGTAATTAAATCATAATATGTGGTACATTGTTGAATTCAGAGTAACAAGAGCTTTGCAAATTTGGCATAAAAAAACCAGGACCGTATTTAAAAAAATGAAGTTGATGATGGTTTCTCGAAGACGAAACGTCGGATAAAAAATTAATAACGTAATCACTAAGTCGACTAAAAGTTGTTGAAAGAAGTTTAATCAGTTTCGCTCTAACTTTAATATTAACGCCAGAAAAAAATAAAAAATAAAATCCAAAAATTCGTTTTTTTTGAGATAATTTAAAAACGAAAAATCATATCAAGGATTTTTGGACGTCATTTTTTAGTCCTTTAATTGCGCAACTTTCTTCCCATTTAACCCAATTTGTATCTCTTACCATTACCGAGATCCCCATACTGGCCCTCCTTATCTTGGACACACTGTATATCATTACTTTCTTAATAACGAAACAAATTCGTTGATAGTTTTAATTCTTTTCTAACACAATATGTTATGAATTGTTGATAATTAGATAATTTTCCAATTTTCAGGAATTAAACCTGAATACAGTTCACCAGTTCTTGTTTATCGAGTTTTGAGTAAGATAAAAGTAAGAACTATAGATGACTTTAAATTGTACTTCTTAAACTATATTTTTTAAATTATAGAAAAGGCCTATTACTTTATTATGGCATTGAAAGCGTCGATCTTATTTTTTCTATGCATTTTCGTCAATGTGGAAAGCGCTAATATCTTGGGACTATTCCACCTGCCCAGCTTTAGTCACAATATCGTTGGAAAAACCCTTTCAAAAGCACTCGCTGAGAGAGGACACCATGTAACAATGCTAAGCCCATTTCCATTAAAAACTCCAATGAAAAATTATGAAGACATATATCTTGAAGAAGTAGTAAAATTCAAAGAAAGTAAGTAATATTTTGTTAATATGATAGTTATATACAGTAGAGAGTGTTTTAAAATGTACAGCTAAATGTTCACTTGTTTGAGTATGACTATTCAAGACTATAACATATAAGCCAATTATATTGCAGACATTTGCTTTTTTCAACGAATAACAGCAGTATATCACTGAATATTGGGCACCATGCAAAATATTCACAAAACAATGTACGTACTCAAAAAATAAATTGCCTTGTTGTGAAATATCGCTTAGCAACGATGTTCTGTCTTTAGCGATATCGCTAGGTTACGTAAAACGAAACACTAACAAACTGTGTAAACAAAGTTGGGCTTACATTAAAAAATTTTAAATGCGTTTTGGAAGTATTCTGCTGAATTTAATTGAGAATGAATATTAATTGTTGGATTATTTTTCAATAAAATTAATCGTTATGTATTAATATTGTTAAATAGTCGTTCCAAATACCACTCGGAGTGGATATATTTTTTAAAAATATTTTGCAATTCCATAGAGATTATTGCAAATTTCACTCAACAAAATCACACTTAAATGTCGCTCGCCTTCGGCTCGTGACATTTTTGATATGATTTTGCTTCGTGAAGTTTAAACGCAATAATTTACATGGAAACGGAAAAATATTTGTCAAAAATATATCCACTACTTGTGGTATTACCCTTGATAATATAATCAATCAGGAACGTCTCTAGTTTTTCTGCCGCCGGGGTGCAAAGTCTCAGGTGCCGCCCCCTCTTATTTCTTATTGTAGATATTTCACTTTAATTAGCTTGCTAACAATGGAAACACTAATAGTATTTTTCTGTAGAATAATATTAACTTTGTCCATTTCGTCCATTTATTATTCTATAGTACTAACTTCCTGATAAGATGGTTTTTTAAATGTTTTCAATGCGTTTCTTTTTGCTCCGGAGTACGTTTCTTTATTTTTCTTTAGTTTTAAAGCTTCTAAAAACTTTGGCAACTCTTTGAACACCGTAGATATAGCTTGTATTTTTTATGACAATTGAGTATTACAATGCTTTTTTAACGAAACTGTTACATTCAACATAATTCTATCGCACGTTTTAGATGACGAAAACGATACAAATAAATATTAAACAATACCGACAACCGTTACTAAATTTTTTGTGATACGCTTGCAGTGTGAACTTCTACCAAGTTTAAAGTGTGTGAACAACAAGGTAAAAATAAACAAATTTATTCACTTCGATAATTCGGACTTGCACTGTTTTATATCGTGTTTAAAAAAAAAGCAGCATGCCACGATCAAATTGAAGTTTTCCATAACTTGATAGATACCCATTGAAGCAAATGAACTAAATTACATCTTGATTTTGAATTATTTTCCTAAAAATATACAAAACACACAGTGACAAATGTTTTCATAAACAATATGCAATCTGACATTCACCTACAGACTTAAGTTAAGAAATGATTAGATTTTCTATCTTTCTTTCCAAGGCCTACCCTAAATGAGGTTTTTTAACACACATTACATAAAGGTTGGCAATGAAAAACAAAAGTGATGTCAATAGCAAACTTTAGAATTTCCTAACACGAAATCAGCTTTATAATATATATACTTATTACAACAGGAGTGGAGCCAATTCAGTGACGTACACTAGGAAGCGGTTCGAGGGGCTCAAGCCCTTCCCCCGAATTCTAATAATAAATAAAACCATCTCTTATTTGTATACACTGACAATTAGTAATTCAACTATGTGTAGACTATAGTTCCATCTATGTAAATTTTTACACTTTTCGTTAAAAGAGTGTAGATTTATTCCAATATTTGGTTCAAACAAAAAAAAAAAAAAATATATGTCCTAAAATCATTTATTTCAGATGTATACTTGAACAAAGGATTAAGATAACAATTCGTTTTTAAATCATTTAGATTTAGTAGGCTGGTGTTTTGTTTTCATTATTTGTTTGTTTTACTTACAACTGCCAGAATTATTATGAGTGACTCAGAGAAAAGAGATCACTTCCAACAGTTATTATACATTTTATTTAAAAAGAGAAGAGACAAAAAAAGATAAACCCGAAATAATTTATTTGGAACGCATGCTTATAATTTTTCTACTTTTTACTATAGACCAACTCCCACATATTGTATGCAAACAAAAAACATATATTGGAAGTGAACACCAACCTACTAAATCTTTAAGGTTTGAAAAACGAATTGCTATATTTAATTCTTTGATCAAGGATATCTTTGAAATGATTGTTTCGAGTACATTCATTAGAGTTCTTTTTATATTTTTTGACGTAGAATAACCCATTATATTTATTCTGTGCAATTTTCAAACACTCCTCCCGAAAGAAAATCCTGGCTACGTCACTGTGCCAATTAGTGAATTCCGAAGCTTGCTGTTGGCATTGCTTTTATTTTCCATGTCCAACCCCTATGTATTTTTTTTAAACACATGGTATTTGACTGCCGTATTTGCACGATTATCATATCATTGTGATTTACAAGATTGTGGGTTCTGGAGCCAGTCCATCTCAGGTTTTTTGTTTTGATTCAATAAATCAGGAAACCGTTCTACAACAGTTTGAGTATTTTCTTCTTTGCAAGCTGCATCAGAAGTACAGTCAAAAGTAACCGAAACGTACTTGGTTTTATGAATTTAATTCGAAATTATTTCTTTACTTCATTAGAAAGGTTTGGCACATGATTTTGAATATTATTTGAAAAGTCAAATATATGTCTTTCTGGTTGGCAACTGCTTCCACATGACAAAGTACTTCTGGGTCATATTTTTAAAGTAACTTAATAGTATTTAATTTAAAAAACCCCAATATGTAATGTTCACCTCTTTCGAGGACCCTCTTAATGTCAGATTGTTCTCAGCTCAATAAAGAATGGTATTTATTATACTGCTCTTAATATGTTTCGCCGTTTGAATTTTTTGTCTGAATATTTTTTCAAATATAGAATCTATTAGTTGACCTGATTTCTATGGCTTTTCAAGTTCTTTACTCGTGTACAGGGTGTCTACAAATTGGCGCAAAAGCTCCAGGTAGCGATATTCCTTGTTCAATTCTGAGTCGAAAATCTTAATACGAAAATGTTGGATTGGTCTTCATGAGTCCTCACGAGCGGTAGGTAAAAACAATAATTTTTTCAGGTAAAGTACCCCTTCTGTTTTAAATACACCAAATGCCATCAGGAAGAATTGTTCAAAATGTAAAACTATGGTCTCATGCAAAATTTCGGAATATTGGCTTACTTTTATGATACCATGTTTCACAAAAGTACTTCATCTAATGCACACGGCTTCATAACAGTACATCGATATATCTGAAATTTTGCATAAAACCATAGTTTTACATTTTGAACAACTCTTCCTGATGTCATTTGGTCGTATTTAAAACAGAAGGGGTACTTTACCTGAACAATCCAACATTTTCGTATTAAGATTTTCGACTCAGAATTGTACAAGGAATATCGCTACCTGGAGCTTATGAGCTAATTTGTATACACCCTGTATATGGATTCCTGTGTTTAAGGAAAATCTGCTGGCAGGAAATTTCGGATTTAAATTTTTCCTGTTTAAAAGCCACTATATGGATTAGCTAACTTTCGTGAAAGCTTCCAAATAGTAAATATGCAACGCAAAATAATGATACAGAAGCCAATAATAGCTCTGGACGCCGGTGACTACACGCGATCGCGTTTTCTCATTGGTTACGACGCTTTATCTTCACCAATAACGTTGGAGGAGAACTCTTAATTTCGAATTTGAAAAAATCAGTTATGTAACCAAGACCTGTTGCCGCCCCTAGAGCTTGTCGGCCGGCTGCCGTGCACCCCTTGCAGCCCAGCTTAAGACGGCCCTGTAAGCAAATCAACGCGTTACGATTAGAAGTAGATAAGCGTATGTTCTCACACAAATATTTATATATACAACTTGCTATAATTTCCACAGCCTTGGATTGAAAACCTGCAATGTCATAGATTACTCGACAGATTTCTGAAGAGCGCAGCTGACTACAACATGACAACGTATCTCCGGGTCATGATTCGAATTGACTTAATAAAAAAAAAAACGCAATATTTAATGTTAACCTCTTTGGAGGACCCGCTCAATATGAGATTGTTCGCAGCAGAATAAAGAATATTTTTCTCCAACCACACGAATAAGACGCCATATTGTCGAATAATTTTATATAGAAAGTAACGCATTTCGGGATGTTCACCAATTACCTTAGCAACTGTATACTTTTCGATTCATATTTGCACTAGTACAAAAATGGACACAAGATAGGGTTTTACATTGTAAATTTTAAATAAAACACAAACGCTTCGTCAATATTCGGCAATCGCCGTCGTTGTTGTTTAATTTCTCCGTATAGTAATTGTTTATTTGCTCCATGACAGTTCTACAATATAATCTACAATGTGTAGTGTTTATTAATGTATATGTATATATTTACAGTTATTTACACGGTTTATTATTAACTAACATAAGGCACAACATAAAGCACATAACATAATTCTGAAGCTGTAGTGTTTATTAATGTATATATATATATATTTACAGTTATTTACACGGTTTATTATTAACTAACATAAGGCACAACATAAAGCACATAACATAATAACATAACGTTCATAATAATAATGCCGCAAGTCAACTCGAACTGCCGCCGCTGAGGGTTGCGCCGTTGGGTTGCGCACCCTGTACTTTGGCATTAATGCGGTGACGTCACATGCTTGGCAAGTGTGTTGCCTATCAGTAAGGCGTATTGCAGTAGTGCAAGTGTGTTGCCTATCCGCCAGGAGCACTCACTACAAATGTTTGATTCTAAATAATAAGTCATATTAAAGAATTTATGAGTAGTTGGAGAAAAAATAGTATGTTTCATTCGCACAAAAAATGTGTTTTCGGGACGCGTAAGGCCCGATCCACACTATCGGGCTACTCTCGGTTCGATCTCGCTCCGCTCAATTTTTTATACATTGTTAGCTATGGGCACGACCTGAGCTTGAGCGTTACCGATAGTGTGAATGTGCCCATTGCTAACAATGTATAAATATTTGAGCGGAGCGAGATCGAACCGAGAGCAGCCCGATAGTGTGGATCAAGCCTGAGACTCGCCGGACTCCGCTGCGCTTCGTCCGGTGATCTGTCTTACTTGTCCCGAAATCATGCACTTTTTGTACTAATGAAACAAATAACTATTATTATACTGATCTTAATATGTTTCGCCATTTTTTTTTGTTTCAATATTTTTTTCAAATTCAGAGGCTATTAGTTGACCTGATTTCTATAGCTTTTCATGTTCTTTCCTCGTATATGTATATGGAGTCCTGTGTTGAAGGAAAATCTCATGGTAGGGTATTTTGGGATTTATTTTTTTCCAGTTTAAACGGCGCTATCTGGATCAGCTAACTTTGAACAGCGGTTGTGAAAGCTTCCAAATAGTAAACATGCAACGCAAAATAATAATACACAAGCCCACCATAGCGTGACGACACGCGATCACGTTATTTCATTGGTTACGACGCTTTATCTTCACCAATAGCGTTAGAGGAGAATTCTTAATTTCGAATTTGAAAAAATCAGTTATGCAACCAAGGCCTGTTGCCACCTCTAGTCTGCCGTCTGAGTGCCGTGCACCATTTGTACTCCCGCTTAAAACGGCCCTGTACTCAAGCAGCTTTCTAATCGTCATGCTACGATTAGAAGTATAGTCTATTTTTTTGCTTTATGATTCAGAGCAGGCTTTGCATTTATATTATTTTAGCAGTGTACACCAGTTTAGTTACAAAATATAACTAATGTCAAAATCCAGGTCGCCGGGATTGTCAAGTTGACACTTCAACAAATCTTAATAAAATGCCACGAAAAAGCAGTATTAGGTAATAGTAAAACCAAAGAGGCTATAAAACGCCGTTCTACTAATATAAAAGATATCAATGGTAACTTAAGTAAAACAGCCATCATTGGAAGAATTGGTCAAATCTTCGATGTAAGTATTAAGAATTAGACAGATTTCTAACAATTTCTTATAATGCTAGATTTCAAATGCAACACAGAAATCTAAACGAAGCAAAATCACAACTCCAGGAATAACCGAATGATAATATGAATAAAGAAAAGGAATTTCTAACTTGGGAGGAACAGAGTTTCAGGGAAGATATTAAGAAGAAAATTTGGAATTTTTTACTTTCGATAATTCATTGCTGTGTGCAAGAGAGGAACTGAATTATACTGGGAGTCGTTTAAAATTATACTACACATTAACAAATATGGGATATAAATACAAAATTGCGAATGGAAGAAAATTGTGTGAGAAGAGTCATATCATTTCGGAGGATTGCCTTTTAAAGGAAATATTTACAATTTCGAAATTATAGTGAAAAATGTATATTCATGTTTTTGGATGAAACTTTACCAGGATGTGACTTACTGTTGGACTCGGACAATAATGACAGGGGCTATCATTAACTTGTTAACTTGTTATTATTACCTGAGAAGCAAGAAAATGGAGATATATTTTAGGAGGACGAGATATATATCATTCGACTCAGCTTGAAGAGTAGATTCCAAAAATATATAGAAACCGGAAATCGGATTTCTTTTCCGAGGTCGACTTCGGATTTCTTTTCCGAGGTCGACTTCCGGTCAATTTTTTTTAACTTTTAACTTTTTCCTTTATAGCTCCTGCAGTTTTTGAGATATTTAGCTCAAATTTGGAATACAGGTTACGCTGCAAGGCTTACATTACTGATCATATCAAATGGTTGTGAGAATCTACAGGGAGATATTTTTTCAGGGGTCATGCTTCCTTTTCTCCCCCTGAACTTTTTTGCAGTGCGCCGCTGTTAGATTCTAAAATACAAATTGAGTTTTCTGTTTTGTTTAGAATCTTTTTGTTCTCTTGCAGTTTTTTCGTATCTGCAACCGTTATCGAGAAAAAAAAGTATAAAAACGATTTTCTGTAATTTGCTAGACGAAATTTAAATTTTTAAAAACTGAGAAGCAAGAAAATTGAGATATATTTTAGGAGGACGAGATATATATCATTCGACTCAGCTTGAAGAGTAGATTCCAAAAATATATAGAAACCGGAAATCGGATTTCTTTTCCGAGGTCGACTTCCGGTCAATTTTTTTTTCATCTCGTGTTAAATTCTTAATGTCGAATTATTGGCTCCCCTAATTATTTTAGAGCTAAAGTGTAAATACATTTTTTGTAGAGAAAAAAATACTGCATCTATTCATACTGTTGCTAACCATTTTTCATTTTCCATAACCGAAGGAATGCAAAAAATAAAACTAGCATTTTAAAAAAATAAAACTAGCATTTTTAAGTGTTGTACTCATTAACATTAATTTTTCTCCTTGTAAGTGTATTAATGGTGACATTTTTAGGCAATGTTGAAAAACAGTTAATCCCTGCTTTGGCCAAATTGAATGAAAAATGTGTGTTAATTATGGATAATGTACCATATAATTCGGTTCTTATTGATAAACCACCCAATTTCTCGTCTAATAAACTACAAATACGGAATGGTTAATTAAAAGTGACGTACAATTTGATGACAAAATAATAAAGCGACGATTATGGGAGTTTAATTTTACTTTACATATTGACCAAAAGCAATACTTAATTGACAAAAAACGACATGGGCATGAAGTTCTTAGATTACCTCCATACCACTGTCAATACAATCCAATTGAATTGGCATGGAGTTTATGTAAGAACTATTATAATAAGGACATAAATTCTCAGCCTCCCTCAAAAGACATAATTGCTAATTTATGGCTTAAATCTCTATCACTGTGTACAGCAAACATATGGGAAAAAACGTTGAACACTGTGATTGGGCAAAGCATATTGTTAAATTGGTGTGGATGATATACCTCCTGTTATTATTAGGTTGGAAGAATCTGATACAGAATCGGAAGACGAGTTGTATTCCTCTTCTGAATCAGATTCTGGATGATTATCCTGAAGTGTATCCATCTAGATTCTGGTAAATTATATCTCTGAAAATGGTTCTACCAGAGTATTTTGTATTATCTCTTTATTTTGAAATGCCTGTTATATGTGTAGCATAAATAATAACTTGTAAAACACAGTTCTATAAACAAAAATCATCAGCAAATTATTAATAATATATTTATTTTTACATTAGTACATAAAAGATAGATGTCTAGAAATTTTATGACGTTTCTGTACAGTTAGATATCAATCACGCTTAAATAAACGTACTTAAAATAACGCAATACCTTATTTAATGTCAATTTTAGCTCTTATTAAGTATAATACTACTTATAAGTTAACACATTGACAGTTCTAATGGTTTTTGACATAACTAGTGTTTTTTCCTTTGTCACTAACTACCTACACTGTTACAAAAATGCAAATGCAAAGCCTGCTCTGAATCATAAAGCAAAAAAATAGACTATAGATAAGCCTAAGTTCTCGCACAAATTGCAAATGTATACAACTTGCTATAATTTTCACAACCTTGGACTGAAAACCTGCAATGTCATAGATTACTCGACAGGTTTCTGATTCTGAACAGCACAGCTAACTACTCATTACTTAAGTTTTTCAGTTGTTGCTTTACTTAGAAAATATTCTTTCTTATAACACAATTCCGTATAGTCTCAAAATATGAATAAGGCGTTCAAATATAATTATATACTTTATGTATTCGTAATTTATATCACATTTCCAATTTTTCCATTAAATGTAACACGTTTTGGTTTGGACATCACTTATAAACAGCCATGCTGATATGATATTAACATTGTATAGTAGTTTTGTCTCTTTTAATTTAAAATACTTGTGATAAATATTTTTTTCTGGAAATCTTCATATTTTTGCGTTTCATCAGTACAGTTTTCATATACATTTCTTAGTTCTCAACTCTCCCATGCTTTTTACTTCCCTCGTCTGAAAGGCGAAGGAAGTATTGTAATAACGAAAAAATTACCTTACGAGATTTCTTCAGATCTTCACGTTTCAGGGTCCCTAGATGACGAAAAACAGGTTTTTTCAATTCCGTCTGTTTGTCTGTCTTTCTGTTGGCGGTACCGGTACAATATCAGACCAATGTATACAGGGTGAGCACCTTAAAAGAATGTTTATTTTCGCGTTAACATAGGTCAGGCTTTACACTTTTCGAAAATAGAACTCAATAGATACAGGATAATGTCACAAAAGGGTCGAAACGTTTCAACAATAAGACCTTTCTGTTCAAGAGAGGCCCGTGCTGCACTCTTTCCAATGTCTCGATGGCGCAGATGAAAAATCAATGTGGTTACGATCTGCTTCGCAGATGCCGCGGAGTTCAAATCCCCCAGCGGGCTACATTTTTTATTTGAAAATGTATTTAATGTATTGGAAACGTGAAGATATTTGTACTCTTAACTTAGTTTGATTTTTAAAATTATTTAGTGTCACAATGTCGACCAGGGAAGTTCTGGGTAAAGCCTTTTACAGATTTTGTGTATTAATTTTTCCATGCATTAAACCGCATTTTTAGATTTTATATTAACTCCGATACATCTTTCATCTGTCTAATTTTGTTTCAAAGACTATTATTATATTCTGGCTATCATTATATCTATTTAATTACGTTCTAGCATAGTGTGACCTGGTAAGCCCGACTTATATAAGTCACATCAATTTTTCGTTTGTAATAAACATGCTACCGGCCATCTTGTTTGCTATTTTTTATTTAATGTATTATGCTTAGGTACTACACGTATGAATTTGTAGTGTAAAGTTGCCTTTTATTTGATTTGTTGTGCCTCGACTAGAAACGTGTTTGTTAGTATCTTATAGTATATTGTTTAACACTGACGTGGATGAGCAGCACTGCCTATTAATGTTTACATGTTTATAATCGAACACTACAATCGATTGTGGTTAAAGTTTTTACAAGGACATTTATTCCGATATCATATATCTATATTTCATAAGAGTTTATTACTAAATAGTACAATATCTAAGGAGATAAATGAGAGGAGAAGACATAATAAATTTGTTAATAAATGAAATGACAGATACAAACTGAGATAAAGTGATGAATAATTCTGCCATGAAGCTACGGGTGTCGAAATAACATTTTCAGTTTTCACAAAACCAGTAAGGTTAAACGGGTAGCAGATTCAGCTTGTTTTGATCTAAATAGTTCAAATGAAACATTATGATTGAATATGTCTTAAATGGTGTAGTATATTTGCAATTCTATTGTAAGTAAACGGCACCTTGAGAATACGTGTTGCATTAATATCGATCAAATGTCTAAACTAATACTTTTCAGAAGGCGTAATGGAAATGATTATGGCTGCTGAAAATGCTTCGGTTTATACTCAATTAGCCACAATGCAAGAAATCATGGTGCAAATGGCTGAGCTGTGTTTAAATGATAGCCAAACAACGACGTTATTGGCATCTAAAAAAACTTTCGATTTGGTAATGATGGACTGGGCCTTGAACGATGCGCTTCTAGGAATAGCTGATTATTACAAAGCTCCTGTAGTAGTGGTCAGCCCAGTAGGATCTAGTCCTATGACTAACAAGATAACCGCAAATCCAGCACCTTTTGCCTATGTTCCTAACTTGATTTCCAGTTCTTCTGACGAAATGGGATTCTTCATGCGATTAGCAAACACCTTCAGTTCAATAGCATATCGAATTTATGAAAATGTTTCTCAAGAGCCCTCTCAGGATACGCTACTCCACAAATACTTTCCCAGCGCACCACCTCTTTCAGAATTGATTAAGAATGTATCATTAGTGTTCTTAAATTCGCACTTCAGTATTGAAACTCCAAGGCCTTACGTTCCAAATATGGTACCGATTGGTGGTCTACATATGCAGGAACCCCAAAAGCTTCCGCCCGAATTGAAAAAGTTCCTAGATGAGGCTAAGGAAGGTGTTCTGTATTTTAGTCTTGGAAATAATGCCAAGAGTTCAGATCTGCCTGCAGACAAAATTAACTCTATTGTTACAACATTTAAAAATCTACCCGTAAAGGTGCTCTGGAAATTTGAAGGAAATAACGTTCCAGAAGTGTCAGCAAATGTAAGAATTGGGAAGTGGTTTCCTCAGTCGGACCTATTAGGTGGGTTATATGTTTTTACCATGATTGAATAAACACTATATTAATTATTGTTGTAGCACATCCAAACGTAAAACTATTTGTAACACACGGCGGCCTACTAAGTACCATTGAGTCGATCTATCGAGGTGTTCCAATGGTAGGAATACCGTGTTTTTCCGACCAAGAACCAAATGTTGAAAATAATGTTAGAAAGGGTTTTTCAGAAATGGTTCATTTGAATGATTTAAATGAAGAGTCACTCACCAGTGCAATTAAAAAAGTATTAAGTAATCCAAGGTAACTATTATAATTGAGTTTCGATTTTGATCGTCATGCAATTTTAAATCTCTTTAGGTATAGAGAAAACGTAAGAAAACAATCTGCTCTGCTGAAAGACCAGCCTTTAAAACCTCTGAATAATGCCGTATTTTGGGTTGAATATGTATTGAGACATAAAGGTGCACCACATTTGAAGACTGGAGCACTTAAGTTGGAATGGTACCAATATTATTTATTAGATATCACAGGTTTTGTGTTCAGCATTACTGCAGTGATTCTGTTTTTATTATATAAAGTATTAACTATTTTAAAACAGAAAATGTGCGACAAGAAGATATCTTCTCAGGACCCATTACTCAAGAAGCGAAAAAAAGAATAATTTTAAAATATTGTGAAGTTGTATGTATTGAAACAATAAAGAAGCCGACCTGCGATTGACTAATTAAAATAGTTGATGGTAGTAAAAAAATCGCAGATCAACCCCCCTACCGTTTATACACCACGGCACCTCTAAAAAACTCTTTACTCACCGCAATGGCCCTAGCTAACTCAAATATCGGCGGCCTTAGATCGTAGGTTCAAATCATCAGCTATGTACCCTGGAATGTCTTCAAAAAAGGAAAGGAAATGGAAATGGGCGCCAGAAATCAAAAGATTTCGAATAATAAGAAAATAAACTACAGGTGACTAGCGTTTAATTAATGAGCAATAAAAAAAGACTTGTAGTGTCAGTAATAAATTATCAGAATAATTAAAATGCAAACAATTTTATAACAACATCGTGTACGTGAACTGAAGGTTGCGACACGCATAAAATTAAAAACCCCTTTCGGGTTATTTTAATAACTCTAAATTCAAATTATTCATGGCATATGCATACCTCAATCATTTAATAATACCTTCTGTTTAGGCTATTGAAATAAAAAAACGTGACTGTACCTTTTACAGAGGGTCGAAATACACATCAAAATAGCAACTTTAAATATAGCATAATTAGATATAAGCATAAAAATTTAAATATTAAAATAAGAGTATCTATGAAATTGAATGTTACATTACATGTTAATAATTGCGGAACGTATGCATTTAAATTTTAAATATGTACGGTTTTAAAATGTATAAATGTAAAATACAGGTATTGAAGATACGATATATATCGGAATAGCACAAACTAACCTCGCTTCACCAACGTGCAAAAACGGCTAACAGGCGAACGCCGGCTGGGGGTTGCTACACCCTGTTGTTTAAAATAAGTTGGTCGTGATCTGCTACCATAATGGAATACAGCAAAAGCACCCTCGAACGGCAGCAACTAAGCAGAGCGCCAGCAGGTGTTGAAAGTGCGATAAGGCTTGGCCTCCGAGAAAAACTCGTGTATGAAACTGGTAATTAAGAGCTAAGAAAAATATAATTACTATGGAGATAATAAGACAGAAAAGCGCAATCGTACCTGATCATAATCAGCCCTTAGAAACACACTGCTCATTAAAATTGGTTGAGCGCACGTAAGTTGACTTGAACAAAATCAAACCTCGGCCGCGCGAAATGCGCCGCCTGAGGCGAGAAGAATAAGTGCCTCTGACGAAAATTTCGTTTCTAAAGGGAGACTCGCACTCTGATAAGAGATAGCGCAGGTCGAGAGGGCATCGTGCAAACGATAGGAACTTGATCCAGGTATAAAATACGCTGCTTTGGAAAATAGAAGAATTTGAAATGCAAAAGGATTTATAATTCAACTAAAAATATACAGGTTAAGCCTGAAATAATTGGATAAATGGCGAAACAATTAGGCTAAGCCAAAAAATTGTTTCAGTATGTACCAATTGTGTTCATAAAATATTCTATGAATAATATATGTATTGCTATGCCTTATATTTTGCTGTTTGTCTAATTTAAAAAGCTTCGGTAGCAGAGGCTATATAAGCCTGTAGGGTATTATTTTTAGATTGAAATAAATTTCTGCTTAGATTATCTTTTTATATTATTATTTACTATTGAGTCTATTTCTTTTGCTAGCTCCAGTAGAATAACCACTCCATAATCAGGTTAGGTTCTTGCTTTATCAAAATTATTACACTTGATAGTTGATTAGTATTATGAGACTTATTAAAAAATGACAGTTCTGCACCTGTCAATGTCAAAATTTATTAAATAGTATATTAAAGTATGAGTGGATAATAAGGTATTTAAAACAGCAGAGCAAGTGTTTTAAAAACCAGTTATCCACGAATGCTTTACGCTATTTTTTATTATACCTGCAATACTGGAAATAAATTACGCAGTAAAAACTTTTGTCGTGATAAATCGAGAGGGCATAATAATATTGCTACTATAGTTACAAGAATTGTTTAAATTTTTGTCGCGTCCACGTTCGTTGTTCCATTCAGTCGTATCCTTGACAACCTTTAAAGCTCGGCCTGTTTTCGCACGCTCAGGCGTGCTTTAAACGGCGATTTTGATGCGGGTATAATAAAAATATTATTTCAAACATCGACAATAGTAAGTAGTTCTTTCAAATATGTTATTCACTCACTATTAAAACTTATTATTTTTTAGATCTTTTAACATATACCTCTTTACTTCACTTAAGTACTCCAATCAGCATATGTCGAACAAAGCACACGCCGCCGCTGACCGATGATCTGGAACGCCCATTTAAATACAGCTCCTTAACTATTTGCAACAGCCGTTATTATTAATTGCTCCTTATGTATCTGCAA
Organism: Agriotes lineatus; assembly: GCA_940337035.1. Classification (NCBI taxonomy): domain Eukaryota; kingdom Metazoa; phylum Arthropoda; class Insecta; order Coleoptera; family Elateridae; genus Agriotes; species Agriotes lineatus. The sequence goes on along the minus strand of OW679195.1, from coordinate 135,617,880 downwards.
TGTAAACACCTACACTGCAAGCTCATATCGTATGTAGGAATCGTCTTACTTGTAACAGCGACTAAAAACTGTTCGCAATCCAAACTTCCAGACTACGGATATGCTTCCATATTCTCTCCAATACTGGATTGCTTTAACAAGCGAAAAAGTCGATGTGTAACGGCCAACAACTTAATAGTGTTAGTGAATATCTTCTTTCTCTTTTACTAGAATAAAGTCTGCTATGTAGTAAGAATATTTGACGAAATAAACGTAAGTTTCAAAAAAGTAACTATTTTCACAGATAAAATTTACTATAAAAAAAATATGTTATGTATTATAGGTAAGATCAATAGATTTCAATTTTTAGAATATATCTCCAGCTGATTAAACATTTTAGTAGTAGATAGTTAATTTAGCTCAATGGTTTAACCATCCGGTAGTCGCGTGGGATACGTATGTGTTCCAGTGTGTTTAAATATTTATCCACTTGTTCTACTCTCAAGTTATTGCATGTGATGTTTGTAATAACATTATCTCTACTAATTACCATAGTTTTAGTTTTGTGCACATTGATTTTCAGACCCATACTTTCACTTTCTTCGGCCACTTTGATCACTAGTATTTGGAGATCTTCTTGGCTTCCTGCAATTCAAGCTGTGTCGTCAGCGTATCTTATGTTATTTAGAAGTAACCTATTTATTTTGACGCCTTCTGTTCTATCTTCCAGAGCATTTTTGACAATTGTTTCTGAGTACAAGTTAAATAAGATTGGTGACAAGATGCACCCCTGTCGTACTCCTCTTTCAATTCTTACCAAGTCGGTTAGTTGGATATTGACTTTGATTTTCGTTGTTTGATTCCAATATAGGTTTTTTATTATACGTATATCTTTTCCATCAATACCTATTTGTTGTAGTACGTCTAACAGGGTCATGTGCTGGACTGTATCGAATGCTCTTTCAAAGTCGATATAACATATATATAAATCCTGTCGCATATCCATGTATTTTTCTGCCAGGGTTGTTAAACTAAACATGGCTCATTAGACTTATTGTTCTGTACTCACTACATCGTCTGGCATTGTTTTTCTTGGGAATTGGTATAAATATTGATTGCAGCCATTCTTCAGGTATTGTTCCTTGTGCATATACTTTATTAAACAACTTCGTTAGCATTTTGATACCATCATCTCCCATTACTTTTAAAAATTCAGCCCTCATATTATCTGGTCCTGGAGATTTACCATCATTACTTGTTCTTATTGCTTTCTCTACTTCTGATATTAAAATTTCGGGTCCTTCGTCGTCATTTATTATATTATTTATATTATCTGGCCGTTCGTCTGAGAATAGTTCTGCTACATAGGATGTCCAGGCTTCTTTTTGTTCTTCGTTAGTAAGAAGTAGTTTGTTATGATTGTCAACTAGTATTTGTGAACTTGATTTTCTACTATTGCCAGATAATTCTTTAATGCGTTTGTGCAGCTGAAAATCGTCATGCTTTCTCTGAAGTTCTTCTATTTCCATGCATTGTTCGTTTAGCCAAAATCCTTTAGCTTCAGTTATTTTCTTTTTAATGGTTGTATTTATGTGTTTATATTTCTCTGGATTTTTATTTTTATATTTTCTTTTATCTTCCATTAAATGCAAAATCTCATCCGTCATCCATGGTTTCTTCTTGTTGTTCCTAGTCGTTGTTAATATCTTTTCTGCTGCATCCAATACATTGTTTCTTATACTTCTCCACATTTCTTCTATACTTGGCGCGTTCATATTTTCACTGCTTCGTAGTTTGATGTCTAACTCTTTTTTCAGTTCTTCTCTCTTCTCTGGAAGTTTTAATTCCTTCACATTTATTTTCGCCGATGGTGTCGTTTGTTCCACCTTTTTTAAACGCAGTTGTAGTTTTGCGATCACAGGATTATGGTCAGAATTTATGTCTGCCCCTGGGTAGGTCTTTACGCTGGTTACACTGTTGCGAAATCTTTGATTAATAAGGATATAGTCGATTTGATTCCTTACTGTATGTTCGTTTGTGTGTTGTGGAGATGTCCACGTATAGAGCCGCCTAGGTGGTAGAGCGAACCACGTGTTTAATACTACCGAGTCTGTTTCCTGGGAAAATTGAATTAATTTTTCTCCGCGTTCATTTCGTGTTCCTAATCCGTGTTCACCTATTACACTATCTACACGTCCTTTCCCGACTTTGGCGTTAAAGTCTCCTAGGATAATATTTACGTTATGCTTTTTGGTAGAGTTTAAAAGAGTATCGATCAGACTGTATACTTCGTCTACTTCTTCTTCAGTTCCTTCTGTAGTTGGCAAGTAAACCTGAATTACATTTATGTCAATATTTGATCCCTGTAGCTGTAACATTGCTATTCTGTCTGATATAGGTATAAAGTTCTTTACATATTTTCTTATGTCTTTAGATACTACTATTGCCACCCCATATAAATTGTTATTTATGCTTCCAGAATGGTACACTGTAAAGTCATCAGTAGTTCTAAATTGTCCGCTATCTTTCCATCTTGTGCTACTGATTCCCAGTACATTTAATTCTAGTCTTTTCATTTCTTGTGTTAGGTTTGCTAGTTTTCCAGCTTCGAACAGAGTTCGTACATTCCATGTTCCTATTTTTAGAGTGTTATTTCTTAAATTACATTTACCATCAGATATATTTGGCCTTGTATTATTGCTTACGTTTCTGTCATAGGGATTTCGCTTGATGACGACCTGAGAGGCCATATGGTCTTTTCTAGCTTGTCCTCCCCTGCCGGATCTTGGCTTCCGTTGCACATGATCAGTACGTTTCTCTCCTGATTGGTTCATTGCCATATTGCCATGATGATTGTACTAGGGATACTCTTATGAGTCTTTAATGCAGTGGTTTCCCGTGGCCTTCTGCATCTCCACGCCGTTGACCATACTATTGCGTTGGTTCGTCCGCCTTTAGGAGCGGTTTCTCACTCCAAGGGCAAGAAGGTGCCCTTACTCATACCAGCTCATCCACCCGTAGCTGTTGGCTAGCAGAGATGATTGCTTATACCGGAAATCATTCGGAATAATAGGATAGGACATAGGGTTGGTAAATTAGAGTTTTAGGTAGGATTTAGGTTTTGACATGGTTTCCTCCCGGGTTTGGGATGTGAGAGTAGAACCCAGGCTCGCGTGGGCAGGGTCGCATCCCTGAAGTAGACCTGTTTCTGTCGGGATCACAGAGAGTGTCTACCCGCTACCCTACAAAACAATAATAATACACAAATGACATTTTTAAATTAATATATAGAGGGTTGCCTATATTCCAATGATAAAGTGGGCGGACTATTTAGCTTGCAATATGGCCATGTTGCATTATAAATGGACTTCACTTTATTTAAATTGATTTAAATTCTTGCCGCTTTTTATTTTTGGTTTTTGTATGTAACAATATTGTTATGGTAGCTTCTGGAGAATGATCAAACAACAGTTGCTGTTAAATGGTGAAAGTATAACTTGAGTTTGTTGGAATGGTGGTTTGATAATATCAGAGTTTATATCTTAAGTTGTATTAACTTAAAATTGGAAAATAAAGTGAAAACCAAATCCAAATGATTATCTGAAAATTAAGCATGAAATAATATCAAGTTTAAAGTTTAAAATCATATTAGACTAAATTAATTATAACTGGTAGATTAATAATAATGGCCCCCATTTATCCCATCGCTTCTTTTGTGAGATTTGCGGCATTCTTATTAAGCAAAATCTTCAGTGGTTTGACCATATGAAACAGTGTGAACGACTTGGACCCAACGGCAAAATTAAGATAACGGAACATGAGTGTTTGACCTGCAAAATGGTCATTTTTGGAGACGATTTGTCACTTAGACGTCACAAAATTGCAAACAACCGAGGTGTACGTTATCGGAAAAATAAAGAAATAATACTGGGCGAAGCAGTAAAATCATATTTCAAATCGGAAAAAATAATTCAGGAGCATAGCAAGGGGCTTATTGCAGAAGCTAACCAAGTGCTATCGAAGCAGGACCACTTGCAAAAGTGCTGCTCGGCCCTGGAAGCAGTCTTGGCTGAATCGTATCCTAAGTGTAAAGTTCATTTTTTTGGTTCACGAGTGTCAGGCTTAGGAAGCAAGGAGAGTGATTTGGATGTCTTTGTGGACGTGGGAGGTATGTACAAGGGGCAAAAATTTCAAGATTCCCGCAGCCAAGAAAAATGTTTAGCTACAGCTTGTAAAATATTCCGCAAGAAGAAAGACGAGTTTGCTCACGTGAATCCCATTTCAACAGCTAGAACGCCTATAATACAGGTTTATTACCTGTCAACTCATCTTGACTGCGATCTTTCGTTCCGACATGGGCTAAGTGTTGAAAATACAAAATTTTTACGATATTGCAGCAAAGTACAACCAGTTACACAAGCAATGATACTGTTACTCAAGAAATGGTTAGAGCAGTGTAAATTGCATGAGAATATCACTACGTATGTGGTTTCCATGATGGTCATCTTCTTCCTTCAAGGGAAGGGACACTTAATGTCTGTTAACCAGATGAGGCAGTTTAGCTCAGGAGAAGTTATCAGCATAGATGGCTGGGAAGTTATAGATTTTCAAACCATTAACACACAAGATCGGATTGTTCCTTACAATGGACCAATGAAAAAATTGTTAATGGAAGTAAGATAATCTAGAAAGTTAATATTAAAACATTTTTAAAATAAAATTATAAAAATTATTACTATAGTAAAATAATGATCAGAAAAATAACAATGAAATTGTTTCCAAATATATAACATGTCTATGTAGGTATAATTAAAATAAGATTTTGAAGAACAAAAACCCTTTAATTGGAAGATAAGGTGTCTGGTTGGTGAAATAAAAGGGTATATGTCATTAAATCAATGAAACGGAGGTAAAACGAATTTTTAAAGATATAATATAGAAGCGTACAAATGGTACAAAGAAGAATTAAGAATAAGTGAATGGTCTTCGTGGTGTATTAAGGTCTACAGAAGATTTGGATAAACTACGGAATAAAAGTCAATAATAGGTTTTTTTTTAACTGGACTACATGTGAGTGCTGTCAGTTGGGTGCACCTGAGTGCAGTCTGGAAGTGGATACATACCACATGTTAAGGTATTGTAGTATTGGGTGACCTTGAGGCTGTGTGGATTTTCATATTTGGGTTGGATCCTGATGTGGTTAGCTTGAAGGATTTAGGGGACATCGTAACTGCCCTGTAAGAATTGGATGTACTTAGTATTGTTGCTACAGTTGGAAGTAAGGATATAACAAGGAGCTGACAAAGGGGGACAGTACGAGTTTGAAAGGCTGCCAGCTTGATGGATGCAATAAAGGGGGTCAGTTTCTGTCTATTGTGATCTCATCAGTGGTGATCTCTGCATTGGTGTGACAGGGAAGGTGTTTTTCGCAGTGGAGGTTGTCGCTGGAGGCCTGGTTTTGCAAGGGTTTCTAGAAGATCAGCAAGTGGGCTACTTGTGTGGTTGAGATTGGTATCCTGTGGATTGTACTGCAGTAAGTGTTAGAAAAGGTAAATGCTAATATAATATTAAACAAATAAGTCTTAAATACTTAGAATACTACATTTTTGAGGACGGTTGCTTTGATGGATGTTTGGTAATTGATATGTGACGGAGATCATTTGGTTGAAGTTTCACTTTGACAGTTGTCAAATGTCATAACTGATAAATATGTGTGCACTTTAATATCCATTTCAGATAAGTATTGAAATACACATGTGAACCCGACTTGATTTAAATGTTTTCGTTCTCTATGAGCTAGCAAAAGGGAAAATTAAAACTTATAGAAGGTTACGTATCTAACATTGACTTGTTGAAGTACAGTTAATTTAATACATGAAAACTAATATAAGCTTCAACTATTAAAAACTAAAAACTTGAATAAACTAACAGCACCTTGAAAATGTATAGCATTGCAAAGAAATTGGTACCTTGTTACCTTAACATAAATTAGTAGGGGTCACAACGTGGACCTATAACAATATATATGTGTATTTTTCTTTTGTGTACTGTTATGCAAAGTGTGTCGATGGCCTGCAAGTAAATCATCACAATGTAGGTCCGGGGATGTACGAGTAAGGACGTCAGATACATCTGACACCAAAACCAAGTAACTATACTCCCATTTCTAACAAAATCCGTGGCACTTAAAGCAATTAACATGTTCGTTCCAAGTAACAGGTCGTTGCCCTAATTATTAAGTACCGTAAATGATGGTATAATGCAATGTAAAAGAATTACTTCTCCCAAAACAAGAACGGGGGTTCAAAATTTACGTGGATTTACACCAGGATCTGTAAATAAGACAGCAAGCGTAAGGAATGCGTTAGACTGCATATAAACCATCCTTTTTCTACATGACTCAGAGCAGGTCATGACCATATATTTTTGTAAGAGTGTAGATAGAAGTTTAGTTAAAAACCAGGTTTTGATGTTGGTGACAAATAAAGTTAGCGAGGTAACTCTAAATCTAAAATTTTCATCTATTTTCAATTTTTTTTTATTAAACTTACGAAGGCAATAATGAATCGCTTGCTTACTTTCTTTTATTAGTTTTTTTTTGTATTTTGAAGGTATGTTTTACAAAACTTTGTAATAACAAAATGCAAGTTTCAAATAGCTGTCAAAAGTGACGTTAGTCATAATCTTAAGGGTGGGTTAGTACACTTTAAAAAAATTACAAGCGACAGCATGATTTCTGAGGCTTTCACGGCCATTGTCATTAAGTAACAAACGACTTCCGGGATTGGACCGTGTCATGATTGAGATCGAAGAACTCAACGTTTCGCCCACTTTCGTAAGGGGCTTCATCAGGAGGAAAAAGCAAAAGAGCATGGTAACTCAACGTGTTAACCACGCCAGAGGCGAAACTCTTTGCAAAGGAAGAGATAGAAGAGCACGGTACCTCAACGTGTGAACCACGTCAGAGGCGAAACTCGACTAACTATCGGAAGGAGAAAGGCGATAATTTATAGACAAGCGCAGTGGCGGTTCAGCAAATGCCGTAGCGGTTCAGTGGCGGTGGGCGGGGCTTAGGAATTAGCACTTTCCACATAGAAGGAAGGGGAAAGCCTTCGTCCCGTCGTTTGTTACTTAATGAAAATGGCCGTGAAAGCCTCAGAAATCATCTAAATAAGCTCTACGGGGAGTATATTTCTTTGAAAACCTCTACCTTTTCCAAACTTCGACATCTAAACTCCTTTCCACTTTAGCGTTTCTTTCCCGTTGTCGTGACAACAAAATCATACCTTCTTTTCTTAAAGTCAAGCATCACATTTCAACCCACTTTTCTCAAACAATTCTTCGTCGCACTAGGTTTGCTTTACTTCGTGAACACATTCATCAAACGAGGTACGATCTCAATGCCATTTCCAAACAATTGTTAGATTTTCATTTAGAATTATCCAATAGCGTTGTTGACTGGTCTCTCTTCGATTCAATCACCTATACACAGGCCTAAAAAGCATTAGAAATGACAACTGCGACTCATCTTCGAAAGTTTCATTCCTTGATGTCATCGGTTAAGGTCTCTACAGATCAAAGTGGTTCTAAGACGGTCATAAATCTTTCTTCCTGTGCCCTCTCTCCTAGCAAAAATTCTATACTTTCCAAAGGTTTGAATTGTTCACTAGCCCCCAAAAGCATTCCTACGGAAAAGATTATTAGTTCGGTAAAATGTTCTGTAAGAACGCTTCCTAAAGACGCTGCCGATCTTATCCGCTTCGAAACTGTCAGGTGTTTACGATCATCTAAACCATCTAAAAGTAACATTACAAAAGACGAAAGGAATGCTCTCAAAACCTTACGTTCCAATTCCGACATCTCAATTTTGTCCGCTGATAAAGGTAATGCTACGGTAGTTGTGGATCGAATAGAGTACACCATTAAGGTTAAGTCTTTACTCCAAGATTCTTCTTATGCCCTACTTTTGTTTCTTCCTCCTGATGAAGCCCCTTACGAAAGTGGGCGAAACGTTGAGTTCTTCGATCTCAATCATGACACGGTTCAATCCCGGAAGTCGTTTGTTACGTAAAGTCACAGCATGTTCTGAACCATATTGAACCTACAGATACTTACAAACTTAGGTTCTTGTTTGATATATTGCATCTATTAGCAACTTATAAGTCAGGAAGGCAAAATATCTAAAGCTTCTGGAATGACGATGGTACGGGCGTTGAAATCGTTTATTGCACAATGTATTTATTTATTTATTTTGGTACTCAGCCAACAGCCGTTAGGCCAATTATAGGCGTCGCTGTACATTTTAACCGATTTCGCTTCTTGATGCGTTATCTCAGATTTGATGACATAAATAACCGTGAGGAAAAAGATAGAATTACAAGTTGACCGTAATACGAGAAGTATTCCAGTTATTTGTGGCTAATTGTCAAAATTTAGTTGTTCTTAGACCCCATCTGACAATTGATGAACAACTTGTGGCATTTAGGGGGGCTGCCCATTTAGGCAACATATACCGTCGAAGCCAGTAAAATATGGTATCAAGTTGCTGGCTTTATTAGATTGTAGTAACATGTACCCTTTGAATCTTGAACTATTTTCCGGAAACCAAGCGGAAGGACAATAAAGAAAAAAATCTGTAAAGGCCTTTACATGGAACTCCTTCGCAAGTGAAAGTTTTGAAACAAAATTTTTTTCTACTCACTATATAGAAAGTCGGCTTTTGCGCCCTAGTTTTAGGAAACAAAACTGTCAATTTCCAACCAGCGGAAGCCAATATTTTTTGCTCCCGCATTTGTGGTTATGTCACCATGGATATCACACCAAAGCTTTACAACGTTATGCTGATTTGGAAATTAGACAAAATGTCACTACAGAAATCTAGGGTCACTATAATGATTTTCTAAAGCAAAATTTTTGAAATTTCGCGCAATAGAACATGCGTTCGAAGAAAAAATCATATATATATATATCACTGGAGCAAAGGTTAATTTCCCCCCTTGTTGTTTAATGCTCTCCGCTTCACACGCGGGAGGAAATGAATACCTTTGCTTCCTAGATATTGTAAAGGTTTATGTTATATTATTATTATGATTTAATTTAATAAATAAATACACACCCTACACATATTTTTATTTTTATTGGATATCAAATTTTTACTGATTAAAATAAATAAATAACCGTATCAATGGGTTCATTGAATTCAGTGTTTTTTTCTTTTTCGTATTGCGCACATCTGCAAGTTAGATAAATTATGGCTAGCTCTATTTTTTGGTAACCATGGACTCAAAATCTGGTTGGGTTCACTTATTTGTTCAAAATAAAAATCCCCGTGATACGCCACTGGGCTATGAAATTTAGAAGTAGCAAACACGCAGACTCGCTGCTCTGTTACTAATATCCATCAGCAAATCAATTTTACGTTCAGTTTATTTCTGTGTGATTATAGTGAATTCAAAGCAGATCCATGAACAAATTAACAGGTAATTCAAATCTCGCGCTTTATTAAACGTTCCTAATCGTGTTTTGTTTTAGATCGTTGGCGGGTTCCTTCGCAATTCAGATGTTTTCAACGCGTCCCTAACATAACCTCAACTTATATTTCTACAATTTCTGGAACTCCTGCTCTATTTTGACGTATTGTAATACTGGGATAGGCTTCCTCTCATAGGGCTCGTTCCTCATGGTAGATTTCGTAGCTCTAGTACGCTTATACGCTTGGCACCACTAACCTGACCTTTCTTAGGCTGCGGCAACTTCCTCGGACAGCTTCTCCTGATGCTTCTTTCGGCTGGATGCTGGACCCCCGGGATGCTGCAACTGCTGTGCTGGCCTCGTACACACCGGGCGGAACTGCTGACACCCTCTCTCAGGCTCTGGAACTTGGCTGAAGCCCGCAACTGGTGCTCGTAAACTGGATCTGGGCTGCCGATCTTGTCGGAAGCGGTCACCGGAGAAAATATTTTTTATGTGATGGATTTTTACACCCACACTCTCACATATGCACTGTAAACTGTTTATCACGCCGGTATAATTTTTATTAATTTATTTTAATGTTAAATGATATAAAATATAAATAAACTGGACACACAATTTAGCTTGTCCGGAATTAATTTATTTCAATTGTTTCTTTTCCTTGTTCGTTAACAACAATTGCCTATCTGGCTACATAAAAAATGGATGTTAACTGAATACAATGCAATTACTTATAATATAATTTTCAATTTAATATATAAAACTGTACATAATCTTACTTTCTAAATTATTGTTTGTTCATGTTTGCAATTTATCTAAGTTCTAGCGCTACTCACAAAGTTTTTTTTTATTGTCTGTTCACTTGTGTCATTACACTGACTTATTTTTATAAACACAAATCTTGTCCATTTCCTGTGGTGTATTTTTCTTGCAGTTTTATGAAACCTGTCTGAATTTCACCAATCTTCAAATATCACTGCTTTCTTTTCTTATAGCCTTATTCGATCTATTGTTGTGCTCTTTTTGCACTGTAATTGAACATTCTGTCCTTCTTACCTTTATTTAAAAAGTTCATAGAACTGTACTTATTCAATTAAACTGATATGCAAATTTATTTAACCTGCATGTAATAAATTCCTTTGGTGATAGATTTGTTAAATTATTGATTGGCTTTACATTCCACCAAACTCTTAATTTATGTTAATTGATAATTCTGTGATTCTAATTTACGATTTGAGCTCTGCCTTATTGCCATTCATTCTAAAGTAATTTCATTTAATATCGGCAATGCTTGACCGATGTAATCATGAATTAAAATTTCTAATGTGACTTCTTGCAGTTGCCTGCTTACCCCAGCTCTGTGATTTATTGACTTGCTTTAAATTATTGATTCTGCAAGCAGAGTTTTGTAACGGGCTAAAAACCATTTCAATATATAATAGTAGATTATGCAATGAGGGAGAAAAATGCTTTATTTTGCTGAGGTGAATTTGTAAATTGCACTGAAGCAAAATAGCATTCTCTCCGAGTTGCATATACTATTTTTTGCACTACTAGTCTCAAAACGCCTTATTGGCCTACCTTTAAGTTGTGAAGTTGTTTTTCTCCACCTTGGGAGACAAAGTAAAATAAACAATTTTCACCGTGGTAACTAATAAATTGCTAAGTTACCAAATATGACTATTTTAATTTTGACGATTTAAAGAGGTGTATTGTCAGGTTGACAGTTAAAGTATTTTCGAAATTTGTTGGAAATTTTAGGTATTAAGCCGTTTAGGTAGTGCAAAAAATAGTATATACACCACGATAGCGAATCCTCTTATAACCTTCGCGCGTTAGAAACTTTGCGCTTCCCGCTCAGTATCTAATATGCGCTCAGGTTATAATACTGGGCTTCGCTACCTTGATGTATAATATACTATTTTTCACGTTCCAGGAAGATTTAAAACCAAAAACCCGTTTTTTTCAACGTCATTTATTGACATCTTAGTTACAATTATTTTAAAATTAGTAGCCTATGGTAAATTTTAAAGTTGGTGGTACTGTAAGTCATTATGACAAGAGCTCACAATTATGTCAAATTTGAGGTTGGCAGGTTAGGTTTTGCTTCAGTTTGTGTCAAAACTGACGCAAAACCAAACCTGATAACCTGGAATTTGACAAAATTGTTGTGTCAGTCATAATGAAAACTCACTAGGGAAATTTTTGTCTTATTTATTCTCTAGGGAGTAAATGTTTTACTTCTGTGACAATTTTGATGCTATAGAAGCCGACTCCTACTCCCGGTCGTGGAATAATACCTAAAGTACGTTTTTTTCCTATAAAAATTTTGAAGGTCAAAGAATTTAGGGTTTATGTTGGCATTACTTGGATTCCTTTAAAAAAATATGTTGCTAGAATTTGTTTTAGTAACTTTTTAGAACTAAAAATTGGTGGGACTTTTAAAATCTGGCATTAAAGGAGTTTTATTTTTAGGTAACCTTTGGTAAACTTCTTCTTCTGGCATGTTAGGCTGCAGATCCAACAGTTCCTCTGCACACCTCAGAATTGCTTTTTTTACATTTAATTTTAAAAGATTTCGTTTTTTACGCTTATTCATTTTCAAAAAAGAAAAGCTGACAATTTAATTTTTTTCTATAGCACATGTTAAAGTGTGCTTTTATCAACTCAAAACAAAAGGTCAAGTTTTACTTTAACAGCAAGGGTAGATAAAGTAGCACTTTAACATCAAGGATAGATAAAGTAGTTTAATTTGATAACTTTTGTTTAAATTAAATATGACAGCTTCGTATTATCGTAGCAACCCAATCTAGCTACTGACATTTTGAAATGTGATTGACTGTTCTTATTTTCTTTTGAAATTGTTAAAGTTCTTGCTATAGAAAAAAATATTGTATTATACGCGACGATAAAGTTATTTCTATCCACTCTTGAATCATTAACGTCTCGACTTCGTCTCGACGTTAAACGATTCACTCGTCGATAAAATTTAACTTTATCGTCTTGTATAATAAATTACTATTATTATACACGACGATAAAGTGATTTCTATCCACTCTTGAATCATTAACGTCTCGACTTCGTCTCAACGTTAAACGATTCACTCGTGGATAAAATTTAACTTTATCGTCTTGTATAATAAATTACTATTAAATGTCAAAATAACACAAGTCGTTTACAGAAAAACTTGACGAAGATAAATTTTCTAAGAATTTTAAAAAAGCAGTTTTGCCAATTTTATCTTGACCTTGAAAATTTTTATAGGAAAATAATGTACTTTATTAAAACTTCAAAGGAAAAAAAGATTTTAAATTGTTTAAGGTGTCCACCCTGTGTATGTTGGGTCCAAAATATGCCCTCTTTCGTCAAGGGGAAACACCTTGGAAAATATTACTTTTATCTCTCTAAAAGTTTTTGAGGTAAAGCAAAATACAATTTATTTAAGGTGTTCAGCCTGTGTATATTTGACCGAATTTTTCTCGGTTTCATGACAATTAGACATATAATCCGCATGAAAAATAACGTCTTGCTCTAATAAATCGCTTTTGAGTTATTTCGCCAGCAGACGGACGGACAGGCAGACAGACAGATAGGCAGATAGAATTAATAAAGCACGTTTTTTGTTAGCCTCTGACCTTGGTGATTTTTTCGTTATTACAATACTTACTTCGTGTTTTAGACAAGGGAAATAAAAAGATACAAATACCACTGTCACAGATGGAAGCATAAGTACTAAACGTTGAACCATTTCCAAGAAATTGAATTTTATCTATTATATTTTTTAACATGCGTAGTAATACATACAAACTAAAACACTACAATTTGCCTTACTCCAGTGTAGTAAATTATTCCACATAATTCAATGTACATTTAATCGTTAAAGTTTCATTTATTTACGTTTACATGACTGGCATAAAACTTGTGTACTTCTTAATAGGTCCAATATTAAAAACCAATATCCATTGTATTCATTAAACTATGCACTTTGAGCCCATTACTGTTCATTATCAATCTGAGATTAGTTCGTTAGCTTGTGTTGATTTGAGGAAAATGCGATTGGCCTATAAACTTGACCGCAGACCTCTTCGTCATTTTGAATAATTTTTAGAAATGTAATCGGTGTTGCGATGTAGATAAGATAAATCTATAAAGGTCCCCATGAAATTACACACCCACAAGTTGACGGTCGTAGTTTGTTATCTCAACGCAATGATTCTTTTTACATTTATGTGTATGTGTTTAATAGGTATCGGCGATAATGCAAAAATACTGGGAATTTTTCACAACCCCAGTAAAAGTCACCATATATTAGGAAGCACCCTCTTAGAAGCCCTTGCTTTGAAAGGACATGAGGTGACCATGGTCAGCCCGTTTCGCTCGAATACATCTTTGGCTAATTATGAAGACATTGAACTTGGCGGTATGCTAAAATATAAAGAAGGTAAGTGCTCTGCTTGTAATGGCACTGTTGTTACAAACAAATTAAAAGTATTTTGTTGGAGTTGTTTTCACTATATTTAATTTATTTCTCAGATGGCATGGTTCATAAGCTTATGAAACAATTAGATGCAACCGTTTACAAACGTCTGGCAATCATGGAAGAACACTTTCAGCAAATCAATGCAATTTTTTTAAACCATCCAGCCATAAGAAATTTGCTGTTGTCCCACAGAAAATACGATCTGGTAATACTAAACTGGGTTTTTAACGAGGCGTTTCTAGGCTTCGCTCACCACTTTAAAGCCCCTGTTGTAATTTTTAGTGGCTTTGGTTCATCGAGTTTAATTAACAAAATAACAAAAAATTCTGCACCAAGTTCGTACGTTCCTAACATTATTCCCCCATTCTCAGATAGCATGAGTTTCTTTCAAAGAGCGTACAATACTATTGCAAAAATAGTTTTTGAGTTTACGGAACTGCTTAGGCAGCCATTGCAAGAGACACTTCTCCAACAGCATTTTCCTGACTCCCCGTGTATCAGACAGCTTCTTTCTAACGTTTCCATGATTTTGATAAATTCCCATATTTCTGTTGAAAGCCCTCGTCCTTACGTTCCTAACATGATTCCAGTTGGAGGATTTCACATACAGGAACCGAAAGAGCTAGAGGGCAAATTGAAAGCTTTTATGGACGGAGCTGCAAAAGGGGTTGTATATTTTAGTCTTGGAGCTAATATGGAAAGTGCTCATTTGGATGCAGAGAAACTAAAGGCTGTTGCGAATACTCTTTCAAAGCTGCCCTTAAAAGTGCTGTGGAAGTTTGAGGGCGAGCAGTTACCACCGCTTTCCGCAAATGTTATGGTAGAAAAATGGTTCCCACAGAATGATATTTTAAGTGAGTTCCTATATTACATTTAAATTTAAAAGTATGTAATTATTTTATTTTAGCTCACCCAAACCTTAAGTTATTTGTTACCCAAGGCGGTTTACTAAGTATGACGGAAGCCATATACTATAGTGTTCCTATGGTCGGAATACCATGTTTTGGTGACCAAGAGAGCAACGTTGAACATGGGGTTCAAAACGGATACGCAGTAAAAGTAGCTTATCACGACTTAAGTGAAGAAACCCTCATTGCAGCTATAGAGGAAGTTCTTCGAAATCCCATGTAAGTTGGACATTTTGAAACTAAAAGTATATTTTGGGTGGCAAGTAGTCAGAACACTATGTTTTTAAAAGTGCAACTTCCAATAAATTATTTTTAGTTTTTAAATAACAACATTAGAATATTTTTATTTTATCGATATATACAGGGTGTCCAGTGAACATTTAAAATAAGAAAACTCTTCTAATGAATATGGGTATTATAACTCTTCATAGCAGAGATACGGAGAAGTTGTTTGCAGAAAATCGCAAGAGATGGCGAAATGTAAATACTAACATAACTAACGCCAGTAGACTTATTTTATTTATTTATATTAAATTATGTAACTTTACATTTTTAACATTTGCTGCGAATTATTTAAATGTGTGTCTACTACTTTCTGTTGCTTTAATATTAACAATTGTGCGTTACTTGAAACTGATCGTCAGTATTGCTGTACAAAGCGTTGTAACATTCATATCTATTAATATTTGAATGTTTTTCTGACTCAGGTTTATACTGCAACGCTTTTAATGTTATATCTGACACCTTGTACCTTATATAAAGTTGAGTATTCTGCACATTTATAAAGCTATCTTAAAATTACAGATTAAAATAATAATTTAAAAACATTTTAAAAATCTGTAATGGGCTTTACTCAGAATTCGCCTGAAAATGGACGTTGTGACACAAACTAATTTTCAAATTGAAAGGAAAAATATCTTAACGTTTCTAATAATACTAAAACAATAAAGGAACAACTTGGTAATGTAAATAACATCACTTTTTAAATAAAAAAACAACATTACCGGTATCGGTAGTGGAATGCGAACTACAGCGCCTGCTAATACGATTTCAACTTCGCCCATTTGATGCAGTCGCTCATCGAGAACCTCGCCCGCTTATGCGATGCGGGGCAGTATTACACAGAACGCACTTATTGTTCCCTCTTTTTGACTCTGTTTACATTTACCCCATATCTGTTGGGTTCCATTTTCGTTAACTGTAAAGCTTGAGCGATGTGCAAATTATTACTTTTATCTATTTCTCAGGTAAAACAAAAATAAACAAAACTTTTTTTAAGGTGCTCACCCTGTATATGTTGGGTCCAAAATATTCCTTTTTTCTTCAAGGGTAAAAACCTGAGCTATATGCAAAATATTACTCTCATTTAAGTAATAGTTCTTGAGTAAAATAAAAAATGGGAAAAATTATTTTATTAAGGTGCTCGCCCTGTACATATTTTATCGAAATTTTCTCGGTTTTATGCCAGGAAGGCATGCAAAATATCGTCTTCCTCCGACAAATAGTCTTTAAGTTATATCGACAACAGGCAGACAGGCAAACAAACAGACAGGTACGACAGACAGACAGACAAACAGACGGGACCCTGAAACGTCAAAATTTAAAAAAATCTCCGAAGGTGATTTTTTCGGGAGTTCACAATACTTTATTCGTCTTTTAAATGCGGGAAGTACTCAGAATTTATGATTACAGATTGTATTTTGAAGCACTGTGTTGTGTCTATTTAATATAATATAAAATAATGGAGGATTATTTTGTGTACTTATATTTTTCAGATACAAACTAAACGTACAGCAGCGTTCTGCGTTGTTGAGGGACCGTCTTGTAAAACCCCTAGATGTAGCAGTTTATTGGATTGAATACGTTTTAAGACATAAAGGTGCCAGTCATTTACAAACCAGCGCATTAAAGCTTTACTGGTATCAGTATTATTTGTTGGATGTCATCGCCTTTATTGCATTAGTATTTGTAATAATTTTCAAGTTATTTAAAGTCGTAGTAAACTTTTTAAAGACGTCGGTTTCCAAACAGCGTAAAATGGGAGAAAAGAAATTTTTGTAATAAAACGCCATTTTTTAATGTTTCAACCAATGTGTGATATATATGATATTTTATGACCTAGTTATTATTTTAGTCAATTAGCGAAATACCCGATCATTAAACGTTAAAATTATAAAATTATGGGGCTGATATGACACGGTAAAATGACTTTTCAAAAACTTCCTCTCAGAAGGTGTTAGTGAAATACGTGAATTATGTAATTTATTAAAAGAAAATACTCATATTTTTTTATTATTTAGGGAATAGTGGGTCTAAGTGTAAAAACTGTTTTTATAAAAAATATTTTTCCTTTGTCGATGTAAAAATTGATCTAAACCAGTAAATGGAATGTCATTACTTTTATAAGGTTTAGTGTGGTTCATTAAAACAATACATAGTCTTATATTTTGAACCGCAAAGAATTTACTTACTGTTGTAATAGAGAATAACAATGATTTCTGAGTTTTACTTATTTTCTAGGGTTTTCAAAGAATAAGATTTTTCTGAGGTGGATAACGTTCATTCTAAAAATATCAAAATGAAATTCTTCTCCCAGCATGATTCTAACTTACTACGTTTTTGGTTTTCAAAATTGCTTTTCTTTATTTTCAAAATTTTGATCTCCAACAACACCCAAAATATGAATGCGACGAAACTACACCTTGATCTATACGTGTGTATAGTGGGTGGCATATCTCCGGGAAGCTTATGCTCATTGTTTATTAGTCAGGGTATGGGTTTCAGATCATTTATGGATAGCGATTTATGAAAATATTTGTTTAATAATTTGGAGCACCAAATAGATTTGGTATAGTACAATGTTCTTGGCGAGAAGATCTCTTTGCTGTCTAAAGTATTTTAAATTACCACCCGCTAGTAGCTTCACCTTGCCGGGTGATGGGGCTTGCGTGTATCAAGAAACCTGAGAGTGTGACGGCGCCGGCGTAGCTTGAGACATACTCTGGTCCTGTAGGTGGGGGACGGTTAAGACGTTAGGCCAGCTCCCTGTTTCTTGTAAAACAAAGAAAATTCTAAAAAACCCAAGGACAAGTCTCGGAATACGGATAGAAAACAAAGAGAAATGTTACGAAAACGGACTATTGTAATTGGAACTGGGAATGTGCAGGGTAGTAGAGGACGGATGAAAGACATGTTAAAAATTAAAAAAAAAAAATGAAGTTGACATAACAGTACTTACAGAAACTAAAAAAAAGGCCAAAGAATTGAATAATGTAGCGAATATAGGTATTCATATTTATAGTAAAGTAGCCAAACATGAACATCCCAAAAGAGGAGTAGGTGTGCTAGTCAATAAGAAACAAATTAGAGAGCAGTTAATGAAAGAATTGTGACGGTAAATATAACACTGTTCGGAACGAGGATGACTATTTATAGTTGTGTATGCCCCAAACAACGATGAAAATGCATCAGGGAGATAACAGATGAAATGGTACAAAATAGAGAAATCGTAATTTTGGGTGATATGAATGTTCGAGTTGGGAAACGCATTAATCATCAGGTCCTCAACAGATTTGGACCAAGAGCTTTTAGAGGTTCTGAATGTGAAACAGGCCATTACTTACTGAAGGCAAAAGCTATATTACCACTCAAAACGCAAAACCAACAGCAACAACATAATGTGGAAGAAATAGACAAAATTGAAACTCCATAGCATTCAAAGCATCCATCATGACAGCACTAATTGGCTATATAAACAACTGCTTGACGACCTGTTAAAGGAAAAATACCTCACCTATACAACAGAAGAACTTTACCAACACAGTCAAATCGATACAAAGAGCTGCTGACGAGGCACTTGGTTGAAAAGATACAAAATGCAGAAAAACGGATTATTGTTAATAAAATAGCATATAAAAGATCCTTAGCAAAGTTCAAACGAATGATGATAAAACAAAGAACGAAGCTTGGGAAGAGAAGTGTATAAAAATTTAATCTTATATAGGAGGCAGGAAATTTACTGAAGCATGGCGATTTATAAAACATTCTAAAACAGACCAAATAGAACGAATACACCTTACCGTAATTGAAGCCAGTAAATGGGATACGGCTTTCAAGGATCTTCTAACAGAAAAACGGCAGCTATATATTCCAGACTATAACACATACAACTATACAATACAAGGAGAGGAAATAAAACTCGAAGTAAAAACAGTAGAGAAAGCTGTAAAATCTTTAAAGAATGGAAGAACCTCTGCACCTGAAGAGATTCTAAACTATGGAATATCAAAATCTGTAGGAATGCTCTCAGAAATATTAATCAGATACACAAATGGACAAAAACTATCTCCAGACTGAGAAACAGCATGGATAACCCCCACATACAAAAAAGGAAACCGTAATAACCAGAACAAATACAGAGGAATATCGGTAATAAGCACGCTAAGTGATATGAAATAGACGCAGCTGAAGAACAAGGTGGGTTTCGAGCTGCTCTATCAACGATTGGCAATATATTCTGTCTAACGCAGTTGATAGAGAAACGAACTGCAGTAGCGCGTGAAGTACGTTTTATGTTCGTAGACCTAGAGAAAAGCCTATGATAACATTCCTATAACAAATTTGTGGAAGGTGTTAGCCTAAATATAACTGTAATCAAAGCACTTAAAGAATTATATACTAGAGCAAATTTAAAAACCAAACTAGGAACCCATCTATCAAAAGGATTTCAAGTGACAAAAGGATTACGACAGGTGTGTTGTATATTACTTGTTTTGTTTAATATATTCTTGAATGCGGCTTTAAGTGAATGCAAGAAAGAGTGCAAAGAAATGGGCATGCTGGTAGATAGTGATATTTTGTATACACTGCACTATGCGGACGAGCCATAGCTTGCACAGCACAAGTAACGCAAATGGACAAAGTGTAATTGATTTTGTCGGAGGAAGAAAGACGTGTATCGTGTAAATAATAAGCACGCATTTCCAAAGAAAAAAACAAAGGAATGTGTATAGCTCCATACAAAAGTCACGTAAGTCTAGATCTAGAACTAGATCAAGTACTTGTAGCGAAGAAGAATAGAAAATGTATTAAAAATGCAAGAGCTTACAGTGGAGCGGACATCCATTTCCGATCATTCTATAATGAAGATTACAGAAAAACAAAATACCTAAAGATAACAGAGCACCAAGAGAGGAAAGGATAAAGTTCAACACACAAGCATCTACAAGTGAAGAAATAACAGAAAAATAAAAAGCCATTCAGAATAAATGGAAGAAATATAAAATATTAATGCAAAATGGCAAGAAATTAAACAGTTATGAACAACCTCCAAGGAAGTGGATAAGGAAGAAAGGAGACAAGATAAAGGCTCGTTCGATAACGAATACTTAAAAATTATAGAAGAAGGAGAAAAACCGAGAAGAAAATGTTACAGCAAGAGAAAACTATGAAAAATAATAAAGAGAAAAAAAATATGCTAAAAGAAAAGGAAAATATATATGCAAAATAAAATACAGGATACAAAACATATATTCAAAAACCTGAAATAAGAAGGTTTTATAAGAAAGTGGGAATAATAAGAAAAGGACTTAAAGGAAAATAAATATTTTAAAAATAGAGAAGCAAAGATTAGTGGCGGTCACATTGAGTAGAAAAATGTATACCTAACATAATATACCATTTTTCCCAACAAAAATAAATGCCGGAGGAAGACAAAAATATAAAAACGAGACTCTCCACTGCAGGAATTACAGAAGGATGGCATTGCTTAATACAATCTACAAATTTCTAACAAAACTTGTGGCAAATATATTGAAAATAAACGCTGAGAAGACACTAGGAAAGTACCAATGCTGTTTTAGAGAGAAGAGGGCAGTAATCTACTAAATTGTTGAAATTAATGACAAAAAACAACGGCTGTAAACAATAAAATATCTTCTCTTGGGTGTCAGTTGTGCCAGTTCAACATATTCCGCTATTCATGGCATTGTTCACTATTTGAGTGATAACGGAAGAGTCACTAGTCACTGTGGTTTAATCACTAAGAATTAGCTGGTTTAGTGATTATGTTGTATCACAGTTGTTTAACTAAGACAGTATAGTTTAGGTGAATAGGTTAATCACTATCACTGGCAATTCGATCAATCAGAAGCTTTCGTGTTAATCTGGTATGAAAGGATTGTCGTCCTAGATGATAGTGTGTTGAGCCATCACATTGATCAAGATTTGTATGGCTTTTTTTTCTTACTGAGGAACTGCTCTATAGTAGGGAAATTTGTTTCTCGATGTAACTGTGGGTTCCTGATATACCAATCTGCATTGGTTATAATTCGTAAAATTTTATTTTGCAGAATTTGTAGTTTTTCAAGTAGTTTTGGAGGTGGCGCTCCATACATTACCTCCGTACGTGTATGTTGGTCTGATTAGAGACCTGTATATTAATGTACCAAAATTTATTTTTAAGGAGAAGTTTTTGTTTAGTATTAGCTGTGGTATACCCAATCTTGTGTAACTTTCTAACAGTTTTTAAAATTTATATGAAGGTTCCGTTGAGTTTACGGTCGAGATATCGTACGGCACAATCTTTGGGGTTTCATATAACGGGAGTATTGTTAATTGAGATTTGGAGGATCTGTGGGTCGTCGAAGCGTAAAGATTTTAGTTTCGCATTTAGTAGCATTTAGGGTGAGGCCCCATTTATTAAACCATGTGTTTATTACATCAACAACGTTTGGCAGGTTGTTTGCTGCATCATCAATTTCGTGATCAGGTTCATGGCGAGACTAGTGCCTGCCGGAATAGGGACATCGGACATGCAAATATTGAATAAGGTGGAACTCAGGATGGAGCCTTGCGGGACACCAGCGTTAGCTTGGCGAGGTGTATACAAATATGAATTCACTCCTACTAAAAAGGCTTTTTTAGATGGACAGCCTGTGTTGCATAGGAATTACGTTCTGTCTGATGCTGCTCGTCAATTCACGGCTAAACTCGCCTCTAAGTTTGTTGGACCTTTTTACGCCAATCGGAAGTTCTCCGGATGAGTCTATGAACTGAAAGATCCAGATGGACTTGTTCTGAAAGATACTAGGCATGCGAAGGACTTGAAACCCTATGATGACTCCGCTGTGACTTAATGTTTCCCTCTAATTATGTTTAGGGTGGTTGGTTGGGTATATAGGGCAGGTCACTGTTAGGGAACATTGTCATCGAGTTCTTCCCTTTGCTGCATTGTAGGCCAGTTCACTATCGGGGAGCGATTTCATCTGGCTTTCCCTGCTGTGGAGTCTCGGATGGTTCGATTGAGCATTTGGGGTAGATCATTCTGGGAAGTTTTGTCACCTAGTTCTTTCTCTTCCAACACTGGAATATTTGTAGCTGGCATCTAGGTCGATTCTATTGTCGATTATGGTATATTCTGGGGCTGATGTAGAGCGACTGATTGGTAGGTACAGGTTGTTACGTTAAAATTGCTCTTTCTTTAGATTTGTCGCATCATTCTAAAATTTTTGGTAACTTCATGGGAAGCGCTCTCCGAATCGTAGCTCTGTGGGAGTATACAAATACCGCGCGCTCTCGAGTTTTGTTTGCGCTAGCTGTGTCATGGCGCCCGTTGTTGTTGATACGATTTTTATCCTTAGCGAGTTTCCGGTTTCGAGGGGCATTCTTTTTGGTCCTGCCTTGCTGCACGGAGCCAGCTTGCAAACACTACAATGTTGATGCCGTCCTAGTGGGTAATTTGGGCTGTTATGATGCATACGCTGTTGCGGATTTTCCCTAGAAACTACTAAATTGGGTGATTTCCTTCGCCCCGTTCTTTGCGGATTTTAATATTGTAGCAAACACGTGCCCGCCCGTATGGGGTAAGTCTCATTTGGAACTTTGGAGATCCGCTTAGGTTTTGATCTTGTTATTAGCGTGACGTGTCGCGCCCACTAACTGCAATTTGGAACTTTGCTGCTCGGCGTCTTCGTGCGAGGCCCCTTGTACGAGTTCTGGCATCCTCGTATTTTTTACTGTAACCGCTGGTGCCGACATCAGGGCTTCCGTCGTCTTTACCGAGAGCACACCAAATGCTGGGCGCATTCATCGAGCCTCTGTGGCCGTGTTGAGCCGATGAGCCAACTTCCACCAGGCCCCGGGTCTCAGTTTCGACAACATAGGTACCGGCTAGGCAGGCCCTCACACTAGCCGAACGTAGTGTCGAAATAAATGTATGTACATTCATGTATTTTAATGTGTAATTGAATATGTACTAGAGGGTGCACCTCACCCGTAGTTAGGCAGTATCTCGCTGCTGATTGACAAGGTCTAGTTCATCGTACTCAGTACTTACTATGTAATTAGCCTCACTTGCTATAGGCCCCAATGGGCCGTCTTGTCAATTGAACTGAACCAAATAACTTGTGGTGAATATAAGTAAATTGTGATACTTGTAACGTGCTTGAAGTTTTATTTAATGTTGCCGCCTAACGCCTTTTTTTACAGCTATAGTTCTTATAGTTATAAGAACCCAGTGTGCGAATCGTCTGATTAAGTATTGAGATACCTGGCTGGTTTGTTTTAATCTGGATTCGCTGGCGTCCTTCCGGTTTCCATCCAAATTAATTTACTGCACGCCATTCTTCGATTTGTGCTAGCCGTGCCAGGCAGTTATCTTATTTTTTCTTTGCAATAGTTGAGAATAATAGCCAGCGAATTGCCTTGTTTAAAGAACATAGCAAGGTTGTTGCGCAAAAGGATATCCAGTATATCTTGCTTTTGGTCGTGTTTATACCGAAAATATGTGCAGTCGGTATGTAGGGAGATTAGAATTGCAAGTCTAAAGAAAATTTCATTAAGCTTTATTCCATTGTGGTTTGTTACTCTACATCCCCAATCACTATCACAGCGGAAGAAATTAAGATAGAACTAATCACCCTAAATTATTCAGTAATTACAATACTACTTCTTAACAGTAAAAGACTGTTACGGTTCTTTTGTAGCTTCGCCGGTACTAGTAAAAATTTGCTAGCTGAATTGCTATTCCTAAGTATTAGTAGGCGGTTTTTGGTAATTTTGCATGCATTAGTATAGACCTAGTTGTACTTTAGTTTTAAATAGTTCATTATAATTAATAGCTAGTTTCGCATGCAACCCACCTAGAAATTAACTAGATTTTCATCATCTAAATATATTCTGATCAAATCCATTTACATTTAAACCTGGTGGTTAGGCAACCATACGCTCATTTATTATAAATAAATTCGCTGGCCTGGCTTATTGCTAAATGCAGCTCTGTTATCTCTTCATTCAGTTCAGCTTTTCAGGAGGTTTTTGTGGATCCTCCTGCCCAAATTTTGGAAAGTTTTTGATAACTTGTAACTTGTGGAACAGTTGGAGGGCATCTGAAAATTATTTTTCATTTAAAATTTCGTGCGAGCTGTCTGTGAGCCGGCAGTGATGTGCTTCGTAAAGCCCTTTGGTTTGGGCTGATCTCCATTGAATTTATGGAGGACCTAGGACACCAAATGCCTCTGTGACGTTCGTAATTAGTTATTTTGATTGTTTTACTTACGTCGTTCCCAATTGCGGATCACTTGGGGCCAGCATTTTTCTTGCACTTCCACATGGCTAACCGTAACACTAGGTAAGCTGTCGCTAGCATCGTCTTCTTGATCGAGGGTTTATTCGGGAATTTTTGTACGTTTTCAGCCAACTTTTTACTGGGACGCAAACTTGCGTGGATACCCATCCAAGTGCTCCTGGAATGTGAAGTATTGTAACTGGACTTCGTTAACTATCCGTTGAGGACCTCGTGAGGAATTCTGAGGCCCCTTTTTCACACCTGTAGTCCCCTTTTGCTGCCTTCGTTGGCTTCAGCACAAGGTCATCTACGTCGTTTGAGCTACCGTTGGAAGCAGTCTCACCTGGCTCTCGTCTCCGTTGCCCAGGCTCACCAGCTGCAAGAGATCAAGCGGGATAAATGATATTTGGGTGTGTACTAATGCAATCGAACCGCTCGGTTAGTTATTCTAAGAGCACACTATGTCAATCGACCCGCCTTGAATATTTACGTAGGATTAGGCGAATTCCCCGCACGATTAATCATAGGGCATGCTAGCTAATTCGTTCCCCTGTGCGTACTTGTGTTCCGGTCAGGCAAACCAGTGGATACAGTTAGCACGATAGCAGGTTATGCTCGTCGTTTTGATTTTAGACGTTTAATTTTTAAGCTCCAGTTAGGGCCGGTTGCTTTGCAGCTCACTGTTAGTTATTGTTCAAGGAATTTACCTTGACTATCCTGAAGTAATTTGGACTCGATTTCGGGAAGCAACCCTCGCTGCTTCACAGCCTCCATTTCCTACAAAATTAGTATAACATAGTATTGGGAGTTGTAACAGTAATATAGTACAATGATTGTACTTACCGGTAGCAGGTTTTAACCGTGTCCCGTGGCACTTTGGGCCCCCTATTTGCATACACCCAATATCCTACGAATTGAGGTTGAAATTTTGTGACAGCCACCGAGTATTACGCATGAAGTTGGAGTATTATTTCGGTTGTGGCTAAGGTCTCGACGACGGCAACTTATTTCGTAGAAGACTAGCTTCCGTGAACTAGATACGTAGTTTCTTTCTTTTCCTCGCTTATATACTTGTGTTAGGAGCGTAATCAAGCCGTTTGGTTTTTTTATCATTTACAAACCAAATTATGTCTTTACAATAAGGAATTACCACGAATTTATATGGCCATATAACCCCTGGTGTTTCGCTACTTATAAATTCGTGGGTATAATAACTAAGTCATTTCGAACTGATACTCGGGGCTAGACGTCAGCTGAAGGCTTGCAACGCTCTGTCCTGCAGCGTCCCGCTTCGCAGAACGCTTGCCGACTTCCTGCTTGCGCCATTAATCTACTATTAATTATATTATTTTTATTTGTACTGTTCGCGGAAAGCCATTTGTGTGCCGTTTTTGGCTGAGGGAATACCTGCATACGTTGGATCATTATAGTCATTATACATTTGTAATTCTTTCGTCGTTTGTTTGTGCCGCGTACGCTCAATTTGAATGTGTTTTCTTGTTATGCCTTTGCCTGCCTTGTGAACTAGTCGCCTAGATATAGGAATATTTATATAGATATTTATTATTGCACTGTAGTATCCACAATTTAATAAAGCTGTGATAAGTTATCGGACTTTGCTAATTTTGTTTGTGCTGCTGGATTTATCCCTTACCTTGTGATAGTCCGACGCAGGATTAGACAACGTCGAGGACCTAGCGCCTTTTCCCTTCGTATTGTTTTTTTTTCAGCGTAGCCGGAACCCCGGCCCTTCTCGGCGAGTTAGCCCAATTAGGCCGATATTTACCAGCCAGCAAAATACCTACTATAACTTTCGGCAACAGGTAAGGCCAAAAACCTCTATCCTTCCTCACAAGACTTTAAATCCCAATAATCGCAGTTGATCTAAAAAAACGGTCCTGGAAATATTTAATCTAAATAGCTTATTTTACTGTGTGGTTTCTGTAGAAACACTACGTCGAAGCAATGAACCTCCACAATGCACCAATTGCCAGCTCGTAGGACACACAAGAAATTACTGCTCCCTGTCGCCGCGCTGTTCAAAATACCCAGATAATCATCACTACACCCAATGCAAAATAACCAAAGATAACCGCCCAAATGCGTAAACTGTGGTGAGCCCACACTGCTAATTTTAGAAGATGTCCATACATAAACAAATTAACAATTCTTACTCATCTTTCACTACCTGAACTACACACTCAGACGCTTTCCACTCCGGGAAAATAACATCCAACCCTACCTATTTCTTTGCCTTAAGAAACAATGCCTCTTACCCCAAATCTAGTAATTCCAATCTAAACACTACAAACCCTACTCCCACAAATGCCATGCTAAACAATAGCCTCCA
The DNA here is from genome assembly GCA_940337035.1 of Agriotes lineatus. Taxonomy (NCBI): domain Eukaryota; kingdom Metazoa; phylum Arthropoda; class Insecta; order Coleoptera; family Elateridae; genus Agriotes; species Agriotes lineatus. The sequence goes on along the minus strand of OW679195.1, from coordinate 135,591,127 downwards.
AACTAGTATTGGCCTTATAACCCCATATTTAGATCAAATCAAATGCTTTATCCTCTCCTTAATGCCATCACTATTCCAAAATGACAGTAAATAATCATAATGCTCTGAATAACTTAACCCTCCTAAATTGGAACGCCAATGGCATAAAAAACCAACTCGCACCTTTTATTTCATTCCTAACAAGGCTCAAAATTGGCGTAGCTTGAATCACAGAAACACACCTAGTTTTAAACAAACACTTTACAATCCAGGATATCACATCCATAGAAAAGACAGAATCACCGAAATTTGAATCATTAAAAGAAACCTGGACGCAATCCCACTGGAAATAGATTCCATCCAAGATCTAGAAGCACCAAACCACCAACTAATCAACTTAATCCAAATGACCTGAACCAAATATTCAACAATAAGTTACCTACATTAGTAGCCGGAAACCTCAACTCTAAACATACGATTATAAACAAACTTGTGATGGTGTAATAGGAAGTATAAGGCAATGAATACCATACATCAAGTAAAAGTTGAAAGGATCGTAACAAAAATAATGAATTACGACAGGAAAATCCTGTTTAGTTTTGTATTTTTAGCATGGTGTTATGGTGTTGGAAACTATAGTACGAAAGAGCTAGCTATTGGTTACGGTTAAAGGCACAATTTTCAGAAATTCACACCAGGTAATTGCCTATGCTGACGATGTGGCAATTATTGCAAAAAGAGGGGAAGAACTAAAATAGGCACCAGTGTAAGTAATCACGGAATCAGTCGAAAAAAAGGAAATAGTCACAGGAAAAGATACAATGGGAAGAGAATCGCATCTTGAAATAAAACACCAAAAGAATAAAACATATAATTTTTAAGGGATCACCAGCTATACTTGTTATAATTTTCACAGTTGTGTATTGTCTGGTACGAGAAGTAATGGTAAAACTAAGTTATAAGCCGTAACTAAGGTGCCAAAGCTTCAAAGCTACTTTATTTTGGCCATTTATAGAAAACTTCAGAGCGATCATTATAAAAATATAGATTTAAGGTTACGCTTTTCTTATATCTGGTCTCATAATATTACTGTAAATATAAGCATCTATTTAAAAAATGTCGATAATCTCATAAGAGGAAAATAAAATAAAAGTGACAATTACAGAAAGCTGTTTGTATTGAATTCTTTCCTAACCGTTGCATGCGTTCTGTATTATTGCTCCGCTTAAAAACAGCCTATTACCAATTGTTCTCTGACGATTTTTTTAAAATTCATCTTTAAATTTTCTGGACAAACATTATTATTTGAAGCATAATACTTGTGCATCACAAAATACCTATTAAATAAACTGTAACTGACAGCATTCAATGCTCTTTACACTCGCAAGTACACTTGAAATGCCAAGAATAAAGAAAACTGTAGTTGAGTTTTATCGGGTAAAAATGGTTTTTTAACCTTTATGACTTCTGATGTTTTGGCCTGAAGATTACATTTATTGTTGAGATTGAAATGAAGCTTTGCGTTAAAAGAATGTAAATAAAACCAAGTTCTACAGGCAAATATGAAAATCGTGGTAATTTTGACTTTTGTGTATCTAACATCTGGCCAGGTGAGTTGCATTGGTTTAAAATAATAAATTAGGAGACGATCACAAAGTAAGATTTTAATATTAGCTATATTTTCAAAAACTCACTAAAAGTAAATACTTTTAAATATTTCGTTTCTGATATTACTAATGTCATCTTGAAAAATAAATTTTATGGCTACAATTTTGATAACTAACTAGTTTCCGATTGCCCTATAATAAACTTCCCTACAGTTATTTTGTTTAAATACGTATAAGTTCTGACACTAGCAAAACTCAAACGGCGCAGTTCCATACGTGGGACGTGTAATAAAATTTTTGCCACGACATGTTGTATTACCCTTAATTTTTTTCCAATAAAACATGCACTTACTAACAACATTTTCTTGCATTGCTTCCTATAACCTCCAGTTTATAGGAGCCTTTATAAAGCACATTCCAGCCTAGATTGAAATGAAACTCATGAAAACTGTAATCATATTTTTTTTGTGAATGTAGAGTAATATGTAAAATGTTATTGTGAGAGTATATTAATGTGGTGGGGGACTTGCTTATTGCTAAAAATTCCATTTTCCAATGCCTTATAATATACATAAAACTCAAAGTCATTTTCATATAATTTCTTTCAATTTGAATTTTCCTCGTACTTATCAGACTAATAATTGTATAATTATAAAATAATTTATTCATCTGGAAATAGTTTATGCCAACAACTATAACATTAGCAGTTCACTCTTCCAATAATCCCAATTAATGCATACATGTGAAAAATTATTAAAGAAGACACTATAGTAACACTAATTTACATTTAATACTGTACTAAACTTTCAGGAAAACATTGAACATGAAAAACTTGAATCTCCTGCAGAAGTTCCAGAAGTTCCGACTACTGAATCAGTCGTTGATCAGTATTTAGACATAAATAAAGTGTGTATGGAAAAACTAAACCTTAGCAGAGATGTTTTCGAAGATATAAGATATCAGATTTCATCTGAACACTTGTCAGTGCCAATAAGTCCAGAATATACAAACTACTTAAGCTGCTATTGGAAATCAAAAAAGTTGCAGCTGGATAATGGTCAAATAAATTTTCCAGAATTGGAAAAACTGGTTTACTATGCCGTTAAGATAACTATCGATGCTTCCGATGTACCTTTGTTGAACACTTGGCTTATTGCCACTGAAATAATGGATAAATGTAAAGACTCCAAAGGAAAAACTCATGGTGAAAAAGCTGTCAACATGAGAAACTGCATTTTTGGAAGGCTTTTAGAGCAGAGAAATGTAAGTCAAAATTGTAACTAAGAAATGCGTTTACTCTTACTGCTAGTATTTTTTGTTTACTATTAACAATTATGTCAGTATGTCCATTTCCTATCATAAGCGAAAAGCCAATCAGTATAAATGGCCCCACTACCAAGATGTGAGTGGCAAGGGCATGTTTATTTAAATTAAAAGTTTATGCTAGCAATTCCATAATATTATATTTTAGGCCCTAACAGAACCTGATACCTTCGAAGACATACCGAATCTAGATTTGACGGAAGAAAATTGTGTCAACGAACTGAATTTAAATGGATTAGAAATCGAAGATATTAACAGGCATTATATGGTACCAGAGAACGTTACCAATTTTAACGAATTTCTTGCTTGTTATTGGAAAAAAATTGACATTATGGATAAGGACGGACATTTTAATAATTCAGCGCTCTTATTAAGGCTAGATAAAGTCATCAAAAGCGAAGTACTGGCACGTAGCAGAGCCATTTACTTAAGTGATATTCTAACTGAGTCTATTTTAAATGGATGTCGAGGTATTAAGGGCTCAAATGATGGAGAGTTGATCTTGAAAGTACAGAATTATATTCTGAAAAGGTTACCTTATTTTAAATTATTGATTTAATGTGTTAGGTACGCTAGCTTATTCTTAATGTATTGAATGAACGTATGTTAAGTACTTTGACATTCACAATTTAAAAAACCACAGCTTTATTATCTACAATAATATTGTGTACTGTTATTATCTATACGTTTAAAGATAAATGTAATTAACTAAATATATTATAACCTTTTGAACTTTAATGTGTTGATCATAAAGGCTGTGCATATTTACGACTACAGAACCTCGGTACCTAGTTGAAGTTAGAAGATGAATACGGTTAAAGTGATATTTATTTTTTTATTTCTTCAGGTAATTCCTTTTATTCGTCCATCCAAAATCAGTGCTAACGGCCCTCGTAGTCGAGTTACTCTAACATTTCATTAAAACAAGAGTTAGTACATCATTGCATTCTATGGACTGTACTTTTAGACTTTTCATCTACGATTATTAATTTCGAATATTTATATCATTATGAAGTGGCTAAAAATAAAGAAAAGTCAGAAGATCATTGAAAGGAAAAATAAGTCCTTTCACAAGAAGCATATCTAGTTAATTCTCATATAATTTTATAAATTGCATTTTCATTAAATATAATGGGCCTATGAGATTACTTTTCTAAAAGGGACTTATTTTAAGGTTAGCCATACAGTGTGTCCAAGCTAAGGAGGGTCAGTATAGGGATCTCGTTAATAGTAAGAGATAAAAAGTTAGTTCAACAAAATTTTTTATAACAACCTTTAATTTATACGACGTTTCGTCTTTGAGCAACCATGATCAACATCATTTTCTTAAATACGGTTCTAATTTTCTGATGTAAAATTTTAGAAGACCTTTTTCTTCTTAATTCAACAATGTACCATACATTATGATTTAATTATGTTTAGAGTTTTTAATCCATTAAAATATGATAGAAAGTAGTTTTATTAGTTTCGTTCTAACTTTAATATTAACCGCAAAAAAAAGCAGAATTAAAAATTGTAATACTAGTTTTTTTAAATAAGAAAAAAACTCATTTCAATAATGTTTAGGCGTCATTTTGTTAGTCTTTTAATTACTTAATTTTTTCTATTTAACTAAATTAACATGTTCTACTATTACCGACATCCCCAAACTGGCCCTCCTTATCTTGGACACACTGTATACAATTGATAATGTAAATAAATCTGTCATATTTTGAAACTTGAAAAATTAACCATCACATAAAATTAGACGCCCTATTTCAAACATTACATATGATATTTAATGAAAAATATTGCTGTATTGAACTTAAGATTATAGTCCTTCCATTGCAGTACATTTTCAACGGCTGCTACTAACAGTATCAACATAAGTAATTTTTATTTTAGATTGCTAGACAGGCATGTGCATGGATATTATTAGACCAAACTCTACCACTCGATGATGATCAGGAACAATGTATAAAAGAATTAAAACTTGACAGAGCAACAATGGCTCGGCTCAGCGCTCAGCAGTTTCTTCCTGAAGACAATTCCGATTACAGCGACTTTCATGCTTGCTCTTGGAAGAAGCAGGGTTACATGCATCAAAACGGTGGGATAAATTTTGACGCTTTGGAAAAAATGATAGCTAACGCTTTAAAAGACCAAGCTGGCACTAGCAGCAGTGCTATTCGTTTATCAAAGCAGATGGCAGCAACAGCCGTGAATGATTGCACAGACGTTGAAGGGAAATCTCCCGGTCAAGTTGTTGTGAAAATTCAGAATTGTCTGTACAGAAGAATGATGCAGTTTTCGGAGGAGTAAATTTTTATTTATACTTATACATGTGCGAATAGGATTCTATTGAATTGATTTTGTTTGTATTACTTTGTAATGATAAAATTTTTATGAAATTGGTATGTGTTGGTGCAATTTGGCACTTTAGAATAAGCTCCTGTACTTTACTAAACATTATCTTAAATTTTACAATCGTTATACCCATATCCAAACTCTTAAGTTAAAGACTAACTTTAGTAGAACGCTGTCTGAAAGTATTTACAAGCAATAAATCAAATAATTTCATTGATACAGAATTCAACAAAAGATGTGCTAATTAATAAAAAATGTAAATAACACCACAGCCATTTTAAATATTTCATTATTTTTGAAAAAGCTATATGTGTAGAAAAACGTAAAAATTACAATCTTACAATATTTCAAACAATTGACCTTTCTTTTGCAAGAAAATTAATTAATAAATTGGCGGCTAGAAACTTGTCAAGGAAAAATCCCAAGAATTACAGAACCTTAGAATATTAAAATTTGCTACTTCATTGTTCTTGTATAAAGAATCTATAAAGTGCAAGTTCTATACCTACTTCATACACGTTCATACGAAGTAATAAAACACAGTAGTCTTCTCCACGTACATGGATGGATCACCTTCCTATTCATACACCTTCATTATTTTGGTGCTGCTTAAAATTAATACAACTGGAAGATTGTGCTAAAGGAGAACATAAACTGTTAGGTAATCACTGTATATAGTAGGTGAACCAGTGCGCTTTTGAGATAAAATTAATGCAATGGTTGGGGTGATCTGCTAAAGAAATTAGAGTTTTTGGCTTACAAAAATCTAAAAATGTAAATTTATTATATGTCACATTTAAATATACTTTGCTTCTTTTAAGATAAGCAAGGTTTTCTTACGAACGCAGTGCTCTACTTTACATCAAGCACGTTGCATGTGTTCGGAGCTAGAGTATCACTATAAGCACTACAATAATTACTAAAATACTTGAAAGATAACAGTTCGAAATAATTTCTAACTTTTAATTTTTAACAAAAACTTCAAACTGCAAGATTGCCATATTCTGTAACTAAAAACAAAAAGTTGCTTTCAGGAAATATAATTTTACAGTAAGAAAGAAAATAGATTTGAGTCTCATGTATCATAGTTTGACACCTTTTTTGCATAAAATTTGGCCTTGGATTTTTGTTATGAAGTTGCACATAGTCAGAACCGAAATATTTATTTTGTTGTATAACCCCCAACAAATTTGCTGTAACTTAATAGGATAGAATATCATTGCCATATGGACCACTTAAAATATTGTAAGATCTTTCATGTACTTAATTAAGTATCTCTTCAATTGCATAATTACTGCAACTGGGCGCATATCTAAAAATTACTAGATATATTTTTCGTTCTTCTTATATGTGGCAACTTTGCATTTGAAAGTGTTTTGTCATGTTTTCTAACCTAAATGCATCTGGAAACCATAACCTCAAATGTAAACCTTGCTTAATTACAACAAAGTAATTTTACACAGCTAATAAAATGTGGAAACTTCTAAGGCTAACCTTCATCTTCAAGTGTATCTAGGTATCATAGAGAATCGTAAACTCCAGTAGCAAAATTATTCTGAAAGAAAAGCTCAACACAGCACAGGTAGCAGTAACAATAACAAAACCACAATGCTAGTATCATAGTATAATAATCACGAATTCAGTATTATATCGTACAAAGTACAGGTGATTATTTGCTTAGCAAGTATTATCGTAAGATAATAAATCCAGGCCAAAATTTAAGTTGTCCCTCATAACACAAACTCGGCCTGCGAGATAATTAGTTTAAAACAAAGATAAAAAAGTACAGATATAAATTATATTAAACATAACAGTTTATAAAGGGACAAAGGAGCTTAACGCAGGCTTCATAACAGGGAAACACCGAGTGCCTTCAGGTACTTAATTCGTGAAGCGAATTGTACATAACAGCGAGAGTCTCAAACGAAAGCCTCCAGAATGCTGATAGAATTCGGCAGGTAACTGTAGTAATCAAATGAAGTTCACAGCACCGGCTCTCGTCCCATAGTATTAAATGCTTTTAAATAAAGGGAAATCACGACATGGTACTCGATTCCTTTGGCGAGCCCCTTTCTGCTCACTAGAAAGGTAGCGTAGCTGGCACAGAATCGTGTGAGGTAAAACACCAAACAGCTCATACGAAGGTCGGAAACGGCAGGTGCTTTTCAAACCCAGACAAGGTCAATCTCGACGCCCTCGTTGTGAAAATAGCGATTAAGGAAAGCTGTAAACATTTTAATATGTTAAATTTGTCAACATGTTACTCTCATTAATACTCAATTTTTAACATTACAATAAAATGGAAAATTCATAATTTAAGAAAAATGGTCGATATTATTTCAACACTATGTCAATTTTCAACATTATAACAATTTTATAAATGTAAACCAAGTTTTAAATTTTTATTAACAACTAATGAAGCAACCATAAGTTGCGAAACGTCTTGTAATTTTTTAAAATATTAAACATGTTACGACTTATTGATTTTTTATTATTCTAATAACTGAAATCATGCATTATTAATACAACACATATTTCTAATTTTTTTGACATTATTTATCTCCATAAACTATTTAAATCTGGAACAATTTAACTGTCAGCTGAATTTCGACTTTGACAGCTGCTGATTGGTGCCAGGGTAGAGTCTCTATAATATATACGGAGGTCCGGTCACACGATGGTTTTTCTTATTCAGAAGGTTTGCCTAAGTTCCTATCGAATTTTATCAAATGGCTTTTTATAATGTATAAAACCAGATGTTGTAATATTTACTTGAGTTCTTTGAGTTGTTAGAAAATATTCTATAATTTTATTTGTATTCGTATAATTATGGACTTTAGTCTAAACCAACTACTGAAATATGATGACTTTCAAAATTTAGCACAGAATCGAACCGAGTCGAAAGCTAATTTAAAGACCGAGGGTTGTACTAGTGCTTGCGTAGCTTTGCAATAGAGGCTGTATGTAGTTATTGTACAGTCGAGTTGAACACTGGTTTATTGTTGGTATTGCTGCTGATTGTAGACAGCTTTGATGTTGGGTCGTTGTACATTTGTTTATTGTTGGGTTAAATCACAGCTGAAACCGCTTTAGTGCACTATATGCTTGAGGTTAGAGACTATCCGGAGCGATTATAAATAACCCTCGATCTGATAAGTAATTATCAGTGATTCAGGCTGTGCACCTGAATAGTGCCGGATGCTCATTTCCCACAAATGCCTTGTGATCTGGGACTTGCGGTCACAGTCACAGCAAATCACATTGACACGGCTTGGATCCGTTGATCTAGTTAGCATTCGGCTAATATGTACCAGCTGCGGTAAGCCTCCGTGTTACAGGATTATTACAGATACATCACCAGAGGTGCACTGAAGAATATTTTTGAAGGAGGCACTCTCATGATGCTACCTGGAAAAGCAGCGGACTTTGTGTTCGTGAACGATTGCGTGTGACCACATGCCACGTGAGAGGGCCTAGCTCCCCTCCGGTGTCATGTTTCTGACCTGCAACTCTTAGACCGAAGAGGCGTCGAGGAATTTTTGGTAAGTCGCCAGCTTTTGTAAATTTATGCATGACAACCGAATCAAGAAAAAGAATAAATTAGCTCGGGCGTGTGTATTCTTGTTTTTATCCAAGTAAGTTATGTTTGAATCAAGACACTATAGAAAAATAATGCATCTTTAATGCAATTTTAACCCTAGAACCATTATGCGGCTACAGTAAGATAAATGTCACCAAGGTGGGGTAGCGTGATAAAAAATGTTTTAGTTGTATGTGTCAAAATGGTACACAAAATATATTTACTATAAAGTAGTTGCCAAATATCTCTAATACTGCAGGATTTCTTAGCTTTTGTTTTTGATTCTGCTAAATACAATACAATATTTTTCATAGATGTTCTCGAATATTTAGAACATAAAAGATGCATACCAGATATTTCTATTAGGACTATATATACTTAGACGTCAGATATTTCCCATGCGTTTTTGAAGTTTTTCACTTTAATGTGAAATAATAATTTGACGTGTTTCTGTATTTTTGTGGAGGAAAGATCTTTCTTCATCTTTACATAGGCAGTGGTTAATTAAGAATGTAATCAATGTCATCTTGCTGATTTTCTTGTAATTTTCATATTTATGTAGTTTACAATATAGAATTACATACGCTACGAATAATTTTCAACAATCTAGCAGTGTTACGTCGTATCTTGCATTACCTTTAATATCTGATAGATGTTATAGCAGGCGAATGTTGTTACTGATCGATATTACTAGTAGCTTTTGACTTTCTTCGTTTAAAAGACGAAGGAAATATTGTAACAGTAAAAAATCATCTTCCAAGTTTTCTTCACACCTTTACATTTCGGGGTCTCTAAATGAAAGAAAACACGTTTTCTCAATTCTGTCTGTTTGTCTGTCTGACCTACTCTCCGTCTATCCGGCTGTTGGCGGTCTAGTTCAAAAACTACTTATTCCGGATTAGATATCGGTACGAAACCGCTTTCGTTCAAATATATACAGGGCGAGCACATTAAAAAAGCGTTTTGCTAGTTCTGTTTCAACTGAGGAATAGATACAAGTAATAATTTGCACATAGCGCAGGCTTTATGCTTGACGAAAATGAGACCTAACAGATATAGAGTGATGATTGTACACAGGGCAGAATTTTTAGCCTTTATAATACAGCGAGAACATCATACAATGCGAGGACGGTCATAGCGCAGTGGTTCAATTGTATGCCTCTTTCATACACGCGTTTGGAAGTCGCTGGGTTCGAATCTCACTGCGTCTTTATTTTTTTTATTTGTAAAGTGATGTAATGGACATTACTACGTGTTTCCTTTCTCTGTTTTGAAAGTATTGCCAAAGTTAAGGGATTTGCACCTAATTTGTATATAATTTTGAACACTCCTGTTTTCATTTCATATTTGCGGAATTTATAGTTTCAAAACTTCCACTTACGGGGGAAGTTAGGAGTAACGCCTTTTACCGATTTTTTCCTGTTTTGTTATTGTGTGTGTGTCTCCACCCATAAATACCGCCATTGCTCTTTTGTTTCTATCATCCTGTACGTCACTCTCATAGTTTCTAACACTTATAATAATACTAGAAAATCATGATCTTCGGTTTCACGAGCCTGCTTAGCTTTACACGATATATTGTATTGAAAATAAAAGCAAATATTAACATTACATATGGAAAAAGATAAACCTATCGCTACAGCCACCTTTCATAATTTTATTTCGGCGATGGTACATTGACGTATAATTATTCAGGGATAGAAACTGTCGCAGATATGACACCCAAGCGCAGAGTTAACCCATTCACCTTGCACTGTATACCTACTTGGACTGAGGGGTTCCGCACCATTTTATTAGCAGATACCCTGTACCAAAAAGTGCTATTGCAGGAGTAAAGTGTATTAATCAACATTTCTAAATATTATTAACATTATAGTACTTCGTCTATTAACTCTATTTTAAAATACGTACAACAACGAAATCGTACGTCTGAGCATTATCATAACAGTCATGTGGCTTGAAAGATGCTATAATTAATGTTAAACATCGCTATCGAATTTTAAACATTGCTATAATTTGAGACAATCAGTATAGCTGATAATGTCTGTGTTACACTATAAGAAACAGCACGTTTTAGAAAATGTAAACGTACTAAATTTTAAATAAGAACATGATTAAACCGCTTATGAAATAAGCAAACTAAATTATAATTTTGCAATGAGCAGGTCACGGAAGAAATGACATAACTTTTCAAAGATCAAGGTTATACGTTGTATAACTCTGGACCGAATTCTTTATTTTTTTTAGTTTATCGTCAAATATACGTTGAAAAAAATGTTTATATTATTGAAATCTTCCATACACAATCTCGTATTGTACGATAACTGTTACAGATACAGGATGTCTTTGTACATATGGAATGCCTTATTGCTTGCGAGGTTTGACAGATTTAATAATATTCTACAAAGGTAAACGAGGCCAACAAGCAATGTAAAAGTGGGAAGAAACTTTAGGTAGAGATAACCAGAGAATTGCGTGCAAAACGTTGTTATAATATTGCATTTAGCTATGATTAGATTACGAGCTCTCTTTAGATGTATGTTTAACAGAAATACTTATGACAAAAAATACTGCTATCGACTTCCCCGATCCTACCGAGGCATTATTATTTTATGTACCTAATTGTATTATAAACGTTCCCTGTACTACAATATAGCTTAAGAAGAAGTGAGTAGAAGGAGCAATTTTTCGATACAGTACAAGGGTAGTTATAAAAAATCTGTATAGAGCAGTTTACACAAAACTTAGAGTTATCAATAGAACTTGTCCGGGTGCTACTAGAACTCCTATTAGAACTACCGGAACTATAAAAAATTACTTCCAGGTCTTGGTCGTTTTGTAAAAGTGCTAACACAGAAATACTGGTAACTTTTTACTTCGAGTTTTATCAAAAAATGTTATTAGAGTTATCGATAGAATTCTTCCGGGTGTTACTAGAACTCCTATTAGAACTACCGGAACTTTGAAAAAAATGCTTTCAGGACTTCGACGTTTTGTAAAAATACTTACACAGAAATGGGCGTAACTTCTTTACTTCCGGTCCTATCAAAAATTTTTATTAGAGTTATCGATAGAACTCGCCGGGGTGTTACTAGAACTCTTATTAGAACTACCGGAACTTAAAAAAATTAAAAAGATATTTTTTTCTGGCTAATAAAAACAATATTTTTTTGAAAATCTTTATTTTTGTTAGAGTTCTAGTAGCACCCCGGCGAGTTCTATCAAAAAGTGTAATGACATTTTTCAGTAAGTATGACTGAAAAAGAGTTATAGTGGTATTTATCCGAGGAAAATGTGAAGTTAGCACCCCAAATCTTCGATCCACATTTTTTTCTCTTAAATACATAGAACTATTTTTAAAAATAGCAAGGAACATTAGAACTCTTTGGGGTGCAACGGCAACTCTTGAAAAAAATAACATTTTTTGAAGTTGTGGTGCTAACTTCACAGGGGTGAGTATTTGACGGGAATTTCTTGTTCGCCTCTAGAATAACTGAGCCACTAGAGCGCTCAAATTAAACAAGTTTCTAGTGCATTATAAATATACATTACTATTGTGTCCCGTTTCTGATGTTTACCCTGTATCTGTTAGATCTCGTGTTCACCAATCATAAAGCCTGAG
>OW679195.1:135148216-135578570 GCA_940337035.1 Agriotes lineatus | reverse complement strand
TCTTCGACCCGCCGAGGCAGAGTGATTTTTTCTGGCCCTCGTTCTTCTATTTACACGGCCCGAACCCCGTGGTAGCTGCCTGCCTCGCTGTTGAGTGGCTGTGAGAGGGGATGAACGCGTCTTCTCGTTCACGTATTTTTAAGGCGGGGAGAAAACAACCGTGCTGCCGCAGAATTTCTTATGAGCAATGAGGTAATTAATTAGCGCTTTGCTTTTAGCAGCACTGCCTCGCTTGCACAAAGACTTGAATGTTGAGTCTAAACACGATGATGTTCGACCAATATTTCCCTGTGCTTAATTACTCATCTGCGGCCTTTGCATTTGTAAAACCTACTCGCTGTAAAATTGTCTACTGCAGGTATTCAACTTTCTATTTTAAAAACCCCTTCAGCTATAGCTAACCGATTTTATCTCGGCTCGTATTCGAGGTGCGGTTTAAGAGTCATATATATTATTTAACAATTTGGTGTGACAGAAAACTGTTATTTAGTAAATTACAGAGTCCTTGATGCGCGCGATCCAAATTAATTAGCGCGATCGGTGCCTCTTTATTTAATTTTTCCGTCTTCCAATAAGTGCGTTTTTTGGTGCACGGCTTAATTAATTTTAAATATATTGCTTGCCTGCTAAAAATCAACGACTTTCTTAGCGACCGTTGGCGATCTTTTTTGAGTGAAATTCGCATGTGAGTTAAATTTATGCATCCAGAATATTTTCTAAGCTGTCCCAAATCTCTGTTTTCTTAATACAAAATGAATTACGTCGGCCGCTCGGGGGCGCCGGCCCGCCGTATGCATAGGTTTTGAAGTTTTTAATCGGGGCGCGCTCTGCTGTCTTAAGTGTTCGATAATATCCATAGTGTCTAATGGATAGCTTGATTTTTCCCCTTTCCAACGAATTCAAATACGACCTGTTTTGGACCAGTGGTATATTTTTTATTACGCTTTTTAAATTAGCGGGGCTCTGTAAATGAAATTTTAATATTTCTTACGGCCGTTGTGCAGGCGTGGCTCGAGGCGGTCAACTTCATCCGTCCTTTGTACTTGCGAATTTATGACCCGGTGCTGACCACATATGGGCCGTTGCGCCGCCGCCGTGTGAATTTTTTTCGCTCGAAGTTTGTACTAACTTTCTATGTAGTTAATGCTTATGAGATTCGTGCGCTCGTGTGTTGACAAACATCTCACGCGCGTATAATGACCTATTTTTCTTACTTATAATACAGTGTACTACAGTATGATCGAAAACTTTTATCCTTTAGAGGCTTTGGAGTTATTTTGTTAAAAAAAAGTTGGCAGTCGTGGTAGTAAAAGTCATATTGTAACTTTATATCTGTCAGCTTAAGATTATATCAGGAATGTCATTTTAACAAATATTATTGTTGAATACATACAAATGTTAGTAACAAAAACAACTACAGCTGATCAAAATGATTTCCTGCATTTTTAAGGCCACTAGATGAACACACTAAAGTGTAAGTTACTGCCATTAGTGATTTTTTATATCTATTCTTGTCGCACAATTTTCTTCAAAATGGGGATAACACAATCTAAAGTCACGGCCTGCTGAATTGTGTGACAAACGTTACTGGCGTTTGTCGCACAATTCAGAGTGACAATAAGCGACATAACCTAACACATTCCTGACTACAGCAGTGCTATTACACCAAAAAGAAAATCCCCAAAAACTAGTGTCTTCCCTGTTGCACTTGGGAAATTTGTGTTTGTTATCTTTGTCTCAGAATTTTATCACATTCTCAAGCGAGGAATGGAATGGGCGGTACCTTACACTTTAGTGTATTAATCTAGTGATCTTATGCATTTTCCATACACAGCAACACCTAGTGTTCGGTATTACAAATCCTCTAAAAATTAAGTGTATCTGTCAAAATTGTATGGTTATATTATAAAGTACCTTTACTCATCACTGGCAACATAAATTCAATTTTAAAAAAATCCACAGCACTCTAGAGGTTAAAAGTTTTAGATCATACGGTATTTCATGCGCTGATATTGACAATGTAGATAATTGCTTCAAAATGAGTGTGTCTAGATAAAGAACAAACAAAAAGATAGTATCATTGCTTATGAGGGTAAACTTTTGACAAATGCTTAAAAATTTAAAATAAAATTTTTGGATAATTATAAGATCACTGTAAAAGGAAGTTGTGTGTATCACAGCAGATTTTTTACACACCTCATAAAGTTTAAGGAATAAGCCGAAGGTAAATTGTTTCAACCATTTTTATGCTGAAAGAGACTAAAAAATTTCAACGTCTTTTCAAACTGAAAACTCACTAAAAATCATGTTATAGGTACGTGTTCATTGTTTTAAACGAAACTTTATTAAACGTAAACAGGGAGATACATACCCTATATTCACTTATTTTATAAATACCCATTGCGTAATGTTTAAACTGTTAAAAAAGTGTTGGATAAAAAACTTAGCTTGTTAATATTTTAAACATTTAGCTTAAATTAAAAGCTGGAGAGCCATAAAGAACACGCAATAATTTTACATAATGGTTAGAAGCAATAGTACTCTAATAAATAGGGGAGCCAGGTTCACCATTTTCTCGTGACAAGTTCTTCCGAACCATATCCAGTAGTCGAGCTGGGGCGAAAAGTAGGTTACAAAGGGATACTCAAGAAAAACAACGGCTAGTGACCAACATCGACAATATATTTATTCACAACGACTACTTTAAAACACCAGGTGCATGAATGCAAAATGAACACAGAATTCAAATTATTAATATGAAATTACTGAGGTATGCCTCAAGGCCCTTTACTGTACATCATCTATACAAATGAACTCTCGGATATTACAGGTCATCATACAATTCTTTACGCTGATGATACTACCTTGATTTTTAGTGAGGAGGACTCCGAAGCAATGCTGATAAACGTGCAAAGGGCTTGCGACGTCCTCGACAGATACCTGCATTGCAATGCATTGTTTTCGGGAATAGGGTAGACAATGCTTTTGCTTTCTCTTACAATAATAACCATATTCAAAATACGGAACAAGTTTCTTTTCTCGGTGTAAAAATAGATAGAAGACTGGACTGGAGGGCGCACGTTGAGGGCTTGGCAATTAGTGTTTCTAAATATTGTTATGCCTTAAGAATTATAGCTGAGAGTGTTTGTGTAGATGCTGCTATCTCAGCTTATCATGCTTTTGTCTCGTCCAAGATAAGGTATGGTCTTATCTTTTGGGGTAACTCATCGGAAATGGGCAGAATCTTAATACTTCAAAAAAGGTGTATTTTTCGAATGAAACAACATGAAAGTTGTAAAGATGTATTTATTGGTAAAAGGAATTTAACCTTAGTTTGTATGTACTTATTAGACTCCTTCATGTTTGTCTATAATAATAAGGCCCTCTTTGAAGATGCTATTAATAAACATTGTTATACAACTAGACATAAGGCTAACCTAGTAACTGAAAAATGCAATTTTAGTTATATCCAAAAAAATGTTTCCTATAAATAATAATAAACATTTATAGTAGTTTTACAGAGAGCGCACGAAGCCTGTCTGAAAGCCGAGTTAAAACTGTGATATTTAACTATTTAATCCAAAAGGCTTTTTATAATACAGGGGACTTCTATAATGACGCAGATAGGTGTGTTTTGGCTGTATTAAGATTTTTTTACAGCTGTGCAAGTACTTCATTTCTAGTTCTATGCAATCTATTGTCACAACTATGTTTTTTAAATGGTTTTTAAAATGTATTTTCGTATGGTTTGCACTTTTTAATCAACCCTCAAATGTTTGAATTAAAAAAGGGACGGTTGTATTGTAATGTTTTTTAGGAGAAATTGTGCTATATTGTAGAGCAATGTATTTTTTAAATTGTTTAATACGTTTTTTTGTAATGTTAGTGTATTTTTAACTTGTATTTTAACATTGTTCTACACCTTTTTGTTTCCCCTTGTGAATAAATAAACAGTTATATATCTATCTATCTATCTATTATGGGATACGGAAAGTTCGTTCCCCACATTTCGTTCCCCACATTTCGTACCCCACATTTCGTTCCGGGGATATTTCGTCTCCCCACATCTCGTACCCGGAAACTTGGTTTCCGAGCGAGCTCAATTTGTTTCCTAGATTACAATGTGTTGAAAAACAAGTGCAGCGATCGGAATACAGTTAGAAAATTAAAGATATTTCAATTAATTTATATTATAATAACAAAATAAATTGCATTTATTAAAAATTACGGTTTAATCCAAGTACGTATCTTTCTGACATTTTTTTATAGGGCCCTAATTTCTCATTCTGAACAACTTCTCTTTGTAATATTTTGCCGTATCATGAACAAAAAGGGCAGTTTACCTGAAAAGCAAATATTTTTTGCTTAACTGTCCAGGCCGACTTGTTTTTGAAAAACTGAAAATTTTCTTAAACTTCTCTACAAACCAAGCAGAAAATATAATTCCTATAACATTTTTATGTAAACCAAACAGCATATGCTCTTTGGTAAAACTAAAAATAAAATTTAGTTCCCTCTTGTAAACTCAATCCGGGGACTTACTGTATATAGTTCTTATCAGTTTATTATAATAAATAAATTAATTAAAATATCTTTCATTTTCCAACTGGAATGCAGTACTCGTTTTTCAACACCGTCTAATCTAGGAGACAAATTGAGCTCGCTCGGGAACGAAGTTTCCGGGTACGAGATGTGGGGAGACGAAATATCCCCGGAACGAAATGTGGGGTACGAAATGTGGAGAACGAAATGTGGGGAACGAACTTTCCGCAAACCATCTATTATAACGGTTAGGATGCACGTATATGCGGAACATTAAATTAAGAGATTTGGTTTGATAAAAGCGCACGGAACCGATTCAGCTAAGTCAAAACCTTAATTGAAGTGAGCTCCATCAGAAAAGATATTGATATTAAAAAGATATTAAAAGAATTATAAAGAGATATTAAGATATGGCGTCTCTATTTATATGGCTAAGTGCTCAATATTAAGTTTATATATTTATCATCTTCCTCTGTAGTTAGGTACATATATTGTTTTTCTACCAACGATAATCTTTTTAAGGTGTTCCTAGCAGTCTCACTTTTGATGGTAGTGGATCTCTTGTTTTAGCAAGACTATCGTTAGTCATAGTAATTACATCCGCAGTCCACTCATTTTGTAGAAACGTTAAGATACGCCAATGATAAATCTTGCTAAAGATCAACCAGGGTCGTGGATGTCTTGTTCTGAACGTATTTTATACAGGCGAAATGACAGATGCGACAAATGCATCGCTGTAAACTCAAGACATGCACGGCCCTTGTTGATCTTTAGCAAAATTTAGCATTTATATTTCCCTATGTTCCGCATTCCATCAGATACCCTGTACCGTGTTTTCATGTTGGAAGTTTGCAAGGATATTTTTGTTACTGCATTGAATGCCCTAATATTCCCTGCGTGCCATTGTTGCATGCACGGAAGTATTTTTGCTTCCGCATTGTAACAAGGTAAGGTCGTAGCATTGGTATCTGGCATAAACTTACGCTCAGTTACAAGGAGAGAGTTCGAACAAGAAATGGTGTACTGCAGAGTTATTTACGTCAGGTACCACATGACGACTCTAGAAGAAAAATGAACACCTTAGCTTCGCCATGAACAGGTAATATTCCAGCACTAACTGAAAACTAAGTGGTGACCTAATTAGAATCCTTAGTGGGGAAAATCTATCAGTACCTGCAGATAAAAAGTGTAAGAAAACAAATGCAGACTTAGCCAACAATAATTGTTAGTTGCTTTTCTACATTGCCTTGCTGGCTTACCGTGTCAGATGAAATATTACATTCTGTGATCGCTTATCACTTATCTGTAGGAAATAATATTGATGTAAATAAAATCAATTATTTATTACTTAGTAATCCTTCCAGTTAATATAGTCAGTTAGAAAATTATGCTGAATTAGCTGTTAAGTGATCAGATGTTTACCACGCAACAGCTCTATTAAAAATACCCCTGAAGCAGCTGACAGTCCAACGATCCACCACTGAAAAACACATTGTAGGTGGTTCACACTTAGAGTGACTTCTGCACTTTCATCTTCGGCAATAAAATTCGTTTCGACGGCATCCAAAAAAATCTTTTCTTGCAGCCCACTTTCTGTAATCCTCCCGATTAATGTGTTTAGAGTGTTCATGAAATAATGACCTTTCTTCATGCAAACAACAACTTCAATACCCAATAGTTTTTTTGAATCTATTTGATATACTTTATTTTTCACGCTTTGGTGGATTACTAAGTCCTTTGTCCCAATCGGGGTGCTACAATTGCGATAGCGTATAACTGTCCAGAAATGATCAGATACATTGACTTTTTCTGTGAAGATAAACTTCTTTTTCAGTTGAAGCCACCAACTGTCGTTTATTTCTAATTTTGCTGCAAAGGGCATTACAAGTATACCCAGCTCTGATTCTGCTAATTCTTCATCGCTTTCCATTAATTTTTCGTATGTTGGGAGAGTTAATGCACTAATGAGTTTTCCTTGAAAAGCTGAACAGAACAGAATACAATAGAATAAATATAATATCCAAATAAAACGAAGAGTATTTCTTACAGGCAATATGTTTGTACCACTATTAAATGTGTAAGAGAACAAGACTAAAGCGTGCCTTGAAAGCGGCCTTAAAAGATCTTGTTCGATATCAAAGTGTGCTATTAACCAACTTATGGGAATGACTACTAAGAACGTTGTTAGCATACAGCACAATACGGTTTTTGTATAGATAGAAAGAATTATATGAGCTTTGTGAATTTTAGAGGGTTTTGCAATTACCCAAATAATTTGATCTTGACAAAACATGTCGCTGAGGTCATAGTCTGCAAGAAATTGAGTAGCTCGGACTGCTCGTGGCGTTACCCTTATATCTTGGCGATGCTCAAAAAGGGATTCTTCTTCAGTAACAACAACAGACACGTCGGTTTTAAGAATACTAACAACGATATCCAATGTTTTTAAAAGCAGTGCAAAAACGCTTTCTGCTCGTAAATCTCTATTTAACGGAAATTGGTTTATTATCCTTATAGGGCAACCGTTAAGACTTGGGATAGTATTGTTGAATTTAATTCTTGTTTCACTATCACAGCGTTGTTTGCTATATACATTTGCTGTTTTAAGACAATTTCCCTTGGTAGCAAATGGATCTGATGTGTACAAATAAATCTCTTTATTGTTGCCCCCTGCAAGGAGTATGACATTGATAATTCCAAATTCCCAGAACGTTTCAAACGCGTTCCTTAAATTTGGCTCATAGGGCGTGATAATTAAGAAATTTCCGCGAGGGCTTTTCATTTCATTCCAAATACCACTCTCTGTAATCTGTGCTATGGTAGCAAACGTATTGGTATGATTTTTGATAAAAATCACAAAATTGTTGTAAGAGTTTAACTTTCCGTTAATAGCCCTGCCAGATGTGCCCAAAATTTTAGGATTTGGAACGTGGTTGGTTATTGCAAAGTCATCATTTTCTTCAGAAATAAAATAGATTGTTTCATCCGGCAAATAACATCTTAGAATTATGATTACAATGCAGTCTAGCTGTTTTTTACTAAGTTCTGTAGTGCTGTGCACATTTATTAAACTAAACAATATTAAATATGCATATAACAGGTTCATATTTTGTTGTTCTATAATTAGTTTTCAGGCAACAGAGTTTTTTTTTTTTTTTTTTTTTTTTTTTATTCACACAAAAAGGTATTTCGGCATCACAGACCACTAATACCTTGATACATTAATAGTATTTACAATCACAGTTTCATCTAAATTATTAAGTTAAAATAGAGCTTACAGTTTGTTAAGTAGACTGGTATGTATAAGGTAGCTTACTATATTTTTAATGTTTCCGGGTTCGTTTGCGAGTGCTTCTTTTAGGGTAGGTGGTATCTTATTTTTCTCCCTTTGTGCTGTGTACTCCCTGCAGTCGATTATAATATGTTGGACTGTTATCCGTGTATTGCAAGTGGCACATGTTGGGGTTTCGGTTTTTTGCATTAGGTGGCTGTGTGTTAAGCGTGTGTGGCCTATTCTCAGTCTCGTTAATGTTACTTGGATTTTTCTGCTTTCTATTGTGTGCCATCTTATAGTTTCTTCTTTTATTTTTCTTAGGTGGTTGTTATTTGGAGGGGTGTTCTTCCACTTATTCTGCCACTGTTTCTTTATTTTAGCTTTGATTTCGCTCTTAACGTCATTTACTGGTATGTCTATTTGCTGTATATGTTCAGTAGTTGCCTCTTTTGCAGCTTTGTCCACTTCTTCATTGCTTCTTATCCCAACATGCGATGGTATCCAAACAATTCCTATTTGTTTTCCGGTTTCTAGGGCTTCGTTGATGTTTTCTTGAATGGATTGTATACTATGTTCCTTGGCATATATATCGAGCAAGCTGTGTACTACACTAAGAGAGTCGGTACATATGACAAATTTATGTTTTTCTGAACTATTTATAAATTCTGTAGCTTTCTTGATGCTGTAAGCTTCTGCCGTGAATATGCTACATGATGGTGGTAGTTGATATTTATACTTGTCATTTCCTGTTACTACAGCTGCGCCGGTACGACCGTTGTGCCGAGATCCGTCGGTATATATGAAATTGTATTCTTTATATCTTTCTCTAATACTGTAGAAATATTTTCGGTAGAGCTCTGGTGGTGTTTGGGATTTGGGGTATTTTGTGAGGGATAAAATAATTTTTGGGCGTCGGAGTAACCATGGAGGATGTGTGTGCATGGATATTTTTTGAGTGTTTGGAAGCGTGAATTGAATTTCGTTTAAGTATGTTTTTATAGTTCTTTGTAAAGGTGTTGTATCTGGTATTTGGTGGTTATTTGTGAATATTTTATCATATGCTGGATTATTTGGGTTACTAGAGAGTTTGGTTATGTAGTTTATTGTTAATTGTTTTCTTCGGTCGTCTAGAGATAGTTCTCCCGCTTCTACTAAAATACTGTCAACAGGGCTTGTTCGGTATGCACCGGTAGCTATTCTTAGGGCAGTGTTGTGTATGGAATTTAGTAATTTTAATTTCGAAGGTTTTGCCGTTGAATATGCCATGCACGCATAGTCAAGTTTTGACCTGATGAGGGCTCTGTACACGTTGATTATGTTATCTCTATGTGCTCCCCAGTTCAGATGCCCCAACGTCTTAATGATGTTTAGTTTTAATGAACATTCTTTCTTGAGATTTAGTAGGTGCGGAACCCAAGTCATTTTGGTATCTAATGTTACTCCTAAAAATTTTATTGAGGTAGAGAATGTGATTTGACTGTTGTTTATTTTTAGTATTGGATGTTCGTGATGCCTTCTAAGTCTGCAGAAGTGTATGGCTTGTGTTTTTGTTTCTGAAAACCGCAACCCTGTGGTGGCTGACCATTCTTCTAAGTTTTTAATTGAATTTTGTAGTTTTTCTTTTATCGTGTTTATGTTTTTCCCTTTGTAGTAAATCACTAAATCATCTGCGAATAGTGATAGTTTAGTGTTGTTCGAAACATTTTCTTTTAGTTTGTTCATTGCAATTAAGAAAAGCGTTACACTTAGTACTTCACCTTGCGGTACTCCGTTATATTGTTTCTTTTCATGTGATAGACAGCCATTTATTTTTACTTTAAACTTCCTATTTTCGAGAAAATTGTTGATGTATTTTATGATGTTCCCGTTTAGTTTGTATTCTGTTAGCGTTTTGAGGATATAGTGTTTCCATGCTGAGTCATAGGCTTTGTGGATGTCGAAAAATATTGCAATTAAGTGTTGTTTATTTTTGAACGATTTTTGTACTTCTGTTTGTAGTGCAATAATCTGGTCTATAGTGGATTTTCCTTCCCTAAACCCACACTGTTCATTTATTATAATATTATTGGTTTCTAGCGTCCAGCATAGCCTACGGTTGACCATCTTTTGTAGTATTTTGCTCATACAGTTTGCGAGAGCTATTGGCCTGTAGTTAGATGGATTTGTTTTGTCCTTATGTGGTTTAGGTACTGGGATTACAGTTACTTCTCTCCATTTATCTGGGTATACATTTTTGATCCATATGATATTATAGATTCTTAGTAGATGCTGTAGTGAAGTTTTGGATAAATTTGTTATCATTTCGTATGGGATTCCGTCAGGTCCAGGGCTACTCTTTCTTTTCATGTTTCTTAAAGCATGTTCTAGTTCGTCGAGAGTAAATGGCTTATTTATTGGTAGGTGTGTTGAACTTTCTGTCTCTATGCGTTCTTTTTCTGTTTCCATTTTTTTTTGTAGAAATTCCTTGGTATAACATAAGTCACTGGAGTTTTCTTCAAACTTATTGGCCAGTGTATCTGCTATTTCTTGGGTGTTTGTAATAATTTTATTTTCTGAGTTTAGCATTGTTATTTGTTGTAGTGGCTTTTCTCCTTTGATTGCTCTTATCTTGGTCCAAACTGTATGAGACGGTGTATTGGCTGTAATTGTGGAAATAAATTTTTCCCAGGATTCCTTTTTGCTTTGTACAATTGCTCTTCTTAATATAGCTTGCGTTCGTTTCAAGTTTATTAGGTTTTCTTGGTTTCTGTTTCTTCTGTAGCTGTACAGTGCCCTTTTGTTTTCTTTAATAGCTTCCTCGCATTTGCTGCTCCACCAGGGTACTACCTTCTTAATTTTCAGAATCTTTTTGCTTCCAAAGGTTTCATTTGCTGCTTTTGTGATGCACTGTGTGAATTGGTCCACTATGTAGTTTATGTCAGTATTTTCGGTGAAATTGCTGCTTTCTATAATTGCACGTTTGGAGTACATTTCCCAGCCTGTGTCCTTTAATTTCCATTTGGCGTAAATAGGGTGGGGTTGGGTGGTGTCTTCTACGTTAACTTGAGCATGTATTTTTATGGGAAAATGATCGCTATTGTATAGGCATTGTAACACTTGCCATGTGAATTTGTGTCCGATTTGGGGTTCACATATTGTTATGTCTATACAGGAGAAATTTCCTGTTCGGCTACAAAAGTGGGTACTTGATCCATCGTTTAATAGTATTAAGTCATTTTTATTTATTGCGTTTTCAATCATTTTTCCTCTTTTGTCTGTAGTATTTGATCCCCATACGTGGTTGTGCCCATTAATATCTCCTGCTATTATGTACGGTCTTGGTAGTTGGTTCAGTAATCCTTTTATTTCGCTTTCTTCAATATTGACATTTGGGGGTAAATATATAGAACAAATGGTTATCTTCATAGGTGTAAGTAATTGAATTGCAACGGCTTCTATTGTTGTATTGATGGCTATTTGGTTGGCGCAATTTTCGTTATTACATAAAATTGCTACTCCGCCACTGGCGTTAGCTGTATTAATTCGATCTTTTCTGAATGCCGTAAAATTTCTTAAATTAACGTTTTGTGTAGTTTTTAAACGTGTTTCTTGGATGCAGATAACTTTTGGATTGTGTTCTGATATGAGTTTTTTTATCTCGCCAAGGTGTGCAAAGTAGCCGTTGCAGTTCCATTGTAAGATCATTCTACGAGCGATTCTCTACTGGACGTTAGAAGTAGCGATTCTTGACTAGAGAAAACTGCTGTACCCAGTTCAGTTTGAAGTTGTTTTTTAATTTTGTTGCTTACTTTGGAGAATTTAGTTTTTATTGCTCTTGTGTTCAGTTTCGGGTATAACTCATACATCATTTCTATTAAGGCGTGGGTGTTTGGTGTGTACTCTCTGGCAACTGATAGTGGGTCGGGATTTCCGTATGTATTTTCAATGAAATCTTTGAAATCCTCAAATTTTAAAATGTATTTTTTCTTGTTTATTTCCATTTCTTCTCGAATAGGCACCAGTTGTTTCTCGAGCGTTTCTTTTTCGTTGTGTGTTGTCGTTTTAATTTTTTTAATGATAGGTTTAGTTGTTATTTGATTATTGCTTGTTGTTGCTTCGGTTGTGTTTTTTGTTTCTGTTTTGTTTTCGTCATTAGATGTCGTATTTTCTGTTTCTGATGTAAAGTGTGATGCTGTCCTTTTTGTTGGAGTGGTATTTAGTAGGACCATCTGTGTCGTCGTCGTGTTTTCACATTGATTGCTGTTGTGTCCTGGTTTTTTGCATATAAAGCATGTAATGCTATCTTCATTTATAAATATTCTGTAGTCAACACCTTCATAGGGAATTAGTAGGCTTTCTGGGGCGGTTTCCTTTTCGTTAGGTGAAACGTACACTTGTCTCCTGAAACTTAAGACATGTGCATACTCTGTTTCTTGCATGCCAACTCTAAGAAAATTTATAGGAGATACTAGTTGCAGTCCAATATGTTTTAGGCGGTCTTCTATAATGAAATGCGGTATCGAAGGACACACATTTGACAGTATCAGTCTTTTTGCTGGTGTGATCAAACGGCGTATGCTAATTTCCTTGTTATCTATCTGTGTCGTTTTGTGATTTTTTATTACGTGGTCGACTATCTCTTTGTTTTGAAGGTATATACATATGCGGTTGTTAGATATCCTTGAGGCGAATAAAACGTTTTTGGGGCCTACTATGTTACCTATGTTAACAATATAATCTTTTATTTTTAATCCCTCTATCGAATTCATCAGTATTGCTTGTTCTTTGCTGGGGAAAGTAAATTTGGTTTGTTTTTGCACTGCATTTGCAAAGGTTTGATTTTGTTGTGGAACATCTGCGCTCGATTTGTTATCTGGTGCTTGCATGTTTGACATTGGTTGTTGCATTTTTAGAATGTAGGGAGCCGCTGTAGTCAGCGGTACCTTTTGTATAATTATTCTGTAGTTTTTGAGAAGTTTTGTATTTTACGGTAGGGTAGAGGTTAATTGGATTAGGAAATTTGGTGAATATTTATAATTTTTTAGGATTAAGCTCTACCTTGCTTATCTTCCGGTCGCCTCCCAGTGGTTGCTCCCGTCGTCCGTGTCACTAGATTTGTTGATTTGCTGCACAGCATTGAGCACACACGTGTTGACGGTACCAAAACTGAATTGCGAATGGAACAGAGTTTTTGAGCGTTAACTACATAGCCCTCCTCACATCTTTTGTTACGCAACAGCAGGTAAATGGTTGAAGTACGCTATGCCTTACATGCAAACATTAAGCGTAGCCATAAAAGGTATATATTTATCTCTTACTAATTATATAGCGATTACAGTTTAGGATCTAAGTAGTAAGCTGAAAATGGGTTTTTTTCAATTTCCACTTCCTAAAGGAGGCTATTATTTGACACTCTTCATTTGTCTAAGGTTATGTTATTATTGAATACAATGCAATAACAATTACATTGTACACTGTTGTGAAAACTTTTTATTCAGTTAGTAAGTTTTCAATTTAAAACAATGAATGAAATGATACTGACGTTTTTAATCTTTTTTTGCACAAATATGAGGTAGTGGACAAACTTATGCATAAAACTGCTTCTTTTTAGACTTGTGAGAATTAATTAATTTGTCTTCGTTTCATTCTTTAAACATTCTCATTCGCGTAAAAACGTGGAACTTTAGATACTCGTTGTATGAATAACTGTTAAGTGTATTTTAAGTAATTGCAAAGAATATAGATAGGGGAAGAAGGACAGCGTTATGGGCTATAACGTATATGCTGTGATTTGGGTTGCATAACTATTACTTGGTTAAATATATCATTTTTTGTTCGAAAATGCCGCTGGGAGCTCCTAGCGTCAAAGTGCTTACCTTATCAGTGGCATTCAGCATGTAAATGCGTCATTAGCATTCTTGAGCTATAACAGTGTTGCAAGAACTTTCTCTCTACAATTCCAATAGTTTTACAATGGTTGTTCCTACCCGAAATAAACTTGTATTCTGCCAAAGAATATTTAAGTAGTTTGATTCTGCTTACATCTAAGTTAAGTTAGTTACAAAGAATATTAAATATAGGTGTATATTCTTTGGTTTGTTTTGTTATTATTTAAAACATTTGTTGTCAATCGGATGAACTGGTACCAAGTAAAATAAAGGTTTTATAAGTTTCACATGCAACACTTTTAAACATTTAATAGGTAGCTAGGTACCTATAAAAATTACATAAGAGGTTTCTAATATAATTTCAACAAAAAGTTCACCGATGAGCGCAAGATTATACGGAATACGGATTGTCCCCACTTTATTCTCACAAAATTCTATAATGAATATAGAATTAGCTATGTACAAATAATGAAAAAAAAAAACATTAATAAACAATATATGGATTTTATTTAAAAATTTTAATACGAGAGGAAATTATTGTTCAAGTAATGTTGACGATTAATATAGTTTACAGTGATCTATTTTAAAAAGCAAATAAAAACAAAAATTATATTGTATCTTGTGAAGTTGATACGTATAGAGTACAGTACGGCTACTAAAACAGTACGCCTTGAATATCTCATTTACTTGATGCATTAAAAAATATCTATTTAGGCACATTTAAGTTGGCGATCTCTCTATGTATAGTCTCAGCAAAGAATAAGACAATATTATTCGAACATTTATTATCGACATTAAATTATCTTTCAGAAATGTATGCAAAAATTTAATTTGGTGATTAGGGATCTGACCCAAGTCCTGTACAATCTGTTATTAAAAAAAATGAATCGGGGCGGTTTTCACAGAAAACTCACAATTATTTAATAATTTATACTCTAGTTTAAATTACTGCACTTTAAACGTAAATTAAAGTAGAAACGAAAAAGAACTTATGTGGTTAAGGAGCTGCAAACTAATCGAGGGTTGGGGTTCAATACCCAACAATATACCTTTTTTTAACAAATTATCTGTTTTCTTTATTTACCTTGGGGTTAAGTGGTAGAACAGTATGCTAATTCGATTAGCACGCCTGAACTTTGCCCCTTTGAGCAACTTATGTATTCATAATTCAAGTATATTGTAAAATAACAATTTCATTTATTTTTGCTCAATAAACGACATTTATTATTATTATTATTATACTTAAGTCGCTCAAAAATTATGCCAAATAGCTATTTTTAAATAAATTATTATTACTTGCATTTGACATAATTTTTGGGCGATATAAATAATAATTTGTTAATAAAGAGTTAGGTACCTATTGTTAGGGATTGAACCCCAATTTGCCCCAACCTTTTACGGGTTGAATTACTTTTTTTTTAAAGGCAGATTATAGGAAATTTGAGTCAGATCCATTAACGCCAGTTTCAATTAAAATATTTTGAAATAAAGATATACATTTCTTACTCTGGCCAATTTCAATGATCTATTAAATAAATGAGATTTTCAAGGTGTAAATATTACATACAATAAAACAATATAATATACAAAGTTACAAAGAATAGGAAGTACGCAAATATATCTGTAAGCATATAAACGTACATTTTTTAAGCTTTAAACATTACTTAAATGTTGTATTTTTTTGTTGCGTGTACCAGACTGGTTTGTAGTCCTTAAATCTTGCAATAGCCATTTCAACGTTTTATGGAGTTTGCACGTAATTAAATGATTAATTAAAAACAGTTTATGAGAGTAACATGTGTCTTGCTCGTTAAGCCACCCTGGTACTAAAATTTTCACTTTATTTACACTATATGCTAATAATGTTTTCTTAAAACTTACACACGACTTACTATTTTTAAAATAATATTCAAAATGTTCAAGTAACATTGTAACTATTTTTATTAAAATACTTGAAGGTTTTTTTAGGTAAATAACACAGTCGCCCGCACCATAGTCTTTTTGCTGTAAAAACAGTTCATTATGATGCACTACAGAGTCACGGCTGCACATATTTTGACACTGATCACAATTAAAACGTAAAAGCGTTTTATAAATGACATAACCAGCTACATATACCGTCGCACAAGATTCTAATGTGGCTTCTTGATTTGGTTGTGTTGAAACTTCTATTACCTCACTGAGTAAACTGAGGTCACCATCTTCTGCTAATTCAGTTTGTTCAGCAACTGTATATGGTATGTCCTCAACATATCCCATGACGTCTTTTTCTGGCACTTCAACATTCGCCATGTTGACAACAGCATCTTCATCAACTTCGCAGTTGGAGCTCTCTGTAGGATGCTGCAATTTAACCAGCATGTTGAACTGTAGTGCTTGGCGGAAAGATTTTACTGTGGGGTTCGAAGAATTGCCTCCCCTATACCTCAGGACCGCGAAAAGACTTTCTAGAGGATCTTGGTTTAGTCTGCTGGTCAGGAGGAAATGATACCCTTCTTGTTTTAAGTCTTCCCATAGCTCCATAACTGACTGCATGGTTAAAATAAGTCCCTTAAAACAATAAACACCTTGGTTCACCTTGTTATTAGATGTATATGTTTGTCAAGTCTTAACCCACTGCAAATACTCTTTCAAATTATTTTCAGTACGCGGTACGTTGACGGATAGAGCACATGCATATGGGTTACGGTCTTTCAGCATTCGACTGTTTAAGCAATCAAATAAATAGTTAATTTTCTGTACGAATTCTGCAGTATCCAGAGCGCTGGTGCTTTTTAACTCGCCCGTTCCAACAGCAGTTCTTATCGTAGCACTCATGGTGTTGGAAAACACTTGCGTTGCAAATTTAACCCTCATTCGCTGGAAAGTATTGGGGTAGATGTGGGCATCCGTGATTTTTACAGCTGCTCGAACAGTACAAGAAGATTTATCTATTTTGTATGCCTCTTCGATATCTTTCCAAGAAACTTTCTTGCCCTCCACGTAAAAATCCTTTGATAGAAGATTATTCCGTACGCTTTTTATCAAGTGCGGTACGTCATATATTGCAAAAATTTTTGCGTCGCAGACAAAAAAATACGGCTGTTCTGCAGTAACTCCTAGATTTAAAAATGCAGCTCTATTTGTAGCAGCTTGGTCACTAGTAACATCACGCACTTTAAGTCCTATTCTTTGTAACTCTTCGATGTTTTTAATAATGAGGGAAGATAGCTCTCCATGTTTAATGGTACCTGAAGAAACATAAAAGCTGACAGGAATCTTCCATTTGTGAATAAGTCCTCTTGCCATAAACACTAGTGCATGACTAGCGATTTTGCTTTTCCGTCCAAGATGTCCTAAATCTTCGAAACCTTCAATCATATCTTGGCGTGGATTATATTCTAGACCTTTCTTTAAATACATTTCGTCAAGTAATACGACACACTGTTTTTCATCATCGGTCATGCTGTTAACTTTAACAGCCAGTTTTTTCATTAGTTCCGTACTGGTGCCTGTATTAAGTTGGTTTAACCGTAACCATGAAACTATTGTAGATTTGGAGGGCATAGTAAATTTTAATTTTTCTCTCATAAAAAGTAGAGGGCTGGAGATGTGTGGTACATATTTAAGGTCAATTCTTTTTCAGCTTCTGTCCAAGGTTGTTTAGATTTGTGAGAAAGTTGCATATTTACAAAGACGCGAACGGTTTTTGGTTTCAAGCCCAGTGCATCTAAATTAGCCCCCTTTCGTGCACATTGCTTCTTCATACGGTAAATTTGTGAATTTTTTGCCGCCACTTGTCTTCGCAGTTTTGCAATTTTTTGATGTAGCACAGCAGAACTACGGCGCTTTCTTGTTTTGGTAGGTGTTGGCATTTCTAACATGGCCTGTTGAAATATGGTTTTTAAAAATAAAACATACTAATAACAGAAAAGATTTTCATGCTATAGGCTCCATTAAAATGCTTTACAAGCTCATTGTTTTGCCTACATATTTCTACACAATTTATCAGAGAATTCAAAACGTCAATAATTTTTCTGTATTTCATGAAACTGCCAACTTTTGTTCATTTTGTGTTATTGAATAAAAACTCCTAAAGAAGTGAAAATTGATCACCCTGTATACTTACTGCTTGGGATTTAGTTTTGATTTAATTAATAAAACTTTAAAAGAAATTTTAACTAATTATACCTTATTTAATTAGTACCTACACGAAGATCGAGCAACAAATTTGGGGAAACTATAAGATTTAAGCCCCTATAATCGGACATCGTGTTAACCTACTATCGATGGAAAATTAAAAATTTTTATTATACAGTGTGGTGATAAAGTTCTACACAAAATTAATAATTTTGTTATTTAATGTTTTTTGGGAAAACCCTGACACGTCAATTTTATTCTTTAAAAAGTGGACATGGCACCGTCCATAGACTTTCCCATACTGGAAATTGTTCATATTTTCTTTTGCATTTAACAGTATAGTTGTTTTCCTCAAAACGGCTGCTTGAGCGCTATCGTAAAACCCCGCCTCCTAACATGGTTAGGTGAAATTTTCGAAGTCCCTGAAAATCATATTTTGTATGGCATAAAAATTCGATTTTTTTATTTTCTGATTCTTTGAAGCAAAATAGTAACGACAATTAGAATAAACAATAAATTTTTCAAAAATAGAAGGGTGAGGGAGGCTTTTGTTTCTGCGCTATGACGTCATTATTAATTTTTTCAAATGGCAATCCCATTTTCCCCCCTTATGTTGATAGATCTCGCCAGTTAAATGGTGATATAAAAAATTAGTACCCCACATAACAATTTTTTGAGAAAAATACATATAAAGTTCAAAAAATTCAGATTTTTTTTTAATTAAAATAAAGCACCACATCTGTTTCCTTAGAAACGTTAAATTGTTGACTTTGACACATTTGTGAAACAGTGGTAAATGTTTTAAAATCAAAATTAGGTAGTTTTTGTCATAGCTCTTATTTTTATTAAAAATTAATTCTGAATTGTTTGAACTTCATGTGTATTTTTCTCAAAACAATTGTTACCTACGAGGGGCACTAATTTTTTTACATCATCATTTAACTGGTGAGGAGATCTATCAAAATAAGGGGGAAAATTGAGTCTTTTTAAAAAATAAAATGACGTGTTTCGGGGTTTTCCCAAAAAACATTAAATAAGAAAATAATGAATTTTGTGCGGGACGTTATCACCACACTGTATACAGAACGGGCATTTTTAAAGGAACTAACCTGTATCATAGACGAATCCGGTATGGTATCTGCATCTAATTGCATAGGCGAAGCAATATGATCTTCATCCAAATGAAAAGAGCCCGAACTAGACGTCGCTTTACCATAGACCCTTGGCATGATCTCTTTTTTAAATGCGAGTTCTTTGGGCGACACTGGCGATGTTGCGTGGTCAGGTTGCATGGCAGTTTTGTAATTTAAGGGAACAGCATTATGACTCAGCCTATTTTTTCTTGAATTCATAAACTGCTTTTCGGAAAAATGCATGGCACACACAGTTCTTTCACGTAATTGTTCTTCAGATAACGTGAAAAGCTGTGGATTGCCACAATTAATCAACCACAAATCGCGTCTTTCTTTTTCTATAGGAAAACGAAAAAAGCTTAAATCGCAGTCGGTTCTGCGATTTCGCTTACATTCAAAATATACGCACGAATTAACCATGATTAAGATTAAGCGTTCGAGTGATCAATTTCGGAAAAGGAAACGTCAAAAGAGTATACGACAACACTGAAGACAAACTTCAGCACAACTGAATGTGAATTTCCAGAAGAAATTCTTATAAGCTGTCCTGTTAATTAGCCTAAGGAATAGGACACGTCTTATCAGGAAAGCACATCAGTAAGGAACGATGCTAATGAAGAATTAATCGAAAGTAGGTAACGACCTATGACTATTGACTTATTTACGATAGAACTGACCGAAAAACCTATTTTCATAAAACGTAAAACATTTGCCAAACTTTAATATTTGTGAAAAGAATATCAAATAAAAGTCACTAATAATAACTTTTGAGCATCTGATTAAACTTTGAGTAGTTAGTAGCTTATTATTTCTTATTGCAGTATATTTAGAAAGTTTTCACTGCAAATTGTCTTTTGTTTTGTTACATAGCAACCAGAGCACACTATTCATTTGTTTTTACAACTAACACAGTCAAGGCACACTAGATTAAAAAGTGTTTTATAAAATATTTTGAAAGTTTGTGAAAATAAGTATGTGAAACTATACATGAATGAAAAGGGAAAAAAATAAGCTTTCCAATGATGCAAAATTTTGATATCCATTCCATTTAAAAAAATGTAAGTTTGGGCTGTACCTCGAAAATTACGAATCGGAAAAATATTAAAGTAAGCCTATTCTGTAGAGCTTACAATTCCCTACAAGCTCTTTTTTGAAAATTGAAATTATATGAAATAATAAAAAAGTTATGCATGGTTGAAAAAATCGACCAGTTTCAGTTTTTCGATTATAACAAGTAGGCTATGCGTTTTTTTCGGAAAAACAGAAGTGTCAATAAATTGGCCTCATAAATGTGCACCTTTTTCCCCATTTGACCGAAGTTGTATCTCTTACCGTTTCCGAGATGCCAATGGTGGCACCTCGAAAATTACTCCACTCTGTATAAAATCTTGTGTATATTTTGAGCGCAAAATCAAATTGCCAATTTCGCTCTTATACAAATAGCTGTTAAAATCATAACTCTGTAACTTCCTTGCAATCTGGCAACGCTGAGACGCGTTCTTGGGAAAAATGCGACAGGGATCTGTAAATGCGTCCCCGACCGTAGCCGTGAACGAGTTCATTAGTACTGGCGGCGGCTGCTTGAGGGCCAGGCAAGAACTGAGGAGCTTTTAAATAATACGCTAATAACCCATAAGGCTGTCCTTCTTCCCCTATCTATATTCTTTGATAGAACTAAACAAAAAAGAAGAGTCGAAAGCATTCGCTCGCACAAAGAACACCTCCGAGCCGAACATCTAAGCAGACTTAAGAATCAAGGGAAGACCTTCCAATGTTTTAGCCCAGATCCTGCTAGTGGGCACTTTCTGTATGAGGTACACCAGATTTGCTGATTGGAGATTTGTGCACAAAGTATGTTTTACCTAGTGCCACTTAGAGCCAATCAACGATGGAAAGGTGGACCGAAAAACTGCAGGAGATGTAACCACGATCTCGAAACTCTGCTTCACGTGCTCCAACATTGCATAACCAACTCTGCGGCAATGCAATGACGGCATAATGCAATTGTGGCTCGAATAGAGGCAGCAGCTCAAGGAAAGGGATACGAGATAATAAGCGAAAACCAGCAACCAATACCGGACATTCAGCTACGGCCCGACCTAATAATAAAGAAAAATTATGCCATCCACATCATCGATGTCACCGTTCCCTTCAAAAATGGGTGCACTGCCTTTGAACAGACAAGGGTGGCTAAACAGCACAAATACGAACCCATTAAGCAAAGGCTCGAGAACACTGACGATATAATATGAATTGAACCCATTATTGTCGGTGCCTTGGGATCATGGGACAAAAAGAATGATCAATTCGTAAGCCTACCAGGATCTAGAAGGTACACTTACGATCATTGAAAATGAACAGGGTTATGCATGTCAAATTGACTTAACAGACGTTTTTGCAATTGCCTGCAACGTTATTTTATTATTACGATGGGTAGAGAGTTAGGACAACACGATTCTACTTTAGAGACGAGGGGAATTCAAAAAACCTAAATCAACTATTGTAATGTTGGTTGCATAGCCGTGTTCATTTTCAATGATTCTTTGTGTACATCAAAGCTATGGAAAGGCTATGCATCAGTGACACCATTAACTGGTCTAGGGACATATTCACAGAACATTTAACCGGACAAAGACAGTATTAATTGTGCAACGAATAACTATAAATATAATTTCAGGTGCAATACAAACTAAAAATTACAAAGACAAGTACCACTAACATTATTGACACAATCATTTACAAAAACTCACTGTAGCCTGACTCATACATGTATTTATTTAATCATAAGTTACAACATTTTGTATACAGTCAGACCTCGCCGTTCGCGGGGGTTACGTTCCAGAAGAATGCCGCAAAGCGCAAAACCGCGATGCACAAGTAAACACATAAATGATAAAAACGGGGTTAGGTTCCATTAACTAGATTTATTTATACTATGCAACCTCAAAAAACTAAAACTTTTCTGTGTTTTTTGTATGGCAAATCTAAAGCAGAAACTTTACGCTTTGACGACATGGTTTTCCGTGTTTTAAAAATTAAAGTCAATTGAATTTTCGGCAGAAACGCTCAAGAAGGCAGTCAAGTTTGAACTAAAATTCCATATGTAACATAAGTCTGCCACTTGAATCTAGAGCTCGAATGTCCATTTGTTTATTCAAGTTATAATTTTACAATTTATTTCTGGTCCAATTTGGTAATAAGAGATTCAAAGAAATAAGCTCGATAAGTATGTTTACAAGTTCGTGATAGATAATGTTATTTAGGTGTTCATGACATAAACTGCATACGTCTGCTTTATTTACTTACGGCCGGTCTTATGAAGGTCACTAACCTGACGTTAACTTTAAATCGCTGTTAAAATAAACAAAAGCTCATCAAAACGTTGGCACTTATGACATATTATTCATTAGTAAACACATTTTTATGCGCTTCTGTTTATTTTAACAGCGAATTAAAATTAACGTCAGATTAGTGGCCTTCATAAGACCGGCCGTTAGTGTGTGAAAGTAAATATCCGCAAACGGCAAAGAAAAGGGAGCACAAAAGTTCCCCGCGTAAAATCAAATCAGCGAACCGCAAAGCCCCGAACGGCGAGGTCTGACTGTATAAATGTAGATATTATTTTGAAAATAAATTTGTTGTTATTAGCTTAATATTTTATACGACCCGTGTACCCCTCATCCTTACTTACCTTTGAAGGCTTACACTTCACCGACTAGCTCAAGATACGGTTTCTTATCAGGGTTTAACAATTGTGGGATTTTTAGTTCGTTTCACTTTCATATAAAGGTAAAAGTTCATTAATCAGAAGAAATGGGCGCCATAACTTTATTTAAAAAGTTTTAAATTCAATAAGTTTACAAAGGTTACGTATTCTTTCTAACAGTCCACAAATAAATTGTTATGCATTAGAGGCTTATACCGTTCTAATTTTAATACACATTATGTAATTATTTAGCAAGTTTTATTCTTCTCTGACAAGTTAGAATTTGTTCTAATAAAACGTTAGGATTAATGAATCTATCAGTATCTAGGAGATTTCTTATACCTATTTAATTAATAACCTCCGGTTCGTAAGATGAAAATATAAAGAGCTCTCTATACCCTCGTATTTCTCTTTCCTAGGTCTTAATTACGATTAATGATCGGTATTTAGTTTAATTGGTATCATTCCATGTAGTATAAGAAAGGTCCTTTATGAAAAAAAAACTTATTATTTGACAAGTGACCCAAAAACCAACTTGACAGTCACAGAACGATTTAATCTCACTTCAGGCCACATCACCTGGTAAGTAACTATTGTTTTTACTTGAAACTAATCTGTTATTGAATATTCTTAAGACTTACGCCCTAATTTAATTATATTTAAGCTGTGACGCGGGTTTAAGTCTAACTAACGATATTAAACCCTTTCAGGACTAACATACGGTTAATGCAGAGAACCCTTGAACCTGGACCTCTCCATCTGCCAACATTAACTATGAAGAACTCCTCATTGAACCAAAGAAGTTGCCCTTGACTGGTGAGTGATCTCCTAACTGGTTATAGATTTCTAATTGCGTCCTCTCTTTTCCTTATCGCTCGTAACTTATCGACACACTTCTCCATGGCGAATATACAACTGACCAGAACTGGCGTCAAATGAAAAAGACCGACGAGCTGGTAGTCAAAGAGGAAGCCCTAAGAGCTGGTGGTCAAAGAGGTGACACTAAGAGCTGAATCAAGGAAAACCCTCTATTACGATTTGTATGTATTAGTTTGCCGTCTACCTACCAGTTATACAATAACTGCCCTTTTCAGAAAGAAAATGTTTGTGGAATTTATCCTATCTGCCTGAAAAATTATTATGTTTTAATACTATGCTGTATGAGTTAAATAAAGGCTTACTATTGTCTGCTTGTATCCTTTCTAAGCTAGGATTTTCAATTTGCTTCGCTTCTGCATAGAGAAGCGCCCTTTTGCTTTCTCAATTAAACAGGAAGTAATAATTTTTGTTATTTATTGTTCTTTTATTAACGTAACCATGGGCCTTCTAAATTAAATTTCAAAAAGGGTAGGCAACCCCTCCTACTGGTCTTGCGCTTAAAGTTGCCTATCTATTAGGATTAATTAATATTGAACGATATTCCTGTAGAAGCTACGATATGTACTGCTACACCCGCATGCGGGTCCAGTATATTAAACTGATTTTTGGAACTCGACGGAGGTTAAGGGCTTGCGGGTTTACCCACTACTTTACGAAAGCACTGTATAAATACAGCATAAATTGCATCGTATAATAGTACTTTATGTAACTAGTCCTCAAACGTCCTCATCTTCATATTACGGACTCGGCTGCGCTTCGCTCCGCCTCGTCCGGAAACATTACGACTCGTCCCCTAAAGCCATTTGAGGACGTGTTGCATACAACTTTTTTTTGTATTAGCTCTCCAAACATTATAATATGAAGTTTCAATTACCATTAACGCGGCATTATATTAGGAGGCCGCGCGAAAATGTATTTTTTCTACGGTCACCTCTAAAACTGACTATTAAGCGCTCACTGTCAATGCGAAAAGTTAGCGATTCACACATTTTTTCCCTAGTAACCATTTTAGCATCGCAACCACGTAAACAATGTCTTAATGAAATAATCGCGTCACTTCATTTTACTTTACGCATCGCCATGGCTAACCTGATTATTAATTTAATTCGTCATTTTTTTGGAACTGGCTAAAATTATTGACAATTGCATCACGGCGCGCCCATCCTCACGCAACAGTTTTATTGAGTTTGTGAGTTTTTGTGAAGTTGAAGATGGAATCTGAAGATAATTGCACCCCGCCTGAAGTATTTGAAGCGGCCCAGACAGCAACCAATGAGTTGTTGCTGGCCAAATCGTGCGGCCTTTATGAACGACGGTACAACGACTTCATCAAATGGTGTGAATTGAAATTTTAATTATTCAACAATTTTGTCATTTATTTAGGACCGTAGAAAAAATTTTGTATGTATTTCGAGTGTAAAGAGCCATTTTGGTATTCGGTTGTTTTTTCGCGCCTCGCTACCGCTCGGCACGAAATCCGCATCCTCATACCAAAATGGCTCTCTTTACACACTAAATACATAAATATCTATTAATTCCCATTGTTTTGCACCATATACAGGCTGTGTTTTAAGTCGAACGTATGGCTTCTGGAGGTAAGTTGTAACATAAAAAGAAGTCTAAAACTACTCTAAGGTTTTTCTCTCAGATTTAAGGGAAAGTTTTGCGAGATGTTGCATTTTTAGTGTAACAGCAGGTGAGTAATAAAAGCTTTGAAATTAGCTAACAGAATTTTATCTACGACCACTACTAAAAGTAGGCCTTTTAGCGCTAGCTTGTTTCACTAAAAGTGACGTTTTATAGTTTACCGTGTTTAAAGAAATCAGCTGTTTACTTTTAGCACATGTGCTAAAAGTGAAGCGAGGTTCAAAACTACAATTTCGAACTGCAAGTGAAGTTGTAAAGCTATTCTAGTTGCTTCTTGCGTTACAGGTAAAGCGTTTTTGAAATAATTAAAGCGTTATGTAATGAATACAGTCATATGTGGAGTATCAATAATTACATTTCGTAACTCACCTTGACAGCACGGGCGTGGCCAAACAATCGCCAGCGGCGTAGGCTACTATTCATTATGACGCAGCGTCGCAGATGCGAACCTTTCTTAAATCGATATTTATGGATTAATAACGGTAAAATTAAGGTCGTAGATAAAATATTGTATGCAACGCGTGCTAAAAATCGTTTATGGGCGAGACATGTTATGAAACTCAGCCTTCGGCTTCGTTTCATAATTTTCATGTCTCGCGCATAAAAGTCGACTTTTAGCACTTGTTGCATAAATAGCTATTATCTATTCCAGTGGAATAAGTAACTCATTATGCCGAAACGGCTAGGGGACGAAACGGCTGGGGGCGAAACGGTCGGGGGCAAAACGTCCGTACCCCTGAAACTTCATATATAAGCTTTGTGTACTATATAGATGCGACAACAAGCTTTTGAAGAAAATCGCATAACCAGAAGTATGGTGTTTACTCTTGTAATTTTTTCAATTTTTTCAAAAACGGCTCTAACGTTTTTTTTCGAACTTTACATTTTTAATGTGTATTGATGTGCGATAGGTGATTTTCCAGTTACCTCTAAAATGGGTTTCTTTTGTTTTTTTTTCCTATTTTAAGTAGAACATCCGGTACATTATTACATTTTTGAATTCAGCTTAAAATTTTAGAGAAAATCGTACGACACTCATTAATGACCAATAGAAAAGTTAGTTCACGAGCCGTATCCAAGACAACAACAAAATTTCTTGGAAATTTTTTGTAGGTAGACATTACTTCTTTTTAGGGTTTGTGTCGTTACGATTTTCTTACCGAATCTGCATTCGAGCATTAATTCATATCTGGAAATTATTTTTCGTGCCTTCAACCACGTCCTAATTTGCCCTCGCGTCCCGCTCGGGCAAATTAATACGACGTTGTTGGCACGCACTCAAAAAAATTTCCGGAAAGAATTAATGCTCTTATGAGATTATATGTGAAAATTTGTCTCTTGCACCAATGATTATTTTGTACCGTTTTTGTAGAATTTGTCATTTTTTAAAATTTTTGACAAATGCTTAAAAATTAAAAATCAAATTTTTGACTAATTATAAGATCACTGTAAAAGGAAGTCGTGTGCTTGTATCACACCATATTTTTATATTACAATGTACACTTGGTTTCATTGAAATTGACTACACCTAAAAAGTCAAGTGGTCGCCTTTTAAACTTTTTAAGTGATGCTTTACCAGAATCCATTTTTTAATTTTGATTTTAAAGGAAGTGAGACTTCTACAAAGTTTTATTTTAGTAGGAATAATGTTACATCATTTTATCTACATCAGTGTAGTTATAGACTCTTAACCAAATTAATTTTAGTGCGGTAATGAATATTTTGGCAATCGAACTCGTTTCGTTAAGAGCCTCATAATCAAAACATGGATCAATGAAGCAAATGTAAATAATAATTTTTGTAAGACCTCTAAAGGAATTAAGTGACAGTTTGCAGCACCACCCTAACCAATTATGCCATACATAAAAGCAGACTGCATTAAGGCGAAATAGATACATTTAATTGTAACCTTTTTCATTAGATTGCGAATTAATTTAAATGTATACGTATATAGTTTTTCTAACTTGACTAACAATTTCTTGGATGTTTTGTCCATTTCAGTTGTGAATTTATACCGTGTGTCCCAAAAGTCTGGAATAAATTCAGTATTTCCTAAGATGTAAATTTCTGGCTAAAACGCTCGGACCCGTCGATTTTTATTTTTATTTGAGCATTTTTTGAAATAAAATGCATACATACAGGGTGTCCCGTGTATGAGGTGTGGCGTTATCGATGTTTTTTTTTTTAATAAAAACCCCCTTTTTTTATTACGGAATCTGAAAGAACGCATCTTTTTACTTATGGTAAGGTAATTTTTGGGTATAGGTCACATTACCAAAAATTAAGAAAAAAAATTAAATTTGCAAAATACTAAATTTGATTTTACGCTTTTATCAATGGCAGCAAAATGAATAAAAAACATATCGGTCGTCTTAGTTACTGTCAGGCAGACAACGGTGCACAATTTGTACATTTAATTTAGTTGTTTTAGAAATTACTAAACTTAGTATTTTGGAATTTTAAATGTTTTTCTTAATTTTTGATTATCTGATCTATACTCAAAAATCAGCTTACCGTAAGTAAAAAGATGCGTTCTTTCAGATTCAGTAATAAAAAAAGGGGGTTTTTATTTAAAAAAAACATCGATAACGCCATATCTCATACACATTTTATTTCAAAAAATGCTCAAATAAAAATAGAAATCGACGGGTCCGAGCGTTTTAGGCGGAAACGTACATATTAGGAAATATTGAATTTATTCCAGACTTTTGGGACACACGGTATAAATTCTTAGGTATTTAATGTAGGGAACAGAAAAAATTGAATTATTACAACAGTTGACTTTATTAATTTTTAAATATTTTACTGAATGAACGAGTGTTAATTGCCTTAAAGAAAAATATATAAATTTGGTTTTTGTTAAGTTTAAGAAATCAACGCACTTAATGTTATTTAGGTGTTCATGACATAAACTGCATACGTCTGCTTTATTTACTTACGGCCGGTCTTATGAAGGTCACTAACCTGACGTTAACTTTAAATCGCTGTTAAAATAAACAAAAGCTCATCAAAACGTTGGCACTTATGACATATTATTCATTAGTAAACACATTTTTATGCGCTTCTGTTTATTTTAACAGCGAATTAAAATTAACGTCAGATTAGTGGCCTTCATAAGACCGGCCGTTAGTGTGTGAAAGTAAATATCCGCAAACGGCAAAGAAAAGGGAGCACAAAAGTTCCCCGCGTAAAATCAAATCAGCGAACCGCAAAGCCCCGAACGGCGAGGTCTGACTGTATAAATGTAGATATTATTTTGAAAATAAATTTGTTGTTATTAGCTTAATATTTTATACGACCCGTGTACCCCTCATCCTTACTTACCTTTGAAGGCTTACACTTCACCGACTAGCTCAAGATACGGTTTCTTATCAGGGTTTAACAATTGTGGGATTTTTAGTTCGTTTCACTTTCATATAAAGGTAAAAGTTCATTAATCAGAAGAAATGGGCGCCATAACTTTATTTAAAAAGTTTTAAATTCAATAAGTTTACAAAGGTTACGTATTCTTTCTAACAGTCCACAAATAAATTGTTATGCATTAGAGGCTTATACCGTTCTAATTTTAATACACATTATGTAATTATTTAGCAAGTTTTATTCTTCTCTGACAAGTTAGAATTTGTTCTAATAAAACGTTAGGATTAATGAATCTATCAGTATCTAGGAGATTTCTTATACCTATTTAATTAATAACCTCCGGTTCGTAAGATGAAAATATAAAGAGCTCTCTATACCCTCGTATTTCTCTTTCCTAGGTCTTAATTACGATTAATGATCGGTATTTAGTTTAATTGGTATCATTCCATGTAGTATAAGAAAGGTCCTTTATGAAAAAAAAACTTATTATTTGACAAGTGACCCAAAAACCAACTTGACAGTCACAGAACGATTTAATCTCACTTCAGGCCACATCACCTGGTAAGTAACTATTGTTTTTACTTGAAACTAATCTGTTATTGAATATTCTTAAGACTTACGCCCTAATTTAATTATATTTAAGCTGTGACGCGGGTTTAAGTCTAACTAACGATATTAAACCCTTTCAGGACTAACATACGGTTAATGCAGAGAACCCTTGAACCTGGACCTCTCCATCTGCCAACATTAACTATGAAGAACTCCTCATTGAACCAAAGAAGTTGCCCTTGACTGGTGAGTGATCTCCTAACTGGTTATAGATTTCTAATTGCGTCCTCTCTTTTCCTTATCGCTCGTAACTTATCGACACACTTCTCCATGGCGAATATACAACTGACCAGAACTGGCGTCAAATGAAAAAGACCGACGAGCTGGTAGTCAAAGAGGAAGCCCTAAGAGCTGGTGGTCAAAGAGGTGACACTAAGAGCTGAATCAAGGAAAACCCTCTATTACGATTTGTATGTATTAGTTTGCCGTCTACCTACCAGTTATACAATAACTGCCCTTTTCAGAAAGAAAATGTTTGTGGAATTTATCCTATCTGCCTGAAAAATTATTATGTTTTAATACTATGCTGTATGAGTTAAATAAAGGCTTACTATTGTCTGCTTGTATCCTTTCTAAGCTAGGATTTTCAATTTGCTTCGCTTCTGCATAGAGAAGCGCCCTTTTGCTTTCTCAATTAAACAGGAAGTAATAATTTTTGTTATTTATTGTTCTTTTATTAACGTAACCATGGGCCTTCTAAATTAAATTTCAAAAAGGGTAGGCAACCCCTCCTACTGGTCTTGCGCTTAAAGTTGCCTATCTATTAGGATTAATTAATATTGAACGATATTCCTGTAGAAGCTACGATATGTACTGCTACACCCGCATGCGGGTCCAGTATATTAAACTGATTTTTGGAACTCGACGGAGGTTAAGGGCTTGCGGGTTTACCCACTACTTTACGAAAGCACTGTATAAATACAGCATAAATTGCATCGTATAATAGTACTTTATGTAACTAGTCCTCAAACGTCCTCATCTTCATATTACGGACTCGGCTGCGCTTCGCTCCGCCTCGTCCGGAAACATTACGACTCGTCCCCTAAAGCCATTTGAGGACGTGTTGCATACAACTTTTTTTTGTATTAGCTCTCCAAACATTATAATATGAAGTTTCAATTACCATTAACGCGGCATTATATTAGGAGGCCGCGCGAAAATGTATTTTTTCTACGGTCACCTCTAAAACTGACTATTAAGCGCTCACTGTCAATGCGAAAAGTTAGCGATTCACACATTTTTTCCCTAGTAACCATTTTAGCATCGCAACCACGGAAAGAATTAATGCTCTTATGAGATTATATGTGAAAATTTGTCTCTTGCACCAATGATTATTTTGTACCGTTTTTGTAGAATTTGTCATTTTTTAAAATTTTTGACAAATGCTTAAAAATTAAAAATCAAATTTTTGACTAATTATAAGATCACTGTAAAAGGAAGTCGTGTGCTTGTATCACACCATATTTTTATATTACAATGTACACTTGGTTTCATTGAAATTGACTACACCTAAAAAGTCAAGTGGTCGCCTTTTAAACTTTTTAAGTGATGCTTTACCAGAATCCATTTTTTAATTTTGATTTTAAAGGAAGTGAGACTTCTACAAAGTTTTATTTTAGTAGGAATAATGTTACATCATTTTATCTACATCAGTGTAGTTATAGACTCTTAACCAAATTAATTTTAGTGCGGTAATGAATATTTTGGCAATCGAACTCGTTTCGTTAAGAGCCTCATAATCAAAACATGGATCAATGAAGCAAATGTAAATAATAATTTTTGTAAGACCTCTAAAGGAATTAAGTGACAGTTTGCAGCACCACCCTAACCAATTATGCCATACATAAAAGCAGACTGCATTAAGGCGAAATAGATACATTTAATTGTAACCTTTTTCATTAGATTGCGAATTAATTTAAATGTATACGTATATAGTTTTTCTAACTTGACTAACAATTTCTTGGATGTTTTGTCCATTTCAGTTGTGAATTTATACCGTGTGTCCCAAAAGTCTGGAATAAATTCAGTATTTCCTAAGATGTAAATTTCTGGCTAAAACGCTCGGACCCGTCGATTTTTATTTTTATTTGAGCATTTTTTGAAATAAAATGCATACATACAGGGTGTCCCGTGTATGAGGTGTGGCGTTATCGATGTTTTTTTTTTTAATAAAAACCCCCTTTTTTTATTACGGAATCTGAAAGAACGCATCTTTTTACTTATGGTAAGGTAATTTTTGGGTATAGGTCACATTACCAAAAATTAAGAAAAAAAATTAAATTTGCAAAATACTAAATTTGATTTTACGCTTTTATCAATGGCAGCAAAATGAATAAAAAACATA
This sequence comes from Agriotes lineatus, assembly GCA_940337035.1. Classification (NCBI taxonomy): domain Eukaryota; kingdom Metazoa; phylum Arthropoda; class Insecta; order Coleoptera; family Elateridae; genus Agriotes; species Agriotes lineatus. Next base: position 135,547,090 of record OW679195.1, on the reverse strand, counting down.
TCGGTCGTCTTAGTTACTGTCAGGCAGACAACGGTGCACAATTTGTACATTTAATTTAGTTGTTTTAGAAATTACTAAACTTAGTATTTTGGAATTTTAAATGTTTTTCTTAATTTTTGATTATCTGATCTATACTCAAAAATCAGCTTACCGTAAGTAAAAAGATGCGTTCTTTCAGATTCAGTAATAAAAAAAGGGGGTTTTTATTTAAAAAAAACATCGATAACGCCATATCTCATACACATTTTATTTCAAAAAATGCTCAAATAAAAATAGAAATCGACGGGTCCGAGCGTTTTAGGCGGAAACGTACATATTAGGAAATATTGAATTTATTCCAGACTTTTGGGACACACGGTATAAATTCTTAGGTATTTAATGTAGGGAACAGAAAAAATTGAATTATTACAACAGTTGACTTTATTAATTTTTAAATATTTTACTGAATGAACGAGTGTTAATTGCCTTAAAGAAAAATATATAAATTTGGTTTTTGTTAAGTTTAAGAAATCAACGCACTTAATTTTTACATTATCAAAGCCATGCCCTCTTCCACCTTCTGCACCAGATCAGTACAGCTTAATGCCTTAAACAAAACAGCAGTAACATAAGACAACGAGAAGAGCCCATCAATTTCCTTCTTAGGAAGATCATTTATGTAGACTAAGAATAAAATTGGCCCAAAATAGTACCTTGAGGAACTCCTATTTTTACTTCCATTTTGTCACTCATATCAGAACCAACATGAACAGTTTGCATTCTGTTAGTTAGATACAATTTGATCAATACTCTCCAGTTTACAATAGAGAACTTAATTGTTAACAGTATAGTCTTTTGCGAGATCCAGAAGAACTGCCAATGTTTTTTTTGTTTTTATGCCACCATTCACAGTTGAGCACCAAATTAACTGTGCTCTACTCAGAACCACAGACCTAAAAGGTAGAGTAACAAGGTCAATACATCACGAAGACACACACCTCACGCAGTGGTTGCTACGCAAGCACGAAAGGTACTTTCCAACTTTGACACCCGAAACTGGGCCAGGTTGAGCATTGCACCGCTAGATGCTAAAGCGTATAAAGTACCAGCCTCTACACCGCAAGGTAAAATGAGGTTATCGATAATAGATACATACATACATCTAGAGATCTAGACTGTCGCGTAAACATTTTGTTACTTGAAATAAGACATCATTGGTACATACTGATTTTATTACGAAAACCATATTGATTGGTTACTAAAACGTTAAATTTCTCAAAAAGCGACGTGAACCTAATCTCTCTCGATTTAAATACAGGTATGATAAAAAATAGCAGAAAATTTATTATATAAAAACATACATTTATGATAAGAACTAGTGACTTATAACAAGCTGTTTTCTTTGGGCATATATTGGAAATACCATCAATCAATACCTGATGAACTGTTGATTTTTGACAAGTTAATATAATTTTGTATTTCATCTTCGGTAACAGGATATAAGTAAACAGAATTCAGATTATATGTTCTGAAACTTGTAATTAATGTCAGCTGAAATGTTATTGGCCATTTCAATGTCGACACTCTGATAATACTTGTTGAAGTGAATCGCATTATCTTTGTTATCTGCTAGTTCAATATTATGTTCATTAACTATGGCTCCTATTTCTTTATCGGTGTTACTATTGTAAACGTTAGTAGCTTCTCTAACAACTAACGATATATTTCTAAGGTTTTCTTGTGCAGAGTCTAATTTACGTTTAAAATAATAATTTGTTGTTATTCTTGTTAAATTTGTTAAATAATTGCGATAATTTTTGTATTGTTTAACAAGTACCTGATTTTCTGAATTTTTTAAGGCTAGTTTACTTAATCTATCTCTCATTCTTATTGACTGCAAAATTCCTTGAGTCAGGGTTTAATTTTTCTTAGTTTAGATACAGTGTGCGCCTTTGTTGAGTAAAAACACAACCACCAATAAAATTACAACTGTCTCTGTACAACACATTTTTGAACACGACTGTACCTTTAGAAACCATACGGTCGACTTAAGAAACAACCTATATATTTTAGGTGTTAAAATAACACTTTGTTTACAAGTATGAATGTACTGCTTACTAGTGTTGAATAAATTAAATTAGAAAGTAATTGTTACGTTGCTACAAAATGTGTACCTGTAGGCCTATACATAAATACATATACAGCCTGTTCAACAAAAAAGGTCCCGCCTTCTAGCTACTTTATTATTTATTTTAGACTCAATAAACCTGATATCAAATCAAATGGCACATAAAAACCTACATTTTAACACTATCAAAATTTTTTTATCTTCAATTGTTTCAGAGTGGTGACGTCACATGCAATTTTTTTAAATGACACTGTTTTTTTTACATTTTCTGGTAGAGGTTTTTTTTTCTCTTTTGAACAATATAAATATTTTATGCCCTTGCATAAGAAAATTTTCGAGAAAAATTAAAAAACTTTTTTATCGGTGGGAGGCCACCATACAAAACTATAAACAAAAGTGTAACTCAGAAAAACAAAACAATAAACACTTTAGATTATTCTGAAATCTGATAGTTAAAGCGTTTGGCTACTATTTGTTTTGTTTTTCTGAGTTACACTTTTGTTTACAGTTTTGTATCATGGCCTTCCACTGTGAAAAAGTTTTTGTAATTTTTCACGATTTTTTTTATGCAAGTGCATAAAATATTTATATTGTTGAAAAGAGAAAAAAAACCTCTACCAGAAAATGTAAAAAAATATATACAGTGTCATTTAAAAACATTGCATGTGACGTCACCACTCTGAAACAATTGAAGATAAAAATTTGTTGGTTGTGTTAAAATGTAGGTTTTTATGTGTCATTTGATTTGATATAAGGTTTATTGGGTCTAAAATAAATAATAAAGTAGCTAGAAGGCGGGGCCTTTTTTGTTGAACAGACTGTATACAAGTTTAAACAAAAATTATTAGTCACTATGCAAAGTGTTATCATCATTACCTGCTAGTGTTAGAATAGATGCATTGGTCCATTTTGCTTTGTAACTTTCTAGAAAGTACAATAGTGGGTGCAAATTAATACAAAAAAGCTGGAATTTTCATGATACTTTTAAATATTTCACCACACTACAAAATTTAAAATATTAAATACGAACGTTTGGGAAACAAAATAAACAACTAATGAATTATAAATTTATTTTTAGTTTATTAATTAGAAAAAACAACTTAATTTTAGTTTACTAGGTAGAAAAAATAACTTAGTTTCCTAATCCTAGAACGTCACAACAAGGTTTCAGGTTTCAGAGATTAGCTACAATTTTATCAATTAGTCCACAACGTTGCAATTTACACTTACACTAAATTCTTCAGTTGTTGTAAGAGATGGTGATCCTCGGGGGTTGGGACACCTACCGAGCGCGTCTCCAGGTGGCGGATAGGAGAACGGCCGAGGTCCTCCGGACTAAGGTTAGTGGTTAGCTAGTAGGGATATCCCGGGCCTAAACTCCTGTGTGATGGAACGAAAGCTGCCACCGCGGACCATCCCCCCTCTTCATTGAGTTGTGGCCGCTCAATGAACTTCACAGGGTTTTAGGTTACCCTCGTGTTTGTGCCGTGCGAGGCGACCCGTGTCGGTTGGATGAAGGGATCCTGGGGATTGAGCTGCCTCTGGGACGGTTTGGTTTCCTGGAGCGCAGTAACACATCTCTTTGGCCCTGATTTCACTTAGACGGGAGGTCGAGACTAACCCACCTCGATCAATCGGCTGTTCCGTCGGGTCAGACCGCCGGAAGGGTGAGCTCTTTGGGGGTGAAGGTGCATGCAGTGGGTCCTTGAGGTCCCTAGGGGTTCCGGTTTCTGATACCCTGGGGCTCGCCTAAAGGTGCCTGCTCGTGTGCAACTCATCTCTGGGAGCTATATCTCCTTAGTATCCTTGGCGTCGAAGTTCGGCGTCCCCTTGTTGGGCTCCGTGGTGGGTGGGGAGCTAGGGAGATGAATTTTTCTTTCAGCATGGATGATAAGAAGTTTGAAGAAACCGTACAGGGCGCGTCTTCGGATACCCCTCAAGCAGGACCGCAACAACAGCAGCAGCAAAATACAGAGGAGGAGCAACAGACTCTTCCAAAGAGGAAGAGGATCTCTGGTGCCGAACAGAAGCGCAGGAGGAAGGCTCGCTTAACCGCAGAGAACTCCGGCGCTACTGCCTCTACCTCCACCCAAAGGCTGGCTCCTGAAGCTAACCCTAAGGTGGCAGGTTCAGGCAAAATGAAGGATAGAAGTGGGAAGGGACGTGGGCCCTCCTCAACCACTACCAAGGGACTGGCTCCCAGAGCTAGCCCCAAGGCGGTTGGTTCCGGTAGGCCTACACCCTCCACAAGTAAAAGGACTAGATCGGATGGAAGCACGCCCTCCACCTCTAATCCGAAAAAGAAGGTCAAGCCAGACCAAAAGGTAACCGAAAGGACAGGTGGCTACAAAGAGGCCCTTACAAGGCACCTCCGCGTGGCCATCGTGGATCTAAGGACCCCACTCGGTAAGATCACCCAGGTCCAAGCGGACCTAATAAAAGCCCAATTGCTGGTGGCTCTGGACAACCATATGTTCGCCCTAGCTGAAGGCCAAATTGCACCCACTTTTAAGGGCTGGCAGTACTCGGGAGAGATTCTTAGAATCACCTGCGAGGATGACCAGACCCTGAAGTGGCTAACAGAAGCAGTGTCAAACCTGCCCACTTTATGGGAGGGCGCCCGTCTCAATGTCGTCCAGGTGGATCGGCTGCCCAGGCTGGCGAAGGCAGCTCTGTGGATTCCAGGGAAACCTGAATCTACGGAGACTGTTACTCGCCGCCTGGCAGTGCAGAACCCCGGGATAGGTGTTCGGGACTGGCCCCTCTTCCACACAGCCGAAAAGGAGGACTTGGCAGACTCCTAGTTTTTGGGCTAAACCAAGAGGCTGAAACAGCAGTCAAAAGTAAAGGTAGTAAACTGCATTATCAGTTTACAACTTTAAAATTAAAAATTCAGAGGCCTGGAGATGCACCTCCAGACTCCAACCCCCCAGGGCAGGGTGCGTCTACGAATACCCCTAAACCCCTTGTTGTTGCAGACCAGGGTGCGTCCTCGGATACCCCTCCACCGCCAGAAGGAGAGCCGCTGCTACCGCAGCAGCCATCCGAAGGAGAAGCTTCACAACCCCCCACCCCCATGGATACTCTTGAGGAGGAGAGGGAGCTGATGAGTATGCTTCTAGGGTCCGGGTCGGACACCGAGGTCGAATAATTTATTGTCGACCTCATGTCCACCCAACCTGGACTAAACATTATACAAATTAACCTGCAACACTGTCGAGAGGCTGCTGTTACTCTACGCAGACAGCTCGACAGCCAGCAGGACACTGTTGCATTAATACAAGAGCCTTGGATTGTAAAATCAAAGATCTGTGGATTAATTAACCGTAATGGCACTGTTTTTACAGATAGCACCCATGAGAAACCAAGGACGTGCATCTACTGTCCCAAGCATTTACAAGCCTTTGCTTTGCCACACCTCTGTACGCGTGATATTACGGCGATACAGATGAGCTGCAGTATAAACGAAGGGAAGGAAGATGTAATTTTCGCATCGGTATACCTCCCCAGTGACTCAATTGACCCTCCACCTAGCGCGGATTTGATCGAATTGGTGAACTACTGTGAGAGAAACAACAAAAACTTAATTATTGGCTGTGATGCAAATGCTCACCACGTCTCGTGGGGTAGCAGTGGCATTAACACCCGAGGTAGGTTTTTACTTGAGTACCTAATAAGTACAAACTTAGAAATACTGAACCGTGGATGTGAACCAACTTTTGTCACAACGCGTAGCCAGACCGTGATTGATATCACTCTGGCCTCTTCAGATATTTCCAATAATATTGTGGGCTGGCAGGTATCACCTGTTGTGTCTATGTCAGACCACAGATGGCTTTGTTTCAAATTATCTGGAACTATAGCTCAACCAAAACAATATCGAAACCCTAGGCGGACTGACAGACTATCTTACAAGACAGATCTGGAAGCTCATCTGGCGGATTCGGTTTTCCCATAAAAGATTGATCAGGTAGAGGGCTTGCAAATCAGTGTGGATATCTTGCAGAACTCGATCCTACAATCTTACGAATCGTCATGCCCCTTGAAGATATCCAAAGCGAGTCGCACAACCTCCTGGTGGTGTCCAAAACTCGATAGGATGAAATCAACACTGGGAAAACTCTTTAACAAAGCAAAAAGAACTAGAATTACTAGTGACTGGGAGGTCTATAAAGACCAAAAACGTTTATACAAAAAAGAAATCCGCCAGAGACAGAGGGACTCTTGGAAAACGTTTTGCAGTTCCATAGAGACCACTGCCTCCGCGGCTCGGCTGAAGAAGATCCTTTCTAAGGATCCAAACCAACAGCCAGGCTGTCTCAAGCGAGGGGATGGTTCTTTTACAACCAAACCCGAAGAGACAGCGGAAGTGCTAATTCAAACACATTTTCCAGGCTGTATTGTCACCCCTGACAATGTATGGCCAAGACCCAACATTCCACCTCCCTCAGAGGAGGATTGGAATGTGGCAAACCAGGTCGTACGGGGTGACAAGGTAACCTGGGCTATAAACTCCTTTCTCCCCTTCAAGTCGCCAGGAGTGGACGGTATCTTTCCAGCCCTACTACAGTGGGGACTGGACCTGATGCTTGTTCACCTGGTGCGCATCTACCGGGCGTGTATCGCTTTTCGATATATACCGGAGAGCTGGAGAGAAGTGAAGGTAGTTTTTATACCTAAACCAGGGCGTACGGATTATACCCAGGCCAAATCGTATCGTCCCATTAGTCTCACATCCTTCTTACTAAAGACGCTTGAGAGACTTTGCGACAGAGAAATACGGGAAAGGATGCTGGCTTTACACCCATTGCACCTGAACCAACACGCCTATATCTCAGGGAGATCTACTGAATCGGCGCTACATGCTGTAGTGAACCGCATTGAGAGATCGCTAGACAATAAAATGTCCACTCTGGGAGTCTTCATTGATATTGAAGGAGCCTTTGACAAGGCTTCATTTGAGAGCATTAACTCTGCCTTACGCAGGCATGGTGTGGCACCCACTCTCTGTGAGTGGATAAAACGCATGCTTACGATGAGAGCAGTACAATTTAATATAGGAGGCAACTCCATTAGAGGTGTTGTGATGAAGGGCTGTCCGCAAGGGGGGGTTCTGTCTCCACTACTGTGGAATACAGTGGTAGACAGCCTTCTAAGCACACTCAATGATGCTGGATTCTATACTACTGGATATGCGGATGACATCGTCATCCTCATTACTGGCAAGTTCGAGGGCACGCTCTGTAACTTGATGCAGACAGCTCTTCGAATAACAGAAACATGGTGTAATGAACAGTCACTCTCTGTCAATCCTTCGAAGACAGAAATGGTACTTTTCACAAAAAAAAGGAAGGTGGGACCTTTACGTAGTCCTCTCCTATTCAACACTTCTCTCAGCTTTTCAGACAATGTCAAATACTTGGGAGTTATTTTTGACAGACAGCTGAATTGGGAGAAACATTTAAAAGTTAAAACTGAAAAAGCATGCATGGCATTCTGGCAGTGTCGCCGCGCTTTAGGTAAATCCTGGGGACTCTCTCCCCGAATTACCTTGTGGCTGTATACTGCCGTGATTAGGCCCATGCTATGTTATGGAGCACTTGTATGGTGGCCCAGGGTCAGACAGGCTACGGCAGCAAGTAAACTAGGACATGTGCAACGTCTTGCCTGTCTTAGTTCTACAGGTGCTATACGCTCAACCCCTACAGCCGCTTTAGAGGTGATCTTATGCCTTCCACCACTTGATCTTTTTGTGGAGGAAGTAGCCGTAAGGGCCGCCTTGAGGCTGCGCTACAAAGGGCTGTGGCACACAGCAGGCAAGGGAGGCAGGCATACCCGCATTCTGAATAAGGCCGTCGACAAGATCCCTCTTCTGGACGCCATGGTGGACTACCTCCCTCTGCAATATGCCTTCAATAGACAATTTAACGTTTATGAAAATGCCGGGTTTACCCAGCATATAGATATATCCATCTTTACTGATGGATCTAAAACAAAGCACGGAACAGGTGCCGGAGTTTTCTCTGACGATCTGAACCTCCGTCAAAGCATACCACTAGGCAAAATGGCCACTGTCTTTCAAGCGGAAGTAATTGGAATAATGCATGGTGCAAAAGCAATTCTTGAAAGGAAAATCGAGAATCAATGTATTGGTATCTTCAGTGACAGTAGAGCCGCTTTACTAGCCCTGGGCAGTTGCACAATTACCTCAGGTGTGGTATTGCAGTGCCGTGAAGCTCTCGAAGATATCTCAAAAAATAATGTTGTTTCTCTTGTATGGGTGAAAGGACATGACGGTAACTACGGCAATGAGGAGGCTGATGAGACTGCGAGACTGGCTTCCGGACAACCTCTCTGGGGGCCAGAACCCGTAGTCCCCATATCCCTTACAATATTAAGCTCTATGCTATATCAAGAAACCTTAAACAGCTTCATACGAAGATGGGTTAACATGCAAAGCTGTCGTCAAGCACGGGCTGCTATTACAGCGCCCTCGCCAAAGACAGCCAAATATTGCTTGCAACTGTCCCGAAGGAACCTTCGACTAGTCGTGGGTATCCTATCTGGACACTGCACTCTAAACCAACATATGCACAGGATGAGACTGGTGGACAGCCCAAACTGTCGCGGATGCAACGAGGATGACGAGACAGCAGAACACGTTCTGTGTCACTGTCCAGCTCTCGCAAGAGTCAGAGGATCCATGTTGGGGGACTTCTGGCCCGATATGGCCAGAATTAGCAACACTCCAGTTGCGGTCGTCCTTAAGTACATTCAAAAGATTGGATGGCTTGAGTGATACCCAACTTGGAGAGCTGCTGGGAGGTAGCACAATGGGCCCACCTAATGCGGCCTAAGTGCGTGTGAGGTAACTCACCCTCCATTTTTAATCCAGAATCCAGAGATGGTGATCAAAAATGGTAGGATCAAGTACCCTTAATGGTCAAACAAATATATTTTCTTTCCCAGTCCATTGGCAATAAAAGTTTCCTTAACTCTGATAGGGTAATGTTATGAATGTATGTTAATATGACACTTTCTACTAACATGGCTTTGCATTCTGTGATTGTTATTTAAAATATCACCTTTTGTTATGAAACATATCTTAAATTTTATTTTATAATACAAATTAATTCTATGCAAAAACAGATTTTCTTGGATCAATGGGTCGTGTTGGTTGACGTACTACTACTTCAACGTCATCATCTTCAGTATAACGGTACAATAAAAATATAGATCCACAACTAATTATTAATATGCTTCCACCACATATTCCCAAAATCTAAAAATAAAAAAACATGGTTATGTCATATTTTTACATAAAAACTTAAGGGTGTAATATAACGATGGTGTCTGAAATGGCGTTTTTAAATTATTCTTCGGCAATTGACGTTTGTACCGTATCACATTAGTTCCCCACCAAGGAGAGAATAATAAAGTAGGGCAGTCAAATGGTGCCAGTTTTCAAGAAATCAAAATATTTAAAAATAAATTAAAATGGAAAGATGTGAAAAACTGAAATAAAAGTTAAGAAGCTAATGGCTTGGGTGGAGAAGAAAGATTAAACTTCTTAGGAAGCGCTCAAAATTTCTTATGTTGATTTTTATGCACACTTGATGTCATACCATTGCGTCCCGCACATTACAACTCAAACGATCACGAGCTGATCCACCAGATTCTATTATAACTTGGTGAGAATGTTGTATATAGGTTTTAAAGATGTCCTCAAATAAAGAAATAGAAAGTATAGCGGTCTAGTGATCGAGGGAAACAGACCCTTTTTATTATGTTACACCTTGTATAATAACTACTAATGTTGTTATTAACGGATTACTGCTATCATATTTGCACTTTCTGCAAAACTTATTTATATTTAAACATCAATAATAATTAGGTGTACATTTATTTTTACTACTATTCATGTAGGTACCTAAAACAAACATAAGTTATAAAGTAATAATTAACTCACCATTGGTGTCCTCTGTACTGATGAGCTCAAGCTGCAGTTTGTTAGTGTTAATATTGATGAGATAATTGTAGCAAGGGATACACTTAAATTAACGAAAATATCCTAAAATAAATATTATTGCATTAACATATAATAATTTTTAATTTGTAACACTTTGCAATTTCACAAGTTTTGTTTAGTAACTTGAGCTGTGTTAAGAGTCATATTGTGCATTTTGTATTGAAAAATAAAAAGGAATGTTTTTATTAATATACATTAGTGATGGGCATAACCGGACAATTTTCATAACCGAATTATTTGCATTCGAATGATCAATAATTCGAATAAATTTTGGCTCTCTATTCGTTTCGATTAAGTTAGCCGGTTTGCCGGTTGGCGGTTCACCGTCATCTGCATCAACATCGTAACTTGCAGATAGCAGAGGAACTCAGTGGATATGAATGAAATATATCTGGTTACACCTTTATTGTTTTCGATTGCTGGCGATTTATAATCCTTTATCTAATAGACGTGTCTGTCCGAGACGCTGTTTTGTCTGTCTGGGACGCTGTTTCAGCAGCCAAACCGTAAGAGATAGAGAAAAAAGTTATTAAAGTTATATGTTTGGAACTAGCGGACCCTACAGACGTTGTCCTTCCCGCTACTTGCTATTAGCATACCCGACAGACGTCCTGCCCGGTGCCTGCTATTAGCGTACCCGACAGACGTTGTCCTGCCCGCTGCCTGCTATTAGCGGACCCGACAGACGTCCTGTCCGGTGCCTACTATTAGCGGACCCAACAGACGTTGTCCTACCCGCTACCTGCTATTAACGGGATCAGCAAACTTTTTTTCGATTTTCGAATTTTCGATGTTTTTTATTTTAAAACATATTGGGAGGTGGTGGGGGATGGTGAAATTTTGGGGTTATATGTTCTGATATGCGAGAAATCTTTAAAAAATTAAAACAAAGAAATTCGTCAAAAATTAAAAAAAGTCCTAGAATCCGATTGCAGCGCCACCTACCAAGTCCAATTGTGAATCTAAACCATCCAGGGCACGGCCTCCTGGATTAGTGCGAGACTAACGTCTCTACGCGGCCCGCCACATTTGCATAATTTTTGTGATTCTGAGGCCAACGTACTTTGGCGCCATCTGTTGTGTTTTTGATCAATTATCTGTAACGTAGGCGCGACTTTCTAGATTAATATTAATCCAGGAGGCCGTGGACGTATGCAACCAAAGGCACAAGCGCAACGTACTGTAGCGCCTCTACAAACTAGAAAAAACGCCTTGAACTAAAAATGCGGCGGGCCGCGTAGAGACGTGAGTCTCGCACTAATCCAGGAGGCCGTGATCCAGGGACCCACTCAAACACACACAAAAAGAATCATCAAAATCGGTCCAGCCGTTTAGGAGGAGTTCAGTGACATACACACGTACAGAAGAATTATATATATAAAGATGGTCATGTCAGGTCAGGAACCGAATTTCAGTCTCTAACACTAATTATTATCTTAATTATAATCCTAACTTTTTAGGTTAGATTCTAGGCAAATTTTATCAAGGCGAATGCGACTGGTAGTTTGCTACCAACAATGACGTCACATACGTACGTAGAGCCCTTTATAATACAAGCAGACGCATGTCGCACAAGTTGCATAAATTCCTGCATCACAGTACTTTCGCGTTTACATGTTGGTGGCCATGATGCAACCAAAATATAACCCTACAATGTCAAACATTTCAGTCATTGCGGGTTATTATATTATCATTCTCGCTGTTCTAGCTTCTAACCTCGTGTTTGAGTTGCCAGCTGTCTTCGTTTTCCTGTGTTTTTTGCCTTTTATGCTTTCTTTGCAGCAAATGTATACACATTAACCTATTTTCATTTTCTAAAAAGTAACTAGTTTTTTGAATTTGCCGCTTTTGTGATGTGATTCAAAATGGCTGACAAGCATGCTCGTATTATAGAGGTACTTTATACGTACGTGTAGTGAATACGCGTTCTATTTGCAAAACGGTCTTTTTTGTTTTATTAAATGAGACATTTGTCTCACTGGACTGCTAGTAATATAATGATATATTGTTGTAATTGTATGTTTTACGGCTCGCTATTATTCTGCATTAACTCGATTACTGGTACATTCCAATCTATAACCAAAACATAATATGTACGGTCGGCGCCTTAGAAATCGGGACACGTAATATGTTCTACTCTTTGGAGTATTCTTGCTCCGGTTACTTCATTAATGTGAGATGGCATTTCTTAATTGACAAACAATAAACAATCTGACGTAACAATTAAAACCATAATAACTGCAAAAACCCAGTTTATACACTTAAAAAATACATGCAAAATATATCATAATAGTGTGTAGTGTCTTCGATTTCTAAGGCGCCGACCGTACATTATGTGTTATGTATTGGAAATTAAGAGGTAGGTATTTATTAAGAAGTGTAGAAAGAAAGAAATATGCGAGACTGCATGCTAATCGCAATAAAAACAAACAGTGGTTAAACGTTTATCTTTATCGATCGGGTGGGTTAAAGGCGCCGCCTCTTGTTTTGAACCTTTGGAGATGTAAGCAAATAAAAAATTGTTTTATAGCTTGATGCGTCTGCAGTTTTTAGGAGTTCCGGTTTCAGGTCTCCAGAATTTGATATTTTTTATGATAGGAGGTAGGTACGCGATAACCAAATGGTGTTTTCAGTACAACCTGCTTTGTTTATGAGTTATGACGTATTTATATTTACAGAATTTCGAGCACTGCGTAGGTCGCTGAGATATGGCACGTAGTACCTTTGAATAGAGGTTTTATATTCAAAGCGTAGTACGTATCAGCATGAGGTTATTTTTCATTCGAATACTTGGAACGAAAACCGAGTTACATAGGTTATTTTAATAACCCAATAACCGGTTATTTTTCATTCGAATAAGCCCATGACTAATATATATCCTAAAATATTAGTTAATATAAATTTTAGAAAATGTTTGGACAAGTGGGCAATATGCTTAAAATGAGAGCCAGACTGTGTTCGATTCCCAGTAACTACACAGGAATTTTAAATATCATAAGCTCTCCGCTAACACTCTAACACTTGTGGTAGTCGTTAACCCATAACAATGGAACACTCTCTCTCAATTTCGAAGGGCAAGGCTGGTCATCTTTCTGACTTACAAACAAAGTGGGCTTATAGAACCACATGTGCAATTAAATAGGTCACTGCTCTAATATAAAAGGAAAATGAAGAAGACTTGTAGAGAAGGTAAAGGTATTTTTATATTACTACAAATAGAATTGACTCTAACTATACCTACGCAAATGGCCCCTTGGTTTGGTATATGTTTATGAATTTATTACTGCTATATTAAATAAAGACCACATACCAAATTCCATAATATGATTTAAGTACTCAGCAAAATAATCACAAAGTCATTTTTTGGAAGATACTTAAAAACTCGATATTTCTATAATTATGCATTTTGGGTCCTGTTTATTGAGATATATTTTAATTTTGTTATGCAAAATGCATAGTATCAATGTTGACACAGCTCACAAACCAAGATATTTGTGAAAAATTAAAAAAAATGAAAAATAACAATAGAAACCTGCATTACTTCTACTACTATATAATACTTACAATTTTAACCCACAGTCCTGGGTTATTTACTGTTAGGCCCAAAGAGAAGGTGATGTATAATAAAAGTGATATAATCAGATGCACCCCTAATACACTAGGTAGCAGGTACGGAAACCAATCTGGGGTGTCAGCACATCTGGAATTGCTTAGAAATATTAACACAGATGTTAAAAGAAGCAGCTGAAACAGTAAAATTCAATAATATTTTTACAGTATAAAAGTAGAACTTACTGTTCCAATCACTTTAATAACGCCTGTTATAGTAAATGGAAATTTTCCTCGCTTTAACTTCTTTTTAACCAGTTCGTCATGAGTATTTACCACAGGTATAACGGAATGTAGAAACATCTGGGACTTGCGTCCCACTACTTTTCTTTCTGCCATTTTAAATTAGATTTTTTTCAATGAGTTGTAGCAGTCAGTGCCATATACAGAAGCAATCAGTTAAACTTAAATTAATAATGTTTTGGTCATTGTACGGCAATAAAACCATTGTACAAAGATATTGATAAGATAGGTGTATATACATCATAGATATTATATCTGCATAAGTGTTATCTATAAGTTTAAATTAAGTTTACAGGTTATTATAATTGAATTTGTTCTTGAAGAAGTTTTTTAAGTTGTGAAAAATACTATTTCTATTTAAGGTACCAATCGATGTACAGCTATATATAAATATCTAGTATGACGCCCCTATACAAAAGTAAAATCTTGCCAAATAAAATGTTATCTACAAACACTCAATAACAATTACAAAAATTCCTTTCGTGACCAAGGAATTTAATGAAGTTTTATACTTTTTCCTCAATCAACATCAATTATATTGCACAACTAAACCAAAACAAACCTTCTGTTAATGATAGATGATTATCTAAATTGAATTATGTTGTAAGAAAACTTGGTGAGAAAATAAATAAATTAATCTTATCTTGTTAATAAATATGATATAGAATAGTACTTACTTTGATGATATTATTATAAGGAAGATAGGTACTTAATCTAAGCCAGAGTTGTCCAGACCGTGGGCCATTTTTTTGCAAATATTTTGTGTGCTAAAAAAAGAATAGGATAGGATACGTAATTTAAAAGTCAGTTCATGTCACCTCAAAGAATTATTTTATTTATACGAAAAAAATAAGAGAGAGAAACAACTTTATTTATAACAAAGTGAAGCTGCTTGAATTTTGCAAGTTGCTTTGTAACACAGCATATCTATCTACACAGACAAAGTTTTGATTTAAAAATATTTTCAAGACCTTCAAAAACCTTAAAAATATTTTATTTATATGAAAAATCATATAAATAAAGGAGAACGATCCAAATGTGTGTGTCCGTCACGACAATTGCAGACGCGATGTCCCCCATTTGCGTTTGCATTCATTTCGCCTTCGCCTCGATTTCGTAACCGGGGCGGAGCCCCGGGAGCCCCTTGGAGAGGGGCGGAGCCCGAAGGCCCCCTTGGAGAAGATCCGAGCCTCGAAGGCCGCCTTGGAGAGGGCGGAGCCCTGAGGACCCCCTTGAAGAGGGGCGGGGTCCCGACGGCCCCCTTAGAAAGGGGCGAAGCCTTGAGGGCCCCCTTGGAGAGGGGCGGAGCACCGAGGACCCCCTTGGAGAGATCCGGAGCCGAGAGGGCCCCCTTGCAGAGGGGTGGATCCCCGAGAGCCACCTTGGAGAGGGGCGAAGCCCCGAGGGCTTCCTTCTTTGGTCAGGTGGACGAAAGATGGAGGCAAGGGAGGGGTGTGTAACAGAACGGAATGGCCCAAAGTAATAGGCCTAAAAATTGTAAATTGAATAGAATAGACCGCGCAATAGCGCGCGCAGCCCTGTTTATAATAAATAATAGTAAATCAATATACATTTTCTACACTTTATCAAATATTTAATAAATTTAATAGGAGCATTCTAACCGCAGTTGTTGGGCAATAATTTTGTTTACGATCATATCACTATTTCTTGTTGCAAGTCGAAGTATATGTTCAACTGTAGTCTTTCAAGCAGTTTCTGTATTTTGATTATATATATATTTCATATCAGAAAACGACTTGCAGATATTTATGTACTGTCGATCATAGGAATTATTTGGAGTCAAAAATGTTTCAGTCTTTAATACGAGCCCTAACCACTATATATTCGGCCATTCCAATAATTTTATTTCCTTCACGTAAAAACAGAGTTTTATGATTAAACAAAAAACAATTAAGGTACAATATTTTCTTTTCGTTAAAACATGATAAGAGATCTTCGAAATCCTTAATCCTTAATCCGCGAATGCGGTGCCCTAATTGTTCTCCGTCCACTCATAAAATCCTGTTTTACGTTAGTAGAGTAAAATTATTGAAATGGCCGAATATATAGTGCTTAGGGCTCGTAGTGTAATACAGCACTTTCTCAGAAACAACACGGCAAACTTATGTAGAAGAAAGAAGTGTGAATGGACAAACAACAGGTTAGAAGAGATCACAACAGTAGCAGCAATTCGAGAAAATTATACCAGGAAACTCAACAAGAAAATCAGAAATACCGATATATGGATGTAACAAGAAAGAAGGTGTATATCTGTACAAAAAAAGACCTTCTCCATAGATGTTATAAGTACTTCAAGAACGTACGTGAGAATCGAGAAATCGCAGAAATGGTCAACCAGGAGGACATTGAATTGAATTAAGAGCTGAGGGAATAGAATGCCCAAAATATGAGAAAATGGATAAACAAAGAATGAAGAACAGAAAAAACAATTGAACTGATTAAATGTGGAGAAAAAATGAGAAAAAAACATATTTCAACTGACATTAGATATTTTGTACCTACATCGAAAAAATTCTGGAAAACAGGAATAGTGATAGGTGACAAATCAAAGTGTAAAAACTATAGCGGAATAACTATAAATGTATATTGAAAAGAATCAAGTTCTACTTCGAACGATTAATAGAAAATTATCAAAATAGGTTTAGGCGGAATAGATTAGCAATTGATGGAATACATAGAATACATACAATAACCCACTCATCAAGACGTCTGGCAAGCGTGGTGTTTTAATACGTTGACTGCTACCCTAGATTCAATGACTTACTGTATAGCTGACGCATTATTTGTAAAGATAATATATTTCTTTACATTAAAATTTAGTTAATTGTGGTACTTATGATACATGAATATTGTTTTGATTGTTTTGGGCCAATGTCGCGGAAACGCGTCGTGAGCATATAGATTGGAAAGTCTGACGTTTGTGCTATTCGACGTGGATCCGCGTCTACTTTTTAAAGTACTTTCTAACTTGTTTTGGAAGTAAAGAGTATACATTAGTCATTTTAGAAAAATTCTCTGGTACATATTGGTAAATTATACATAACAATGAAAAATTAACAATAAGAAAATAATATATTGATATGATACGTGTGATGCTTGTATCTCTATCTGCTATATAATATTTAGCATGTAATTAATTTTTCTTAAAGCTTGTCCTTTTTATTTGCAAATACTGCTTCAGCTAACTTACTTTTTATAATCGAGAGCTCTTATTTTCAGGGTGGGTTCATCAAAATTTAGTTCTCTTAATTGACGTAATAAAATTATATTTTCAAAATTTGTTTTACTTGCAATGACATTAAACGTCAAATCCAACTTTCAACTTTACCAAACCAGGTATTGACAATTGCATTTTCACAATTACACACATCTTAATCAATTCAAATCAATTTAATTATCACTTCGTATTATCTTGTTTCACTAATTGATCTTTATTTAAAATGTTTCAATATTAATTGCTAAAACAAACCTTGTCACTTATTAAGCCTATCCTCCTCCAAATCCAAACACCAGTGCCTCCTGCCTCGACTGATCCCAATGTCACCCTGCTTGACACCTACTGCTCAATCCTGTCAACCAATTCACGATCCTGCTGACTCCGGTTGCAATCCCTCTATCCAATGTGAACTCCTAATCCAACCACTCCTGGTAAGTTTTCAAGTTATAACAGCAACAACTCTTATCTGATTTATTCCTTAGGTAATCTTCGGTACACCGCAGTCCTCTCTGAAGTGTTCCAATTCTGGTAGTATTCTCCCAAAGCTCGTACTAGTTGAATAAGTTTACCTCGACACAACCAGCCAAAATCAACAGCTAAGATGATCTCTGTCCTCCAAAACTGGTCCCTCCTATTGACTGCTTTTATCCAAATACTGCTTCCCTGCTATCCGACTACCGTATCCTTCCTAAGTTTCAATACTGGTCAAACTCAAGCCCCTCAATTGTTCCAATCAACTCCTGGTACGTTTTAATAGTTTAATTATCCAAATCTAATCTTGTTTATTTCATAGATGACACTCTGCACTCCAACCAAATGACAGATCTCTTGTTCCAATATAACCACCAATGTCAATTATAATAATGATGTATGTATTTAAAAGTTACATTCACCAATAAATCCAATTCAATAGTACTTCAATATCTTCCTTATAATTCACAGTTTAAACAATCTCTCCAGTTGATTACCCAGTATTTTTAATATTAATATTTCATTTCGTTATAACCACCTCGTAGATTTTAGTATAGCCTTACCATTTGTATTTTTACCAAATAATTATACAAATTAGGCAGCAATTTCTATTTTTTTTAATTATAAATCACACCTTGCAAAATTACAGATACATTTTTCGTTGAGTTTCTTTATGTAACTACTGTTTTAAACAAATTTTGATTTCCACTAATTACAATTATTATAACACTCTATCTAAAATTAAATATAACAATATTACAGGATTATTATTAAGCAAATACAATCATGAATCGTAACCTTGGCTTGTTCTTTTATACCTTGACTGCAATCAACACCCTTACATATTCAATTAATGCCTTACGAACTTCTTACCTCTCTTATGTTTCAATTGATTTATCAACCTTAATATCTTTTGAAGATTTAATTAAACTAATTCTCCAAATTTATTCATTTTTTAAAATATTTCATTCATGTAATCAATTAATTTTTCCTCATGTATCATAACAATATATAAGTATATATAATTATATTGAAAAATACAGTTTACACTGTTAATGAAATATTACACCACAATATAAACAAAACCGAAAGCTGCATTCACAGTGTGCCAACTATTGTAACCTACCTTAGACGGCTCACACATCTCTGACTAGCTCAATCCTCGGCTGCTATAAAGGCATAATAAGTGTGGGATTTTAGTTTACTTCACTTTCGCATAAAGGTCTTAGTTCATTAAACAAGAAGTACTGGGCGCCATCAATTTTATTTTAAATTGTAATTTTTTTCTTTTATATATAATTTTACATTCAATCTTATAATTCAAGGATCATATATCGTCAAATGGGAGCTTAATATGATAAATGGTTAACCAGTATGGCAATTTTAACTGACTACTTTTTTAAAGAGATATCGAATTAAAGTTACCAATATTTCGAGTTCATCGATTAAACAAGTTATAGTTTCATAGAAAGTTTGCTATATTTTGCTAACATTTAACCACTGTCAGGTAAGATAAATCTAAAGAGTTCTTTATACCCTCTTAACGTATTTATAGTTTTAATTAATGTTGTTAATGGGTTTTACGATTAACTCAATTCACATTTCCAAAGTATAAGAAATGCCCATTATTTGATAGATGCCTGCTTTATAAGTTTATATCATTAAACCCCATATGATTTGACGTTTATAAAATTATAACCTGACTTGTTTAGCCTGGCCGTAAGAAGGTAATAAATTGTCATATTACGTTATTATGAAGTCATTAATTGTTAATACTATGGCATATGCCCTTATCTAGTAGTAACCTGACATATTTTATGTTATGAATAAATTAAACATCATTTAGATATTCCTAAAGTTTTTAGGACTAACCTATGGTTAAAACGAATAATCCATGGTGCCGGTTATCCCTGCCTTTCCCATCGAGTTGAATTTCATGTAACTGGAACCACTCCCATTGCCAAACCAATAAAAAACCCTTGGTTTTCTAGATACAGCGTGTTAAAAGTGTAGTGCTGAGGATCGTTTTTGTCTAATATTTTCGAAACGTTCAAAGATGATTATTTGAAACTTTGTATGTACACCTACTAAACTTCTACTTAAAAAGATAACAAAATGTAGTAGCCAGAAGTTTTTGACAACAAAAAGTAAAATCGGGTTTCAACATTTAGATTTTTGGTATATCCGTATTCGAAATCTAATAATTGGTAGACCATGGAAAATGTAGTCGTTTAATTTAAATAATTCTGTAACTTATTAAAAAAGACAACAATTTAACGCAAACGATACATAACAGAAACTTAATAAAAACATATGACACCAAAACTAACGAATTTAAACTAATCATAATAAATGTAATCAAACTGAGAAAATCGTCACAAAACTTAACAAAGAAAACACTAAAAATAACAAACACAAAAGCGAAACAAAAAGGTACTATTATTAATGCAGTAAGTGTTCGAAAGCGTTGCCATTTTGTGCAATGCAAAGACGATCTAAATGGTTAAACCTGATTTTACTTTATATCGGAACACAATAGGCCCATGAGACAAGAGTATCTTTTTTGTTGTCAACAACTTCAGGCTACTACATTTTGTTATCAAAATTGATAAAAACTCCCACACAAAAAAATTGGGGCAATATTTTCCTTAGCTCCTCCCAGTTTTACCCGTCTATGTGCATTTTATATCGCCAAGAGTAACTTTATCTTTTTAAGTAGAAGTTTAGTAGGTGTACATACAAAGTTTCAAATAATTATCTTTGAACGTTTCGAAAATATTAAACAAAAACGATCCTCAGCACTACACTTTTAACACCCTGTTTTTCGGCCTATGGTTATATAAAGTTTTCTTAATATTTACGGTTCTAGAATTCGCCATTAAAGTTTGGCAGGCTAATTTTGGGACACCCTGTATAGTAAACCATGGAATTGGAGAAAGGAACGAAAGAGGAGACACCCTGTTAAACTATCTAGAAAGCAGATATATTGCATGAACGCATTTTTCAAAAAATCAACAAAACGTAAGTGGGCCTGGAGGAGCTCAGATGGCAGAACGAAAAATGAAATAGACTGTGATATCCAACAACAAACAAATAATAACGGATGTCTCAGTTCTAAACCAGTTTCATACTGGAAGCGATTACAGACTAATCCGAGCAACACTCAAAATAAATACAAAATTAGAAAGAAGAAAGCTAATCCAAAATATAACAATACCAACGAGAAATATAGGTAGGTACTACAATCAAATCAAGCAAAATATATAGAAAACATTACAAGTGTAGTGCTTATTAATATATATTTACAGGCTATTTACACGTTTTACTAATAACTAACATAAGAACACAACATACATAACACATAACATTAATAACGTTCATAATAATGCCGCAACTGAACTCGATCTGCCGCCGCTGAGGATTACACTAAAGTCACTAAATATGATTTAGTAACCTAAGGTTGCGCCTCTAGGTTGCGCTAGAGTCCTTGTATATAATAAGAAAGAGTCGTGCAACCCATTGTGATTGTTTGGATCCACAAACCATGGAGTACTTGAATATTAAAAATAATATAACAATCACATTACATTTAAATTTGACATAAGCTATTTGAATGCTTTATTTCAGGTTATTTTGACATGACTTTTGACGTTAGTTTAAAATTGTTCAACATATACATATAACTAGTGAGAAATAACTTATTCCTAAGCTAAGAGAATAACCCCCGTGATGGGCAATCTCTTATTCTCTATAGAACGGACAAACAAGGCTTTTGATTACTTACATTCATTTCCAAAATGGAAGGCAAAGAAGAATGGTTGAAAAAATTTGAAAGCAAATCTTGAATTCAGATTACTTATGACGTGTGTGGAACTGGTTTCGTAGATGATCAATGTCTATGTCAAACATGATAGATTCACGTTATTTAGACGAAGCATTTCAAAATTACACGAAGAAAAGTTACATGAAACCTAGCGGACCATTATTGTGAATTAACGTATCGTATAACAAAGAAATTCGTGCAGCTTTTTATATTATTTCATGTAGCGCGAACTAAAGATGGAATGTGATCCATAAAAGTGCTAGAATAGACGCCAAGAACAAGCAAAAGTGACATTGGGAAACCACAATGTGTCTTTAATTATTATTGTACTAAACGAATCTGATTCATATTTCTAACCAATCAACCAACTTAACTTTACTAGTTTAGTGCATTATTTAAGAATTATGCAGGTTCCTATTTATTGGCAAAATGTTACTTTTTATGTTTTCCCATATTATTTCATGTAATGCGGACTAAGCATGAAACGTGAACCATAAACGTGTTAAAATGCAAACATAAAACGAGCAAAAGTGATATTGGAAAACTACAGTGTTCCTTTAATTATTATTAGACTGAACGAATCTGATTTCCAACCAACCAATTAACGTTACTTTAGTGCATTAGTTGAGAATTATTTTTATTTATTTATATTTTTTTAATTTTTGGTACTCAGCCAACAGCCGTCAGGCCAATTATAGGCGTCGCTGTACATTTTATGGGGACTTCCAACTCCACTAACGACTGTCATGATGTTATTGTGACATCCGGGACCAACTATTTACGTGACAGCCGTATCACGAGGCGCCGAGAGAAGCAGCCATGGAACTACCATCCAAGTTCTGACCAGAAAGAGCGTTGCTTAACTCTACTGATCGAACGTGAACGCTTGTTCAAGCTACACCACCCGGGACCTAAATCTATTCATTTCTGAAATCTTAACTTTTAAGATTAACCCTCAGACTGCGGAAACCGGGTCTCAAGTGACCCGGACTTTCTCTTTTTTTAAATAATTTTACCGTTTTCAAATATACTGCTTTGGGTGTTTGCGTATTCCTCGAAGCTGTTATGGAGATGATGTAGAATAAATTTTGTGGAGAAATGTCTTGGTATACCTGAGATAATCCGCTAGGTGTCACTTGAGACCCGGTTTCCGCGTTTCGCGCTCCATTGTTTTTTTTTTTTGTTTTCTGGGGTATAATAACACTGTGTAAAATAATAGAAAAAAAAAATGGATCCTAATAAAATTCCCTATACGGAACAACAATAATTAACCGTGATGATGACGAAAACGACTTTCATTTTTTGTCTGATGAGGACAGTGGCAGCGATAAAAGTGACGCAGAATATGAAGAATTTTTTAGTCTGCAGGTCAATAAAAATAAAAGTTGCATGCTTATATTATCATGTGCAAGTATGTATTAGAAAAAGACATTGTAGGGCTTTAAAACTAATTTTAAAAAATTGAATTCGAGGCGGGTCACCAGAGACCCATTTCCGCACTCCGCGTAACTGAAATTATTTCCGCTGGGCGAGGGTCAATACACAATTCTTTTTGCACCTTTGAT
The DNA here is from genome assembly GCA_940337035.1 of Agriotes lineatus. Classification (NCBI taxonomy): domain Eukaryota; kingdom Metazoa; phylum Arthropoda; class Insecta; order Coleoptera; family Elateridae; genus Agriotes; species Agriotes lineatus. Next base: position 135,524,005 of record OW679195.1, on the reverse strand, counting down.
GTCTTTCTTTTCCTCTGTTAATTATTTTGTTGGTAGATAAAATATCCAATAGATACGTGCACAGTAACAATATTAAAGTGCCAATACATTTTAGCAACATAACTTCACCTCAATTTCAACTTGTAAATTGGTATAGGTAATGATGCAATGCTCTAAATTTAAGGTTGAAATTACACGTAATCACGTACATCAGTAAAGTTCCAAGAATTCCACAGAAAATGTAACCAGAATCCTGCTAGAAGCTTAAACTGATAAGTTGCAAAGATGTCACCTCGTGAAGCTAGAGCCCCGGCCCTGATTAACCACGAATAAACCAACACCGGCGAGCCACGCTTTAATTACAAACGTATATCGCAAATCAAATAAATCTCCGTTAATCTGGAAACACATATAGGCGTATGTGGTATCCCTAAATGCGGATTTTGATAAGGAAGACGATGGACAACCTTAAAAAGCCGCCACGCTCAATTAAGAACGCCATAGGCAAAAATCAATGAAATTCACAAAATCACTCCCGGAAGGAAATTATCGCGTAACAACCCCCAGCAACCGGCCGTCCGGAAGGAAACAGTAGAAGTGGAATGCTTTTAAAAGAATGGAACGCCGCAGAAAACGGCATTCAATTGAATCCTATTCTCGAAGCAACTCCTTCTTCTTCTGCTCGATCCTTGAACGCTGAAGCCACCCTCCTCCACCAGGAGCATCGCTTCTCGCCGCCTTCTTCTGCTCGATCCTTGATCGCAAAAGCCACCTTCCTCCACCAGGAGCATCGCTCCTCGGCGCCTTCTTCTGCTCGATCCTCGATCGCAGAAGCCACACGCCGCCACCAGGAGCATCGCTTAAGCCGGAGGGCCGCTGTGCTCCCCCCCCCCCTCCCAAGAACCTCGCCGCATCCGCTACAACGCTTCGCCGTATCGTGATCCTGGGCGATCCAGAATGCCGCAAAAGTAAGCCCCGAGATAAATACGTACCAAGCCGTCCTAGCAGATCCGCCGCCCACCGTACAGCCACCTCCTAAGGTACGAGGTATCCTAACCCAAAGTTTGCTTGTTTCTGTTTTATAGCACTCGAGACCTTCTTGACCGGCTGTTTGGGCCATCTCCGCCCAGCTCGCCCGAGTCCCCACTCACCCAGGAGGTTCGTCGGTGCCGCCGCCCCCGAAGCATCCAGGCCGCCGCCCCCGCCGAGACGCCGCCTCCCAGCTGCCCCCGCACGCCTAACCCCGGGGACACACCCACAGGACTCGCGGCCCACGAAGCCGATACCCCGTAAGGCAGCCCACGGCTCCGCCTACAGCAGGTCCACCTCACACGCCGCCCTGCTTTCAAGGGACAAATACCAGAAAGAGGGGGGGGGGGGTCGGGGGTCCTCCCCCGGAAAATTTTGAAAAACTTGACTTTAAATGCACGATTTTAATGCTCCCAAAAAACGACTGGTGAATCAAAACCTATTCCTATATTGTTACTAACAAATGTCATTACACATTATTTTATATCAAATAAAGTAAAGTTATTATATTACAAATGGAATTCGCCTAGGATTCTTCGCTAAGTTGTCAATTACTTCGGAGGTCGATATTTCCATATGGTGGTGAATGGATAAAATTGCCAAACCATTCAGCCTTTTCTGCATGAAACAGAACTAACTGATAATGTTTTATTGTTTTGTAATGCGTTGCCTAAATATGCGTACTTACAATAAAATGCCAAACTTTTGAAAAGTAGATGCTAAAGCTCGGTAAAACTGACAGTTATTTAAAAGAAAAGCTGAGTTATATATTTTAACGCACAAAGATAGTTCAACAGACTTTTAATATTTACCATTTTAAGTTAGCTACGGTGGGAGTTTAGACCCCCTGGACCCCCCCATAAATACGCCATTGGTTACAGATAATAAATACATACAGGCTATTTACACGTTTTACTAATAACTAACATAAGAACACAACATACATAACACATAACATAATAACGTTCATAATAATGTAGGGTTGCCAACACTGTCATTTTGACCCGAAGACTTTGGCAATCATTCTTCGGGCTTCGGGTTTTCAATAAAATCCTTCGGGTTATCTAAATGTTCATACAGAGATTGCAAAAATGTTTACTCCTATTTAAAAGCTCCAGAGCAGGTCATTGGTAGAAAGTGGGGAGAGACAAAAAATACAATTTTAGAAAATATTTACAATTTTTTTCTGAAAATGTAGTTTTGTAATACTTCACATAACTTCCAAGATAGATTTTTAAAATTTTATTTATTTGAATGTAAATAATAGTGTTGTTCTTTATTGCTACGATTTACAAAGGCCGAAATTTATGCTATGTGTAACGGGCTAGCTGCATCCCTCACCGATGTTTATTTTCATGCTTGAATGTAGAAACCAAGTTGTATTTCCTACGTTCTATTATTAGAGCTACTATTGTATTTTATGTAAGCAAATGTTCACAAAGTTGGTCCTGCGTTGGATGTGATTATTAGAATTTTAGTTTTCGAGAATGCAGCAAAAACATGCTGTACACTGGATATGGGGATCTTCAACTCATGCAAATTTAACAAAGAAGACGGCGTTCGCACGCAGTCGCTTCTGAGAGCTGCATGGGTTTGTTCGACACGAAAGTATAGTACGTGAATTTGCCCAGGGCAATATAAGTTAAATTTAAGCGGTCTGAAAGAGTCTAGCAGCCAGTGTTTACTGCAGGGTTAAAATGCAGCAAACCAGCGTTTATAAATTCCGAAAAAGATTTTCCGAGTGTACATGTATGTACATCCATTGTGCTATTTAATGGCTCATTTGAAGCGTTAATTTTGCGAGAAGTCAATACAACTGTTCTTTTGAGACCTGCATGCAATAGGAGGTTCCCAGCATGATGTCCGCCAGGAGCGAGTAATGCAATCGAAGTGTGTCGTTTCCAAGGGTATGCAGTAGCCAGTTCCAGGTGAAGTGCGAGACGGGTAAAAAATCCGTATTTCATACGTTACTTAAAAAATATAAATAATTTTTTTACATTTATAAATTAAGAAACCGTATTACCTTAATCTTTTTATTAATTTGATCCCCTACTCCCCCCCCCTCATATTTTCTTCGGGTCAGCATCAACTCAATGTTGGTAACCCTATAATAATGCCGCAACTGAACTCGAACTGCCGCCGCTGAGGGTTGCGCCGCCGTTGGGATGCACACCCTGTACTTTGGCACATGGTGTAAACACCATGCTCTGGCAATGATCATATATATATTACTTACTATATTGCTAGCGGCCATGAGTTGGGGAGTCACGAAGGAAGTGTGACAGACAACCAACTCTTCAATGTATATGGTGAGCTGTGCGCAAGCGCGTCGGCGTCGTCCGCGCGGCGGAGAAAGTGAACCTCCCAGTCAAGTTTAAAATTAGCTTCTAAAGGCGGGGTTCGAATTCTCACGCATGCGCACGAGACGCGTTATACTCAAAGTGAGACTATGTCGGCGCCGTAATGTTTTCGGCCGTTTCCAGGCCCTACTAGCAATATATGTATAATACTATCCATCCCAGGATTCTTCCTCCTGACGTCATTTGCATATGAAGTAATCAATGAAATAGTTGTCCAGCACATTTACATTGGTTGCCGTTTGATAGACAAAGAAAACAACAGTAATTGATTTCTGCTATCGCGCCCATTAAGTTACGACGTGTGTCCATAGGGCTGGCAGTAAATACGAGTGAAACAGAAATTGTACAGCACTGTTAAACTTTGATCTGCCGGACAACGCCTTATGAATTTGGTTTCTAATTTGACTTCGTGCTTCTGTCAAATTATTCTAATTGTTCATTTTCTGGTTTCAAGTGCATTTTCGCAGTTTTCCTGGCCTTCATTAGCATTATAAACAGTTCTTTTCAGAACTACTACTGCTAGCGTTTTTCTTATCAGGTATGCAATCGGTTTCGTAAATTTCATGGTTAGGTTATGTAATTTTGCGTTTCCTTTCCAGCCTATTTGTTTTGAACTTTTGGAAAGCAATGCCTGGAAAACGTTTAAATTCGCAGGCCCAAGCAATGATTCTAAATCAAAAACCAAAAAGGTATGTTATTGATGAGTACATGAGAGAACAAGGCCACGAAGTTCTTCGCTTGACACCATATCACTGCGACTTCAATGCTATAGAATTAGTATGGGCTCAAGCAAAAACCTATTATAATAAGCATATAGGTAGAGATGGTTACGGGGATACACAGGTTTTAGCAATGTGGAAGGAAGCCTTAGAGCACATTGGTCCAGATGTTTGGGAAAACTGTGTAAGGCATACGAGCACGCTCATCACAAAGTGGTACCAACGTGAGGAGCTCATCGAAGAAGCCATTGAAGCAGTTAAACCACTAGTAATTCACGTTTCTGCAACTGATACTGACAGCGATATATCAAGTGAAAGTGATACGTAAATCTAAAATGGCTTGACCTGGTGTTAAAATTAAGTATGTAATTTATTTTTATTTTTTTTAATAAGAGCATCGACCGCAAAACTTGGCTCACCGCCTCGTTTTGCCAATCAAACTTGTATCGTTAATACATGGATCGATTAATACATCCATGCGTTAATATCTCTTTAAATTTATTATACTGTAGTAACCAAAATTAGCAAATATATTTAATTTACATTACTTTAAGCTTGTTGTTGCATTACATTTATTAATATTTTGTTTAAAAATTGTTATGAATCTTAGGCTCATCGGTTTGTTCAGTAGTGTATTAAATACATTATTACGATCGAGTTGATTTATTTCTAATATAGGTGGTTTAAAACTGGATTACTTAAAACTTTTCTTGGTAATTTCAATTTGATTTAATAAGTTAATTCTAGTACTAGTAAAAACAAGTAACATTTACAAATATATTTATTAGATTAGGTATCCGACTGCTATCGGAACCTTAAGAAGATATCATGGTATATTATCTAGCTGACATCTTAACTAAATATCTAAACAGTGATATCTGGGTTTTCATTGTTAGTTGCAATTTCATCTGCAAATATAGATATAAGTAGTGGTGTTCCCATAGGGTATACTCAGGATTTTCTGGACATACTGTGTATACTCTCAAGCAATTTTATGAAAACTTGTTGAATGTGCTTACAAATTAGGCCTAACTTCAAGTCAAACACTACTTGAACAATTGTCTGCACCAAGACTGCCAGTGTTTGTAGGATTTATCCAACCACTCTACCTTTCGAGTAGCAGTGAAGGGTGTATTCCGCGACCATACGTGAAGGTTTGGCTGCGAGAAGGAACTATTCAGTTTATTACAATTACTGTCTAAGGTACCTGGTACTCTGCATGCCTAGACCTTGTCCATTAACAAACAAATTGTATGTTAACTTTATTATACTATAGGTAGCAGTTAGCTGTGAGTAATTACGTATTAAAAAAATGGAACTGATACTTTAATAGAAGAATAACAGTCAGGGCACACATACTTCAACAACCACAAGTTAAAAGAACCCATACTCTTAACATCCTTAATATACCAAGAACCAAAAGTATTCATCTATCTGTCGAATATAAAAATTCATTAAAGTACATTACAAAACATTTCACTAATACAGTTATTTATAATTTGTTCAACATACTTGTTTACAGAGGTTCGAATAAAATTATTCTAGTTTATTCTATTAACACATTCATTCATTCACTGTCTTTAGCCTCTTTTACCTTTCGATGTCGAGCAACATTCATACCAAGTAGTAAGTGCGCAGAATATAAAACACATACATGCAACTGAACAGTCTAAATACATAATAATATTAATAACTTCTGTACTACATTTCTAAAACTTAATTTGGAGTATTCGTTGATAATCTGGTGTTCTCATACTAAATTGCTTTCTAATGTCAATTGGCCTTAATTTTAGAGCAGGAACAGCACTCGATTTCAATATTTTTCTGCCTTCCAGAATTTGAAAATCATCGGGCCTAAAATGGACAGAACAAATTACCTAATTATTATTTTAATTATGAGACAACTTACCGAAAATATTTAACACTAGGAATCGATTGTCGATTTCCACAAAAAGCCAATTTCTTCGAAAAATACGGGGTTCAGTATATGCAAATCCCATCTTTCGTAAGTTCCTAAGTATATCATATATATGTCGATGTCGCATAGGTTCGGTTTACTCGTCACCCTCCTCTTCTTTGAATCCCGCTTCCTGCAGCCATGTTAACCACTGATTCACCTGGAATAGCGCTTGACCCTTTCCAGGTTAAGCATCGGTGACATCTTTCCAAGTAAGGAAGACCTCTGTACAGCGATCAGAGTTGCAGCGGAACTGGTGACCTTCATTATTTAGTTCTCACGCTCCTCCAGGGAATTGCATAGCGTTTTGAAGGAGTCCTGTATTATGCTAGCCTTCACTAAATTGTCTTTCCTCGTACAGGCTAAGAACTTAATTGCCTTCCAATTTAAAACGCGAAAACATTCAAAATAAATTTAGGTTATGTCATTTTCGCTCACAGCGGAGTGATGGATAAACAATCTAAACTGCGCAAACGCACGACACCCCGGTGGGCGAGTGTCGACCCTATTATTTTATTCAAATGTGCACATATATTTTCACGCGCAGGTCGTATGAGTTGCTCTTCCAGTTAATAATACAATTCAGTGATAAGACCAAGCTTCATTTCAATACAATGTTAAAAAAATATGCCCAGGTTTATACACATCAACTCCAAAAGTTAGCAAAATTACTTTAAATGATATTTATTTGTTTTTGCTTCGCCGTGCAAATATAATGCACTTCATTAACTATTATATTATATTTTTGTGACGACCTAACCTCACTTTTAGCCGTTGACTTTGACAACTGACCGGAAGTTTCATGATTATAGTTGTTCAATTACCAACTTGGTAGTTAATCTTACGTCATACACATCCGCGTGTGACGTCAGGAGGAAGAATCCTGGGACGGATAGTACATATATGGCCAAGAACACTATACTAAGGACAGGCAACTCCCGTTTCGAAGCGGAGCGCTAAAAGCTGACAAGTAATAGAGTCCCTGTATATAGGTTACTTGTATATAGGTTACTAAGAGTTGGGCAAACAGGGGGATACATTTTGATTGGTTTGGATCACTTTTTACAAGGCATGTGTGATAAAAGTGTCTTTTTTACATATTTTGTAACATATTACGACCGAAAGTATCGAATATGCAACTCTAAATTTTAACTAAATTGGGCGTATATTCCTAATAGTCGGTTCTAGAGATTCTAAGAATGATCAATACTCTGAAACTCTCCCATCAAAAACAAGTTAGCAAGATTGGGTCCTATAACCTCTTTGTTCGACATATGTCAAATATCGAATTTGGATCAAAATTGTATGTCAAATGAGGCTGTTTGCCCAACTCTTAGTAAACTATATACAGGATCTCTAACAAGTAAGGCGGCCGTGGTGTACAATTATTCATTCACAAAACTCGTGAACTGTCAATGTCAAACATTTGCTGAGTGTAACTGGAAATTCGGACCATGTTTTAACAATTAATAACACACTTGAAATACACTCCATTGGATTAACAACCGTAAACTGACTTTTAACCGCGATTACAGGTTAATTTAGCTCGCTTCCAACTCTCGAACGGCAGTACACGCTGTCGACAGCGCCGCGACGGCTATCCCCGACATAAGGGCCGCTTTTATATACAGCCGTCATATGAAGTTGCATCTCCTTAGTATAGTCTTCTTGTATCGAGAGATCCAAAAAAAACTGTTCCTCAGCGGGCTGTGGAAATTCAACGTATGAATAATATGTTGGTGACACTGTACGTCAATGTAAAATTCGAGGTTAGCAGGTTAGGATTTGCGTCATTTTGTGTCATAACTGACTGAAAACCTAACCTGATAACCTCGAATTTGACATTGACGTACAGTGTCGCCAACATATTATTCATAAATTGAATATCCATAGCCCGCTGAGGAACAGTTTTTTTTGGATCTCTCGATATATGGCATTGATGCGGTGACGTCACGTGCTTGGCAAGTGTGTTGCCTATCCTTGAGGCGTATTGCTGTAGTGCAAGTGTGTTGCCTATCCGCAAGGCGCACGCAGCACACAAGAAAACTATCACCAGTAGAAACATTGCAAAAATATTCGCAGCCAAGTAAAAGTAAAAAACAAAAAGATTAGTGTTCAGACAAACAAGCTAATAGAAGAACGAAGAAAACTAGATAGGGATTCACCAAAATTTAAAAATCCAGACAACATTATCTATAAAGAAATCAGAAAAGACATACGAGAATACCACACAAGAGAAATAAAAGACACAATATAAAACAATAAAAATCTAAAAGTGTTAAGAAAAAAAATAAGTTCGGAAGGAAAATCCATAATGACAAAGCTGCAAACCGATACAAATAAATTATTGACAAAAAAATCAGACATATTTTCAGAAATAGAAACCTTCTACTGAACTCTATACTCTTCATATACTCCAAAGCCGGAAGACAAATACGAAAGGACTATCACGAATAGGGGAAGACAGGAGAAGACAAAATAACTTGCGAAATGATTAAACATTGTAGTAAATCACTTTTACAAGCAATTGTGATTCTTTTGAACAAATGTCTAACAGAAGAAACAATACCGAAAACATGGCAAAAAAGGCGACACAACAAAACTAGAAAATTATCGCCCTGTAAGTCTGTTATCACGTCTCTATAAACTGCTAACAAAAGTAATTACAAAATGACTCACAAATAAACTAGACTATTACTAACGCCAGATTTCGGAAAGGTCTTAGCACAATAGACCACTTGCAAACCCTAAGAACACTAATAGAGAAGTGCGAAGAATATAACGTACCACTATACCTTTGCTTTTTTGACTTTCACAAAGCGTTCGACACTGTTGAAAGTTGGGCGATGATCGAGGGGATGCTAGAATAGACTCAAGATATATCCGACTAATAAACAACATATACAAACATGCCACAATTCATAAAAGGATGGACGAGGACACAAAAACCAATAAAATTCCAATAAAAAGAGAGGTAAGACAGGGAGACACTATGACCCGTATGCATAGTCGTTCGCCAGCGGCTCGCCGGAGTTTTGTTATGAATAATATCTTGGTGGCAGTGTAAGTCTAGGTCAAATTTGAGGTTAGCAGGTTAGGTTTTGTGTTGGTTTCTGTCAAAACTTACACAAAACCTAACCTGCTAACCTCGAATTTGACACACAGACAGACAGACAGACCAATAAACAAAAACATGTTTTTTGGGTTCAGGGGACTTTAAAACGTTAACATTTGTCGAAAACTCAATTTCAAATTTTTAGGGTGAATCCAATACTTCTTTTATCGTAAAAGTAAGTAATATAATAATCTACCTGAGCATATTAAAACAATTTAAAAACACAAGTAACACTTATATTGGAGATACTGTTCCTATATAGACTGAAAGTTTTATATACTTAACTGTTATATTTATTTAATGTTAATTATATACCGTAGATACTTGTTTTATGTTAATCCGTATATTTTTGGCTATCCTAGTGCTAATAATACTTACAGATTATTATAGCTGCAGTAATTTCCCTTGAGGATCGTGAAGCTGTAAGTTCTGTAACTGCCGAAAATCTCATTTGCGTTGCATTTTTTTACACCAATTTAGCGGAGCAATAAATCAAAGAGATCGTCGTCGATAGTTACCATAAAATAAACAGTGGGTGTTATAAATATTCTCGAAGTGCAAGCAGTTAGCTTAAGTGCCATTTGAAAACTTTCTAGCTAAAGGGTACACGCAGTTAAAAAGGCCTAACGTCAGAAAGTAATTTGTGCAGCGGAATTCAAAAGAAAAGAAACTCTCCAACGTCTTCGAGTGTCCCTCAAACAAAAGTTTCCTAAATCAGAAACGAAAGTGGATGCACAATACGGTTATAAAACTGCAGCTGTTAAAATCGAGAGTGAATTTCGAGTGGGTTATAAACATCGAACCCTTTTGGCAAGTGAAAGTAAGCCGGCCCTTCGTCTTGTAAATATACAATACCATTGTTACGACTAGAATAAGAAATCCTTTTGTAAATTGTACAACCAGGGTATATATACGGAAGCGATGGAGCTTGAAGATCATAGCGTACTAGGTCTTAGAACTGAACGACCACTTTGGTTGTTTGGAACACAAAGAGTCAGATTCTCAATGTGTATCAGTATCAAATCTCAATACTTACTTAAGCATTCACTTCGAATGTTTCAGGAGCTAAGTGTCTGATTCACAAACGCTCATATGTATTCCAATTAACATTAGCATAGTAGCTAATCGGCACATGTAAATTTATGTCTGTAATCCGTTGCGTTAAATAAAGAATATTAAAAGTGGCATAGTTATTAGTGTGTGTAATATCTAACGAACACCTTAACCACCCACTTTACCAATATAACGCAAATTCGCATACGAAAGCAAAATTTAAAATCTCTTACACAGTCTGGAGTCCAGTTGGTCACTCACTTTCCATATAATTCTAATCTCATCTCCCAGTGCTTTCTTTCTATTTCCAAAGAAGAAGAAACATATGGTAAAAGATTTTCTGATGCAAATGCAAAATGTACCATTAAAATACAATTTCTGACTTTCCTCATGCTCACAGTTTTATGTATTTGTAGAGGTAATATTTAAAATTGCTCTTCATTTTCCAGAACAAAAAATATGGACATTAAAGCAGCAAAACTTCATAAAAACTATGTATAATTGCAAAACAAACATTTTTGACCTTTGAAGGCACTACTATATTTAAAGGAATACGGTTTTTAAAATGTTAAACCTCATTTATTTTTTTAATATAATTAAAAATTACTTTTGATAGGTAAACCTACCTTGTTAATCACAATAAAGATGTCTGTAGTTATTATAAGATAGCTTACTATACGTCATGCAAATATTCTTTCTGTAGATCCACTTTGTGCTAAATAGTTTGTTTGTATAATAAATAACCGAATGACTGCTAAAATTGTAGATCTGGGTAAAAGTTACAGAGGCCAGGCTCTAACTGACATTAAGTATGGAAAACTGAATAATGCAGTTTATTTTCAGGTATTAAATTTTCAGAAAATGAAGTATGCTCATTGCTTGTTCCACAAATATATGCTCGGTTAATGCTCGAAGAGAGTATATGAAATCGGTGTGATTAAGTGTTCTAACCTTTGAAAGCGATTAAGTAGGTACTTAGTTCAAAATAGTTACTGTTCTAACAAAATTTCAAAAGTTAAGGTAATCAGTTTTACAAACTAAGTATATAAAACAGTTTCATCTACGACCACTACTAAAAGTAGGCCTTTTTCACTAAAAGTGACATTTTATAGTTTAGCATGGTTAAAAAATCAGCTGTTTACTTTAAGCGCATCTGTGGTATAAAGTGAAGTGAGGTTATAAAACTACAATTTCGAACTGGAAGTGAAGTTGTAAAGTTATTCTAGTTACTTCTTGCGTTACAGGTAAAGTGTTTTTGAAATAATGAAAGCGTTATGTAATGAATACAGTCAGATGTGGAGTATTAATAATTACCTTTCGCAACTGACCTTGACAGTACTGGCTTTGCAAACATTCGCCCGCGCGCTAAGGCCTACTGTTTATTATGACATAAATTAGAAGTGTCGTAGATGCAAACCTTTGTTAAATCGATATTTATGGATTAATAACAGTAAAATTAAGGTCGTAGATAAAATATTGTATGCAACGCGTGCCTAAACGTCAACTTTTAGCACTTGTTGCATAAATAGCTATTATGACCATGAGTCATTCTTAAGTGTAATTTACATTATATTATTTTCGTCTAGATTGCATCCTAGTTTCATAAGATCTTTATAGTCAGTTCTAGTACAATGTAAGTTTACCTTTCAAGTTTTATCAGATGTTTTGCTATAGAGGCACACCATCTGCTATATATTTTTATTCATTTACATGCGGCTATTGCAAAAAAATCGTAACCAACAACTAAAATTAATTTTCGAATCGATTAAGTTGGTCGACGTAATGTCTTCATATTATTCTGGAATGTTTTATGATGTTAGAAAGCAGAAAAGTCAAAAGAATGTTATGAAGAACTACAAACAAATCTAGAGCAAAACAGTATAATGCTTTAAAAAATTCGGTTTACTGTCCCAAAGTATCAAATAATTTCCCAGGTTCAGAGCACATAATTTCACAGTATCCTGCGTTCCTTGAACTTTTTGCTCCGATAAGCAAGTAGGTTTCATAGTTGCACACTTCAAAACAAATCCAAAGAGTTAGTTAGAGCCTTATCGTCTAATATGTCACGCTCACTTCAAATTTTGTAGCAACAAAAAATGGATACAGACATTATCAAAATGTATTTGTTCTTTGTTACATGTCCAAAAATTCGACCGTTAGTTTAATTCGTCATATTGATACTTATATAGTCTGATTTTTTAGACTGATAAGTGATAACAAATGTCTCAAGACTTACTACATTAAAGGAGGATATGTAAGTTAAAATTATAAATGGTATGATTAGATTAATGCTTCGGGTGATCATGTACAAATCTGTTTGAAAAACAAAATAATGTACAGTTTTGTTGTAATATAGATACTATACAAGTCGTTTATAGTAATAGGCAAAATAGATGAGGTAGTAGTTTATAAAAGTAACACTCTGTACTGTACTGAAAATAGATTACATTTACTCTAAAACTAATTAATTTGTGCTTTGTAAAAACACAAAACTAAACTCATAATCATATATGAAGGTTACTCAATCATTTTATACAATAAGGGTTGATGTAGTTGCATCGATTCAATGAAATTTTTATGTACAATTTAATTAAAAATTAGTATAAATTCTCAAATTATTAATGTATATGAGAAGTACAAAACATTAGTACACAACTTCTAAAGACCTAATAAATACATTTTTATTTAACTAAATCTAATGGCAGTTGCTTAAAACCTAACCTTGTGCTTTTACAATTGTTAATATTCTTCCTAAACAGTCTGATTCTGTTCACAAATAAAATAATTTTGAAATTATTTACGTATACAAATTGCAAATATTGCAAGTTATTGTATTTTTACAATTTTATAAACAACGGTTGATTTTTATACATATTACTGATCCACACTTATTACCCACTTCGCTGCAGTACAGAAATATTCACAGTATTTTACAAAAGTGTGTATATTTGCATAGTAGTTCCACAGACAGTCCTTGACGAACGAAGTATAAGGACAATTAAATGTAAAACTCCACACATTCACATTTCACATGATACTTATAAAGCTCCTGAAGCATTTGTAACCAGCGCCAACCTTACTCAAGGCAATTGAAAAAGTTTAACTAGACACAGTTCACTATCATGCAATCTGATATCTGTCCGCACTTTTAGATGAACAAGGCTGAATATCATCCAGATAGTTGTGAGGCTGCTGTTTTGATGTGGACGCCACTGCTGGGTAGGTCATTACAGGCTTATAGTTGTGCATGGTTTGGTTAGATCTATGCTCAGGTGATTGATTTGGCGAGATTTGTCTTTCCTGAAGATTCAGACTGGGGTCCTCGGTGACTGGCTGATACTGTGCCATCGTACATTTCTGGATAATTGCAAGAATCACGCATTCTATGCAACACACGTAACCCAGAGACTGCAAAAAACATATATTAGATTATGCGCAAACCTGAATTTGACTTACAAAGTATTATTGCTAATTTTACAATCGGAAGCTCAACTGAATGGAACACCTTAACAGCGTACATAAATTAAACAAGTAGAGACACTCAGCGTCGGTTCCTTTGATGTCAAAATACCGATTTTAATGACCTTGAACGGCTCCTGGGGGGTACTTTCCGATATTACTTTACTACATCAGGATTGGTAGAACTTTGTTCTGCCATCTGGTTGTCAAGCTTAGAAATACCCCCTAAGTCACTGTCCCAAGCACTCTAGACAGGTTTCAACATTTGATTTATGTACGCTGGCTTTAATCTTCAGTTTTAATTATTATTATTGAGAAGTGTTTTTTTTATTCACTATGTAGAAAGTCGGTTTTTTCATTCTAATTTTAGGAAACAAAATTGCTAATTTCCAACCAGCGGGAGGTAATATTTTTTACCCATTTCAGGACATTAAAGCCTTTGTTTACATATACAAAAGTAGGCTAATAACTAAGTCATAACTGTATCTGTAATGGCAACCATTACCATACTTCAACTGGTAAACTATTGAACACACCACGAATGTTATGAATTATAACAACCTTAGATGTCTTAAAATCCTCGCTCTACGAGCTCGGATTTCAAAACAACATCTGCGGCAGTTATGATACTCATAACATTCCTAGAAATGTCAATAGCTATTACCTCCTGTATTTTTTCCAAAAGTATTATTGTTTATGTGTCTGTCATCCATGGATACCACACCAAAGCTTTGCAACGTTACATTGTTTTAGAAATTTTACAAAATGTCATCACAGAAATCTAGAGTTCCTAGAATTCCTAAACTAAGTTGTAGAAATTTTGCATTAAAAAATATGTGTTAGAAGAAAAACCCATACGTGTATATATATCGCTGGAGCAAAAGTTCATTTCCTTCCTTGTGGGGAGAGGAAATGAATATATTTGCCCCCTAGATATATAAATAACTATTAACAGTAAATAGTAATGGCTTTTGTCCACAAGGCACAGGCTTTTTTGAATTATTGTAAGTCGAAAAGTCTCTTTAAAGATGGATCAGTAAACGGTTGGTGTACTATTACGGATGACTTATATTTTTGGCTTCAACTACTTATTTCTAATTTTTTCTACTTGTTCTTACTGTAAATTTAAAATGATACTTACTCCTGTTATTAATAGCTGATGTTTTGTCCATTTCGGAACCCACGAAAAGGCCTCAGATAAAAATATCATATGAAAAATGAGCGATGAAGCTATGAGGAACAATACACTAAGGCTCACATAGAAATATGCATTCTGTAATAAAATAATTACGGTGTTAGAATGCAGTCCCTAGTTTGTTGTACTAGCAATTTACTAATAATATAATTTTGTGATTATGTCTTTAAATCAGCAAATGTGTTGCAAAAAGTAGACATCACAATATAAACAGATTTTCAACAGGAGATAGTAAAGGAAAGGAATTAAAAAGGTGAATATACATTCCCAATTGACACATTCAAGCATCTTCTTTGATATTTATCGGAAAACATTCCTTGGCATGAAAGATATAAGGTCACAATTGAATTTTATTAAAATTTATACTGTAAGACGCAGAACCTACGTTGTTTCTACCCATAATTTGTTAACTTTAATAAAGTGTTTTTGTTCCGCAGTGTTTAAAAGAATTCAAAACATTTTCAAATCAAATTAATTTTTCAAAATATTAATAAGGCATATTTTTGCAATAAATAATTCATGATTGACTAAAATATTTTGAAAGTTTTTGTGTGGCTTTCTAATTTTATTCATTTTAATTTAGTTGCCACAGGTTTTAAATATAGATTCATCTGACACTTTTGATTGAAAATGATCCCTCTACTAGGTATGTTGCCAGGCTCAGTGGTATAGTAAACAGACTGCTAGGGTTGAAACATTTTAGTACCAGCAAAATTCTAGTAGGGCTCAGGTACAATCGAGCAAAAAATATCAACAGTGAATTCTTAAAAAGATCAATTGAACATAAAAATAATGTATTGCTTATCCTTTGCAACGTCTCTTCTGAAGATTCCACATATTGTACCATAATGCACATCTAGTTTATTTTGTATTTCAGGCTACGGCCGCGGCCTAGTAAATCGTATTTCTTAGACAGAGGTTGAATAGCTTGCGCACATGAGTTTAGCTGACACAAACGCAACCTTCAAAGGAGTTGTTGCAGACTGTTTTATTTCTTCTATAGTTAGTTTGCGTAACTTTTATAGAGTAAAGTAGTTCTCCTTTGCACTTTGGCTATAAATTTCTAGTCTTACATCATAAAAAAGTAAAACAAATAGGTACCATAAAATGGGGGAAAATTGATACACGACAATTTCAAACGTGCAATTTTGTTAGAAGTGAAGGACTCAAGTACATCAAAATTCCATTTCACCCGACTACAAAAGACCTAGCAAACATTTTTAATGAATCGGGCCATAAATTTGTGTATAATTCAAACAACAATATTAGAAATTTGTTGGGAAATCCAAAAGACAAACTGAGGACTATAGAGAGATCTGGAATTTACGAAATTAAATGTTCCCATTGTGATTCTAAATATATTGGGCAAACACGTCGTAATTTTGGTACTAGATTTAAAAGAGCATTTAGCTCATTTTAGATTCAACAGATTCGAAAAATCGAGTATAGCCCAACATATTTACTAAACGGGTCATAGTATAAAAGAGGATGACCTAAAAATTGTAAAGGCGTTAACTTCAACAAAGCAACTAAATTATTTTGAAAGCTTGCCCATTTTTAAGAACCGAAATAATAAACTTTTGAACAAAGATGGCGGACCAATACCGTCCTCCATCTTATATGATTTGTTGAAGTTAAATTGACTGTCGGCCAAGCTCATTGGCCCTCGGCCACTCCCTTTGGGTCAGACAGTATAAATAGATGTAAAATGCGCGCACATCGCCCACTTCCATTCGCTGTGTAAGTTTTTTGTAGCTACCGATGATGACAGCGTGGCTGTCGAAATACGTATTTAGCAGTTGTTAAATATTTGTGTATTGAGGGATCTTAACAAATTTGTGATAATTTCAAACCAGAGGCTCCAGCAGTTTTATTTAAACAGGTAAGTAGTTTTTAGTGTCCTTCAAACTGTACAGTGTATTGTAGGAACTACCAAGAATATTGAGACCAAATTTTGTGTACAATCAGCCTGATTTCCTAATTTTTGTTGAATTGAATAGAAGTTGTCAAATCGAATCGCAATGTTTACGAATCGAAATTACTGACTTCCACTGCGCCTACAGTTTACGATTGTTGGTATTCTCTAACCGTAATAGAAGTCGTTTGCTGGTTTTCATTAGCATTAGCAAGCAATAATAAGCTTTAACGACAGTCTGACAAGCGTCACAGAATGTAAACGCACAGTTGTGAACAACTGACCAAAGAACTGTCATTTAAATTAATTTGCAACGTGTTAAGAAGGTGAGTACTTTGTAAAAACTGAGTGCAGCAAATAAGAAAAAAAACGTTACAAGAGCAGTTAAAACTATTGGTCGATTTTTTAGCAGCCAATACTTTTATTGCATAGAAATTCAAAACCCGCAGAGGCTTAATAAATATTATACACCAAGTGAATTAAACATATGTTTATTCACGAAAAGATTTTGGGCTCACGAGCACGCAGTGAGATCAAATCACGTGGCGTATATATGTTTTTATTCAATTTGACGAAATTTTGAATAAAAAATTTTAAAATATTCAAATTTATCAAACAACAAATAAAATAACACACTTACTGTGTGCCAAACGTCAAAGTGACGTTTGTCACCTGCTTACAGCTATACACAAAATTGGAAATAAATGACATTAAAAATATTCAAATTAAGATAATTATATATTACACACTACCAAGCGAAAGAATAATTGAATGTAAGTATTTGTAGAAATCATAAAAATATGTTGTTCTTCATTGAAACGTTTTTAAATCTCTAGTGAATTAAACTTTTTAATTCTGTAGTGAATTAAAACGCTTTTATTCTCTTGTGAATCATAGAGTGTTTATGAAGGTTGTTATGGAGTTAATAATGTCACTTTAAACTGTCAAAATTGAATAATAGTATATTATACATCAAGGTAGTGAAGCGCAGTATTATAACCTGAGCGCATATTAGATACTGAGCGTGCAGCGCGAAGTATCTAGAGCGCGAAGGTTATAAGACGATTCGCTACCGTGGTGTATATACTATTTTTTGCACTACCAAACGGCTTAATACCTAAATTCCAACAAATTTCAAAAATATTTTAACTGTCAACCTGACAATACAGCTCTTCTAACGTCAAATTAAAATAGTCATATTTGGTAACTTAGCAATTTATTAGTTACCACGGTGAAAATTGTTTATTTTACTTTCTCTCCCTTGGTGGAGAAAATCAACTTCACGACCTAAAAATAGGGCAATAACGGTGCGTTCTGAGACTAGTAGTGCAAAATAGTATATTATACATCAAGGTAGCGAAGCGCAGTATTATAACCTGAGCGCATATTAGATACTGAGCGCGCAGCGCGAAGTATCTAAAGCGCAAAGGTTATAAGACGATTCGCTACCGTGGTGTATATACTATTTTTTGCACTACCAAACGGCTTAATGCCTAAATTCCCAACAAATTTCGAAAATATTTTAACTGTCAACCTGACAATACAGCTCTTTAAAACGTCAAAATTAAAATAGTCATATTTGGTAACTTAGCAATTTATTAGTTACCACGGTGAAAATTGTTTATTTTACTTTCTCTCCCTTGGTGGAGAAAATCAACTTCACGACCTAAAAATAGGCCAATAACGGTGCGTTCTGAGACTAGTAGTGCAAAAAATAAATTAATTGAGTTGTTGTGGAATAGTTTCACTGCCTTTCAAATAGTTGTGGTTTAGGCCCAGCAAAAACCGAGGTGCAATGGAGGAAGGTACAGTACAGTACGATTGAAAGCTTTTATCCTCTCGAGGGCTGTGAAATTATTTTGTCAAAACATTTTGTTGGCAGTCGTGGTAGTAAAAGTCACATTGGCATTTTATATCTGTCACTTAAAGGCAGTAATTCTGAAAGGTATAGATACAAATACAGCATTAACGTATTACATACGTTTATGTGCCAAGATGTGTAACATCCATTTTTGTACTATCTTCTTCTGCAATACAGCATAATATGAATACGCTCTATCCTTTTCGCAATTGCAAGCACAGCATCCTAGATAAATAACACACCACGCTTCTTTTTGTTTTTCAAAAACGTACGTTTTTGATTTCGACAATTTTTTACGAATGACACCTAAACGTCAAACTAAATCATTTTTGTGGAACAAAAAACGGTACGCATTTTAAGTGTTTTACATGAAGTTGCTATATTGCAAGGAAGTACATTTGTCTAGTTCCTAGAAAAAACATTTAAATTGCGAAGAACTCTTGCAAATTAGAGTCATGTTGCTGAAGTGTATCGTGTGTGAGCACCGCCTACGTTGATCAAAAAAACTGCGCTTCGCAATTTTTATTAATCAATGCATGCAAGGCACGTGACAAAACATACTTTAAATGAAAATTTCTATAAAAACTAACACACAAAAACTTGAGAGACCCTATAGAAACTTTCTAGAATGTGTAAGGTGTGCCGATTAATTTGATATTAACAATGTTATTAAATCCTCTTTGATATTAATTGAAAATATAAGATGTCTGGACGTCGGTATGACATATAACGTCTTGGCAATGTAAATTTTGGCGCCTTAGCTTCAACGTTGGCAGCGCAATTACGACAAAGATAAATACATATACATTCTTTTGCTCGAGAAAGAGATGGCAACAAAAATGTATGTCTTGATTATGTTGGCACATTAGGTGAACCGTGGGTTTGTGTCTATAAACTTTAAAATCACTGCTTTAAGGTTACATCAGGAATGTTTTTAACAAATGCAAACATTTTTATTGAACACATAAAAATGTTAGTAACAAAAACAACTACAGCTGTTCAATAGTATACTATTTTATCGCATTTATGAGTTTGACAGTACTGAAGTGTGTTGTTGGTGACACTGTAAGTCTATGTCAAATTCGAGGTTATCAGGTTAAATTTTGCGTCAATCTGTGTCAAAACTGAAGCAAAGCCTAACGAATTTGACATAGACTTACAGTGCCACTAACAATACACTTCAGTATTGCCAAACGTAAAACTAATCGCCGTTGCTATGCAGAAATGTGTTGCTAATGAGAAAAGTACCACATTTCTTAATGATTTTGAATGTAGAAACCACCTAGTGTTTGGTATTAAACATCCTGTAAAAGTTAAGTTTATCTGTCAAAATTGTATAGGTTACTATATTATTAAGTACCTTTACTCATAACTGCTAACATAAATTCAATTTTTAAAAAATCTACAGCTCTCTAGAGGTTTAAAAGTTTTTGATCATACAGTATATAAAAATTCAATTTATTTCAAACTAGCTGACCCGGCAAACGTTTTGGATTATGACATGATGGGAAAACCCTTCAAACCATTAAGCACAGAATCATAAAAGTATGACTGCAAATAGAAAGTTGTACAGTGTATAGAAAAACACACTTTCGATATTTTCCAATTTTCCAGCTTTCCCTTTGGATTTTTCCGAATTTTCTTTTTTGCTAAACTACCTCGGGAGTAAGACGAGCAAAACAAAAAAAAAATCATCCAAATCAGTCAAGTCGTTCTCGAGTTTTTGCGTTACTAACACACGGCGATTGATTTTTATATACATACAGTCAAACTCACTTATAACGAGCACGGGTATTACGAGATCCCGGGTGTAACGAGCATTTTGAAAATGAAAGTTTGAAACTGTATTTATTTAACGCTAATATTTCTCGCCTAATACGTGCTTAAATCCCGGAAATAAAGAGCAATAAATTCTGGAATGTTTAAATTGTGAATAACTGACGTCTTAAAAGTTTATGGTGATTCAGCTCTTAAAGATTAAATTTTGCAACTGGCCCAAAATTCGCGGAATTTCTCTTTGGTAAGCAAATTTAAACGCCGTTATCTTCGATCTTTTGTACCAAGCACGTACTACTGTAATCCTATGGCCAGTTTCAAGCTCTTTTCCTGTCAGATTAATTTACAGGGAAAGTAAGCGTCTGTCTGGGTAGGTAGTAGGTACAGTGCGGCTTAACTGACCAAAGGGATAATTCTTAATGTTCCAACCCTGTAACTTGAAAACAAATAAAAATTGGATAACATTTGAGCTTTTTAAAATTTTTTTACGCATAGAATACACGACTGGAATTTGGCGCGTTCCTCCCGACTCACCCTGTATATGGTAGAATGTAATTGGAAAATCCCCAGGAAAAGATGAAATACCAGCTGAATTACTGAAACATAGGGGGGACAGCGTAACAAAATGGCTCATCAGGATATTTCGCCAAGCGTGGGAAACCGAAGAAATACCAAAATATTGGGAGAAAAAATCTAATAATCCTAATACATAAAAAAGGCAACACTGCAGAACCAGGAAACTATAAAGCAATGTGCCTAACACCAATAGTACTGAAAGTACTCGAAAATACTGGAAAGAAGACTAAGGAAGAAGTCGAAAGACATTTAGAGGAAAACTAAGCAGCCTACAGACAGGGAAGACAAACACAAGATCACATTCTCACCGAATGATAATGGAAAAGCATATAGAAAAAGGGAAAAGTCTATGCCTAGCCTTTGTAGATTTAAAGTCAGCATTCGATATGGTCCTGAGACACCATATATAGCATACACTAAATGAAATGAAAGTAAAGAAAAAATTAAGGAAGGCAATAGAGAGCATATATAAGAACGTAGAAGGTGCAGTTAGATCAATGGGAATTGCTCGGAATCTTTTAAAATGAAGAAAGGAATAAAAGAAAGGGACAACCTGAGCCCACTCTTGTTTGTTTTGGTACTGGACGATATAATAAAGAAATGCAAGAGAAATACAAGAATGCTTAAAGTGGGTAACTGGAACATGCAGCCAGTACAGCTACAAAACCTGGTCTATGCCGATGATATAATACTATTCGCCAGCAATACAAGAGACTTACAACAACTGCTAAATGAATGGAAAGAACAACTAGAAACAAAAGGACTGGAAATAAATGAAAACAAAATCAAAGTCATGAACTTAATCAAAAGACTAGGAGACCAAGAAGAGGATTTGAGAATAACACTAAACGGAGTAACACTGGAACAAGTTGAAAACTACGAATACTTAGCAACAGTTATTTCCAGTGACGGAAAGATAGATAGAGAAATATTAAAGAGTAAGCAAAACAAGCAAAGTCTACTACCAAATCAATCATACGGTAGTAGGAAAAAGAGAAATAAGTAAAAAGGCGAAATTACATCTTTACAAAATGGTCTATATCCCAACACTTACATATGGAGCTGAAAGCTGGACCATGATTGACAACACAAATAAAAAATAACAGCAACAGAAATGCGAAAGTGCGACTTTTACTCTGATGATGCAAGCTGCAAAGTCTTGCAAAACGTTAGTGAATATGGATGCACAAACAGCAAAACGGCCAAATCTGCCTAAGTATCCTCGTTCTCAGATACTCAAACAACACGAGCCACCAAAGAGCATGACCATCGCGCAGGTTTTTGCTCGATTTCACAAGGTGCAAGGCACATTAAGCCAGAAAATGCTGGGTGTTCATATACAATACTATGCGGTCTAAGCCGAAATTCCATGTTAAGAAGAATAATGAGTAACCGCGAAAGCCTCAAACAGTATATAATATGTTTTTTGAAACATTTTTTTCTGTTTCAAATCACATTGGACTGTGCCCATACCTAAATAAAATGTGCATTAATCAAAGAGCTATGGAAAGAAGGATGTTAGGTATAAGCTTAAAAGACCACAAGACTAACACGTGAATTCGTGACAAAACAAAAGTGGTAGATATTGTAGAAAAAGTAGCCAAATTGAAATAGAACTGGGCCGGCGGCTATGCAGTACGAAGAAATACAGATTGATGCAATAAGATAATAAGATGGAGGCCTCGGGAAAATACCAGGACTATAGAAAGACCAATATTGCGATAGACAGATGATTTGAAGAAGAGGGCTTAGACTGTATTGTATAGAGAGGCTCAAAATACGCAACAATAAAGAATCATCGGAAGGGCTATATTTGGTACTACAAAGAGAACGGCTGATGAAGATGAAGATCAGTTTCCAGTTTTTTGTAAAATCACAAAACCTAATTTTAATCCTCTTTTAATACATATTTCCGTAAGGGGATTAAGAATTGAACCTACATTTATAGGACTTTTTTGTTTATTTTAATTCTTTGAACCCTCTTTCCAAATATTGGGATTTTCTCTCCAATCATCCTGTATATATCATATATATTTAAAAGAGCTCATTAGTAAAAAACAGAATGCTTCCATCAAATTAAGTAAAGACTAAACTTTTGAATTCTGAAAGTGCTTGCTTAACGAGATAGCTAAAAACTGGTTAAAAAAATGTTTTACCGTTTTTTTTTTAATCTTTCAAAACTGGAATAGCTAGTACATTAAGATTTGGTGTAAGTACTCACATGTTTAATCAGGCTAATTTCAGTTAATTTTCGCAATGTAGCGCGCCTGTAATTGAGAGTGAAGCCATACACGTGATGTTTTTTGATTAGTCAAAATGATTTGGCGCAAACAGGCATGAGCAGCAGCATTTTTATTTAAAAATATCTACGTACGAAGATGAATTAAATACAGTTACTTAATTTGAAGTAATGAACGAATAGTAGGTGTAAAAATCTTATTTAGTACACCATTATCTCAAATGATAATTAAGTTTGGTTAGGTATACTTTAAAATTCACACGTTGTTTTGCATAAATGTCTGTTGGTCCCATATTTTAACTGACCAATAGAAAATGTTCTCGTTGTCGCCATTATTTACATTTTACAGATACTCTAGAGTAATTCAGTGGCATAGGTCTGTTTTTTTAATAAATCTTTTAAAATACAAACGTACACGCCTGCGTTTTTTCTTAAGCATTTTTGGAGAAACAAAAATTGTGCCTTATATTTCAAACATAGAATTTTCAGTTTTTGTTTGTCGGGTGATATTAAAATACACAACAAAATTGCATAAGCGGCAAAATGTCTAATTTTCTAATATCAATTTGCACACTATAATTCTGGTTTTATCATCATTTCTTAAATATGGTATTTCAGAAAAGTTATAAAATTTTCTGCCTGCAGTGTAGTTTATGCTTAGTCAATTAATCAGTTACTTCTATTTATAAATAATAATCATATAATACAAATATTGTGTCTTACTTGAGCTACAATACCCTATTAAAGAACAGTTTAGCTGTTAAAAGCATGTCTAGGAGAGAATAACAGTTGTATTAAATGCTATAAATTCAGATTATTCATAAAATTTGTTTAAAAACTACTAACATTCTTTCATTATTATAAAGTATTTAAATATAATTGTTAGTTACTTACCACCTTTCCCCAATTAAGAGGAAATAAGTAGACCATATGTGAAATATCGAGAAATAGTAAAAGGCAGGTAACAAACAAGCTGAGCAGAGTTACAAACATCATAAGCGTAGCCGACCCACCAAAGGTAACATAAATAATCCCACTTTTACTGTTCCAGAAGTACATAAACATGCTAGACACGCTACCGTGGATATCTAAAAACACAATAAAGGCATTATTTTAAATGGTGACAATCTGTCAGCTACTTACAACAAGAAGAACTCTGACAAGACCGGTGGCTGTCTTAAGGTGTGTGGTGGTCACAGTAGACGATGACCCCAGAGTATAGGGACAGATCGGGCGAGGCAGCGCGTTGGCGGTAATGAGAGTGCGAGTCCCACGAGTTAATAGTCCCCGAGGGGAGTTTCGCACTCACAGCCGCCCGCACAATCAGCACTCAGAGCCCCCGTCCTGCTGCCCGCTATCTCAAAGTCCTGCAACACACAACTCATACCATCCGGTTCCTGGAACACGGACATTGAAACACTTAGTGCTCACGAAATTTTGATATCAAAGTCAACTTCTAGGGCTTGTGAAGGACACCACTTACTTTCAATAAGAGGTTATTACTTTGAAATAATGGCTGCTCAAGAATATCTTTTAATAAAATTGTACTTAAACTAGAAATTCTATCATAAATGTTTAAAACAAAATTTACGATTTGAAGATAATGGATTTTGCTACTAGGTACGAATACATAATAAGCACAGCTTTCTGGAACTAAGATAGAGGTACCTAACCCAGCTTACTTATAATAAAATATGTGCAATTATGCATTTTCATTATTTTTTCATGAATCAGTTACAAGTATCGGAATTAAATAGCTGAAAAGGTAAATTTTTTATGTACCTGCATTGAATTAAATCATCTTATTTTGATTGTCTGTGTCCATACCTTTAGGAACACACTCGACCTACCTTTTATAAAATCATATCTGACAGAGGCAGCATAAAATATAAAAATAGAAAAATTACAGCATCACAATACAAGTTCTTTCATTTTTATGTTTATGACGATCAACTTGAACTATTCAAAGTTTTGTATATTATCTTTTATATTGAAGCTTTAAAGTAATTACTATCAGGGCCCCCGCAACCGCGCGTGCAACGCGTGCACCGCACGCGAGCGTCACTCTAAAGGGGCGCCAAACTGTTAGACGAAAGTATAAACCAAAATTGTTCGATTACGAACAGAGGGATGAGACAACTCAAGATCCGAGTTTAAATTAATTTTTTTTCTATAGCAAATGTTAAAGTGTGCTTTAATCGGCTCAAAACAAAAGTTAAGTGTTACTTTAACAGCCAGGGTAAATAAGGTAGCACTTTAACATCGAGGGTAGATAAAGTAATTTAATTTTCCAACTGTTATTTAAATTAAATATTACAGCTTTGTATCATCCTAGCAACCCAATCTAGCTACTGAGATTTTAAAATGTGATTGACTTTCCTTATTTTCTTTTGAAATTGTTAAAGTTCTTCCTATATACAGGGTGAGGCACATAAAGTGTTACAGAGCAATAGCACTCAAACTATTGATCATATCCAAAAATGTGTCAGACAAAAGTTTCAGTGTTCGAGAAGGCCGTCATACTGGACTACCCTATTTTTTTATCGGTGGAGGCGTTAAAGCTACGTCAAGGTCAACTCCAGATTTTTAAATGGAACTATGTATTTTTTTTTCGATGACATTATTACCGATTTTAAGACAAATTCAGATACCTGCAACACAAAGTCATTCTAGTTAGCAAAGTATGAAGATAGTCAAAAAATCGCAAAATATCGGAATAATCACTTTCAAAGGATCCACTAACCTTGGTTTGGTTCTACCTACAGAAGATGCTCGAAGTGATAAACCTCGACTTGTAAGAACTTGTTAATTCGCTGATGAAAAGACCGTCTAACTTCAGCTAACATTTGTGGTGTAATTTCGGTACATGCTCGTCGTATTCTGTCTTTCATGTCGTCAGGCATGGTAGGTGCTACCGCCATTACGCGATCTTTGACAAAACCCCATCAAAAGTAATCTGCTGATGTTAGATCTGGCGATCGAGGTGGCCAAGCTACAGGACCGCCTCGTCCTATCCACTTTTCGCCAAAAATTTCATTCATCACTTGTCTTAAACACAGAGCATAATGGGGTGGTGCACCGTCTTGTTGACTCGCGTTTGTTGCACTGTTCCATTTTTCGATTTTTCGACTATTTTCATACTTTGCGTGACTACAATGACCTTGTGTTTCGGGTCGCTGAATTTGTCTTCAAATCGGTAATAATGTCATCGAAAAAAAAATACATGGTTTCATTTAAAAAAGTGGAGTTGACGTTGACGTAGTTTCATCGCCTCCACCGATAAAAAAATAGGGTGGTCCAGTATGACGGCTTTCTCGAACACTGAAACTTTTGCCTGAAACATTTTTGGATGTGATCAATAGTTTGAGTGCTATTGCTCTGTAACACTTTATGTGCCTCACCCTGTATATATAAAAATGTTGTATTATACACGACGATAAAGTTATTACTATCCACTCTTGAATCATTAACGCCTCGACTTTGTCTCGACGTTAAACGATTCACTCATGGATAAAATTTAACTTTATCGTCTTGTATAATAAATTACTATTTTAAAAATAATTGATCAAACACTAAGTTCTTTAAATAGTAGATTTGAAATGATATCTGATTACGACAACGTTTTTGGTTTTTAGTGATAGTTTTAAATTAAATGACGAGGATCTTTTAAAAAGCTGACATGCTCTACAACAAAAGCTAGCTGATCAGGAAAAGAAAGAGGCTTGCGTAGAAGAGAATGATTTGTTTAACGAGATAAAAGCCCTACGATTGTTTTCATTACCTGAAGCGTCAAATCCACTCGACATTCTTCAATATATATTTGAAAACAATCTAACTTCATCTGTACCAAATATTACCATTTCATTAAAATTCCTCTTACTTTACCTGTGTCTGTAGCTTCTGGTGAGAGATCCTTCTCAAAATTAAAAATTATTTGAGGTCTAGCATGTCACAAAAAAGATTATCTGGTTTGGCAATCTTAGCTATAGAGCAAGAGATCCTCGATAAAATTGTTTTTGACAATATTATGAAAGAAATTGCAGCAGCCCAATCCAGAAAAAACCAATTTAATTTTTGGATGATTGAATGTTTTATTTGTTTATTGTTTTGTTTGTTTTTTCCTTTGTAACAACTTTAAAGAAGAATAAAATTTTAGTTTTTGAAATCTCTTTTGTTTCATTACAAAATTAAAATAAAATGTGTTTTCGCATTTCGTTCAAATGTTTAAACAACTACAAGAATATTACAGCAAACCAGGAAATTTAACAAAAACATATGTAACAGATTAAAGTTCTTATGCTTCAAAATATTATTTATCTACGACAGTGTGTAAAATTGCCTTTTAGTTGGCAGTTTTAAGTTTGTAAAACGACTGTTTAATAACATGTTTTCATTAGTTTACGTCGTCAGTAGTAACGTGTTTAAAAGATTTCATTAGGCACGTTGTCAGTAGCATGGTGTTTTAAAATTTTTAAAACACGCAAAATTACTACCGGTTGCTGGTAATCCTACTTTACATTCAATTTTTTTTATATTACCGTGTTTTCTAGATTTTATGGTAGATAAAATATTGTACGATACACATGCGTAAAGCATCTTTAGTCACTCGCGGGGCTTAAAACGCGCGCTCACTCGCATTTTAACTCTACCCCACTCGTGCCTAAAGAGTAGCTTTACGCACTTGTATCGTAAAGTACTATTATACTATAAGTACTACATATATTCAAAGGGCGCCAAAATATTTCCCGCACGCGGGCGACTATAACCCTTGTGGGGGCCCTGATTACTATTAACACAATTCGTTAAAAACACTATACAAATATTTAACAACTGCTAAATACATATTTTGACAGCCAAACTGCCATCATCAGCAGCTATGAAAACTAACATTGCAAAATAGCAACGATATGCTCGTGATCAAATCATAAATAGAAATGGACGATTCCCGCGCATTTTACAGCTATTTATATTGTCTGACTCGGAGGGCGTGGCCGAGGGCCATTTAACTTCATGGCCAAGGGCCGAGATAATAAACATTTGAACAAAACGGCGGACCCATTCCTTCCTCCGTCTCGTATGATTTATTGAAGTTAAATGGCCCTCATCCACGCCTTCAGATACAGACCATATAAATAGCTGTATAATGCGCGAGAATCGTCCATTTCCATTTGTGATTTGGTCACGAGCATATCGTTGCCATTTTGCTGTGTTAGTTTTCATAGCAGCTTGGCTGTCAAAATACGTATTTAGCAGTTGTTAAATATTTGTGTGGTGAGGGATTTTTAACGAATTGTGTTATTTTCAAAGCACAGGCTCCAGCAGTGTTTTATTTAATTACTATTACTTGAAAAAGCTTTTAACTTTCGGTACCTACTCAATTGATTTGTTTACTTTTTAAATACATGTGTACTTTGCAATCTCTGTGGCACCTACTATAATTCTGCTATAAAGGTAATCAATCTTATTTGTATTGAAAAGCTATGTTGAAGTCAGAGCATTCAACATAAGGATCTCACAAGTAAGAAATTGGATATGGCACACTAAAAAGAAATTAGGGGAAATATTCATCCAAAGTTT
The DNA here is from genome assembly GCA_940337035.1 of Agriotes lineatus. Taxonomy (NCBI): domain Eukaryota; kingdom Metazoa; phylum Arthropoda; class Insecta; order Coleoptera; family Elateridae; genus Agriotes; species Agriotes lineatus. The sequence continues at coordinate 135,495,195 of OW679195.1, read as the reverse complement.
TTCTACAATCCATATTCAAAACCTTGTACTTTTACTTAATTTTTACTACAGATTAAAAATTCTTCAGTTATCATTTTTTTTGTATAATTAAATGTTGAAATAAAACTTAAATACATACTTCTATGAAGGAGATAATAATACAGTAGAAGAATTTCATGAAACCTAAAAGCATCTGAAAATTCAAAAAGGAACTAGTGTACATAGAACAATTGCAGTATTACTAAAATATGGAGAACTATTTTCAGAACTACGTTCTTTATACTTACTAAATGAATGCTGGAAGAAGTACACAATTCCAGAATCATGGAGAACTATCGAAATAACATTGTTGAAAAAGGAGAACGGAAAGATTGTAGAAATGATCACAGAATAAGTCTTCTGAATAAGTAAAGTAGGTTCTAGAATTATCATCAATCGTTTAAAGATGATTGCAAGTGCACTAATGAGCAAGACGCAAAAAGGGAAGATCAGAAAAACAAAATTTTTTTCTTGCAACACATACAGAGGCTTCACAGATTACAAAAAAGCTTTTGCTCTAGTCAATAGGATTGAGCTAAGACATATATTTATTCGAAAGGGATACTATATACAGTATCCGTTTGATTTTCAAAGGGTATGAATATGAACGTTCAAAATCAGCGCTGCTTTCAACTTTAACTATAGCCGATAAGTGCCGCCTCAAGGCCACTTTATGTTTACAATAACATTTCAAATGAAACTTTTAATATTGAAAGTTTAAAAGCCCTTCAGAAGAATGTAATAAACCAAAACGTTTCCCCAACCTGCTTTTATCAGCGCTACAGGTTAGTTTTATGACGTAAGTATGCAAAAAGGCATGAGGCAATAACAACTACAAAATTAATTTCCACAACACCCAAAACAAGTAAGTCATTTATATAACACAAGCAAATCTGCAACAAGCAAATTATACCATAACTTCTCAACCTTTACAACCTGGCAATGTACTAAGCGAACTTACACAAGTATCAAAATCAGCAAAATCAAAATGTAAAAATTTAATATAAAAAAAGGCATAGAACCAGTCCTGAAATAAACAATAGAACCGAAAGACAAAAAATCTTGTCAGACTACTGATTGAATAAACCAACTGTTACTAAAACACATTTGATAAATTATCAGAAAATGACAATACAGATAATGAATCAGGTATACATCCAATGAAATCAATAAAAGCCCCTCCAATTTTTGTTAGTGGAGTAGAAAATATAATTCAAATTATTAAATATAATTGCAGCAAGAAGCCGCGTAGCGCAGTTGGGTAGGCGGAATTTTTAGGCAGTCTTGGCGATTGAAATCGGGCTCAGTGAGACCATTCACAGTTGGGCACCAAATTAACTGTGCTCTATTCAGAACCACAGACCTAAGAGATAGAGTAACAAGGTTAACACATCACCATGACACACCTCACACAATGGTTGCTGCACAAGCACAAAAGGCGCGCTCCAACTCTGTATCCGGGGCAAGTTGAGCATTGTACAGCCAGATGCAAGCGCATAATGCACCAGCCTCTACACCGCAAGGTAAAATGAGGTTATCGATAATATATACATAATTGTAGTAAATGATGCCACCATAAAAGTACTGAGTAATAATCGAATTAAAATAGAAGTATTAAAGTCAGATAAATACTTTGTAATCATGGAGGAACTGTTGAAGAAAAACACAAACTGTGATACGTATCACATGAAAGACAAAAGGAGTTTCAAAGTAGTCTTGAAAGGTGGAGATAGATGGGAAAGAAAATCAAATACAACTTTACAGGTAACCATCTACATTGGGGGTGATTAAATGACAAAGAATTTGCTGGTTAGGACACTAAGATTAGAGAATAATGGAGTCGCAAAACAAGTTTTAAAACATGCAGTAGAAGCGAAGAAAAACGTCCCAAACGTAGTTGGATGGATGCAGTGAAGGAGAATCTGAAAGAGTTGGGAGTTCAAAAAAGGGAGGGTGCGGCCAGAGACAGAAGGAGATGGAAAAGAATAATCTACCAAACCCAGGGCCTTCAAGGCAATAATATATGGGGCTCAAACTTGTACATTTAAATAACAAATTAAATAATAAATTGGGAGTAAAACAGTCCAGAATGAACAGTCATGCCTAATATAAAACTCATAGAGAAAATATAAATAAAATAGGACTAGTAGGTACAATGGATATTGTTACAAAATGTCGCAAATTAAAATGGAGCTGGACAGGCCTCGTTGGCAGAGTGCCGGACAACAACAGTACAAACAACAAGGTAGCAGCCACGAGACAGAGTAAGAAAAAGAGGCAAAATGGATGAAAATGGGTTTGCAAGGGCTAATATTATTATTATAAGTGCACATCAAAAGCAGTTGTACACCATTAGATGATGTCATTTTCACGTTTTCATCAATGATATAAAATTTGATAAATTTAGTTTTATACAGGAATACCTCGCCGTTCGCGGGGGTTACGTTCCAGAAGAATGCCGCAAAGCGCAAAACCGCGATGCGCAAGTAAACATAAATGATAAAAATGAGGTTAGGTTTCATTAACTAGATTTATTTATACTATGCAACCTCAAAAAAAACAAAACTGTTCTGCGTTTTTTGTCTGACAAATCTGAAGCAGAAACTTTACGCTTTGACGACATGGTTTTCCGTGTTTTAAAAATTAAATTCAATTGAATTTTCTGCAGAAACGCTCAAGAAGACAGTAAAGCTTGAACTAAAATTCCATACGTACCATAAGTCTGCCATTTGAATCTAGAACTCAAATATTCATTTGTTTAGTCAAGTTATAATTTTACAATTTATTTCAGGTCCTGTTTGGTAATAAGAGATTCAAAGGAATAGGTTCGATAGGTGTGTTTACAAGCTCGTAATAAATAATGTTATTTAGGTGTTCATGACATAAACCACATACGTCTGCTTTATTTACTTATAAAGGTCACTAATCTGACCTTAACTTTAAATTGCTGTTAAAATAAACAAAAGCTCATCAAAACGTTAGCGCTTATGATATATTATTCATTAGTAAACAAATTTTTATGGGCTTTTGTTTATTTTAACAGCGAATTAAAGTTAACGTCAGATTAGTGGCCTTTATAACACCGGCTGTTAGTGTGTGAAAGTTGAAACAGTTGGCAATTCCATTTGCGAACGGCAAAGAAAAGGGAGCACAAAATAGCCCCGCATAAAATCAAATCAGCGAACCTCAAAGCCGCGAAAGGCAAGGTCTGCCTGTAATATCAAAATTACACACGAAGAACTAGTTTTGCAAAGTGGCTATGAAAAGTAATTATCAATACATACGGGAAACAAATGAATACTAGTAGATTAGGAAGATTTTTATATTGACTGCCTCGGTTAATTCCGATATGTAGTGGTATAGTTCTTTGATGTGCAGTTTTAATTGTAGACAGTATTAAATTTATATCAAATGTTGTTTTCATATGGCACTTTTGTGTTGTATTACTTTGGTTAAGTATAATATGTATATAGAACTGAACTTGAGTAAGTATGCAAATAATGCAGATATAAATTAAGCAATAAATTACAAAAAGTTTCGGCAAATGACAAAACAGACATGCAATTACATAATAGTATATCCTTCAATGAATAAGAAAGTTGGACATTATTCACGAGAATAAAATTTGGACCACCAGTCGAAGACGAATTACTATGCTTTTTCTAATCATATTAAATAATGTTATACATTTGTTTACTGACAGTAAGGTTTATTGTTTGTATTTATCAAAGCCTTCTGATTTATGTTTCACATTCATCATTTACTGTAGAATAATGAAAAACTCGGCATACGATTGTCTAACAGCAGTTGAATGGTGAAAAATTATTCCATTGCTTGAATAACCGATAATTTTCTCAATTAGAAATGCAACAATATTGAACACATGATTTAATATGAGTATATTAGTATATTAGTAATAAAATAATTATTAATTTGATGGAAAGTTGTTTCTCTTGAATAAAATGATATAAATTTTTTACTAATTTTTGTTTTACCTCTATGTACTATGAAGACATATTTTTAGTTATCTGCTTTTGTTTTATTTACTCTATTCATATGTTACTGGCCTTTTTTTCCACTGATATCCTTATGTTTCTTTGTTTGTTATTCTATTAACCCAAGATTTAAAATATAAAAAATAGTGCAATTCATATGTGCCAAGCAGAAGTTCATATAATAGACTAGCAACTATAAATTATTTTAAAATTCATATTTGCTTTACTTCATTTTAATTCTCGCATGAAAAATATTTTAATAGTGCAAATTTTCTTGGTCTAATTCATGTGAGTCTGCGCTCCTGTTGCTGTAGATATTGAATTAGAGATAAACATCTGTTAATTTCACAAAAAAAAGTTGATCATAAAAGATCATTGTAATACGAGTTAAAACAGTTTGTTGAAGAATACTGTTACTACAGGGAATTTCCGTCGTTATTGTATTTTTATCAACTGATCTACTATTCCGTTTCTTTTTTGTTTATTGTAAGGCAAAAGGTTGTGACCAAGCAATCATCTACTGTCTACCAATTATGATGGGCTAAAATAGACACTATAGTGTAAAAAAAATTGATTGAAATTAATCTTAAAATTTAATAATAGATTAGTTATAAAATTTCCAGCGCAATTAGCCCGTTACTAAAATTGGTTATTATAATTTCGTAGTTAATTATAGTATAGTATTATTCTGGGAAAGCAAAAATATCCCAATGGAATGGAGGGAAGTGGTGATGAGTCCCGTACACAAGAAAAGAGACCGACTAAATTGTGAGAACTACAGGCCTATCCAGGTACTAAACGTAACATATACAAATTATTAGCAACTATAATTAATAACTGAGAGTGTATTAAGAGAGTACCAATGAGGATTTTGTCAGAATAGATCGATGATGGACCAAATCCACGCCATGCGCCGAATCCAGGAAAAGTGCAAGAAAAAAATATACAACTTCACATACTGTTCCTCGACTTCAAACAGGCATACGATAAAATTGATAGAAAAGGTCTACTAAGAGCAATGAAAAAGGTAAACATACCAGAGGAGATGATAAAATTAGTGGCGATGATGTTGAGTCAAACATCAAACCAGGTTAAAATACAAAACAAACTATCAGGAAAGTTCGAAAGAGCAGGTGGTTTAAGACAAGGTGACCCGTTATCAACAACACTTTTTAACATAGTTCTGGAAACGATCATAAGAAACTGCAAAATTAGGCAAAGCAACAACATATTTAACAAACCATACCAACTGATAGCATACGCCGATGACCTAACCATAATAACAAGGACACAAGAAGAACTAAAAAATCTACTAATAAAGATCCAAGTCGAGGCAGCAAAGTTTGGCCTAATAATATATACCGGGTGAATGAGTCCACACGTATCAGTATTTTTTTTAAAGAACGGTGAGTCGTAGAGAATTGGGATAAAAAAATGTATTATAAAAGTCATACTAAAGAATCGAATGGTGATATTATTATTTCTCGAAAAATTCAGCATCACGAGTAGTTTTATCAACAATGTCCAGAACTCCAAAATTTTAAATGGCACCATAAGTCGAAAAACGTATTGTTGAAAAGATCGTTAAAAAAGAAGAAAGTTTTGTAGGAAAAATTATTTTACTACTACTACCCCTTTTAAGTAATATTCGATTAAAGTTATTAAATTTGAAATTCCTTGTTAACAAACAAAATTGAAAAGTCGGCTTTTAAAATCTAGTTACCGAATTAAACAATGTTACACACAAGTTTAAATGTCAATAACATTTTGAACACTTGTAACATTGTTTAATTCGGTAACTAGATTTTAAAAGCCGACTTTTCAATTTTGTTTGTTAACAACGAATTTCAAATTTAATAACTTTAATCGAATATTACTTAAAAGGGGTAGTAGTAGTAAAATAATTTTTCCTACAAAACTTTCTTCTTTTTTAACGATCTTTTCAACAATACGTTTTTCGACTTATGGTGCCATTTAAAATTTTGGAGTTCTGGACATTGTTGATAAAACTACTCGTGATGCTGACTTTTTCGAGAAATAATAATATCACCATTCGATTCTTTAGTATGACTTTTATAATAATTTTTTTTATCTCAACTCTCTACGACTCACCGTTCTTTAAAAAAAATACTGATACGGGTGGTCTCATTCACCCGGTATACAGGTTGTCCGAAATCCGTTTTGAACATAGGAAACTAATGAGTGCGACAAGGAAAACATAAACAAAATGAGTAGCAGGACAAAGACAGAACGTAATCATGGCTAGCTAAATTTTTAAATTAAAATTAAGTCAATGAAACAAACACAAATATTTTAGCTGTTGTTAAGAGTATAAAGTGAGGTTTAAATATACTATTATTTACTATTCACATAATTATTTTAATTGTTTAAACCTCATTTTATACTCTTGATGACAGATAAAATATTTGACAGAAATGTTTTTGTTTCATTGACGTAATTTTAGTTTAAAAATTTAGCTAGCCATGATTACGTTCTATCTTTGTCCTGCTACTCATTTTGTTTTTGACTTCCTTGTCGCACTTATTAATTTCCTATGTTCAAAAAGGATTTCGGACAATCTGTATATATAATCATGATCATGATCCTTGTACCACACAGGTGTCGGGATTAATGAAAAAAAATCAAACTACATGATAAGCGGAGCAACAATTCAACAACACGAGCAGCACCTAAAAGTGAAAAGTGAAGACGGGAAGAAAGAAGTAGTGTTTAAAAGAGTAGAAGCAGCAGTGTACCTAGGAACCGAGATAACCAATAATTGTGACCAATCTGACGCGGTAGAAAGAAGGATAACAAGTGGTTTGTGAAGTGCAGCGATGGTAAATAAAGTGCTAATATCAAAAAATATCTCCCGTGCAGTGAAAGTAAAAGTGTATAAAATAATTATAAGACCAACGGTAACTTTCGGAAGTGAATCGTGGATTCTAAGGCAAAAGGATATAAATAAATTATGTATATTTGAACAAAAATTCTTAGATGAATATACGGCGGGGTGAAAAAAGAGGACTCCTTGAGGTGCAGAACAAACGGAACTAACTGAAGTATACAGAGAACTAAGCGTAATAAACGTAATCAAACTGGGCCGTCTTAGGTGGCTAGGTCACATTATACGGATGGAAACGGACAAAACCCCAAGAATACTTCTTGCAAAAGAACCAGAAGGACGAAACAGGAAAGGCAGACCGAAAAGACAATCGCTGGACTGTATAAAGGAGAATCTCAAAGAGCTAGGAATAAACGACTGGGAAAACCTAGCGGAAGACAGAAAGGAGTGGAAAAAAATCTCTAACAAAGCTCTGGGCCTCAAAGGCCAGTAAAGCTGAAATATATATTATACATGGGTTAAAAAGTTACGTAACACAATATTATTAATGAATAGTATATTACATACCGAGGTGGGAAGTGTTTCATTACTGTCGAGAGATTAGGTAGTTTACCGAGACGCGTAGCGTCGAGGTTAACTTTATCTCGAGACAGGGATGAAACTTTCCACCGTGGTATGTATACTATTTTATTTGCAATCATCTAATTTTAAAAATAACTACAATTGAATTCTGAATAATAGATATCTTGATGTAGCTAATATTTTTATTCGCAATCACATTGTAATGTGTCAATTTCATGACATGACAACAGCTGGGAACTAGATGATTACTTGAAACTAGCCAGGAAATTATTACATACCCCGAAAAATATTACATACCTGAAGAGTGGGGTGTTTCCATGGTAACAAAACATTGAGTGGGTTGTTTTCATGGTAACAAACATATTAGCTACATCAAGATATCTATTATTCGGAATTCAATTGTAGTTATTTTTAAAATTAGATGATTGCAAATAAAATAGTATACATCCCACGGTGGAAAGGTCCATCCCTGTCTCGAGATAAAGTTAACCTCGACGCTACGCGTCTCGGTATACTACCTAATCTCTCGACAGTAATGAAACACTTCCCACCTCGGTATGTAATATACTATTGTTACCATGAAAACAACCCACTCAATGTATTGTTACCATGGAAACACCCCACTCTTCAGGTATGTAATAATTTTCGAGGTATGTAATAATTTCCTGGCTAGTTTCAAGTAATCATCTAGTTCCCAGCTGTTGTCATGTCAAGAAATTGACACATTGCAATGTGATTGCGAATAAATTATTTTAAAGACTCCGTCAATTATTAGTTCTTGACATTTTGGCCCTATCATTTATGTACAGAGTGCGCAAATTTCAATGTTTTCATAGGAAATCTCATTAACTATAGGAGATATGAAAAAATTAATCTTCCATCTCTATTTTTGAGGAAAGGTTAATGGTGAAAACCAAAATTGGCTATCATCTTTTGTTTTCGAATTACAAACAAAAGTTCGATCTTTTGACTTTTTGTTATGGTTATATCTCGAAAATAGAGAAAAGTAATTTCTACATTATTCAGGCACTTTTTTGATGAGAATGCAGTGGCATAGACAGTTTTTCAAAAAATGTTTCAAATTGCGAGTTGTTATAAAATTGTATTTTTTTTCCCATTCCAGTGATATACAGTGTGTCCCATAAAATCCTCTAGATATGAAAGCTTTTTTAATTATCTATTTATCCAAAAAAGTATTCTTCATAAAAAGCTCTGCATTGCCCCAAAACCAAAATGTGCTCATAAAATTCCAAAACTATCTGATATTATACAGGATGGATAAAAAAATTATAATTGGGATAGAGTAAAATACCCTTATTTCTAAAGATAACAGACATTTTACTTAGAAGTGTTATTCAGAATAAAAAGTTATGCATAATTATGAAAAGACAGCCTCAAAAAATAATTTGTCTCATAAATTCCATTCAGAGAAGCAACAGGTTGTTGGAAAATAACTTAAAATACTTAATACAGAAACTAGAATGACTTTCTTAGGTAACATTTTTTGTTATCTTGAGAAATAAGGGTACTTGACTCTTTCGCGTAATTATTTGTTCATCCACCCTGTATAATATCAGATAGTTTTGGAATTTTATCAGTGCATTTTGGTTTTTGGACAATGCAGAACTTCTTATAAAGAATGTTTTTTTTATAAATAAATAATTAAAAAAGTTTTCCATATGTAACAGAACCAAAAACTTCCACAATAAGGCGCAATTAGGGTTGTCTGTGAAAGTTTTTGGTTCTGCCTGAACATCAGCCCGAAGAAGCTCAATATTTTAGTTTGAACAATCAGAACGAGGTCTTCCAGTATGCTTTACATCATTTACGGTGCCATTTTGTAAAAAATCGTTTGCTAAACGTCGAATTGTTTCTCCGTGTGGAGGCCTGCGATTAGGATATGCTCGCCTAAAAGCGCTTTGAGTTGAAATTATAGAAGAAAAGTTTTGGAAATACAATTGAACAATTTCTGCTCGTTCTGGAGCCGAATAACGCTCCATAACAAAATTCTGTATCTTTCTACTTTGATATACAACTTCACTTTTGACAGCTGTCAAGAAAATAACAAAGTTATAACAATATTCCATAGCTGGGTATATTACTAACGTCAATATCACGGCCTTCTAGATCAGCGTGCCTGCCGGCTCTCAGCGGCCTGTTCATTTGCGACAAATAGCATTACAAAGTTGTGACTCGGCATATCCGGGGATTGAAGTTCAGAACCACGCCAGCCGGTTTGAAACTTAGCTTTTATCTGTCAGATTATTGTTCTGTGACTGAAACGTTAAATTTGGTTAGTTTTACGACATTTTTGTAAGAAAAAAATACAAAATAGATTTTCACAGAAGCAACAAACTAAATTTGCAATGAACAAAAATGTGTACGCAAAAACTTAAAAATTTGTAAATTGTGCTTGCACGCAAAAATCAAGCATTCTGTGCGTGCGAAAAGATAAAATTGAAAGTATTTTGTTGAATGCGCCGCGCCAGCTCAGCCTTCTGCAGTTTAAACGCCGAGCCAACGCTTCCAAATCCCCGGGTAACTAGCGCCACGCGGATCACTCGAAAAGCTTGCAAATGAACAGGCCGCTAACAGCCAGCAGGCATGCCAATCCAGAAGGCCGTGGTCAATATATAACTTGTTATCAAAGCTGTGATATTTGATGAATTAATAATACACGTACATATAATAACTAAAATTAAAGATATGCAGTTGTTTTTCTGCTGGGATAATATTTCCGCTATACTTATATATAAATATATACAGTAACAATCAAGTCCTTATGGAAACAGAAATGCCACATTGCGCGTTATAATAAATTCACTGTATACAGATTGGTAGCTGTTTCTGCGAACATAGGAACATGTATGATAATTGGGTTTTCACGGCAGGCTCCTGGATGTACTCTACTGTCAAGCAGCTGTCACATTATTGCAGTATTTGTGTTTTTGTTACAATTATTAGACTGCAACAATGGGTGTCTACGAAATGAACGAGAAAGTACAAAAATTATTAAACTGCTTCCTAACTAAAATTCACTACGTGCAAGACGGAATTTATCTATTGTATCGTGTGTTAAATAAAAACTCAGTTAGGGTAGACCTTTAAAGGTAAGATAGAAAATCTAGTCATGTATTAACTTAAGTCTGTAGGTAAATGTCAGATTGCAATTTGTTTATGAAAACATGTGTCACTGTGACAGGTAAAAGTTTACACTGCATTAAGGCGGCTAAGGAGAGCTCAGAGATTTCTATAGCGGGCGAGGTGAATTTTTCTTTTGCGCCTTGAAAAATAAATGTTTAGACAACTGTAGATACACCACTTTGTCTTGTATAGTAATGTCGAAAGCGAATTATTTTGCTAAGTACCTTTTCTGCTAATCTATTACCTGCGACGGGCCTTCTATTTATAACCCGAGTTGGCTCAATACGTCCTTACGTTTGTTGCCAAATTTTAACTGAAATATTTTGGTGCAACTGATACGTTGTAATTAATTGTAATGAAGATGTTGGGGACTAATATAATTAACTATTTATAGATAGCCTTCTTATGTTTTTCGTTCACATAATTTTTCTTAATAAATAATTACGTATTATGGAATGTTTTAATTCGTTAGTCAGTAACTACCGTTGCCAGGAGACCTCAAAGGCTCATTGTGATGAGGTGAATATATGTTAGAACCTACCGTTACAATTTTTGCTGGCCTTTCACCGCCTTCACTTTACATAGACAATTTGCGGCTAAGGCGAGCTCATACATTACTAGAGTGAGCGAGGTGAATTTTTGATGTGCGCCTTGAAAGAAGAATACGCAGGGAACTGTGTCTGAAGCGGATTATTTCACTAAGTACCTTATCTGAAAATCTATTTCCTGCAGTAAAACTTCTATGTATAACTGTTTCACTGAAATGTTTTGATGTGATTAATATCTTGTAATCGTCAACGATTTCAAAATACTGAGAAATTGTAGCATTACACAGAAATGTTAAAACATCATTTGTCTGATAATAACAATTACTACCGGGTGGCCATAAACATCTGAGATCCCGGTAGCCATGGAGTTAGCTACTTATAAATGTTGGTTAGCATTATACATATTTCAATTATAATAAGTACTGGTATGAAATGTAATAAAATGCAAATAAGAGGAGGGGAATGTGCCCCAGATTCTGCAGTTTAGCCTACGACTCGATTATAAAAATCTCCTATTCTAACTTCAATACTTATTGCAATCTGTAATAATTTTTGACAGATAGGAATTTTAGTTGTGATGACATTAATGACATTTAAGTTTAGTTGGATTCATCACTTTAATAAAGCGGTGTTGATTCCAAAGGTAATGTGATATCAAAAATATTTATGGCCACGGTATAAATGACAAATTGTGAAGGTACCGTAATTATCCCCACTGCCGTTTGCTCATTAGATGTTGTGACCTTCGTTGATTGTAATAATTAACACATTCCTGGCCTGTATAAATACAAAATTTTCCTAAGAAAATCCTTTTACGCAAACTTGCTTTCTGTATCGATTATCGGCAACAGTAGTTGTTAGTGCCCCACAAGTGCTTTTATAGAGTTTTTTGTTTATTGAAACAATTCGTAAAATGCCAAAGGGAAAATATCGATTGGCTAGGCCAAGAAAACGTAAAAATATGATTATGAAACAACTTCGTGCAAAGTAAGTAGCTTATACTAGATACTAAATTTTGCTTTAGATAAATTTAATTTTGTTTTTGTTTTGAAATTGAAATAATACCAAATTTTCGTTGGGAGTGTTAGGCAATGACATTTAGATTTTGTTTTGTCGTTTTAGATGTCGCGTTATGATGTATTCTATACTGTTGGCACAACTAAATTAGGACACAATAAATTTAATAGCTGTAACTTTTTGTTTAGATGTTATGTTATGTATACATCGTGTTTTAATTTATTTAACAACATAGTGCACCCTTTTTGTGACATTTGGAAACTGGGCGTTTCTTGTTTGGAACTTGCATTATTATCACGTCGTTATTATGAAGGTATTGCATTGAAAGATAGTATCAAAAATTTGTTTTTGTAACACAAGGGTGAGATGAATAACATTTTGCTTTTGCTACCGTATAGAATGGTGTGGTTGTGGTTGGGATTTAGAAATATAGTACCTACTAGACAAAACTAAAGAAACCGTTTTATTACATAGAGTAGGTGATACTTCTACCATACAATCTCAGAGTTAATCTAAAGCTGGCATTGTATAGACAAATAAACTGTCAAATTGTTCTTAGTGTATATATTAGCAGTAACCTCTTATTACCTAGAGGTGTAGAGGTTGGTGCTTTGTAAGGTTTAGCGTATGGTATTAATTAAAAATACTCTTTCAAAAGTACTTGTACTTAGATGATTTTTGAGGCTTTCACGGCCATTGTCATTAAGTAACAAACGACTTCCGGGATTGGACCGTGTCATGATTGAGACCGAAGAACTCAACGTTTCGCCCACTTTCGTAAGGGGCTTCATCAGGAGGAAAGTTTCTTCGAAAACAAAACATCAAAACAGTATTCAAACCCCCGAGCAAAATCTCACAGGTTCTTCCTTCATCTAAGGATAAATTAAACACTATGTCATCTAATGGTGTTTATAGAGTCCCTTGCTCTTGTAATGCTGTATACATTGGTGAAACAGGTCGTTCGGTAAAAACTCGCATCTCTGAGCACCAGCGCTGTCTCAAGTCAGGTCTCGTTTCATCATCGGCCATCGCCGAACACCAACGCGATACTGGTCATAAGATCCTTTTTGATGAAACTTCCATCATCTGCAAATCCCCATTCTTCTTTAGCAGAAAGATTCGCGAAGCCATTGAGATTTGCAAACACCCTAATAATTTCAATCGGGACGAAGGCTTTCCCCTTCCTTCTATGTGGAAAGTGCTAATTCCTAAGCCCCGCCCTCCGTCACTGAACCGCGACGGCATTTGCTGAATCGCTACGGCGCTTGCCTATAAATTCTCGCTTTTCTTCTTCCGATAGTCAGTCGAGTTTCGCCTCTGACGTGGTTAACACGTTGAGTTACCGTGCTCTTCTGTCCCTTCCCTTTGCAAAGAGTTTCGCCTCTGGCGTGGTTAACACGTTGAGTTACCGTGCTCTTTTGCTTTTTTCCTCCTGATGAAGCCCCTTACGAAAGTGGGCGAAACGTTGAGTTCTTCGGTCTCAATCATGACACGGTCCAATCCCGGAAGTCGTTTGTTACTTACTTGTACTTATATAACGTCAAAACATATAAAGATTGGTAGAGGCTAGTGCGAACATAGGGACATGCAAGACAATTGCTCTTTTACACTGTAATAAACCTTTTTTTAAATGTAGAATATTTCTGTATAGCAACAAAACTAAGTCATTTATGTAGTTCATTTATAAAATTGCCAGACTTTGTTCTTATTCGTGCCAAAAATATGCATTTTTCTAACTTGCTGGAAAAAATTCGACTTTTCCATATCAATTTTTAGAAGTATAGTTAGGTAATGACTTAGTTTCCAACACTCTTTTTAAAAATTCAAAAGCAGGAAAAAAGGAAGGTAAACGTTTATTAATGTACGAGTCCAGAATCATATCATTTGGCCCAGATAAGCAAAACTTTAAAATTTGCTGGTGTAATATTTGAGGTTCGTCCCAAATTTGGCTTTTCTGCTATTGTGTCTGTTGTTTTATCGTTTCACAATATTTCGTACACTATAACCCGATATTGCAATTGTTTGAAATTATTGCCACAGAAATTACCGGAATTAAACAAATTGACAATAGCTTTACCACGTACCATTTTTGCAAAAGGAATACCACACCAGACTGTCAATATGGTATTAAACAATAAACAGCACTGTTTCACTGCAACCAAAACATGCTACGGTTAATGAAATGATATTCAAATCATATGGGCCTAATGAAATGAATCGGTATATTAATTTCAAAGTTAGTTTTTCTGACTACTTTTCGTAATTCGTTATTACTAAAACTGTTTAGAAACTGCTACAATCATGATGTAAGAATATTGACCAAAAATATTTTCATTCGTGTGTATAAAACAAAGTTATCAAAAAAATACCTAAAAAATCTTGTCCGGGCCAAATTATGTGATTCTGGGCTGGTAAGTAACTTACTATGTGAAAAAATACTGTTTGCCATGTGCGAAAACTAGGTTATTCCACACTTGGTAGACAAATAACTATTTTTGTACTAATAAAACAAATAACTTTTTGACGCTTTTGCTTTTTTTTACAAAAAACCACATTGTATACATTTTATCGCATAAGAATATAGACGTGATAAGTGAATATAAGTGCTGTAATAAATATAACGTATAATCAAAGAGCATGCGTATAATTCTCTCCAGGAGTTGGAAGCTGCTCGCTCATTTACAAACAGAGCCAGAAACATTTGTTGTCGGTTATCGAACTTCTGATGTTGATAGTGTGATTTTCTTTACTTGTAATTCTGAAGCTCCGATAAGTTTCTTACCAGCTGAATTTCCTTTTTCCGAAAGTAATGAGAATTTTTTCGATACCACATCTGAAAATGAACACGAACTTCCATTCAATGAAAGCGACAACGACGATAATGTTTCCGAAACAGAATAATTGTCCAATGGCAATGATTTTTCAAAAAAACAAACCAGATTGTCATAGTTCAAGTTCAAATTCCGACGAAGAGAATAATGACAGCAGTGAACTTGAAGAACTCTATTGCGAAAAAGAGAACATTTCCATTTCAAATTACTGGTTGGTGCCTTATAAACATTTCTTATTTTCTGAATCAATTCAAAGCTTTAAAGCTAAATCTAACCTAACTATAGGAAGAAAACAATGAAATGTATGCTTTGTAATGTTGTCGCTTTCCTTTATAATATTTCAACATTTTGGTTAGGGATCCTTACGCATGTTTACGTACCTAAAAATGTTGAAAACATCGCGCTTTTGAAGGATTTTTAATCTATTATACTTTTTCAAAATATGCGGAGAGCAATTATGTTCTGTCGATTTGTATAGTTTGATTTTTGTTTTATCATTTGAGTGGTCTCTGAAATTGTCCAATTTTAATTTGTCTTATGTAGTTTTACATTATAGAAATTTAAAACTGGCAATTACAAAAGCCACTGAAATAATAAAGCAAAAAAACAAACTATACTGGTGTCCATGTAATTTCATTTCATTTATATGTAATCGTAAGTTACTTAGTTTATTTATTACATTTTTTGGTATCCTGTATCTTTTCTCGATTGCAAGTATGTACATATTATGATTTTGCGAATGATTCTTGGACCTATTCTTGATAGGGAACTAAACCAATGGCGACCAAGGATGAACCACGAAGTAGCAAGACTAAATGGGGAACAAGACATGGTAGGGTGGATCAAAAGACAGAGAATCAGATGGCTGGGACACGTATGGAAGATGCCTGAGACAAGAATTGCGAGAAGAGTGCTCACAAACGATCCTGAAGGACGACGACCTAGGGGGAGACCGTGCGGTAGATGGAAGGATAATGTGGAAAATAATTTGAAACAACTTGGAGTGCGAAATTGGACTGCCCAAGCAAGAAACAGGGAGAGGTGGAAGGCTGTTGTAGAAGAAGCCAAGGTTCTACAAGGACCCTAGAGCTGTGTGTGTGTGTGTGTGTACATATTATGATTGTCTTGTAAAAATAGTTATACTAATGATTCAATAAAGCATTTCTAAATAACTGCCTAGATTCTTTCATCAAGTGTGCCAAATTTTAGTGGTAATTTATTCATTTTAGATATTGTAGTAGTACTGTAAACGATTTATTTAGCATGCTATACACTACATTTTTATTAATATTGGGATTGGGGTGCATGCCAACGCAATAAATGTAATATAGATTTTTACAAGCCTATTAATACATTTAATTTAAAAAAAAATTTATTTTTGCAAATGTTAAACTTATGAATTAATAAATATTTACCTGTTTATAGCACGTACCACCTTGGTAAATACCTGCTATTGTTAAAAACCCTGCAAGGTCTTAAGACAAGTTAATCCTAAGAGCGTGTGGCGTACGCAGGTAAACCGACGTGCGTGAGCGGCGCGCCGGTTCATAGCAGAACGAGATGTAGGAAGCTTATTTTGGAGAATATGGTGCCCTAAACTATTGCGTTGTCTTGGATATTTAAAGAATGCATTCGTTTGAAATCGTTTTCTATATGTCATTTAACTGCTAATAAGTGTTCAATTGACAGGTCATATTTAATTTTCCCATTATCTCAATAATTTCCTTTATATTTCATTAAGTAAAATTATACAAATATCGATTTATAAGATGTTTGAAATCTGTTTTCAAAAATCTAAAGTTGGCACAGTGACTCTATATCAACCAACGCTATAATAAAATAGCGAACGTACCTTCAAATAGATTTTTGTAGGTGCTATCCCAGACATTAGGATTTTATTTTTACGAAAATCGTACGACACTCATTAATGACCAATAGAAAAATTAGTTCACGAGCCGTAACCAAGACAATAAAAAAATTTCTTGGAAATTTTTTGTAGGTAGACCAACCTAACTGTGAGGGTCTGTGGCGTTACGATTTTCTTACCGAATCTGCATTCGAGCAAATTAATACGACGTTGTTGGACCGCACTCAAAAACATTTCCGGAAAGAATTAATGCTCTTATGAGATTATATGTGAAAATCTCACCTAGCGCAGTGTGTTGCCTAAACCCTCTCCCTAGCACTCTTAAGTTTAATTGTATCAAGCAAAAAGGAAAATAAGATGGCATTTACACAACGAGTGTAATATTCATAACAGTCAATAATAGTTATTTGTTTCATTAGTACAAAAAATGCATGATTTCGGGACAAGTAAGACAGTGGAGTCCGGCGAGTCTTACGCGTCCCGAAAATGCATTTTTTGTACGAATGAAACATACTATTTCTTCTCCAACTACTCATAAAACCAAACATTGTAGGTTATATTGTAGAACTGTCATGGCGCAAATAAACAATCACTGTACGGGAAAAATAAACAATGACGGCGACTGCCGAATATTGACGAAGCGTTTGCTTTTTATTTAAAATTTACCATGTAAAACCCTATCTTGCGTCCATTTTTGTACTAGTGCAAATATGAATCGAAAAGTGTACAGTTGCCAAGGTAATTTGTAAACATCCCGAAATGACTTACTTTTTATACAAAATTATTTGAAAATATGGCGTCTTATTCGTGTGGTTGGAGAAAAAAATTGTTTTTGTTAAGTGTTTTGCATATTTTAGGAAAATATTTCAAGGTCAAGATGTAATTTAATTCTCTCTGACTTAAGCTAGATTTATAGATTGACGTTCTGTTTACGCAACGTTACCGTCCCGCTCTGTTCACGTATGGAGAAAGACCTTCAATTTATAAATTAACGTTCCGCAAATCTTTGCTACGCGTCGCACATGCGTAGTACCAATGCATTTTTGAGGTTATTATAAGTGTAGCCACGTTATAAGTGTAAAAGTGAGGTTTTCTATAATTATTTTGAGATCATCATGAATGGGAATCATATAAACAAGTGTTTAGGGGGTATAGCTCTTGTGTGTTTAACAGCTGCGGCAATGTTGTTAACAAAAGTCAGTGGCATTGCGTCAGCGATCTGTTTTACCGACACAGATCACTATGTTGATTGGCTACCGCTAATCCCGCTTCCGCAACGTTGACGCAGAACATGAAATATGACCATGTTTTGCGCGAGAGGGGACGTAAACGGGAACGTTGCGTAAAATTATAAATGCGACAATGAAAATGGATTTGGTCATTTTGTGCGGTAGCGAAAACGGTAACGTTGCATAAACAGAACGTCAATCTATAAATCTAGCTTTATGGTAGTTCATTTGCTTCAATGGGTAGGTATCAAGTTATGGCAAAGTTATGTGATCATGGCATGCTGCAAATGAGTTTTTTTTTTGGAACACATGAAAGTTTTTGAAGATCGTTCTATCCCTTCTACCAGTATAATGCACTGACTTTTATATCAAAATCAAGGTGCAATATAGTGTAAAAGACCAATTGTCTTGCATGTCCCATATTCGCATCAGCCGCCACCAATCTGTATAATTTTGGTCTCATCGGTGTATAACATAATATACAATGTCCGTCATAAATTTGGGCATATATGGAATTTTTTATTATCCATTTACTAGAAAATATTATTTTAATAGACGTTTTTGCATCTTCTCACACTAAAAATGCACTTGACAAAATCTAAGTAACTCCTTTCTTATACAGGTGAGGTTTGAAAATATGAAAATGTCTCAAGAATAAAGTACCCCTAATTTTCAAAATATACAAAATGTTGTTTAGGAAAGTTGTTTATAATTGAAAGAAGTTATGAAATAGGAAGTCACAACCACCTATTCCAAAAAACAATTTTCACTGGTACAAATTTTAAAAAACAATTGCTAATAAAGAGTTGGACATCACAAAATCGTCAAAAACGGAATTAAAAAACATGTATCCAGAGCAACTGGAGTTTCCATGGCATTCATCTAAAGGATATTACAAGAAGTAGAAGTAAATTCCACAACAGGAAACCAAGAACCTTCCATAAACCTCGAGCATGAAAATTGTCAAGAAACCGAAGAAAATCCCAGGTATTTAACTCTCAAAAACCCAACAAAAAAAACATCTGTGACAGAGTCCAGTAAGTGATTTACAATTATGATAAACAACCAGCAACACGTTGCTGTAATATAGTATATTATGGTACTAGTGTATTAAGTATGCCTTTAAAGCACGTACGACGAGTTTAAGAGCACGACGCGCTGGCGGAGTGCTTTAGTGACTCTTATACACGTGTATCATATGCTATTTTTTCTACGATCGTCACAGAAATATAAAACACTTACAGCCGTATTCATAGTCGTTCGCCAGCGGCTCGCTGGCGAGTCGCCGGAGTTTCGTTATGAATAGTATGTTGGCGGCACTGTATGTCTATGTTAAATTCGAGGTTATCAGGTTAGGTTTTCCGTCAGTTTTGACAGAAATTGACACAAAATCTAACCTGCTAACCTCGAATTTGACATAGACGTACAGTGCCGCCAACATACTATTCATAACGAAACTCCAGCGACTCGCCGGCGAGCCGCTGGCGAACGACTATGAATACGGCTGTTAGTTTGGTGACACTTTTTCCGTCACATTGTGTTAGATATTCTAGGTTATGTTAACATTCAAACTTACAGCAAAGCCTGTTTTAATAAATTAAAAAAACGCCTCCAATGGCAACGTGTTAAAAAGACATAATTCGCGCGCAAAAAGTTGGCATTTTGACACGATCGTAGAAAAAATCTATTACACAGATTGAAAGATTTTAATTTTACTAGTGACAACCCTACTTAATGAAATATGATAAAATTGGGTTTTCGTTGGCGCGTTATTGAAAGCAACTGCAAGCTCCTTCAAGAAAAATCAGATATCAGAAGTCTTAGGTTTAAATATTTAGAGAAAATGCAGCATTACAGGAAAGAAAATAGGCCAATTATTTACATGGACGAAACATATATTCATAGTGGTCATAAAAACCTCATAGTTGGTCTGACAAATCTAAAAATGGATCATTCTGCAATATCTAAAGGTCAACGATTAATTGTACTGCATGCCGGTGGGAAAAACCTTTTATTTGTGAAAAACGCTGTGCTCATATTCGTCGAGAACTAAATCCGGTGATTATCACCATGAAATGAATTTTGAGAACTACGAAAAATTAAAATTACCCTCTTATCCTGAGCTAAACCTAATAGAGATGATATGGGCAATAATTAAGAATTATGTGACATAGCAGAATGTAACTTTTAAATTACAAGATGCAAGAAGACTTGCTGAAGAAAATTTGGTGAAGTAGGCGAAGAAACTGGGAATAAAGTGTGCAGCCAAGTGGAAAAGGTAGAACAAGAATGCTGGAAAAACGAGTATGTTATGGACATGATAACAGATGCCTTAATAATACAAGTGGCCAAGAAATATTAAAAACTACTTTGAAAACTGTGAGTCAGTCAACTATGAGTTTCATATAAAAATACAACTTTATGGCATAACCCGAAATTTGAAACATATTTTGAAAAACTGACTACGCCACTGCATTCTTATCCACAAAAATGCCTGAAGAAATTATTTTTCTCTACATTCATAAATACGCCACAAAATGAAGACGAAAAACCGAACTTTTGTTTATAACTCAAAAACAAAGTTTAGCTTTTCTCAAAAAAAGATCGCGGATGAGGGGGTCCATTTTTCCATATCTCCTATAGTTACCGAGATTCCCTATGAGAACATCAAAATTTGCCCAACCTGTACATCGTAAAGTTTGTATATTAGAAAACAGTTACAATAAAATGATTAATAAAAGTACAAGAACAATTTTAAAGTTACGCGTGTTCACTTAAAAAAGGTCGTATTTATCAAATAGCGCGGCTAACATATATCTTTGCTCCCAAAAAAAAATTGGTTAAATGTTTTTCCCAATAAAAATTAGAATTTTGGAATAAAGGCTTTAGTAACCTATGCAATTAAAATTAACCTTTTTTTTGCAATGATAGAACATCACAAATCGCTTATATGAAAATATACTGTATCGTTTGAACGATCTCCAAAAAAGAATTGTCCACAGAACAGTGGAAAGAATGATAATAGCAGCAACTGCCGCTCAATTTAATCAAGTTTAAAGAGACTAAAGAGACTGTTATGAGACTTAAAGAAGAGATGTATAATGGAGTAAAATGCTAATAAAAGACGAAAAAAAGAATCTGGTCACCCAAAAATATTGAATAGTATAAATACGACGCCGTAGCACTAATAAATTGTCCAAAAGACAGTTTACCTTATACTGCAGGTAAATTTCAGATTTGTACAGAACAAACATGTTTACTAGTTGTGTTGTGAAAATATTTTTTTTAGCAACGAGAGCAAACAAAGCAGATTACATTTTGCAAAAACGTATGCTAGAGGAATACAATTTTGAGATAATACAATCTTCTCAGATAAAAAACCGTATCGGTTAACTTCTAAGGCTAAAATAAAAGTCTATAGATCAAGAAACTTGCAGATTTACCAAGCGATAACTATGTGCAGACAATGAGAACGACGATTTTCCATAAGTACTTTGTGGGGATTGATAACAGCAGGAGGTATAATAAAAAGATTTAGACGATACATAAATTTACTTCAAAACACGCCTTAGGTTACTCCAGTGTATGGAAAAATGTTTTGCAGCAAGATAATTGTTCAGTTGTAGAACATTGTTGAATGAGATTGCTGTCTGGATTTAAATAAATTTACCCTACGACACACTTTCTTGTGTCACTTGTCACTCTGCTGTTGAACGTTAGTTGTGAACTGTGTGATATCATACAAGGGATTTTTGGTAGATGAACGAAAACTGTCAACTCCCTTAATTGTGCAAAATAGATGGCTTTCTAATAGTGTCATAGGAAAATGTCCTTCCAAATATCCAACACAGATTGGACAGTATCACAATATTTGCATAAATGCAACGAATCTGAATACGTACTTTTCATAACAGAATAATCTGTAATTATTTTTTAACTATCAGTACTTCCATTAATCTTCGATTCATAATATTGAAACACCCTGGAAAACATAAAAAACAATCATAAATCACATCTAATTCTATGATGAAACATTTGTTTCTATTGTAGAATACACAAAAAACAGAGAAAGCATAGCATTTCCATACTATTATAATTTGCAATGTTTTAAGTACAAAATCTTTAGATATTTGAACGGCCATTATTTAGTTTTCTAGAAGACAGTTTGACAATACTTACATACACTTCAACTGCATGCACTGCAAAAGTTCAAATCCACTTCTAGATATACTTTTAGAGTTTTGCAACTATAAAACTATAACAAATATTTCCACAGTACATTTAAACATCAACAAATAAAAACAGAAAAAAAGTAACAAAAATTTATTTAACTACAAAAATATACAACTAAAATAAATTCCAAAAGAAGTACAATTAAATAAAGTAAATCTTGAATTACACTGAATGTTACTGTGTTACGTAGAACCATGTACAAATTTGTGTTCGTGTAGAAATTTTGTTAAGAACAACTAAAAAACAAAATACGACTACTTGTTGTTCACAACAACTACGAGAGTTACACAGGCGCATGAAATACCTGAATGTCTTCAGGATTAACACTTGTCGGCTCCAGGTCTCTAATGTCGTCGAGCAAAAACTCAATTTCGTCGGTTCCGATGATGTCAGACACCGAATTAATGTATCGGCCTGACTCAGACTGCATGACACTCCGTCCTACACTCGGGCCTTCTGCCCTGACCAATCCATTGCTGTCGGTTTAGGTTTGTAGCGCCAGATACTTGGTACTTGTCTTTCCATTCATGACCTTACCCCTACAACAAAACGATTATTTTGTGAGTAGGCAAGCAAGTCAGAGCACTGACCGGTTAAAAATTAAATAAAAAACAGTATTTTCAAACAGAAAATTGTAAGTGCCATTACTGACCTTTATTCTCTTGACACAGATTTACGACAAAAATACTTTCCCATTAAAACAGTTCCTAGAAGCCATTCAAGTTTACTGAGTGTTATTAAACATTGCAAACTTAAATTAAAAACGAATTTTATTCATAATTAATCCTTATTATCAATAAATGGTCGACGCCAAAACAGCACGCCATGTTTACTACAATAAAATGAAGATGACGTAATCCTACTTCCGGCTTTATTGCGTCAAGGTATTGCCGTGAAGTTAGACACATGCAAAACCTAAAAACTTCTACCGATTTTAAAATGTGACATAATAGTCGGTCAGTAAAATAAATTTCTGCGCCATCAAGTATTCCAGCATAATAGAATGCAGATGAATTTAGTTGGTATTTATTTGGTTACACTCAGAGGTGCATCTGCCTCTACCGGGTCCCGCAACGATGCGGGGGTGGAATATATTCCTAAACTATGAGAGTAACATAATAGTAATTAACGACGCAAGTGCGCAAAGCTAGTCTTTGGTCACGAGTGGGACCGAGTTAAAACGCGAGTCAATGAGCGTTTTACGCCCCGCGAGTGACTAAAAATGCTTTACGCATGTGTATCGTACAATATTTTATCTACGATAGAACAATTTTTTTTCTAGAATTTTAAGCTGAATTCAAAAATGTAATAATATACCGGGTGTTGTATTTAAAATAGGAGTTAATAAAGAAATAGAAAAAAAAAACAAAAGAAACCCATTTTAGAAGTATTCAACTGGAAAATCACCTATCTCACATCAATACACATTAAAAATGTAATAAAAATATATAGTTTAAAAAAAATCTTTAGAGCCGTTTTTGAAAAAATCGAAAAAAATTGAAAAATCACAAGAGTAAACACCTACTTCCGGTTATGCCATTTTCTTCAAAAGCTTGGTGTCTCATCTACATAGTACACAAAACTTATATATGAAGTTTCAATGCCATACCTCTTTTCGTTTTTGAGATATTCTGTTCACAGGCACACAGACAGACCAATGAAAAAAAATATGTTTTTTGGGATCAGGGGACTCTAAAACGTGAAGATCTGTTGGAAACTCAATTTCGAATTTTTGGGGTGAATTCCTTTATCGTAAAAGGAAGTAAAAAGGAATATTGAACAGCTATTTTAGGGTTATATAAAAATAAGAAAAAAGTAAACTTTACACTATTTAAAAGAAGTAATAATAAATCTTTCTAGCTATGCAAAAATAAAGGTAATCTATATACAAAATCTAACAAAGTTGGTTTTGGGGGGGGGGGGGGATGGGAAGATATTTCTAAAACTATAAGAGCTACATAAATATTGTGTATAAAATGTTGTGTTTATAAAAGTTGGTAAGTACGAAGGTGGTGCACATTCCTAAAATTGTTTTGATTGTACAGGGTAGCTCAAAAACGTGTGGCGAATCAAACTGACTTTTTTTAAAGGGTATGTCCTATATTTAGGTAACTTGAAAGTTTTGCATTGAAATACTAATAATTGTATGTCACGTTGTATGGGTTTAATGTCATATCAACGATTTTATGCAAAAAAATGCTGAATTTCAGGCGGCTGCTGTAAGAGAACTGAAACTGAATGAAGAAAAACGTTACCAAAAAAGTTTGCTTTTCGTGAACTACGTTTCCAGTGGAAAATGATGGTTCTGGGTATTACTACTATACATAACATTAACAAATTTAAAAATTTCAATTTTTTTTCAAATGAAAGGCCCTGTATAAATTTTTGAAAAGCGCTGTTAATGAGCTTTTTTTATGTTACTTCATACCTCTAAATTCAATTGCTTTTTATTAAAAAAATGATTTGAGCCACTTAACATGCTTCATTTCAAGAAAAACCGACAAAAAACTCCTTGTTTTATATACGAATAGACAAGACAAGTATGTATATTTATCCGAATTATAATTACTTTCACATGAATTTTTTTCCGAGAAAGGAAATACGCACGTTTTTCGGGGAACGTGAGAGTTCTCCAATAATTCTTTTTTTCTTTAAATTAGAAAGACTTCCAAGAAGTCTATCAGTGCTGTCAAAATAATCTCCGATTTCGTTTGACAAACTTTCAATCTCATTATTAACGGGAATAGAAGTGGATGCAGTTTCAGTTTCTGTGGAATTTGTTGAAAAATCATTTTCTTTTTCGGGATTTTAAATTTCTACCGTCTTATACTGATTGACATGAAGGACAGTGGTTATTGGTTTTTGTATAAAGGTGTCTAATTTTTTTTTTGCTTTTTAGGTGTCGCCATTCTAAAAAATTAAATAAATTTTGCAATAACAATTTAGAAAGCCAGTTGGGAAATGTTTTATTTTGTTTAATGCTTGTGATTTCTGTAGAAATGTCAATTACTTGAAAATCAAGTATGTACGTTTTCGCTTTCACGCGAAATGTTATAAAATAAGAATTGTTTTTACATATGAGTACTTAACTCTAAAATTGCAATTTTGCAGGCTTTGGCTTTGACTAACTAGTTGTACAATTTAAAACAAACAATGAAAAATGATATTATTAGCAAAATTTTAAAATACGCCGATAACTATGCACCAGGTGCAGTTCATTGTTTTGTCTAGTGGAGACTGGTAAACACTAGACAGGTCACAGAATCAACATCGAAGAGCAACGAAAACCCTACCAACGGTGGGAGGTGAGGGCAAATTTGCGCCTATTGGAATTAAAAGAAAATGAAGAATGTTGAAAAGGCAAATTCAAATTTAAATTACGAGCAGATGCTATAAGGGTGCATTTTGTTTATAATTAAAACAAAACAGTCAACTTTTTATCCGATTACATTTTTTAAGAGGCCCAAGGTGGTGTCAATTGACCCCATTGACACCCCCTTGAATCCGCCAGTGTACCTGACTCGAAACATAATATCAGTCTATAAACTAACGACTGTGATAATATGCTTGCTGTCAAATGTATACAGGGTGTAACGCTGTAACGCAGGAATCAAACAAACTAATAATTTGCACATAGATCAGGTTTTTAACCTTGATGAAAATGGGACCCAATATATACAAAGTGAAAGTGGGAAAAGGGAGAAAAGAAAAAAAATCGCAGGGGACTGAAGTCACAACGGAAAGGTGTAGAGATTGCCGCCGACTGCAACCATCACAAGAGACAGACATGTGCAACAGGGTGGGCAAATTTCGATGTTTTCATAGAGAATCCCTGTAAGTATAGCAGATATTGGAAAATGGCCCCCATGCTCGATCTCTTTTTTCAAGCAAAGCTTAATAGTATTTTGTTCTCGAGTTATACTTTTTGTTTTGTGACTATATTTAGTTTATTTATGAAAATAGGGAAACCCAATTTCTACTTTATTCGGGCACTTTTTGTGAAGAGCATGCAGTGGCGTAGTCAGTTTTTCAAAAAAGATTTCGAATTTCGAGTTATGCCATACAGTTGTATTTTCAAAATTCTATTATATTATATTATTAACATTATATACAGTGTCCGTCATAAATTTAGGCACAGACGGAATTTTTTTATTATTCATTTATCAGCAAATATTATTTCGATAAAATTTATCTTTTTTAAATATGATTCAAATGAGGTATGATCATACATTTTTGTAAGAGTGTAGATAGAAATGTAGTTAAACAGGTTTTGATGTAACTCAAAACTAAAATTTCCAATTATTTTCAATAATGCGCCATTAAACTTACGAAATGAACAATGAAGCTTGATTAGTTTATTTTCTTGGCTTTTTGGCATTTTAAAGGTATATTTTACAATACCTTGTAATATTTTCTGCAGTGTTCACACAGCTGTCAAAAGTGAGGTTAGTGGTATTTTTAAGGTTGAGTTAGTAATACACAGTAAAATATATTAGAAGTTACAGCCTATTCTGAGTCATATTTAAAAGAGATATAGAGACTATATATACGTTTTTGCATCTTCTCAAACTAAGAATGAACTTGCTGAAAGCTGCTCCTTTCATATACGAGGAAGGTTCTAAAACATGAAAATGCCTTAAAAATAAAGTACCCTTACATTTCAAAATACACAAAAATGTTAAGAAAAGTTATTTCAAATTGAAAGAAAGTGTCAAATATGAAGTTACAACCACCTATTCCGAAAAACAATTTTTTCGTATCACCCTGTGTATTACCAAAGAGCATATTGCTCTTTGGTATTACGAAAAATTGGTACTTCAAAGTTATTATCGGATACGATAAGTATGTATTGTGGAACTTGAGTTTCGCTCATCTAACAACCAGAAAATTACGTTAGTCGAAATTTGTGCTAAAAAATCTTTTTTTGTGTCTAAAGTAGATAACGGGTATCTTAAAAAAATAACAAACGATTCGAACATCAACAAGAATTCAAAACAATTACAATTTTTGATTAAAATGTTATAACAAATATTTACAAAAAACATGTTTGCGTATTTTAAAAAATATTGGGACTTTATTTTTGAGCCATATTTTAAAATTTTCGAACCTCTTTCTATAATAACTGTCAAAGTGTTACAATGTTGGTAGACATGTGATTAAAACGCTAGGAAATTTTTATACCTCGTGTTGGTAAAACTTTTTCAAAATTATGGTTATGTGTCAATTTTGAATGTCAAAGTTTCTTAATTTGAACTCTTGACAAATTTCTTTTTTTAACATGGAGTCATCATCATCATCAATAAAATCGGATAAAAAAAGAAAACCAAGAAATACTTTAAATACAAAAATGAAGCAAGCGATATTAAATTATGACATATCTGTCAAAATGACAATCATTTCTTTAGTGGAAAAAAAGAACTAAAAATCTATGTACCAACATTATTAAAACTAGGGACCCTGCAGGAATGCAACTTATCCCCTAGAAAGTTGACCTTGAAAATTATAGACAATTTAATGCATACACTAAAAATCCCATAAGCCTCGGATTTTTTTTCACTATGACAGCGGCAAAAGTTAGCCCTAACTTTTCCAGCGACAAAACGGAACCTAACTTTTAAAACGGTCTAATACTAAAATAATTTTTGCCATGTTTGTTAATTTAGTGACATCTAAATTACCGAATATGTAAAGTAAATATGTATTCATTAAATTGTCGTACCGAATAACACTCAAGCTTTTTTTTTTATCGAAGTAAACTTAACATTTATAATTCGAGTTTCCTTGCTTTTGGGCAATTCAACTCAAAAAACTGCCAGAAAAAATTACTCGTCCTTCGGACGCGTAATTTTTTCGCATGCAGTTTTTTTCGCTAAATTGCCAAGCAAGAAATTCTCATTAAAATGTCAAGTTTACTTCGACATTAAAAAGCTCTCGTGTAATTATAAGTGAAAAAATCTGGTGTGATACACTCACACAACTTCCTTTTACAGTGATCTTATAATTAGTAAGAAATTTCATTTTTAATTTTTAACCATTTGTTAAAAATTTTCAAAAATTACAAATTCTACAAAAACGGTACAAAATCGAGTGTTAGTTGAAGAGACAAATTTTCTCTAGAATTTTAAGGTGAATTCAAAAATGTAATAATATACAGGGTGTTTTATTTAAAATAGGAGTTAATAAAAAAAAAAAAAAAAAAAAGAAACCCACTTTAGAAGTATTCAACTGGAAAAGCACCTATCTCACATCAATACACATTAAAAATGTAAGAAAAATGTGAAGTTTAAAAAAAATCGTTAGAGCCGTTTTTGAAAAAATCGTTAGAGCCGTTTTTAAAAAAATCGAAAAAAACGGAAAAATCACAAGAGTAAACACCTACTTCCGGCTACGCAATTTTCCCCAAAAGCTTGCTGTCTCATCTACATAGTACACAAAACTTATATATGAAGTTTCAATGCCATACCTCTTTTCGTTTTTGAGATATTCTGTTCACAGACACACACACAGACAGACAGACCAATGAAAAAAAATATGTTTTTTGGGATCAGGGGACTCTAAAACGTGAAGATCCGTTGAAAACTCAATTTCGAATTTTTGGGGTGAATCCAATACTTCCTTTATAGTAAAAGGAAGTAAAAAAATCTGGTGTGATACACTCACACAACTTCCTTTTACAGTGATCTTATAATTAGTCAAAAATTTCATTTTTAATTTTTAACCATTTGTTAAAAATTTTCAAAAATTACAAATTCTACAAAAACGGTACAAAATCGAGTGTTAGTTGAAGAGACAAATTTTCTCTAGAATTTTAAGGTGAATTCAAAAATGTAATAATATACCGGGTGTTTTATTTAAAATAGGAGTTAATAAAAAAAATAGAAAAAAAAACAAAAGAAACCCACTTTAGAAGTTTTCAACTGGAAAATCACCTATCTCACATCAATACACATTAAAAATGTAAGAAAAATGTAAAGTTTAAAAAAAATCGTTAGAGCCGTTTTTGAAAAAATCGAAAAAAACTGAAAAATCACAAGAGTAAACACCTACTTCCGGTTATGCGATTTTCTTCAAAAGCTTGCTGTCTCATCTACATAGTACACAAAACTTATATATGAAGTTTCAATGCCATACCTCTTTTCGTTTTTGAGATATTCTGTTCACAGACACACAGACAGACACACAGACAGACACACAGACAGACAGACAGACAGACCAATGAAAAAAAATATGTTTTTTGGGATCAGGGGACTCTAAAACGTGAAGATCTGTTGAAAACTCAATTTCGAATTTTTGGGGTGAATCCAATACTTCCTTTATAGTAGTAAAAGGAAGTAAAAACGTACTATAACTAGTTTGTGCGCGTCGTTAAAGCTGACACCACTCGATATTAATAGGAGAAACTCTGAAATCATCTTTCTGTATAAAATTGTTAATAATCTTGTTGATGCTCCCGAATTACCAAAGTTAGTAGTATTTAATATTCCTACAGTCAATTTGCGCTATGCGCCTTTATTTAAACTTAATTATTCACTTACTAATGCGGGATACAATTCCACAGTGAATCGTATGCTGAGAAATTACATTGAGCATTTCAGCTCTCTGGATCTGTTTGTTTCCAGCCTTCAAACTGTTAAGTACAAAGTAAAGACATGTGGTGCAATTATTGTGTAATAAGTATATTATTATCTTTATTTTCAACACTATTTTATACAATCCTATAATTTTTGATATTGTTTTGTTACTGTATTCTAACTTGTTATAATTCAGAACTTTTTTTGTTATTTTGTGGTACTTTTTTGAGCCTAGTGCCTGTCTGTACCCCTGTATGTACATAAATAAAGAAATAAATAAAATGAAATAGTATGATTATTTCCTATTAAGAATATGTTCAGTAGTCGAAAAAATAATATGTATATTTCGAGCTAAAAGTGCTCTTGCCGCTTTTGCACGATTGCTACAATATTCATGTGCAAGCAGCAAGAATGCACTTTCAGCTCTTAGCATACAGTACCTATACTATTTTCTCATGATAGCATAGCCAACTATGAATTCCATTAAAAAAACTCAAAATTCAAACCTTTTTTGAAAAACTAACTACGCCGCTGCATTCTCAACAAAAAAGTGCATCAAGAACGTAGAAGTTATTTTTCTCTAATTTCATAAACAAACCACATACAGCCACAAAACTAAAAGTCGAAAAATCGAACTTTTGTTTATAACTCCAAAACAAAAGACGGTAGCCAATTTTAGTTTGATTTTCTCGAAAAAAGAGATTGAGGATGGGTCCATATTTCCTATTAATTTATCGAGATTTCTTATGAAAACATCGAAATTTGCACATCATGTACAGAGATCGATGCGCGCCGTACTTGGGAGGAAAGTTTCGTATAAGGTCCCTTATTATTTTTACTTCCTTTTACAATAAAGGAAGTATTGGATTCACCCCAAAAATTCGAAATTGAGTTTTCAACAGATCTTCACGTTTTAGAGTTCCCTGAACCCAAAAAACATATTTTTGTTCATTGGTCTGTCTGTGTGTCTGTCTGTGTGTCTGTCTGTCTGTGTGTCTGTCTGTGAACAGAATATCTCAAAAACGGAAAGAGGTATGGCGTTGAAACTTCATATATAAGTTTTGTGTACTATGTAGATGCGACATCAAGCTTTTGAAAAAAATCGCATAACCACAAGTAGGTGTTTACTCTTGTGATTTTTCAGTTTTTTTTCGATTTTTTCAAAAATGGCTTTAACGATTTTTTTTAAACTTTACATTTTTATTACATTTTTAATGTGTATTGATGTGAGATAGGTGATTTTCCAGTTAAATACTTCTAAAATGGGTTTCTTTTTTTTCTATTTTTTTTATTAACTCCTATTTTAAATAGAACACCCGGTATATTATTACAGTTTTGAATTCAGATTAAAATTCTAGAGAAAATTTGTCTCTTGAACTAACATTCTATTTTATACCGTTTTTGTATAATTTGTAATTTTTGAAAATTTTTGACAAATGCTTAAAAATCAAATTTTTGGCTAATAATAACATCACTGTAAAAGGAAGTTGTGTGCGTGTATCACACCAGATTTTTTTAAATTGAATGCTTTATACTTAGGTAGCTTAAAAGTTTTACGTTGAAATACTAATTATTTTAAATAAAGTTATAGAATCTAACGTCAACTGCGATGGAGATATTAACGATTTTATGCAAAAAAATGAGTAAAGGGCTTTACTGTTAACTGCCTTCGCATGTGGAGTTTTTGAAAATAACTATTTATAAATAGTAAAGGAAAAAGAATTTAATGTTCAAGGTTTTCACTCTGTATATGTAGCATGCAAAATATGCATATTTTCGTCAAATATAAAAACCTGAGCTATGTGTAAAACATTACTTTTATTTAACTAATAGTTTTTGAGTAATAGCAAAAATAGACAGATTTTTATTTAAGGTGCTACCTTATACAGGGTGTTGAAAAAAAGGTAACATATCTTACCCACTTATAGATCTCATCAATACAAACAAAAATGTCCTAATAAACATGATCCGGAAACGTTTCATTTCCGAGATACTGGGTGTTAAACTTTTTTTTTTAATTCGTTTTTTACTTCTTTTTACAATAAAGGAAGTATTGGATTTACTCCAAAAATTCGAAATTGAGTTTTCAACATATCTTCACGTTTTAGAGTCCCCTGAACCCAAAAAACATATTTTTTTTTATTGGTCTGTCTGTCTGTGTGTGTGTCTGTGTGTGTGTCTGTGAACAGAATATCTCAAAAACGAAAAGAGCTATGGCGTTGAAACTTCATATATAAGTTTTGTGTACTATGTAGATGAGACAGCAAGCTTTTGAAGAAAATCGCATAACCGGAAGTAGGTGTTTACTTTTGTGATTTTTCAGTTTTTTTCGATTTTTTAAAAAACGGCTCTAACGATTTTTTTTAAACTTTACATTTTTATTACATTTTTAATGTGTATTGATGTGAGATAGGTGATTTTCCAGTTGAATTCTTCTAAAGTGGGTTTCTTTTGTTTTTTTTCTATTTTTTTATTAACTCCTATTTTAAATAAATCACCCGGTATATTATTACATTTTTGAATTCACCTTAAAATTCTAGAGAAAATTTGTCTCTTCAACTAACGCTCTATTTTGTACCGTTTTTGCATAATTTGTAATTTTTGAAAATTTTTTAAGTTGTGTAAGTGTATCACACCAGATTTTTTTTATGTTATCTAAAAACGCTTTGAGCGATTTTAATGAAATTTTTAGAGTTTGTTTATAACTTTATGAGGTATCTTTTGGACCTATTACAATTGATGTAGTAATTCCAGGGGCGTGCCCGGGGGGGGGGGCATAACGATTAGGTTTTTGCACAAAAAGATAACGCCCAAGAGATTTTTTGCAATTTTTATATTTTTTTTAATAAAGCAACTAAAAATGCAACTTTTTTGTCTCCTAAGATTTTTTCAGATCCCGCTTCGTTTTCAAGAAAAAAATTGAAGCCCATATTTTTGCACGCCTCTGACCCTGTTAAGACAAAAACTAAAATGCTTCAATATCTAAAAACCCCTTAACCGATTTTAGTGAAACTTTGAAGGTTTACTAGTGCTATTAATGATCATGATTTGGCTTAGATTTAAATTATTTATTCCAGGGGAGGCTGTTTTTTTTTTTTGAAAACTTTAACACTCTGTATCTCAGAAACAAAGCATTTCCGGACCCATGTTTATTAGGACTTTTTTATTTTTATTGATGAGATCTATAAGTGCCTAAAATATTTTACCCTTTTTTTCAACACCCTGTATACAGTGTGTTCCAGGATTGATGTTACAAGAGGTGAGCTGGACTAAAAATTTTTGAATTTTATTTTAAGATTGTGGGATTAGGTCCTGCTTGGTCTGAATATTTTCAGTTTTTGAAAAAACAAGTCAGCCTTGACAGTGAAGCAAAAACTATTTTCTTTTCAGGTAAACTACCTTTTTTGTTCACGATACGGCAACATTTTACCAAGAAAAGTTGAGAATGATAAATTATGGCCCTACACAAAATTCTGGCTTGAACTTTTATAAAAGGTAATAAAAATACTTATTAATAAACGCTACATCAATAGTATCCAATACAGTATTTGTATAATATCCTTAAAAGTAGTTATCCATAACATTTATGACAGATGCTAAGTAAATGTCACACCCTTAACTTATTTGTTTTAGGAACTTTTTGTAAGTACATTCCTAAACAAAGATGAATTTTGGAAGTAACTCATGAACTTTTGGAAATCAAATGCCACTTTGTGTTTTTATGTTTGATGAACGGACTATTATATATTCGCTAGTTTTTGGATTCCATGGATGTCGTTTTCTGTGTAGTTTATTTATTTGTCCCACGGTCCTGGTTTATCTACCTAGCTTCTGTGTTTTTGTGTAGACTCTGTTTATATGTTTTTTGCTTAATGTTCTCGTATTGTTATTTCAATTTTCTCGTATATTCTCAGGCCCCTTTTGCTTCTTATTTTCTTTTTATACTAGGGCTTCATATGACACTTTTTGTATACATTTTTTTATACATTTTTTTGTATTATCCCATTCTGTGTTGATATCTTCATCTGTCAAATATAGCTACCCGCAAATTTTCGTGTAGTCTGTTTTGATATAAATCTTATATCTTCAACATTTTCTTTAGGTCGTGAGTTTGCAACTGCTAAAAACCATATATGTCTAAATACGATATTGGTTTCACACAGCATTCACCCACCCAACATCAACCGTTTAATAATGTCAAAAATATGTATTTTTATTTTTCACAGTTTTCGTGCTGTCGTATAGTGGTAGGTATTTATGCACAACTTGAAACATTAATTTCTGCTTTTATAATCCCTGTAGACGTACTGTACGAAATCCGTAAATCTGAACAGCGAATACAATACCACCAACATACAAACAGCTGAATAAGAGTGGTAGCTGTCAAAAAGTATTTACATGTTTTACAAGAAACAAGTTGTTTTGAAGGTTTGCAAATATGTCCGAAAAAGATTATGCTCCTCTCAGTGCTGCGTGTGTACGAGCTTTGCATGATAAACTGTACGAAAAACGGAAAACGGCTGCTTTAGAAATCGAAAAGTAGGTTATGTTTTGATTTTGTTTTCAATGTTTTCACCACATACAGGGTGTCTGGTTGATAGCGTATTGTCAGAAGTGAAATTTGATTTACATTGTATAACGCCTAGGAAAAAGGAAGACATTTGATATTGCTAAAAGCATTTTACCGATACAGTAGATTACTGCGATTGTCATCTCAGCTTTATTAGTATGGCAAAACTGAATAAGAAAATAAGAACAATTCATTCAAAACCTAGAATAAATAATTATAATTTGTTATAAATATTTTTAAATATTAATTGCAATAGTTGCATTTTTAGTTTTTAGTTAATAAGCGATGTCTTGGTTTAAGTACCTTTATCTACAGGGTGTCTCTAAAATATATCAACAGTATTTTACATCATCTTTTACATATAAAACTGGAAAGTTGTAACCGAAATTGATAAAAATTTTAAAGAGAATTAGTACTGAAAATATAAGAGACAGGAAGACTATAACTCTGTAGGGGTGTAAAAGTTAGGCTAGAATGCTGTAGTTTTGTATATTGTATTGTATTGTATTATCAGTGACCTCATTTACCTTGCGGTGTCGAGGCTGGTGCTATATGCGCTGGCATCTGGCGGTACAATGTTCAACTTGCACATTTTGTATATATCATTCTCAAATTTTCTGCTTTATTTTGTGTATATCATATTATTACAAATAAATTTAAAGATGTTTTATTTTCAGCCAAACATGTAGAATACAATAACTTTATATGTTATATGCCATTCTGTTAACATTTAATTTAATTTTAGAATGGTGAAAGAATTTGCGAATGTAAATAATACAGTGCAAATTAAAAGACTGCTAAAAGTACTTGGACAAGATTTTACTAATTCCCAAAACCCTCATGCCAGGAAAGGTGGACTTATTGGCCTTGCAGCTATAGCAATTGCTTTAGGAAAGGTAAACTTTTTTTGATATGAGTAGGTAATTAGTAGGGATGTCGGCGGGTACCCGGGTACCCGGGTCGACCCGGGTAATAGTCGACCCGGGTATATTTTCAGGACCCGGGTACCCGACTAGTAAATTATGTAATTTCTAGAAAGTCAGTCATTTTGGGAGATGATAAAAACTTAAAAGCAATATGGATAAGCTCTAGAAAAACTTAACGATTCAGTAATAACCAGAATCACTCCATCCCATACCACCTAATGTTTCTTGTTTCATATAATAAATCCGCTTCACGGAAATATTCAACCCGTCAATAGTACCAATAAATCACGTAAGTATAGGATGAAATAACATAACCATCCTCTGTGTGATTTTGATGCTGCTACGAATTTCGAATAAAAAGTCACGTATTTGAATTTGATAGCACTTGGAAGTATGAAAATATTTACAAATAACAGACGACTTGCAGTTTGAATTGGGGAGTAGGTACTATTTCAATTTAGTTCAGTTTAAAACTCGCGGCGTAAAGAAAGAAATTGTAGCTACTTCAGATGTTTCGATGTAAGCTAACATTTTTGTTATATTTTTCGGGTACCCGAGGGTACCCGGGTACTGTTTTCGGGTACCCGGGTTTGATTTTAGACCGGGTACGACATCCCTAGTAATTAGTTATTAACCCTGCGTTGCTCGCGGGATGAACGCTGCACTCACCTTCTTGGGATTTCCTGTTCATACATCACATTTCTGCTAGTACGGACTTGTCTGAACACAGTATACATATAAGAAACGACACAGAACTGCAATTTTGTAAATATTTAGTAAAACAGTCGGGGGTGTCGAGGTAGCTGGGTGTGTTATATTGAGCGCAGTGCTCACTGTGCGGTATTGGTGTTAGAAGTTTAGTTGGTTTCTGTGGTTTATGTTTTTAAGATAATTGAAGGTATTTTGCGGTTTGTACTAATTGTTTTAATAACTGCATAAACATAATTTTAGTCAACCAAGTTTTGATAATGGATCTTAAAGAAGC
This sequence comes from Agriotes lineatus, assembly GCA_940337035.1. Lineage (NCBI taxonomy): Eukaryota > Metazoa > Arthropoda > Insecta > Coleoptera > Elateridae > Agriotes > Agriotes lineatus. Next base: position 135,458,834 of record OW679195.1, on the reverse strand, counting down.
ACGACTATGTTTATAATTTTATAATAACAGACAGCATCTGACAGAGTGACAGATGGAAAATCTTGAAGCAGTTTGTCACACTGCGACGAAGTTTCAGCTAACACCACGGTAACACCGACGTACACTTTAACGTCTGTACAACACCCCTAGTGTAAACACATGTTTTACACGAGTTTTAATAACAACGGTTTAAATAACACCAGTACTGTGTAAATGTAGTCATTAAGATTTTCTCATTTGAACATTATTTATATCGAGAGATCCAAAAAAAACTGTTCCTCAGCAGGCTGTGGAAATTCAACGTGTGAATAATATGTTGGTGACACTGTACGTCAATGTCAAATTCGAGGTTAGCAGGTTAGGATTTGCGTCATTTTGTGTCAAAACTGACGAAAAACCTAACCTGATAACCTCGAATTTGACATAGACTTACAGTGCCACCAACATATTATTCATACGTTTGAATTTCCACAGCCCGCTGAGGAACAGTTTTTTTTGGATCTCTTGATACAATATGCTAATTGTACAAATTACCGTGTTCAAAATTCTGATCACAAGAACGCATATCTCAAAAGACATTAATTAAAAAGAGTTTTTATGTAATCAGCAGAGTAGATACTAATGGTTTACAGCTTACAGAATCTAGATTGAAGCTCGATGAAAATCGCTAGTAATTTCCAAGTTTCATATTGGTAACATTTTTGACATCTATCATATTGACATTAAATTGTTCACCGTATTTAAGCTAAACGACACAATAAATCAGAGGCGTACTCAACATTGTGGTATGGCGCATTATCAGTTCTTGAATGTTAAATAGGATTGCGGAAATAGCGGTGTTGAGTTGAACAACAAGGCAGTGCTAAATTTTCTACCCAGATAATGATTCATTCAAGGAATCGTTTTCTAAAAAGTCATTTTCACTTTCTTCAGAACTGCTACCAGTATTAATTTTAAAAATAAGTTGTCCTACTGTTATGTTGACGATTGGTTCCCGTTCTATAAATTCTTTTCGTTTAGAATGTTCGCAACGTAATTTCCACTGCTGCGACGAGAATTATTGAAAAAATTCATCGCACAACGTTATTACCACGTTGAAATTAAATTTGACACGTCTAGACGCCACATATTCTTTTATTACCGCCCACACCAACTCAATGAGGTTTAGATCAGGATGATAAGGCGACAATCCTATAACGCTGTGAGCCTTTTCTCGAAATAATTGGTCTATTTTATGTTTTAAACCTTGGTTTATAGGCTTTAATATGATTATAAAGCTCAGGCTTCGTCATAGAGGTTTTAAATTTTACATTTTTGTTGCTTAGCCAGTTGTTCATTTCTTCTTGTGGCAGAAGTCGGGCATTTGTCTATTTGTTTATTCTGGTATGGAGCATTATCAATAACCACAACGCTATTGGGTTGTAAATTGGGAATCATCTGGTTATTTACCCATTTTTCGTAATTATAATTTATTGCGTCACGATAATCTCCTGTTTTGCTACTAGATTTCCACCGAGCATAGGCGCCTGTTAAAAATCCATTTTCTCTACCAACATTTACAATTATTAACATGTCTCCATTTGAAATACATTTTTTAAGCCCTTCATTGGATCCGTCACTCCAGGCTTTTTGATGGGTATGGTTTGAACGAATATAATTTTCATCCATGTAAATAATTGGCCGTCCTTCGTTTCTAAATGCTCTCATTTTGTTCAAAAATTTGATGCGCAGATGTATCTCTTATTTCTTCATTAAAACTTTTCTATTATTTTTAGTCTTTCACCAATAAAAACCAAGTTTATGCATCTCTTTGTGTAAACTATCCAAGCTGCCCATATAATCTGTATTGGCTGAAAATTTTGTAAGAATCTTGGAAACTGTGGGAACTTGTTTCTCAGTTACATGGAGATTATGTATAGTCCTATGCAAAATACAACGGTCAGCTTCGTCCAACATTATTTTCGTTGTTATATTCCTTGGCTTTTTATTTGGCGTAGAAAATGAAGTTTAATGCGTGCAATCATACTCTTGCTTATGCCCATTGCAGCTACAACATGTTCCATGACCTAACAAATTCGTAAAAATTAGAATAAGTTTTACACTTATAAGTGAAACTCTTTATACCAAGAATGTAATTACTACCGTAGCTAAATTAATAATTGAAGTTCCAGCAGCAGCTTCTTGCTCCATAAATTGCAGTATATTGCTTAAAATTTCACAGCTTTGTTGATCAATAACTTTAAATTTTATTTTACTAGTGAAAACCATTTTGCTTTTCAAAACAGAATTAACAACACACATAAAAATAGCAACAATAACAATAGCAGTAACAAAATAACAGAATTAACAAAATCAACAGCAATTTTCACACATTAAAGTACAAAGAATCTGTTATATGACGTTAAGTCACTGCACAAACGAAATCCCTTTACCCACCACTACTCATTGCTTGTCATTTAAAATATAACCACACTTTGTAGTATGACAATTATTTCTTTTCACATATTGCCAATTCAGTGAAATCAAATATGATCAAAGTGCCTTTCATGGCCTACCTCAAGCGTCAATCTAAATTCTGTAAGCTGTACATTACCTAAGACTACGTCAGCGTACATACATCAAACAAGTAGAGACACTCATGCCAAATGTTGAAACTTGTCTAGAGTGCCTGGGACAGTGACTCGAGGGGGGTATTTCTAAGCTTGACTGTCAGATGGCAGCACAACATTCTACCAACCAGAGCCAGTTACTAGCTCTGCCACCAATCATATGATAAAGTAGTGGCGTCATCTGTCAGTAACATCAGAAAGTACCCCCCCCAGGAGCCGTTCAAGGTCATCCAAATCAGTATTTTGACATCAAAGGAACTGACACTGAGTGTTTCCACTTGTTTGATTTATGTATGCTGACCACGTTGCTTAGAGAGACATTCAGCAACTCTCCAAATAAAGACAATTTGAATGCATACGCCATCTACTGAATACTTAAAAAATACAGTACCTGAAAACCACGGCCTCCTGGATTAATGCGAGACTGACGTCTCTATGCGGCCCGCCGTATTTTTAGTTCAAGGCGTTTTTTTAATGGTTTGTAGAGGCGCTACAGTTCGTTATGCTTGTGCACCTGGTTGCCTATTTACGTATTACAAGTTTGTCTTTTTTTTTATTTTAAAAGCATACGTCCACGGCCTCCTGGAGGATTAATATTAATCAAGGAGGTCGTGCCTACGTCAAGGATAATTTGTCAAAAACCCAACAGATGGCGCCAAAGTACGTTGGCCTCAGAATAACAAAAATTATACAAATGTGGCGCTTGCATTAATCTAGGAGGCCGTGGTGAAAACACATAACTGCTACAAATAACTCTTCATAAAGATGACAATTTTGGCTAATACTAAATGTTTTTAGGATACTTCATTATATACAGAAGAACTAATATTTCCTATAGTTGCTCGCTTCAACGATGCTGATTTGCGTGTAAAATATTACGCTTGTGAGTCATTATACAATGTTGTGAAAGTGGCGAGAGGTGCTGTGTTGCCTCAATTTCCACATATTTTTAGTGCCTTAAGCAAAATTGCTACAGATTCTGAGCAGAGTATTAAAAGTGCTTCAGAATTGTTGGATCGTCTTATGAAGGTAATAAATTTGTATGCACAGTCTTTTGAAACTTCTAAGTGAATGTACATTTTGCAGGATATAGTTACGGAGAGTTCATCTTTTGATTTAGATGGCTTCATGCCATTGTTACGTGAACGAATATACACCAAAAGCTCTTTTGCCAGACAATTTGTGATATCGTGGATATCAGTGCTAGACGCGGTTCCTGACATAGACCTGATACTGTATTTACCGGAACTTCTAGATGGATTGTTTAGAATTTTGGATGACCCAATGCTTGAAGTAAAGAAAATGTGCGATACCGTGTTGGGCGAATTCCTGCGAAGTATTAAAAGTGATCCCTCTAGAGTAGATTTTGGTAGTATGATAAATATTTTGATCAATCACGCTCAAGAGAAAAATGACGAAATATTACAAGTAAGTTATGAGATTATATTTCAGCAATTATTAGTAGCTGCGGTATGGAATTAGATCATGATAACAGTATAATTCTAAGCCTGACACTATTGAAAAAAAATTGTCAATTTTTTTAAACAACTTTGAAAATGTTAACTAACTATTGGTTTTTAGAAGATATCTTTTACAGAAACTATCATTTTTTATTTGGAAATTGTAAGGTCCTCATGAAAATCTATATTTCTTGTAATTGATTTGGTGAAATTCTAAAACCTACGAAAATTATGATACTCAATGTGAAAATTTTTGAGATACTCATTTAAAAAATTATTAAGGTATTGTTTTTCATATAAACAAATTTGAAAATTGCATCCTGGTACTGGTTTGATGTGTTCAAATCTTTGTAAACCCTGTATACAGGTGTACCATTCAGATTTAGTATTATTTTTAACAAATGCCGTTTTCTCTAGTTTACATCGATAACATGGATAAAAGAGTTTGTGCAGCTGTCGGGCCCAATGATGCTTCCATATATGTCTGGCATTTTTACAGCAGTATTACCATGTCTAGCCTATGACACGGATTCACGCAGAAGTATCCTTTATTATTATTATTTTTATTTTTAACTCAACATTTCTGTTCATCAGCAACATTAACTGCATTATGGTTGCATGTTTGTCAAAGTTTTATTTTGCACAGGGAACTGCTTCTATAACCATTATTGTTTTTAAATGCATACGTTGCTGATAACAGCTGTGTATTGACATCTAATTTTAAGCATGCTATGTGCATGAATAGCGGTTCTATTGCATATATTAGCAGAGTTATAAAATGTAAAATTTAAACGTAAAAAATCTGCACCATATGGGACTTTTTATCATTAAATTGTTATGGAGAAATCTAACTAAAGCAATCGTTATAGATGGTTATAGATATAACACAGGAATTGGCAATCTTTCCATACCTGTACAAAGGGGAAATGTAGAACCGCCTCAAGATCATTGAATGAATCAGAAGTGTTTCCAAAAATGGGGCAATTGAGCACTAGAAACATTTTAAAGTTAAACAAGTTAAATTTCTTAGTAAACGAGATTTCCATAAAACTAATTTTTCTGTGAATGTATTCATTTTACGACCATTTTCACCATTAATCGTTGGTGTAGTAATAATAATAATAATGTGAACAGATGGCACGGATGTGACAGGTTAATTAAATCTCGCTTTTGATATCGACGCCTTCTGATTTTCATCTTCCATTCTTTTTCCATTTAGTTTCTTTCACTCATGGCTTTTCTCCAGTTCTTCCTGGGTCTTTCTCTTTTTCTTCCTCCTTGTGGTGTCCACTCTAATATCTATTTTGGTAACTTGTCGTTCATCCGTTGTACATGCCCATCAGAGGCGTAGTTAGAAATCAGCAGGCTCTGTATCAGAAACTGCCAAGTGGTCCTCCCACCCCCACACATCAAGGTATTATCAAATAAACGTATAAAAATACAAACTCAATTTTAATTTTTAACCAAACTAAATTTAATTACATATTTTTATTAACGTACATATTACGTAAATCATAGTTTACAGTTTACATATCTCTATAGTGTCTCACTTTAGACGGCACAACAGTTTTTTTTTAAAATATATTATTGATTTTAAAAAAAATTTGTTCTGATTATACCCCTCACTAAATTGTACTTTTAGGTTATGTTACTTTCTCTTCACGGTGAAATACTAATCAACTATGATTTAAAATAAACAGCAAAATTGAAGAAGTCGTAATAGGGATTTTTGTATTAAAAACTCTTGTTAATAAAAGTTGTTCAGAATCGTTCAAATAAGCTAAATCCGAGGGCTAGCTTCAATTGCACGCGAGACAGGATACTGTGGCTGCGCCGGGTTGCAGCGCATTTCATTCGGGAATAGAGGGGGAGGCAAACAACTTCCGCCTATATAAATTTATACCGGGTGTCCACTTTCAAACTGGAACATAGAGATTTAGGGCCGAATTCAGAGATGTAACTTAACTAACACTAACACTCCCCTCAACCGTCACTCATTGAGTACTCATGTTAGTGTGAGTTTCACTCAAACTCATCTGCGGTATTCAGAATGAGATAGCTATGAGTGACTAATGTAAGTGAACGTTGAGTGGCGCAATTGTCAAAATGTTTGTTAGGGGAACGATTGGCAGCGGAGATCTTACCAAATAACTGTGAGGTAGCACTGGAAATCACTAAAACACAAACTTCATGATAAAGATTTCAGCTGTATAATGTGCTATAACCTCACACGGCGTTTTTAACTTGCCGATTTGGCGTGCGTTTGTATTCGAGAATATCGCTTATACATATTTAGTTGGAAATTTTCCATAGCAATGGCGATTATTGATAATCGGAAATTTTTGGAAATTGACCGGTCCAGTTACTGTAGTTTTGAAAAAAAAACTGTTAAATTTTAGTATTTAGATTTTCGTTTTATTATTTTTAATAAAAATGTTGACCGTTTATTCTTCATTCGTAATATTTTCTATCAAAATATAATCACTTGTTATATTTCTACTGAAAAGAAATTAAATATAAATAAATATACATTTCTAAATATTAACTTTTATTGACGATAAAAACTGGTTAATTATATTTTCATTTTTTTAAAATTAAAAAATACATTATGAAAACTTTATATGTCGTCCTAAATTACTTGCTAACTGCTCGCTGACATTTTTAATTATCCTGCAGACGAATGACTAGCTGACAGATAAAATATCACCACATACCCTCTGAAAATAATAAAACAGTATAGTATTTATTACTTAGAAAATTCTGACACTTTTTTACGACATAGCTGATAGCTACCTGTTCCAAAACAACTCAAAGCTACATACAATTTCAAAATAGGTAAAATTGGAACTCCACGAACCACGATTTGTTTCCATTTTCAATCTGTGGATACACAATTAGTAAAATAATGTCACTTATCGTTTACCTACCAAACCGCACTCGTACGATCTCTGTATTTGTGTATCTTTCTAATAGATTTAAGTTATTCAGTAAGATAAATCTGCAAAAAAAATGTCGACATAAAAACCTTGCTTTATGTATTTATCACATCAAACACTACCTTGGTATTTGTAAAAAGCATCTTTATGGGCATAATCAACAAACTCCCAAAAATCATCCATTATAGGTAAAATGGTACAATGTAACCTCAATTTATGCTTTGAGTGGAACTTTAGGGTTCCCCTACCCCAGCTTATATCTCACTTATCTGTCACTCACTTATTAGGCAAATTTTAGTCACTAATCGGTCACTATTTGACTGTGAATACCAATTGGTAAGGTTAGGGTGAGGTTAGTATGAGATGAGTGTGAGTGTTACTCAATTTACGTCTCTGAATTCGGCCCTTAGCATTGTATTTAACAGTTTCATGAATTCCTGCTCGCCAATTTAACATACAGAAAATGTTTTGATATCAATGGAAAGAGAAAATTATTGTGCATCTAATGGTATTAAAAATTAAATTATCTTTGTCAATTTTTATTGAATAATATCAATCAAAAGTTTTCATGTTTTTTAAATATGAGTTGCATTGACTTGAAAACAGTTGACAGCTATACTCAAATTAACTTGTTATTTGATGACATTCAGAGTTATTTCAGTAGTTCTTATTTTATAAAATCAACGATTACTCTAACGAAGAGAGAGTTTTTATCGTAAAACATATTACAGTGAAGTTAGTTTGCGTAGAGTGAGTGATTAGTTTTCTGTAAATACATTTCTACTTTCTTCGTCTGGTTCAAATTATTTCCTGATGACATTGCGGTTTGTATGAATGATATCAGTGCTTCTTTAATGTCTTAGATACCGCCGATTTTTACATATTTATTCACGACCAATTTGGCATGTGCTGTATTTTGGGTCAATATTGATCAATTTCAAAACACCTTCTTTCAATTTCCTGCGATTACCTTTACTAAAATTTCATTATTGACATTTTTGTTAAAGCTAAAATTAAATAATAAACACTAACCATCTCTAGCTTCTGATTCTACTTAAATATTAGCAGTTTCTTGAAATTTCCGGACATATCTGTGTATTGTAGATGCAGACGGTATTGGATTATTATCAAATTTTACGGAAAACAAATCACTCACTATGCAAACTAACCCCACTGTAATATGTTTTTACGATAAAAACTCTCTCTTTGTTCGAGTAATCGTTCATTGTATAAAGTAAATACTACTGAACTAACTCGAATGTCATCAATTAACAAGTTAATTTGAGTATAGCTGTCAACTGTTTTCAAGTCAAGGCAACTCATATTTAAAAAACATGAAAACTTTTGATTAATATTATTCAATAAAAATTGACAAAGATAATTTAATTTTTAATACCATTAGATGCACAATAATTTTCCCTTTCCATTGATACCAAAACATTTTCTGTAGGTTGAATTGGCGAGCAGGAGTTCATGAAACTGTTAAATACAATGCTAAATTCCTATGTTCCAGTTTGAAAGTGAACACCTGTTATAATAATTTTTTTTTTGAGGGCATGAGTGCTGATGGGGTCCCCCTGGCTTGTGGGCCCTGCATCATTGATATGGCAGAAATAGCAGTAGCTACGCCCCTGATGCCCATACTTCAGATGTAAAGACTAAAAACATATCTTAAGTAATAGGTTTAAGGTGACTTCCAGTATTAACCAGTTCTGATTTTTTTTAACAAAAATTGCCAAGAATTGAAATTTTAAGTGAGATCAGCCAAAAATTCTGACAAGATATATAATTCTCCATATTTTTCTTTTAATTATAAGTAGATGAAAGACCAATATGATTTATCAAACAGAACATAAAAAATATAATATAGAAAAGATGTAATAATATATTTAGGACAATTAATCTTCTGCAATAATATACATTTTAAGAAAATCAAATGATAGATTGATTGATTTGGTTAGTTGAAAGCGAAATTTGAAGAACATTTTGCTTTTAAGCTTTTAAGTTCAAATATTTATTTTAAGCATAATAACAGCAATAACTTAATAATGACAAAGAAAAATAAAACTTATTATTTTATTAGAATAATAAAATGCATACATGCAAATATCTGACTACAGCAATGATTACAATAGATTACAAATATAAAATCATAACATTTATTAGTTTGAGTGTTACATACTACAATCAAAAACCAATTTTACATTTTCTACACTCACTCTTCCGCTATACCCCTGCAGATGTATTATAATTGATAAGGACGTTGTTTTATTTTTGGCCCAAATATGTACGCAACATGTATAAAAATTTTCGTTGAAATGTAAAAAACATCACATTTTTCCAGCTATTTATTAACTACAATGCCATTGCCATATCAGTAAAATAGTTTCGGTAATGTGTAATTTTGCATTTTCACGTAACTCCCATAATTGTTTCATCCATGAATAACAAATGTTCTACATGTAACTTTCCGTTACTTGTAGGACATTTGGTGCATGTCCTTTTCTTTCAAAATATATTATTTGTTCGATTCAGTTAGCATATAGAATTTAATATTATCTCTGTTTTTTGCCCATGGAATATACAGGGTGAATCATAAGTATGGCCATTAAATTTAAGGATAGTTAGTTGATATCAAACGCTTTTGCATAATAGACTATCAGCCACTAATCTGACGTTAACTTTAATTCGCTGTTAAAATAAACAACAGTGCAACAAAATTTGTTTACTAATGAATAAAATCTCATAAGCACTAATGTTTTGATGCGCTTTTGTTTATTTTAACAGCAAATTAGAGTTAATGTCAGATTAGTGGTCTTTATAAGACCGGCCGTTAATTGTTTAAACTGATTGACAATCGCAGGAATGAATTTCCATAAATATAATTTTGCACAGGTGGTTGCGATAAGATCGAATTTGGATAAAATGCAGAAGCAAAAAACAGTTGTTTGGGTATTTTAATCGCATTTGGTGCATTACGTGTTAGTGGTTAATGTACTCTCATCTGATTTACCTAATAAAGGTTTCGGTGTTAGCCAGTGGTTTTCAAATGTTTCAAACAGACCCTAATGCGAATTTTGTTTGTATATACAATTATTTTGTAGTGCAATGTATTTCTACTAAAGTTAGTATCCACCCACTTTAATAACCAAACGTATGGGTCACCCTGCATTAGCAGAAACTCAATTGATCAGTTGAAAAAAACTTTTTTGGTGTAATGTACTGCCTCCATTTTTTATAGAAATCTTCCGCGATACATTATGATGATGTTTTACTCTGTCATGCCAAAACAAAATTCCCAAAGCGACCGCCGACATTCGTTTGATTTTTTATATTCATATCATTTCACTTTGATTTTATTTAATGTAATTTCATGTTTTTTATTTCATGAATGCTTCAACATTTATTGTGTTTGTTTTTGAGAATCCCAAAGTTTCTATGTGTGATTTGTTGTTATTGAAGAAAGATTAGTTCCGTCTCTAGCACTAATTTGACTACTAATCGTACCTATATGGTGTAGTACTTACAATATAAATTAAAAAAAAAAACTATTAATTTTATGTTAAAAGTAAATTTAGTAAAAAATACTATATTGATGTATATATTACACATATTTTTTATAATTCTGCTAAAATATGGTATTCTAGAGTCAATGTATATTATATGTCAACGCCTATGCTACCTATTTTACATTGTGTTGCTTTTATTATGAAAGATAAAATTTAAAATTAATAACTAATCCTTACCCTAGCTGTATTTGCTTATTTTCTCCAACAAACTTAATTAAAAACAGGGAGTAGGTGGCTTATGTTTAAAAAAAATATTTATTAAATCATTTCTGGACTATTTTTAAGACAGTTTCGCGCAATAGTAATTTTTGTATTAAGTGCGCGAAGTAAGCGTTTTTGTGCGTGAGAATGCCACTTTTTTGACGAGGCGCCAGCAACAATATTTTTTCTACAACCGTCAAACAAGAATATCAATATTATTTCGTGACTTAGTGCGCGAAAAAATTTTACGCTCGCTCTAGTGCACGAAATGCATTTTTTCACGTTGTCAATGGTAACGTAAATAAATATCCCATTAAAAATGACTAACTTCCCGCATTGATAGCGATGCGCGAATGTCCCCTTTTTTTGACGGTTGTCAAAAAAATCCCCTTTTTTTGACGGTTGTCGAGACAAGTTGTTTTTTGGTTGGTATTAACAGTTTATTGCATCAAAATGTTCGTTCATAACCCATTATACAATTAATCAATTAATCCGAAAGCTTTTTTTAGATGTGAACATATCAGAATCTGGTTTTCTTTCCTTTATATAAGTCAGTAGGATTGGAAAATTTTATCTTTTTGAATGAAAGAACCATTAAATATTTATTTGTTGACATCTAATATATAAACTGTACTGTATTGTTTGGTTGTTTATTATTGAATGCTAAGTTTCTGTATTCCTTAACTTTTCTTTTTCTATTAATTTGTCCATTTGGGATTGAAGCTATAGCGGCTGCACCTACCCAACAGAGGAATGAGTGTACTTAAAGACACTAAGGATTGTAAATTGGGTGCAATATGCATGTACTCATCTTATAGCGTTCTACATATGCTACGAAATTGAAAATGGTTGACAACCGATGTTTGTTTTTATTCTGCCTTATAAGTCCAGTAACAGGGTACAAAAAACGAGGTAGTGTACATTTTTGGTTATGTTTGCGAGTTCCGGGTCCTAATTAAAATTCCAAGTTTTCCAACATTTTTGAGCCGCCGCTCGCACCTCCATCTTGAAAAGATGGCGCTCAAAACCGGTTTTTTTCATTATCTGCTTACCAGTACATTCGAGGATAAAATAGGTATTGTCAATATTATAGAAGACATAAAATCCTACAACTTTTGTTTGAAATATTTTTTTGTAAGTGAAATAAATACCGAGCTGGAGTGCTAGAAAGTGGAGGGAATTAATAAAAATTTCTATAGTGCTCCGTTTTGAGCTTATTTTTTCGTGGTATTTATTAATTACATATTGATTGTAACTGTTTCGTGTTTACTGGTTTTCACATCATGAGAAAGTTTTATAATGTGTGAAGAGTCAAATATATTAGTCAAACAGGCTGCCGAAGATACTGACCTGTTGATCTTTAACACTGCCAATTTCTACTCCACAGCAGTTGATGCCGTTATCATCGGCAAAGACATTGATCTTCTGATTCTTCTAACAATATTAGCGCCATTCAACAATACCTTCGGAAACCAACATTCTACTTTTATATGCAATTAGTGGTTGTGATACATTTGCTCTTTTAACTCGGGTAAAACAAAAGTTATTAACAGAATTCAAAAGTACTCAGAAACCAATATAAACCAATGTTTATTCTTGGATTAAACAGGCATAAATTTCAATTTCAAAATTTACAAAATCCAGTTCAAAGTTTTAAACGCAATTCTGCTTTCATAATCAGCCGGTTTAAATGCCGCGAACGCCAGTAAGCATATTATGTTACGACATGACCTAGAACTTCGAGTTCAGCGTAACAATCTTGCAGATAATGCGGAAACAACACTGGCTTAATGCTGATAGATTGTTATGAAATATTATATCGCCACAGTAAAATATACTTTGTACTTTGAAATCATAGTAAGTAAGCAATTATGTTTTATATAAATAGACCATTTATTTTTGTAATAAACCAATCGACATTGACTGTTTGATTCAATTTCATCGATGCTACTGTTCCAAGCCATAAATTTATGAAACATGAGGCTGCGTTTCAGGGTAGCATAATTATCGTCCCTTTAAGTGACATTGACTACATTGTCTTAAAACAGGGGTGCAGTCTCACCTTGTGCTTAAAATATTAGGGACAAGAACCAGTGCAAAGTAACAGAAACCTGAACCAGCCTCCAGGCAATTCTGTTCACCAACTTGCTAAAGAACTCAAAGTAGAGGACACAAATCTAGAAAAAATACAGACAGGAGAATGAATAATTTCTTGTCGTTTTGTATGGTGGTGGCGGTTCTACCAACAAGTGATAGATGCTGCACGGTATCACGCGTTCAGGACGTACCACCTAGTCAAAACATGGTTTGGAATTGAAGAAAGTCTACATAATTGTGATTGGAAACGCAAGAATAATGGGCTTATTGCAGTGACAATTACGAAAAATCCAGTTGGATTGTGGCGTTGCTCAATATTACATCATATTTTTATATTTAGTGGTTATACACCCCAAAGAAGTAACACCGCAAGAAACTGAGCTTTCTAGATCATTTATACGGGTGTGATCAGTACCCATCTACTACTTTACTCGGAAATTTCTTTCCACTTTTTTTATCCATCACTTTATTCTTCCACTCTTTAATACCAGCTCTTCCAGGATCTTCTGTTTCTTCTTTTAACCATGTCGATCTTGGTTTCCCCTTTCCTTGCTTACTACCTGGATTCCATTTTGATATCGAGAAAATTGTTTTGTCTGTGTCGGCTCTCCATACGTGACTCGACCATCGCACTCTTTGTTTTTTTATTGTCATTACTATATCAAAGTTCATTCTACTTCTGTATTCGTTTTCTGCTACCCTTATAGGTCCTAGTATCGTTCTACAAATTTTCTTCTCCAATATTCTAAAATCTTCTTCCTGTTTCTTTGTCATTGTATTTGTTTCCGTCCCATACAATACTGTTTTATTATTGTTGTTTTATATATGTTTATTTTTGTTTTCTTTCCAAGTACTTTTTTTGTTCGCTTCAAATGTTCTATTTCCTGTGATTATCCTTTCTTTAATTTCCATATCTTCATTTCCATCACTTGATATCATAACATAAATTTACTTACAACTGCAAATTCAAGTCCCTCTATCCTGATATTTTGGTTATCCGTTTGTAATTATTGTCTGCCTATTCTCATTATTTTTGTCTTTTCGACATTGATTGTCAACCCCATTTTTGCTCCTTCCTGTATTACTTCTTTTAACATCTTTTTCATTACTATACGGTTTTTTGCCACCAATACTACATCATCCGCATAAGCTATAATTTGCCTACCAGATGTTTTTACTGTACTTTTGTAAATTCTTCTAAGAACGTTGTCCAATGCAAAATTAAAAAGCACTGCGGATAGTGAATCTTCTTGTCGTACCTCTTTATTTGTTTGAAATTCCTCTGTTTCGCTTTTTTACGTTTTCACACATTGCTGTTTTTCTCGTCATCTTTATCAACCTTCTCAGTTTAGCATTTATTCCCATTTCTTTTAATGCGTTCATCAACTTCTTTCTATGGATGTGGCACAAAGTATAGCTGCAGAAAAGCTGAGTTGAAGTGCTTCATTGTCTGTCAATTTTGCAATGAACAATCATGCGAAAATATGCCAGAAGTCATGATCGACGACGACGAAGAATAAGAAGAAGAGCCGTTATCAATTGGTGGTAAATTTTTCAGGACTCTAGGAATGAAGAATCTCAAACCGACGACAGCAACATTTTTTATGAGGAAGTAGATATGAACCAACCTGAACCATCAAATCGACAAAAAATGTAATAAAACCCTTCGATTACAGCTATTAGTGGATTAGACCTCAGTCAACTCTTCCTCCTGGTGGTGTGGAAACGAGTTAACAGCATCTACTTAGTAGTTACTAGAAATGGAAACAGCCAATATGTAATTAATAAACAATAATCGTGTTGAAATTTTCGTTAATCCTTTCTAATTTACACCACTGCAGCTCGGTAGTTACGTCAATCACAAACATTTTTTTCAAACAAAAGTTGTAGGAAATGTTCGTTTCTACAATATTTATAATAGGTATGTTTGTCCTAGAATGCACTGGTAAGAAGATAATAAGCAAAAACCAGTTTTGAGCACCATTTCTTCAAGATGGCGGCTCGAGCGACGGCTCGAAAAGTTGGAAACTTTAAATTTTCATTAGGACCGTGATCTGCTAAACATATTCGAAAATCGAAACTATCCGAGCTTTTGCAGGGTAAAACTATTCTGCTACTGTACAGGGTGTCCGGATAAGGGTACGGAGTGGCTGTATGTGGACAATGGTAAGGCCTAGAGGTTTGGGAAAAAAATCCTTATGAATAAAGTGGGCAATACAAATTTCTGGAAATTAGTTTCAAGTTCGTAATTCGGCCGCTAGGGGGCGTAACTGTTATGAAGGAACATAAAAGTTACGCTATCTAGGAAAGTTACATGATGAGCTATAACTTTGAAAACATCATTTGTTAGCTTGCCCAATACCGCAGCATTTTGTTTTGTGACATTTTTTCGTATCTGTCATAATAAGGGAAGTGGAGGCCAATACATTTTTCATAATTTACATTTTAATACCTCCTGAACCATTCAACCGATTTGAATATTTTTGGTCTCGTTTGAAAGAGCATTTTATGGTCTTTTAAAAGACATTTTTTGTTGAGTCCTTTAGTTTAAAACAAATTAACTAGAGGGCGTTATCTGCAGCGATTACACATTTTTGCTAGTTTTGGAAAAAAGTTTAATGGGACGGTATTATTTTCTTGACAGATCCTCAGCCATCATAAAATTAGCTACATTTTAGTGAAAACCGCATCGGGATATCTCCATCCGTTGTCGATTTACAGGAGAAAATGTTAAAAATTCGAGTACCTCAATCGGATCAAGTCACCTTAGCGAGCAAAACAAATCACATAGCCATGGTAAACGACGTAATTCTACGATTCAACTTTCTCCCCACTTAGCACAAAATTGTTAACACGTCGAGCCTTCCTTCACACTTTGTCCAGGCTTAGGACTGGTTCAAAACTACGTTGAAGCATGTTTAGAGGCCAACGGGCCAACAGAACATCAGTAACAACATTCAAACAAAATAAGCACAAAACACTTACAATTATTCAAAGTTTAGCCACAAATAGCTCACAAATGTTCAAAATGTCTTCTATCACTCTCGATGCATTTATTTAATCTAATTTCGGTAGAAAAAATTACGAACTTGAAAATAATTTCCAGCAATTTCTATTGCCCACTTTATTTATAAGGATTTTTTTCCCAAACCTCTAGGCCTTACCATTGTCCACATACAGCCGCTCAGTACCCTTAACCGGACACCCTGTACTATATTCAATGCTACATTAATGCGGCAAGGATATAAGTTAGGTTAAGGTCATGTGGCAGTCAATCATTTTCGATTCCTCTGTATATCTCTGCATGTGCACTTTTAAGTTAATTGGTGTAATTTATTGGTTAACCACATATTTATATGTACAACAATGTGATTAAGAAATGTAGTATCAAAAAGCTCTCCAAAATTGATCTTTACAAACACCAGTTTGGTTATGTGTGTTGGACATATAGTCCATTTACTTGACATCTGCACCACAAAGCAACCACTAATAGAGCGATTTCTCCCATAGTAAGCTTGTATAAAAGTTTCAGCGCCCTACAACGGGTGGGCCAGAAACTATTCCAGTAAGGCGGCAAAATTTAAACGCCATTACTACGATATTTGGATTAATCAAGAATATGCCGTCAACACCAATACAAATTTTGCATATACCTAATTTGCCTTTATCAGAATCTCGATTTTAATGTTTTGAACCGCATAAATCGGAATATGCAAAATCTTTATAGGTTCTGAAGTTTACAATAATTATGGAAAATTCAAACAAAATATTTGCGAATAACAAATATATTTTAAGTAATTCCAATAGCAATATTGTTTAATAAGTATTGTCAATCTTACAATAGTCGTACTCAATTGCAACAATTTACTTTGGTTCAAAATGCTTTTCATTCACGCATTTTAATTGATTTGTCGGTGTCAGCTTGACGTACGAGTTTACTATTTACGCACTTTTCAAAAAGCGGACATGTGACACCAGCGCCTCCTGACGGGTGGGCCAAGCTCTAACAATTATTTGATTTGACAGATGCATTCAGAAAACGTTTCTATTAGTAGGTTTTTTTATGCCTTTGGGAAATTTGTGTCGCCTACACTAAATCGGCACAATTTGAAACAACACTTCTTCACATATCGACGGATCATTAATTATAGTTTGGTTTACAACCTTGCCGAGTGGCGACACTAGCACCCTCCGACGGGTGGGCTAGTCCCTAACAATTATTTGACAGGTGCATTTAAGAAATTCCTCTATTAGTGGTTGCTTTGTGATCTGCAGTCAGTGTGAAATTTAAAAAAAATGTCTTGACTATACCTCAAAAATAATGTGTTTTTTATTAAGACTGTACAGTAATTTAATTGTTAAAATGTGAAAAATAGCAGTTGTGCCAACATAATGTGAGTTTGACAGTGCAGATGTCAAGTAAATGGACTATAGTCACTATAAAATTTGCTACATATGCTTATGTGTATTTATTTTATCAGATGTTTGAAACATTAAATTTGCTTTCCCGCTTTTCTCTAAATATATTTCTTTTTCATCTTTTGGCTTCAAATTTTCAGTATCAATTAAGGAAACATTCTGAAAGGGTAGGGTAGTTGTTGATGTTTTATTTTTAATAATACAAGGGAAATTTCATTATTTGCATCAACAACTTCGTTACTAACATGGGCATAAAACGAACCCGTTGTCACACCAAAAGCTTAATGGTTAAGTTTATAGTGTATCTAATTATTCAAAATTTGTTTTAATGTGTTATTGCTTTCTGTGCTGAAATGTTTTCAATACGATAACTACATCAAAATGAACAATTAAGTGATCGAACATTATGTTGAATTTCGAAAGCTTATATGGCCATCGCCACTATGTAACAAAGGACTTTTGAGTTTGGATCCTGTCACTGTTGAGATAAAAAGGCTTATTGTAAGAACCTGAAGATGTCACTTTTCCTTTTACTAAGCTTCCTATTTCAGATTTCGTAGTCTAAATCTAACAGTTTTTATCAGAGCATGGTGAAATGTCTTCAAGTCTACGTACCCTTACAGGAAAATGCCTCTCTTCTACTTATTTTCTATTCAAAGGACAGTTCTATAAACAAATCTCTGGTACGGCTATGGATTTGCCTCTTTCACCTGTCATTGCCAATGGTTCTTTATTCAACCCGTCAAAACCTTGGAACTGGAATCTTCAAAATGCAAACCCAAGATCTGCTTTCGATACTTTGATGGTACATTTATCATTTGGTCAAATGGTAACGACATTTTAACCATCTTCTTGAATCATCTCAATAGTCAACATCCAGACATCAACTTTATCATGGAGATAGAAAGCAATGGTTGTCTTTCTTTCTTGGATGTATAGTATTCCAACCAAAAATTGGAAAGCTATTTAAAATCCAGTACACCATGAAAAGTGTAAGTCATGTCTAAGTTGGTTTCATACAATCAGTAAATAATATTCTAATGTCAATCAGCTTTCAAGTAATGACAGTTCATCTGCAAATTGTACATGTAACTGTTTTGTTAAGGCATTGTAACATTGTGCATGATTTAAGTAGGTACTAGTTGAGTTTTTAAAACCATATAGTAGCATAGAAAATTTAAAAAAACGTATATATCTTCCAAACTTCCCAATGCATCTGTCAAATTTGAAGGTTATTATCGAAGTGTCACTAAATGACAATCAAACAGTAATTTTATGAATTAAATTACGAAGTGACTTACTGTTTTCAATGCTGGCCTGATTTTAAATAGCTTTCCAATTTCTGGTTGGAATACTATACATGTTTCTCACAAGTTTCAATGGCAAACCTACACATGCTGTGTATCAGAAGCCCACCCACACTAACCACTATCTACATGCCGATTCCCATCACTATTCACTTGTACACCATGCTTTTTTCGTATCTCAACCCCATAACATCCACACTGAACTGAACCAATTGCCATCACCATCTGCAGCCATCCAAACCGCAGAGAACCAATCATTCTGCAGTGATAGTCTTTCTTCCCTATAACCACCAAGTCACTGATTGCATAGGAAAGTATCTTCAAAAATAAAAACTTTAAAACGGTGTTTAAACCTTCATGTAGCATCTCACAGATTCTCCCTTCACCCAAGGATAAATGGAACACCATGTCATCAAAAGGTGTTTACAGAATCCCTTGTACAGTGGTGAAGCAGGACACTTAGCAAAAATTCTTATCTCTGAACACCTGCATTATCTCAGATCAGGTCTTGTATTATCATCAGCAATCACTGAACACTAACACTCTTCCTACTATGTAGAAAGTGCTCGTTTGTGAACTTCATCTCTGGCGTGGTTGATACGTTGAGTTATCTTGTTCTTTTGCGTCTTACTCCTACTGATATGGTCCAAACCCAAAAATCGTTTGAACATAGTTTAGCTATGTAAGCTATGACAACTTTAACCTTTTGATGTGACTATCGGTTTGAGCAATGTAGAGGGTTACTTTGGTGTGGGTGTAAGCCTGTAAATTTATCGTTGTGTTTGTAAAATATTTTATTGATTTTTGTTTTTACCGTGTGTTGGATTTAGTGTAAAACATTACTATAGAAAGCTAATGCATACTTAGAAATTTGTGTGGCACCGATCAGATCCTCGAAAACTTGCAAGGTACAGGGTGTTTTCTCAAATTTTGACAACTTCTAGCAACGTTATTATTCCAGATAGAAAAAAATTGTTCAGATAAAAATTGTAGGGTATCATCCAAACCGTCCGAATTTGCTACTTAAAGAAACAACGGAGCATCACGGGTGAACTTTTTGACTTATTGTATACTTTTTTTTAATGGAACACCCTATATATTATGTGTTTATTGGATAACGCTTAAAATGCTCTTTTCAAAAATATATAAGTTGCCTATAATTACTTCATTCGTTGTTGAAATATCCGCTATTAAAGAATCAAAATATTACTAATTTACTATCGGCCGGTCTTATGAAGGTCACTAATCTGACGTTAACTTTAAATCGCTGTTAAAATAAACAAAAGCTCATCAAAACGTTGGCGCTTATGACATATTATTCATTAGTAAACAAATTTTTATGCGCTTCTGTTTATTTTAACAGCGAATTAAAGTTAACGTCAGATTAGTGGCCTTCATAAGATCGGCCGATGGTAAATTAGTAATACATATTTTAATTCTTTAATAGCGGATATTTCAACAACGGATGAAGTAATTATAGGCAACTTATATATTTTTGCAAAGATAATTTTAAGCGCTATCCAATAAACACATAATATATAGAGCGTTCCATTAAAAAAAAGTATACAATAAGTCAAAAAGTTCACCCGTGATGCTCAATTGCTTCTTTAAGTAGCAAATTCGGACGGTTTGTATGATACCCTACAATTTTTATGTGAACAATTTTTTTCTATCTGGAATAACAAAGTCGCTAGAAGCTGTCAAAATTTGAGGAAACACCCTGTGCAGTGTAAAGAAACCGAGTAAAAATCGATCCCACAGTAAAATAAGTACCCTTATTTTTTAAGCCTGGAAAATATTTGTAAAAGGTTTTGAAGAATAGAAAAGCAATTATACAGGGTGTAACAAAAAATGGTGGGCTAACTATACACAGGCGGCTTCTACGACTAAAAATAAGAAAAAAAGTTTATATAATCATATGTTCTAAAATGGCTCGTTACTGAATTACAGCTACTTGAGGTTTTTCAGTTTTTTATTCAAAAAGGTAACAGAAAACGGAGTTGTTTAATTGAAATCATAATAAATGTTGTTTAAAATGACCTCCACGGGCAGCAACACACTGCTGAGCTCGTCGGATCATGGACTGCCCCACGAGCTCATAAATTCCTGGTGTGTTCCGAATTTGCTAGTATCCGCCTTCCACTCTCTGTCAAAGATCCCGAATGTCTTGAACTGGAGTAGAATACACCATAGATTTAAAATGTTCCCATACGTAAAAATTGAGAGGATTTAGATCGGGTGACCGTGCATGCCACGCTACAGGTTCACCAGGACCAATTCATCTTCCAGGATATGGTATATTATAAAAATTAGCGTGCTGTGTAACTGAAGTGAGCCGGTGCAACGCCATGCATGAACCACATGCGCCTTCTAACATCTAGTGGAACAGCTTCCAGCAAACTTGGTAAATCATTTTGTATAAAATACCGATAATTCTGGCCAGAAAGTTGTTGGGGTAATATAATAGGACCAATGAAGAAGTCGTTGATAATTCCTACCCACACATTTAATGAAAATTGCTGTTGATGCCTGGTCTGCATAATGGTGGCATGAGGGTTTTCTTCTTACCAATGATGTAAATTGTGCAAATTGATGATACAATCTCTTGTAAAGCTAGCTTCATCAGTAAAGAGCTTAGATGACAAAAAGAGAAGATCGGCGGCACACATTTCTAACAACCATGCACAGTCATTTTCACAAAGTCCCTGCATGTACTCTTTGCACGTGGTACGGATAAAATTGATTGCCTTGAAAATTTGCTACACAGTCATGTGATCGACACCTTCCGCTAATACAATCCTTCGAGTTGCATCACCTGCATTTTCCTCAACACGACCAACACACGTTCTTCCAAGTTCAAAGTTTTTATAGTTCGTGGTCTGCTGCCATCTCGGACTACCGATTTAAAAGATCATGTTTCCCTTAATCTAATATGAAGCTTTTAGAATGTTTTCTCGTTTGGTAAAGGTCGGTTTGGAAAATGGTCTGCGTAAAGTCTTCTTGCTTTCGCCCTATTGCAATGTGCCAAACCATACATTAAATGCATGTCAGACATCTCTTCGAAATAAAAATCTGCTATTTTGTACAATTAATTAGAAAACAATACTAACGATTTAAATGACTTAACCAACTGTCACGACTCAAAACAAGAAGCACGGATTACCTACTTGATAATGGTCTGTAAAGCTTAAATGCGTGTAACCAGTGAATTTTTTTAAATATACTGCTGTAACTCAGTAACGAACCATTTTAGAACATATGTTTATATAAAATGTTTTTCTTATTTTTACTCGTAGAAGCCGCCTGTGTATAGTGAGCCCACTATTTTTGTTACACCCTGTATAAAAAATATTGTACTTTATGTACCATCTATTCAAAAGAATTGCAAATGATTGTTTGTAAATATGGGTTAAGTTTTCTATTTTTGCTTAGAAAGTTTTGCTGTATTTGAATAAACGAGGCTGCTTAACATTTTTTATCGCACTCTGTATATTATTAAGTTTTCGTGGTCTAATTGGTGATATTACTGTTACTAAGTATGCACTAACTTTCTATCAGAATAATATTTAGATTGAAACCATCTTATTTGTTACAAAATGTATTGATCACTCTATACATGTTCAGTTATCAATTGCTGAATTTCCGTGATTGCATTTTGCAGTAAGCTTATAAATAACTACATAATGGAGTACTTATGTTTTATTATCATGATACTATGAATTTCTATTATTCAATTAAAAAGTATTTAATCAAGCACAAACGTGTATAATCTCTTGGACTTGCGTTGCTTATGTTAAAAACAATTTTTGGTATGAACAACTGAATCGTAACATATATTTTTAAAGTTAAAAATATCACATCTTGTACTGAAACTATTTGATAGTATTTTTCCCAAAGGATTCTTGCCATTTAAAATACAATATGTTGTTGGTATATGAAGGTCATAATACAAAAAAAAATTAATCGTATCACCTCGAGAACAGTGGCGCCTGCCTCATTTGCCTTCAAATATGCTTTGGGAAGACAGCTTTATTCTAGCACCCCTTCCACTTCTTGAAGCGATTTCCGTACTCACGTTTTGGAACAACCATAGTTACTTTGTAGCATTTTTGTTGATCTACTTCATATCCACAAATCGCTTTTCCTTCAGGAGCGATTTCAATTCTGGCAACAAGTAGAAATAGTAGGAAGCGATGTCTTGACTTCAGTAATGAGATATTTTTCCAAAAAATCCTGCATTCTGTGTGCCGTCTTAGTGAAGCTACTAGTCACTTTCCCAGAAATGAGGCGCGTTTCTCTTTGTTGCATCTTTCAATCTCTTCAAAAACTCCCAGGTAGTATTCCTTGTTCACTGTCTGACCTTATGGAGCTTGCTTGAACAACAGAAATCAGTGAGCATTATCTTTGATGGTCTTTTTTAGCCTTTCTTCTTCTGGCATTTTCCACTACGAAGACTGAGCTTTGGTCTCAGGGCATAGCGGTAGACCCATGATTCATCGCCTGCACATGAATGGAATTTGATGCAAATTTGCTCGATCATTGTAGAAATGTCGAAATTGCAACAGTCACAGATTCAGTACTTTGCTGATCCCAAAATGTTATCGCAATAGCAGAACCAGCCGAGTAGATATTTTTATTGGTCACATACTTACTTCATTTTTTTATTGTAATATTTGTTCAGCATGCACTCATCCTTGTCTTGTGACTAGTACTGCATCCAACGCTTTCATTTTATTACTGATAATATGTTGTTCAATGCCTGAAATTAAGCTTTTAAAAATTATATTGTAAACAAAATCATGCATGTTGTTTGATTTGCTTGGGTCGTCTGCAATGCACGCTACATTTCTTCTCTTTGTCCTTAATACAGTGACAGACATTAAAGAAACAGCAACAGCAGTTAACCATACACTCATGAAGCTCGTTTCTCTTCAAGTCGAAGGTGAAGAAGGTGGTGGTAGACCAGTAACAGGTATTTTTTACTTTTCCTTGAAATATGCATTTGCAACACTACATACGTGTAATATTAGGGGACGGTGACGAACTAAAAGATCAACTGGACTTACCGTCAGTGGTGGATGTGTTGACACAGCAAATTATGCATAATTCCGTTCAGACAAAGGTAGCAGTTCTGCGATGGGTTCATCACTTATATATCAAGCTTCCAAATAAGGTATGCAGTTAAAAGGTTCGTGTGATAATGGAATTAAAGTGTATATTTCTAGATGTTTAGTTATATAGACATATTATTTCCTGCTTTACAACGAACGCTCTCAGATCCTGCCGACGAAGTTGTGCAGCAGTGTCTAGTGGTTGTCGCAGAGGTTATATCTTCACCTGCTGGTCAGTTATCGTACAATTTGATGAATTCATCGACAGGTGAGATATTTTGTTTGCTCTCAGCAGAGTATTAACCAGTGATTTTCATATCAGAATCGTCAAATTTAAATAAAACTGCAATGGTGGGAGATATGAATCCTTATTATACCAAATTTCTAATAACGTTACTTAACTCGTTTAGCTCTGAGAAGCATTTGTTGGAGGAACGAGGATCGTTTATAATAAGGTGATGTTTTATTTAATTTTCAATCCATTAAATATAATTGAATGAACTATTTTAGGCAGTTATGCGTGTTACTTAATGCTGAGGATATTTATCGTACTTTAGCTCAAATTTTATTAAAAGAACCAAACTTAAAATTTGCTAGTCTTATGGTTGAAACGCTTAATATGATTCTACTTACCTCTTCGGAATTATTTGAACTACGTAATAAACTTAAGGATTTAAATACCAAGGTAAGAATTTGCATGTTGGTGTAAACTAAAGTGACTTTGTTGGTTCTTTTTAGGAATCGTGTGCATTGTTTTGCTGTTTATACGAAACTTGGTGTCATAACCCCATCGCTACAGTGGCATTATGCTTATTAACACAATGCTACAAACATGTATGTGATCTTATACGAGTATTGTATCCTTTTCATAATTGGTTTTCAGTAAGTGAAATTATTTAAATTATAGCTTGTAGTACTGTGTTGATTCCTTAGCAAATTACAGTGGCAGTTTAGAAGTTACTGTAGAATTTTTAACAGAAATCGACAAGTTAGTGCAATTGATCGAATCTCCAATTTTTGCATGTAAGTTTTATAGATTATTTGTGTAGTGGAGTAGTACACTTGTAAAACTAAGTTTAGTGGGAGTGGAGCTCTGATATCAAAAATGCAAATTTTGTATCAATAGACATGTAGAATGGAATTGGCAATGTGCTTCAACGTAGGCACTGAAGAAATTCAAAACCAATTATTAACTTGCTTATTGATTTAAAATCAGATGTGACTTTTAAGGATAGTAATTTCTATGACAATGCTTTTGCGTGGTTCAAGACATGCTATCTACAGGGTGGGCCATTTTAATCGACGCATCCGAATATCTCCGTTGGTAAGCCAAATAAAAAAAATTCTGCAGACATAAGTTATTCAGGACGTTGGGGGTCATTTGACTGTACTAATAACTTTGACCTTGGCGTCAACTTTCAAGGTCATTTGAAGGTCAAAATCTTTTTTTTTTATAGGAACCCCTATTTTTGACACCGAATTCGGAAAGAGCGGAAAATTTTATGTCCAAAATGATAGTTTTTAACTCGTTGGAGTGATCTTGAACAGGTCACATTAAGCTTAAATGTTGAAAATTTGTCCAGAAGCTGTTTTTTTTGAATTTGGATGATTTAAGGGCGAAAAAATATTTGAGTAGACTTAGGGGACAATAACCTTGACCATCTTGTCCTTTAGGTCAACTTTAAATAAAAATCTCACTATTTGCAATAATTGTATTTTAATTCAAAATTAAAATTTGGACATAAAAGAGAATTTGAGGCTTCATTTTTATCAAAATGCAATTATTACATAAATAAAGTGTAAAATAAATGTACATTTTAAATAATTAATATTAATATGCTAAATTATATGTATTGAACGAAATCTTATTTAAATTACATTTATTACAAACAATTAAAACTTACACTAATTATATTGTAAATAATTAACAATGTAATAAAAAAAATTACTGGCAAGAAGAATCGTATAAATTTCAATCCGTAATTACATTTGCAAAGCAATGCCAGTAGTAACGAAATGATTTGAGTACAAAAGGCAAAGGGCAGAGCTCGTTTTTCATAGATTGGAGTCGATAATTTTAAATTAGCCAAAAATAAGAGGTTTGTGCAAAATTAAAGCCAAACCAAATAAATAGAACTGTCACAGAAAGGTTTATAATGTGCATGTTAAATGAAGCGTAGATGTCAGAATAATTAAGTAGGATATGTTTATGAGTATTTTAAATAAAGGTAAAAGAAGCAGAATTAATAATACGTTGTAAAGAGCATAAACCAGGCAGAACATGACAATTGTAATATTAGACAGCAATAGCTGGGAAAAGTAGACAGTGGATAAAAATACAAGGAAAAGGACACACAGCAGGATGTGAAACAAAATTGGGGAAGGAAGTGGACTATTTTAAAAACAAGTCAGTTTAATTACGCGAGAGTGAAAAGACAATCTAATTAATACCAAGTGAGTGGCGCTATGAGACAGTTAAAATAAAATTGAAAAGACAATATTTTAGAATTAGAAATTTTGTAAATAATTTTAGTTATAAGGAATATTAGTTAAGAAGGTTATTGTATTGAACTTGGTCAATATCCGTTTTTGTAGTTTAGATAGGCATTTGTTATTAACGACCAGGAGGAAAAAACATTTGAATAAAATTAATTATTGACACACAGTTTTTGGTCTCTCATTTAATTGCAATTTTAATATAGAAATACTTGATTTATAATAATAAAAAGTACACCATTGTGTAGAGAAAGTAACAGTGCACCAGTGAAAGTGTGGGTGGCGATTTCCCTCAAACAAAAATAATTTTCATCGTTACCACTCTCCGAGGACATCGGCAGGAACCAACGCAGATTACGAACAGCAATCACAGGCACATTTGAGGTCCTGAGCCCGAAATTTCAACAGCAGCATATCCGCCCAGCGTGTAGGAGGCCGTCCCAGCAGTCACAGCATCCCAGGGCCCAGCTTTAGGCAGAGAGCATCAGGAGACGCTGTCCGAATGAGTTACCGCAGCCAGATCCAGGCAGATTAAAGCATCTATTAAAAGCGTAATTGCATAAAATTCCGATTTGAAGTTAAGAAAAACAATTGCATGTTTGGCGTTGTTTAACAATCAAGTGGA
This sequence comes from Agriotes lineatus, assembly GCA_940337035.1. Taxonomy (NCBI): domain Eukaryota; kingdom Metazoa; phylum Arthropoda; class Insecta; order Coleoptera; family Elateridae; genus Agriotes; species Agriotes lineatus. Next base: position 135,432,004 of record OW679195.1, on the reverse strand, counting down.
GATTTTGCCTGCAAACAAAAGATAGATTAATGCCATCGAAGGCGCGGGAATTCAAAAATTACCTCATAAAACTCCTTTTGTTAAATTTAAAATCACAAAACGTGAACCACAACAATAAACCGATTTGTGTAAGAATTTTGACAGCGCAGCCAAGTAGCGTCTGCGCGATTGAAGTAAATTTACAGCCCAGTGGCGTATCACACGAATTTTAATACTAACGAACCGGGGAACCCAACTCTGACGAATGAGTTTTTCTTGTCCATCGAGCTAGCCTTCTGTAATATTAAATTGCAGATGAATGAAATACAATAAAGGGCATAACACTGTTTGTTAGTAGTTAATGAACCCAGTTAAAACAGAATTATTTTTGGGCAGTCTAACATTTGAATTAAATAAATGTAAGTAAGGTAGGTGTAATTACAATTCAAATTATTACTTTATTATATCACATTACATTATATTACCTTTACATTACATAATATTACTTCAGAAAATACTTTAATTGAAAACCATGTTTGAAAGTAAATTTCAAAATGTATTTTGTTAAGCACTTTAAATTTTCTGAAGGGTCTGGAGTTCGCACATACAGTTGCAACACTGTGTTTGCGGTGGTTAACCATCTTGAGTGTGCCATCTTTCCCGGATGCTTGTTGGCTAAATCTTCACACATGTTACCGCTTGATATGGGTAAACTTATCTCATACATATATTTTTGGTCCGTGCTTAAAATATTCAAATCAATTTCAGGAAGTTCTGTGAAAAATTTTTTGAAGTTTGTGACCCGCATTAATTATTTGCAAGAATTTGCAAATGTTTCTAAGTGACGCAAAGGTAGTTCATTTGCGTGCAGCATACCAATGAACCATTGCAATGACGTTCCAATATGCATTTCTAACTTTCTATTTATACCATTGTAAATTCCCATATTTACAGCGCTCACTTCCAATCGTAACTAAGTTCAAGAAATCCATTTGTTGCTGTAGAAATGGTATCATATTTTCTGCAATTGCTTTTGCTGTAGCACATGGAACGGTTATATGGCCAAAATATTTAGAGCCAGGCCTAGACACAAGCACAGTATGTTCTTTGCTAACTGTAGTTCTGTGATATTTGTTATTAACTAAACGCTGAAGGAGGATATTGTAATACTGTTTTTTTCTCGTTTTGCTGCATCCTTAAAAGACTCCCATGTCCTTTTTCTTTCTCTTCTTATTTTACTTCTATCTATTTTTTTACAAGTCTTTTCCGTTGTTACCAGTCCAATATCCTTTAATACAGCAGACGCTATAATAGCAGCGGATCTGTCAGAAACACTCGTTCAATCTCAAGCCTGTGCAAGACTTGGTAACTTTTTTTTTTTTTAATTGGGTTATGCTTGAGAGATACTCTTTTGCTTCACATCTAAACAAACGTAATCATCTGTCTTTTCATCATCTGATGAAAATTCTATAGCCAACATCTTGGAAATGGAAGTTGAAGGTAGGCTCTGAGTTTCTAGCTCGTTTTGATGTAATGATCGCTGATTTTTTTTGCGGTTACCGGATCAGTACAGCCAATAAACATTTTTCTCTCATTTCTTTTATTTTTTTATTTTATTCCGCACTCCGCCAACAGCAGTTAGGCCAACTATAGGTGTCACTGTACTTTTTATGGGGACTTCCAACCCCACTAACGACTGTGATGTTATTATGACAACCGGGACCAACTTTTTTCCGTGGCAGCCGTACCACGAGGTGCCGGGAGAAGCAGCCGTGGAACTCCCATCCAAGTTCTGACCAGAGAGGGCGTTGCTTAACTCTGCTGATCGAACGTGGACGCTTGTTCAAGCTACACCACCCAGGACCTATTATCTGGTTTAATAGAAATTCTCTTTCTCTAATGGATATTTTGCTTTTGCAGTAACACAACGAAAAGTTCAAGCACTTGCAGGACGAAATGTCAAAAAGTTTTGTTTCAGCACTCTGTTTAAACTCTAGCATTTTTTGTTTAAGAGCATCACTATGTCGAGATGTTAAGGGTTTTTCGAATTTTCTCAATTTGGTTCCTCGACGCATATTGACATGTCTTTAGCCACTTTAGAAATGGTGGGGGCACCGCTTAATGTTATCAGATCCACTTTAGATTTTGCAGGGCGTTATAATTAGTCAGTTCACCGCTTTTTCGCATATAGGCGTTCAGGGTCTAGAAAGTCAGATTTTTTGCTCCACCCTAATGCAAGTCACGTTAGCCATATACAGGCTGTTTCTAAAAGGTCTGTCCTAAACGCTATCACATATTCCTGAAACCAAAATAGGATGATTTAATCAAACTTACCTCTATCAAAGACTGCTTCATATTATAAGAACTTATCGAATGTCAAAGTTCTTAAAAAAAATTAGATTTTTTTTTAAATAAAAGATTTTACTTTTGCAATGGGAATTAATTTTGAGATATGAATCTGTACTGGAAAAAGGTTTTTTTTTACATAAATTTTTTGCTTGTGGGTGTTACATAAGTAGATTATCCACATACAAAGAAACTTGTCTGTGAAGTGTAAGGTGTTTCTTATATCTGAGCATGGGTGGAACGAGGCGACAAGATAAGTAAGGGACCTCGTGGTCGAGTACAGTAAGATTTACTAAATCATATCTTAACTGTATAAAATTGTTTATTTTCGGTAATTACAGCCGAAGGCCACTGTGGCCTATTATTATCCAAAATTTCAGAAAAGTGTTCTGCAATAATTAAAGTTTTAGCAGAAACAAAAACTGAATTCATTACTTACCGGATCAAACAAAAATGCAGTTTTCGAGTTTCCCTTAAAACTTGCATCCATTCACCAGTACAAATCTAATAAAAGAGGAATTAAAAACCTATGGACATGCAGTGTATAACATGTGGAATGTTAAGCAAAGACTTACAAAAAAAGCGTTACTTGTTTAGGTGATTAAAGTCGTCCAATAACAACAAAGATGTGTACAGAATTCACAAAGTGGTACATTCAGTGGTTAAATATGAATCTCCTTATGTGAAACGATAAATATCTCAATGTGCCAGGTGCCAAGGGTTTGGTCACACAAAAAACTTTTGTAGCAGAACCCCTAGATGTGATAAGTGCCCCATATTGAACAAAATTATTTTTACCCTAGAAGTTAAGATACACACACATATCAATCAAAGATGTTGATGGTTCCTCTTCATCACTTTCTATTGAATACTTGACTAGATTATTTGCATGGCTATGGAGTTCGCCTCGGTAACGTCCACTGTATTTCTGAATTTCTTTATTGATGGTAGGTATTACAAGATCCTTTTTATAACTTCATTCAGACAGTGTCCCAAAGTTGTATACCATATAATAATATTCATCTTTATTATTTTTGTGTATACCGGGTGAATATTCCAAAACCGAACATAGGCAATTAACATGGGAAAAAGGTTTTTTGCAGATTGCTGCTCCCCATTTTAATTTAGAGGGTTTATAATGACACCAATCGAAAGAAGATTTTTTTTCTCATCTAATGATATGCGAAATAGTTAATTTTCAGTTGTATTTCTTTATTATTTTATCGAAAATAAACGGGGCTGCGCGTGCTGTTGCGCGGTCTATCCTAATCAATTCCGTTTTGTTACACACTCCGCCCCTGCCTCCCTCTGTTGTCCACCTGACCAAAGAAGGGGGCCCTCGGGGCTCCGCCCCTCTCCAAGGGAGCCCTCGGTGCTTCACCCCTCTCCAAGGGGCTTCTGGGGCTTCGCCCCTCTCCAAGGGGGCCCTCGGAGCTCCGCTCCTCTCCAAGGGAGTCCTCGGGGCTCCGCCCTTCTCCAAGGGGGCCCTAGAGGCTCCGCCCTTCTCCAGGGGTTCCCTCGGCGCTCCGCTTCTCCCCAGGGGGCCCTCCAATCGATTTCAGTAAGGAAAATTTGAAATCTTAAAATTATAGTCGCCAACGGCATAATGAATCTGTCACTTGATTGACGTTTGAATCTGTTTACTGTCTTACGAGTCATGGCTCAACATGATTTTCCGAATTGAATTTATTGCGAATTTTTGATAAAATAATAAAGAAATACAACTGAAAATTAACTAATTCGCATATCATTAGATGAGAAAAAAAAATCTTCTTTCGATTGCTGTCATTATAAACCCTCTAAGTTAAAATGGGGAGCAGCAATCTGCGAAAAACCTTTTTCCCATGTTAATTGCCTATGTTCGGTTTCGGAATATTCACCCGGTATACACATATATGAAAAAGATTAAATACATATACAGCGTGTCCCAGGATTGATGGTACAAGAGGTGAGATGGACTAAAAAATTTTGAATTTTATTTTAAGGTTCTGAAATTCGGTCCTGCTTGGTTTGAAAAGAATTTTAAGAATATTTTCAGTTTTTGAAAAACAAGTAGGCCTTGGCAGCGAAGCGAAAACTATTTTATTTTCAGGTAAACTACCCTTTATGTTCAATTTTATTAAGAAAAGTTGTTTAGAATGATAAACTATGGCCGTATACAAAATTTCAGAGAGATCTGTCGACTTAGAAAAAACCGTTATTTTTTAGATAAGACATTCCATAGTTAGTTTAACATTATTGAAGCTTGAAGCTTGTGTACACATGAAGAGAAGAATAAGGATGTTGTGTCAAAGGTCTTCAAAAAATTTCAATTTGTTTAAATAACAAAAGATGGTTTTTAGCAATTTGTTACATTTAAATTTACCTATTAAGATAGTTTTTGTTTTATTAACTTTTTTTTAACGCAGACTTCTTTGCATGTGGACGATCAACTTTTGACCATTTACGTAATAGTCACGAAGTGTGTGACGTTCATCAACAAAAATAATGCACTGGTGATGCTCTATTTCGTGGCAGCTTCTATATTTTTACTTCCTTTTACAATAATGGCAGTATTGGATTCTCCCCAAAAACTCTAAATTGAGTTTTCAACAGATCTTCACGTTTTAGAGTCCCCTGAACTCAAAAAACATGTTTTTGTTCATTGGTCTGTCTGTGTGTGTGTCTGTCTGTGAACAGAATATCTCAAAAACAAAAAGAGATATGGCATTGAAACTTCATATATAAGTTTTGTGTACTATGTTACTCCCAATCTTGGCATTTAGGTCTCCCATTATAATTTTTATGTCTTTCTTATATTTACTTTGTAGTTCGTCATATACCTTTTGCAGTTGCTCGTAAAAATTTTCTTTATTTTCTAGTTCGTCCGTGTTCGTTGGTGCATAGACATTAATTAACGTTATATTAAAGAATCTCGCCTTTATTCTTGCTGTAATAATACGTTCTGAGACAGGGTCCCATTCTAATAGGGCTTTTTTTCCTTCTTTATTTAACATTAGGGCTACTCCGTATTCATGTTTTGATTGCTCTTCTATTTTTCCGGAATATATGATTGTTGTTCCACATGGTAATCTCATTTCTCCAGATCCTAGCCACCCTGTTTCACTTAGTCCGAGAATTGTAATTTTATATCTTGCCATTTCTTTTGCTATTTGGCTTGCTTTACCCACTTCGTACATTGTCCTAACATTCCAACATCCTAAGTATATTACCTTCCGTGTATCTAATTCGCTCTTTATTTCGCCTCGGTTTTGTTTGAATTGCCTTATTTCGTCGCGGTCGTCAACTGTTTTTCCTTCCTCTCTTTTTTTGCTTATAAGTTTTTTGGCGCATTGTCAGTATTTGGGTTCCTTTTTGGTTTCTGGTCTGTGTTACTGCATGGGGATCTCTGACTCATAGTTCTGCCTTTTTTCCTTTCGTCATTCTGCCCTTCTCTACCTTCCGCAGTATCTTGTTTTAATTGGTCTATTTGTTCTACTGTGTAACTTTTACCATTTACTATTAATTTATTGTGAATCACAGTTGCTCTCTGTCCTTGTGCCCTAGCATCTTTCATGTGCACTAACAGGATCTTCCTTTGTTCTTGCACTTGTTTACTGTAGTCTTCTGAGATCCAAATGTCTGTTCCTTTAAGATTTTTTGCTGCCTTTAGTATTTCTATTTTTTTATTCCAAGAGACAAATTCAATTAGTATTGGTCTTGCTGTTTTCCGGTCTTGAAAGTACTTGCCTATTCTTTTCACTTCGGCTATTTCATTTTCTACATTTGTTGGTATCTTCAGCTGGTGATTTAATAATTTCCTGATATTTTCTTTGATAATCAGATCTGATTCTTCTTTTATTTCGTTTATACCTTGTACAATTATCTTTTTCTTGCGCAATTCTCTTTCTAGTATTTCCATTCTTTTTTCTTGCTCTGCAATTTGCACTTTCATTTTCTCATTTCCTTGTTTCAGCTTTTGATTTTCCTCTTTCACCTGTTTTAACTCAAGCTGTAGCAGGTCAATCTTATTCTCGATGCGCTCATTCCTTTTATCCATGCTCTCAAGCTTGCTTTGTATTTCTTGTAATATGTTTTCCATTTTGCGGACTTATTTTTTAATTCACTGAGAATTCGCAAATTTTTTCTATATGACCCCGTCCGCGTAATATACGTATTTTCGCTGTTTGCCGTCATCCAGCTGATCCGTTGTTTATTTATTTAGTTGTTTATTTTGTTACACTATGATAACACCGATATGTCAATAGTAGGCCAGCAGGTGTCCTTTGGTTTTATTATCACCCCGCCGCACTTGTCCACGTTCCCGGCCGCAGCCTTCTCGCAATAGCTTGTGTGGAGTGGGTCTTTAACTCGAGTTAATGGCAAAGCGAATTTTTCACGATAGAAATATTAATAATCCTCTTACCTTTAAACAGCTTCTTATTTTAAGATAACACTTCTGTACTCCCCTTTTGTTAACTGATTTGTTTAGTTGCTAAACCGTTTTTAAACTATTTTTAAAACTATTTTTAACTGAGCACGCACTCGCTAGCACAACCGTTCTTCACGACCGCCGAAACTCAACTCAACAATGAAGGTAGACAAAGTGTAATGGGAAAAGAAGGGGTTGGCGAAAGAAATGAAAATGGAGACATGTTTTTAGATTTCTGCGCCTTGAATAATTTGCTAATAGGAGGAAGTATATTCCCACACAAACTAGCCCATAAGGTAACTTGGACAGCGCCCAATGGAATAACGAAAAACCAAATAGATCATGTTACTATAGACAGGAGGTATAAAAACTGCCTTCTGGACGTTAGAGCGATGAGGGGTGCCGACTCAGGATCAGATCACATGTTGGTACGAGTGAAGGTTAAAACAAGGCTGAAAGCTCAAAATATAAGAAAGCAAACAAGAACCAAGTACAATACACAATGGCTAAAAAATAAAATAAATATGCAGAACGAGTTTCAGCGACAATTGGAGACAAAATACGGCGAACTTGATATGAATGGGCTGAATATTGAGCAACTATGGAGTAAATATAAAGAAATTCTGAAAGGGACAGCAAAAGAGATAATAGGTATAAAAAAGAACCCGATTAAAGATTGGATGTCGAACGAAACGTGGGATAAAATAGAGGAAAGAAGGAAGATCAAACTAAAATTGCTAAGAGAGCAAACACAGAATAATAAGGAGGTATTAGAGATAATTTATAAAGAAAAAAGTAAACAAGTAAAAAGAAGTGCGTGGAGAGACAGAAGAATACAGTATGAGGAAATAGCAAATGAAGCAGAAAAAGCAGTGAAACAAAACGATCTGAATACACTGTATAAATTAACAAATAAATTAACAGGACGGAAAGAAGGTCGAACAACACAAATAAGAGATAAAAATGGAAATAAACTAAAGACAGAAAGGGAGATATTGGATAGGTGGAGGGAGTATTTCGAAGAAATATACAAAGACTACCTAATGCAGGAGGAGGAAGCAGATGAGGTGGAAGAATATGAAGAACTGGAAATAAATACAGAGAGACCGACAAGAGAGGAAATAATAGGGGCCATTAACAAAATAAAAAATGGAAAAGCTGCTGGCATTGACAATATCCCAGGAGACCTAATAAAAGCTGGAATTAAAGAAAATGCGGAGATTATCTACCACTTATTTGGAAAGATTTGGGCGCAAGAAGTGTTACCAGCAGATTGGACGAAAGGGCGCATTATCACGATACCGAAATCAGGAGATAAAACGCAATGCAGAAACTGGAGAGCAATAACACTATTGAGTGATACTAGCAAAATTTTAACAAGAATAGTACTGGAAAGGATAAAAAATACGGTGGATGATATCCTGAGGCCTAACCAAGCAGGATTTAGAAAACGGCGTTCCTGCACAGACCAAATTTGTACCCTAAGAATAATAATAGAAGAAGGCATGGAATGGCAGAAAGAAATGTACTTTGGTTTTGTGGATTTTGAGAAAGCCTTCGATAAAGTAAATAGATCAATGTTATGGAAAATCCTCAAAGACTATGGAATCCCAAAAAAGATTATCCGAATAATAAAACTATTATACCAAGACTTCAGCGCAACAATCGAACACAGTGGGGGGGTGTCAGAACCAATAAATATTGAATGTGGAGTGCGACAAGGTTGCATTCTCTCACCGATTTTATTCCTGATTGCTGCTGATTGGGTTATGAAGAAAGTAACTGATAATAGGAAAGGACTAGCATGGAGGTTCGGAAAGGTATTAGAAGATTTAGAATTTGCCGATGACATGTGCCTCATAACCGAAAGACTTAATCACATGCAACAAAAAATTAACAAACTTAAAGATGAAGTGGCTAAAATCGGAATTAAAATAAACACTGGAAAAACGAAAATGATGAGAATTAACACGAAGAATATAGAAGAGATTAGGCTGGATGGAAAACCTATCGAGAATGTACACGAATTCGTTTACCTAGGTAGTGTAATTGATGATAGTGGAGGATGCCAGAAAGATATAGAAAGAAGAATAAGCAAAGCGCAAAATGCGTTCGGCAGGTTGAGGAAAGTCTGGAACTCCAAAGAGATCTCTTTGAGAACAAAGATGCGTATCTTCGATACAAATGTTAAAAGTACCCTATTATATGCAAGTGAGACCTGGTCATTTAATAAAAAAGAACTTAAACAAATACAAGTAGTAATAAACAAGTGCCTCAGAAGAATTATAGGTGTATACTGGCCAAACAGAATCTCAAACGAAGAATTATGGCAGCGCACAAACCAGGAACCCATCGATAAATATATTGCAAGAAGAAAATGGGGTTGGATAGGCCACACATTAAGGAAGCCGAACACGGATATTACAAAACAAGCACTGGACTTTAATATTAAGGGGAAACGGAAACAAGGGAGACCAAGAATAACATGGAAAAGAAATATAACGACAGAGTGCGGGCTAATAAACAAAACGTGGAGTGAACTAAAAACCGTAGCGCATAATAAGAGGGAGTGGAAAGGAATTATAGAAAGTGTGTGTAAAACTATAATACCATAGACCTAATAGACAATTCAACTCAACTTAACTGAAAAACAAAAAACAAAATGTGTGAAGGTGAGAAGATAGTGCAAGACTAGCGACCTTGTACTATTACCCCTGCTACAGAAACGTCCCAGGACGCCCTATGCTCCCTATGGAGCTACAGGATTAAGTAAGTAAGTAAGTGTACTATGTAGATGCGACAGCAAGCTCTTGAAGAAAATCGCATAACCGGAAATAGGTGTCTACTCTTGTGATTTTTCAGTTTTTTTCGATTTTTTCAAAAACGGCTCTTAACGATTTTTTTTAAACTTTACATTTTTATTACATTTTTAATGTGTGTTGATGTGAGATAGGTGATTTTCCAGGTGAATACTTCTAAAATGGGGTTCCTTTGTTTTTTTCTATTTTTTTTATTAACTCCTATTTTAAATAGAACACCCGGTATATTATTACAGTTTTGAATTAAGCTTAAAATTCTAGAGAAAATTTGTCTCTTCACCTAACGCTTTATTGTGTACTGTTTTTGTAGAATCTTTAAAAATTTTTGATAAATGCTTAAAAATTCAAAATAAAATTTTTGGCTAATTATAAGATCACTAAAAGGAAGTTGTGTGCGTGTATCACACCAGATTTTTTTTACTAAGGTTGATTGTGTATTTTCCAGGCTGTTGCTTTGCAGGAAAAGTAAGATAATAATCGAATTGGACAGAATAAAGCAACACCTAAAACTTGCATTTACACTTTGGCTCTGAGATTAATAAGGAAGCCAATATTTTAGCATTAAGAATTTAATGTGCAGTTAGTGTATACACATAGTATAATAAACTCAGAATAACTGTTTATTGATTAATATAGCATTTTTTGTTCAAAAAGACTTTTACCTATTTTATATTGTTACGTTTTTACGCTCGGGCTATTTAAAAATTATACGACGCTTCTTGTATTAAACATTTATTTACAACTATTAATTATTATTATTTACAAACACACGAATTAAAAATCTGGTGTGATACACTCACACAACTTCCTTTTACAGTGATCTTATAATTAGTCAAAAATTTCATTTTTAATTTTTAACCATTTGTTAAAAATTTTCAAAAATTAAAAATTCTACAAAAACGGTACAAAATCGAGTGTTAGTTGAAGAGACAAATTTTCTCTAGAATTTTAAGGTGAATTCAAAAATGTAATAATATACCGGGTGTTTTATTTAAAATAGGAGTTAATAAAAAAAATAGAAAAAAAAACAAACGAAACCCACTTTAGAAGTATTCAACTGGAAAATCACCTATCTCACATCAATACACATTAAAAATGTAAGAAAAATGTAAAGTTTAAAAAAAATCGTTAGAGCCGTTTTTGAAAAAATCGAAAAAAACTGAAAAATCACAAGAGTAAACACCTACTTCCGGTTATGCGATTTTCTTCAAAAGCTTGCTGTCTCATCTACATAGTACACAAAACTTATATATGAAGTTTCAACGCCATACCTCTTTGCGTTTGTGAGATATTCTGTTCACAGACAGACAGACAGACAGACAGACAGACACACAGACCAATGAAAAAAAATATGTTTTTTGGGATCAGGGGACTCTAAAACGTGAAGATCTGTTGAAAACTCAATTTCGAATTTTTGGGGTGAATCCAATACTTCCTTTATAGTAGTAAAAGGAAGTAACAAGGCAGAACACAAATTACTTAAACTAACGAACTACAGGCACTATTTCTAACAATGATAAATTTATTTATTTATATGTGCTGGATTGAACATCAATTATTTATTTGGCTATTTACGACTTAAACACTAACGATTTATATGGTTATTTATCTGTTATTTATTTCACTAGGGTTATATACACACGGTTCATTTATATGGGAGCTCTACGCGCTTCACTGCCGAATTCGAACTGATGAGAACTGAATTAGAACTCCTGCGGGCGTGTATTTATATTGCCAGATAGTTCCTTCTGGAAAACGTCTCGAGTTCGCTCGACCTTTCTGGCAACTCTGACATGTCACGCACAAGGTTGTTTCTGGAATGCTGTCGCACGGGACGCTGAGTCATATTTCTGGGGCGACGGCCCAGCCCCAGGATTGTTACAATATTTATTGCGGGGCACTTTGTTATTCATATAGCGACGTAATATTCTGAATATGATACTCCCACTTCAGAATTTACATATACCCTAATCAATTATATTAAGGTGTTTATTATTTATTATAGAAGTAGTATATCCTAATTCAGTACCATTGACTCCAGGTATATTCAAACACCTTCTTGTGTTCACATAAAATTAGTGTTTTGGTAAACACTAATTTTGCTCTCAAATGGGGAAAGAATTTTTGAATATATTCGGGACCTTGGTGTTATTAGTATCGAGTATATCTTAATGTAAATCATATTTTCAGATTTGAGATTAGAGTTGCTGGAGGTACCATGTGACCAAGAACTAGTACGGGCGTTATACGGCTTACTTATGTTGTTGCCCCAAACAGAAGCATTCCAAACTTTGAGAACTCGGCTTGCCTGCATTCCTAGCCTACATTTAGAATGTGCCCATAGAAGGTATATTTATTTTGTTCTAAAAAATTTCCTTGGTATACAGTTTAATTTGTAGTATTAAAACTAAATACGAGGCTGGGCTGATAAGAGATGCCTCCACTTCAATAAAATACTTTGTTACGTTTTTACGTTCGGGCTATTTAAAAATTATACGACGCTTCTTGTATTAAACATTTATTTATTATGATTAACTATGATTATTTAAATATACAAGAATTATGAAGGCAGAATTACTTATAAACTACAGGCACTATTTCTAACAACGATACACTCATTTAATAATTATTTATATAAGCTTAACAGTAAGGATTTATATGGTTGTATTTATTTGTTATTTATTTCACACGGTTCGTTTATATTACGCGCGCTTTGAGTCTGATGAGAACTACCGAGAACTCCGGCGGCCGTGTATTTATATTCGGGTAATTTCCTTCGAGATCAATCTAGACTTTGCTCGACCTTTCTGGGAACCGCATGACGCACCCATCGCAGCTGGCTCCAAGGGCGCTGACGTCACGCCTCTGCACCTGGGGTCCAAGGTTGCAAGGTCGTTCCTCGAGGTTCTAGACAATCGGGGCACTGGGTCATGATTCCGGGGCAATGACCGGCAGCAGGATCGTTACAACTTCTAATACAGATAAATTCAAAAACTAAAAACCAATGTACATAAAAAGTTTATTTTTTAAGCTACAACATTATTTTACAACATAACCACGTTTTTATTATATAAATGTCTACCAACATAAAACCCATTTTCTCATTTGATTGATGAAAATGTCTTTCGGTTTCTGTTTAATCCACTCCTATACTTCAATTTTAACTTCGTCCTCTGTCTGGTATTAGTTGTCCTTAAGATACCTTTTAAGCGATTCAAACTGTGGGGTGAGTATGGAATAATTTTGATAACAGCACACTGCTTCAACCGAATGACAGCAGGACTTCAATCTATGGCTGATTATTAACAAACAAATAAGTACTGTAGAACCATGTGACACTTTTGAAGTAAACACATGTACTAGCTGTGAAATGAGGAGACAAACAAATGCCTTCTTTTATACACCGTTTAAAGGCGCCTTTGAAGACGTTACTTATAGCCCACGCTCGTCTTTATCACGATCCATATCAAATTTTTTTCTAGAAGATAGTGCTGACTAATTTTTCACTAATATATTTTTTACATTTAGAGATGCAGCCACAGTACCAAAGAAGCTACCAGAACGTCTGAAAGAGATCGACTTCCCAAAACTTTTAGATCATTTTAATAAAGTACAAGAACGACATCGTGAAAATAAGAAATCAGCTCGAGCCAAAGATATAGCTGCTCTTCAACGAGATCTAGTGAATACTGATACTTAGAGTACAAAACCATTGTGATTTTGTATAAAATAATTACGTATTTATAACATTATATTGACGATTATATGTTTTATGTATATTATGTACATGTATTGTTAATTATTACACTATTACAGTATATTTGTGCCACAAATAGAGTAACTATTGCTTAAAAGCATGAGTATGTCTATATGTTAATGCTAATATGTCTTAACTTATTGCGCAATGGTGTTTACATCTTATCAGTACTAGTGAAGTATAATATTTTACATTTATTCTGCCTACGCCCAGAGCTACAAATACGCACAGACAACACGAAGTTTTAAATTATGATGATTATGCGACTTGACCAACTTGACATGATATGATGTGGCAAAAGAATGAAAATGCAAAATGAATGAGATTTTATTTCTAAAATAAAATTATTCTGATCACGTTGTTTTGGCATAATATGAGGCCATGGAAATTTGGCATTTAAGTTGGCAGTAAAGCTGCCTGTTTAATTAGGTTATGTTTTTCTAAGTTTGAGATTATATATAGCGTCAGTGCATTGTTACTTTTACTAGTTTGCAATAGAAAAATCCTCACGCATTTTTAATCTAAATTATCACAAGCGGCAACGCAATAACCGATGAGTCAGCACCGTTACGCAACGTAAATTTAGTGAAGTAAAAGCAGGAGAAAAAGGCAGAAATTAAATCAAAGTGGTTAAGAGTGATAAGTTAACGTAAAAGCAAAGTTGAGGTGGTAAATTTGTAAAGAGTGTTGTGCCAAAACAGTAATAAAAGTAGCTTTCCTCTAGGATAACTCAAAACCATAAAGGTCAAAACTGGTTGCGCACGAAGCTAAATAAACAAAGTGAAAATGTGCGCTACGCGTATGAAGGTTAAGGTGCTTAAAAGTGCGCGTAATTTAAAAATGCAAATTAACGATCGGTTTTGAATACTAAGAAGTTGCAAGGATGGAAATGGAGGAAGAAGGAATTAAAAGGATTATACAAATATTACAATCAGAAATCAGTAAAGTAAAAGCAGAATTAGAGAGCAGAGAAATAAAACGTGAAGTGCAGAAGTGTATATCTGAGGTAGTGGAATTAAGAAACGCATTAGGAAGAAAAGAAGAAGAGAGAAACAGGGAAAGAAAAGCACTCTATCAGGACATAAAAGAGCTTGAGGATAAGTTACAAAAGCAGAAATCAAGTAGCAATAAGTTGCTATCCAGGATCGGGGGAGAGCAAGAAATTAAAAGGGAATGGAGGGAGAAAATAGAAGAGAAAAGAGACAAGAAAGAAAGATGAGATCCATATAGCAATGTGGAATCTAAGGAGGTTAAATAGCAAAGGGGCCTTAAAACAACTTACAAAAGAAGCAGAAAAATATAAGATAGATCTAATGGGACTACAAGAAACGAACATAAAAGGAACACAAATAACTGAAATTAATAACTATAGCTTCCTAAACCATGGTGGAGATCTAAACAGATTTGGTACAGGATTTCTTCTAAGAAACACGCTAAAAAACGCCCTAATAGATTAAAGAAAAATAAGTGAAAGATTGTGCTATATAAGATTGAGAGGAGAATTCAGGAAAATAAGTGTGATCAATATACATGCGCCAACAGAAAACGATGAAGAAAATGAAAAGGAAAAATGTTATGAAGATCTGGAGGCCCTATACGACTACATCCCAAAATTTGATATTAAATTAGTGATTTGTGACTTTAACGCCAAGATTGGAAGAGAGCCAGAATATAGGAAGACAATAGATACAAATAGTAAGCATAAAACTAGTAATAAAAATGGAAAAAAGCTGATATCTTTTGCTAATGCAAACAGACTGGTAATAAAATCAACAGTTCTAGCACGCAAGGATATACACAAGGAGACATGGGTTAGCTCTGATAAAAATACAATAAATCAGATAGATCATATCCTTATTGAAGAAATACACGCATATACAATAAATATAGTACGATCATTTAGAGGAGCGGACATCGATAGTGACCATTTTATGGTCTGGTCAAACCTAAAACAATACATACCAAGGATTAGCACAAAAGGGAGAAAACAAAATAAAAAACGAGCTACAGACTAAAAGACGAAAACAAACAAATAGCCTATATTAAAGATATTGAGGAGAAATTAGCAACAAAAGAGGAGGAAATTAACATAGAATCAGAATGGAACACAATAAAAGGGGTCTAGGACGTTTCGCCGCCGCCGTTTCGCCACCGCCGGTTTGCCACCGCCGTTTCGCCGCCAGGCCGTTTCGCCACCGGCCGTTTCGCCACCGAGCCAGTTCGCCGCCAGAACAATTTCATTATTTGGAATAACATATAGATACACACATGATCATGACCTAACCTAAGCTAACCTAACCTAACTAAATCGGTAGCTATTTTCGAATTAGGTATACTCTATTCACTATAGTCCCGGATTGTCAATGTCAAAATCCAATTAAAAACAATCCTTTATATCATGGTTAATAATTTTAAGTCAAGCTATGGGTAACTAGAAACAATTAATACAGCTACTAATGTCAAAGTTATAAATTATAGGTTATATTTCAAACTGACTTAAGCAAAAATAAATAAAAGTTGCCAGGTAACAAAAACCCAAATTTTCAAAATTACGCTTTTGCGTTGTCCAACCTAGTAGTAACAAAAAAACCAATAGAAATTTAACAGTGCTACCATAAAACGTCATTTTTGACAATCCGGGACCATAGTGAACAGAGTATACGTTAAGGAATTTGGGTAAAAATTCGGTGGACGGTCCGGTCTAGTGAGCATGCACAAAAATGTAATAGTGAACAGAAAAATGTAACGTTGAATAGACTCTCTCTCGTATTTTTTCTCTAAAAAAAATCATCAAGGTCTAACAACTAACATAAACCATTAACCTGAACCATTGCCGAGAGCGCAACAACATTGCTTTAAAAATTACGAGACCGGACCGAGCACCGAATTTCACCCGGAATTTGTTGTTTTGAAAATAATATTAAATGTAGACATTAACATTCTGTAAATTTTAAATCGTTAACCATGGTGGCGAACTGGCCCGGCGGCGAAACGGCTGGTGGCGAAACGGCTTGGCGGCGAAACGGCCGTGGCGAACCGGCGGTGGCGAAACGGCGGCGGCGAAACGTCCCATTCCGCAATAAAAGATAGTATAAAGATCAGTGCACAAAGAAAAATAAGGGCAAGGAAAAAGGAAAAATCAAGAGAGTGGTTTGACAATGAATGTGAAAGAGTGTTGGAGGCAAGGCAGAAAGCAAGATTACAACTCCTACAAAAACGAGCCCAACGAAGATGAAGTAGAAGAAAGTTATAATAAATAGAATACGAGACAATTTTATATTATGAAGAAGCATTATCAACCAAGGATGACGAGCTTAAGGAAATGCAGCAAGTACTGATAAGTATCAGCGGAAAACGACGAAATAAAACCTCCAACTTCTGATGAAATTGAAGAAATCATAGAAGCACTAATAAATAATAAGAGTCCAGGATATGACGAAATAACTGCTGAACATATTAAATATCGTGGAAAGAAATTATCAGAGAGGATCCATAAATTAATAATAAGGATATGGGAAACACATGAAATGCCTGAGGAGTGAACGAACAATATAATAATCCCTATACATTCAATGCGAAAACTATCGCCCTATATCGTTGCAAAATGTAACCTATAAAATACTGGCAAAAGCGATAGAGAAAAAACTAAGGTCTTTCTCAGAGAAGGAACTGGGAGAATACCTGAGCGATTTTCGGCAAGGCAGGTCGACAATGGATCATATTCACACATTAAGAATCGCCCAAGAAAAATACAAAAAGAAAAAAATCCCTCCATATAGCATTTATTAAAAAATAATAGAAGCTCTAAACTTTTTAAAATGTCCTGCAAAGATTGTTCAACTAATTACCAAGACATTAAAATATACTAGTTCGCAAGTAAAGATAAACGGAAAGAAAACAGAGGAATTCCGCACAAACTTGGGACTAAAACAAGGTGACCCGTTCTCTTCCACGATTTTTAATCTAGTGCTGGAAGTAATTATTAGAAACTGCCAGTTCAGAAGATCAGGATCAATTTTCAAAAACACCCACCAATGCATAACTTTTGCAGATGAAGTTGCATTAATATCGAGAACAAAAGAAGAATTAAAATCACATCTTGGTAGGCTAATAATGGAAACAAACAAAACGGCAGCTAAAGTGAGTGGTGAAAAATCTACGTATATGGTCATGGGAACAAGCCAAAAAGAGCTAGAAGAGAACTTAAGAGTCAGAGTGGCAGAAACAACTTCGAAAGAGTGGAAAACTTCGTAGACCTGGGATCGGAATTATGCAGCTATGAGAATCCAAGCCGTGAAATTGAAAGAAGGCTCATGCTAGGGACTAAAAGAGCAGGACCACTAATGAAGATAATGAAAGCAAGAAACATGTCATACAATACAAAAATCTGTATACGAGGCTTGTTCAAATAAAGACCGAACTTTTGAAATTGCATCCAAACCGTGTACAATTTGAATTCGCGCGCCATGCTAAACCTAGCGACATTCTATCGAAACAAAACGAGACACTTGCCGCATTGCGGTAGTTTGATCAGTTGACGAACAGAGCCGGTCAAGTGAACACACGCAGTCAGCGCTCTGCTAAGTAGTGAGAAAGTGAAAATGAAGGACTTTGTGGAGCAACGTTGTAACATTAAATTTTGCTTTAACATCGGTAAATCTTTTTCTGAAACATGGACATTGCTTCAGCAAGCCCATAAGGAGGATTGTATGAGCCGTACACAATGTTACGAGTGGTTTACGCGTTTCAAATCGGGCAGATCGTCGACTGACGAAAATCCGAGATCAGGACAACCCTCAACGTCAACAAACGATGAAAACATTGATGCTGTTCGATCTGTGATTCGTGGAAATCGCCGTTTAACTGTGCGGGAGGTTGCAGAAGAAGTCAGAATCAGCATTGGGTCATGCCACGAAATTTTGACAGAAAAACTTGGCATGCATCGAGTCTCAGCAAAAATGGTGCCACGACTGCTCACAAGAGAGCAAAAAGAAAACCGTGTCAACATTAGCCAAGAACTGCTTCATCGTGCTAACAGTGACGAAAACTTTATGAAAACTATCATCACAGGTGACGAAACTTAGGTTTACGGATATGACGTTGAAACGAAGGCACAATCGTCACAATGGGTTGGTCAACATTCGCCACGTCCGAAGAAAGCACGCATGAGTCGCTCAAACATGAAGTCGATGTTGATTGTTTTCTTTGACTGTCGTGGAGTTGTTCATCACGAATTCTTGCCACAAGGTTGGACAGTCAACAAAGAGTTCTACGTGGAAGTTTTAAGGCGTTTACGGGAAGATGTGCGACAAAAGAGGCCTGAACTGTGGAAAAACAAGAACTGGATTTTAAACCATGACAACGCGCCCAGTCACTCGTCTCTGCTTGTTGGTCAATTTTTGGCCAATAATGGAACAGCCGTTCTTCCTCATCCTCCGTACTCTCCAGATATGGCTCCAGCAGACTTTTTCCTATTTCCCAAACTAAAATCCACCTTGAAAGGACGTCGTTTTCAAAGTGTAGAAGAAATTCAAGAGAAAACGCAGGCACAGCTACGAGACATCACACCAAACGAGTTCCAGGGAGCATACGAACAATGGAAAAAACGATGGGACCGATGCATAGCAAGCAAGGGGGAGTACTTTGAAGGAGACAAACATGTGTAAAATTTTAAGTATTGTAATAAAGAGTTTATGGCGAAAGTTTGGTCTTTATTTGAACAAGCCTCGTATATACAACAGTAATAAGGCCGGTAGTCACCTACGCGTGCGAAACATGGATCCTAAAGAAGAAAGATGTTAAAAAATAGAAGTATGGGAGAGGAAAATGCTGAGGATGATATATGGAGGAATAAAACAAAACGAAATATGGAGACGAAGAAAGAACCAGGAACTTGAAGATCTTTATAAAGGACACAGCTTAATAACCCTAATAAAACAAAGCAGAATCAAATGGATAGGTCATTAAGTAACAAATGACTTCCGGGATTGGATCGTGTCATGATTGAGATAGAAGAACTCAACGTTTCGCCCACTTTTGTAAGGGGCTTCATCAGGAGGAAAAAGCAAAAGAGCACAGTAACTCAACGTGTTAACCACGCCAGAGGCGAAACTCTTTGCAAGGGAAGAGATAAAAGAGCACGTTAACTCAACGTGTCAACCACGTCAGAGGCAAAACTCAACTAACTGAAGGAGAAAGGCGAGAAACTCACAAGTAAATTTTCAGGTTCAATGCTCATATTGGATATAAGTTCAACGAAATGGGCTGAATTGCGAACATACGAGGGAGGCTTACCAGTGAACTTTCTGAGGATAGTGGTTAGGTGTTTAGCTCTCAATAATCAACATCCTGACATTAACTTCACCATGGAGATAGAAAGTAACGGTTCTCTTCCTTTCTTAGATGTGCAGGTCTCTCGCCAACCCAGATTCAAACTTGGTCATTCTGTCTATCGCACACCCACTCACACTGATCGCTATCTACATGCCGATTCCCACCAGCAACCTACACAAAAATTTTCCGTTATCAATTCGCTTGCACACCGGGCTGTTTCCATATCCCAACCCGATAATATCCACGCTGAATTAAAACACATTCGGAAAGCTCTTAGGAATAACGGTTACCGTGCTAGGGATATACAGTCTGCCATCAATCGCCATCTTCATTCACGGCCACCCAAACCTCCAAAACCTGATCCTCCTGCAGTAACAGTTTTTCTTCCCTATATCCACCAAGTCACCGACCGCGTAGGAAAGTTTCTTCGAAATAAAACATTAAAACAGTTTTCAAACCCCCGAGCAAAATCTCACAGGTTCTTCCTTCATCTAAGGATAAATTAAACACTATGTCATCTAAAGGTGTTTATAGAGTCCCTTGCTCTTGTAATGCTGTATACATTGGTGAAACAGGTCGTTCAGTGAAAACTCTCATCTCTGAGCACCAGCGCTGTCTCAGGTCGGGTCGCGTTTCATCATCAACCATCGCCGAACACCAACACGATACTGGTCATAAGATCCTCTTTGATGAAACTTTCATCATCTGTAAATCCCCATTCTTCTTTAGCAGAAATATTCGTGAAGCCATTGAGACTTACAAACGCCCTAACGATCTCAATCGGGATGAAGGCTTTCCCCTTCCTTCTATGTGGAAAGTGCTAATTCCTAAGCCTCGCCCACCGCCACTGAACCGCGACGGCGCTTGTCTATAAATTCTCACCTTTCTCCTTCCGATAGTTAGTCGAGTTTCGTCTCTGACGTGGTTCACACGTTGAGTTACCGTGCTCTTCTATCCCTTCCCTTGCAAAGAGTTTTGCCTCTGGCGTGGTTAACACGTTGAGTTATCGTGCTCTTTTTCTTTTTCCTCCTGATGAAGCCCCTTACGAAAGCGGGCGAAACGTTGAGTTCTTCGATCTCAATCATGACACGGTCCAATCCCGGAAGTCATTTGTTACTTAATGACAATGGCCGTGAAAGCCTTAGAAATCATCTGGATAGGTTATGTTACAAGAATGGGAAATATCAGGGAACCAAAAAATGTTTTAATGGAAGAACCGCATGGGAGAATTCGTAAAGGAAGACCAAAAAGAAGTTCGCAACAATGCGTTTTAAAAGACGTAGAGGAGCTAGGCATCACGGACTGGGAAAATAAAGCAAAGCAAAGACACCTGTGGAGAAAAGTGATACAAAAAGCCTTTGGCCTTAAAGGCCCGTAGTGCTGTCTTATATATATATCACAAGCCTTGCCCAAAGCAGGAATTACTCGATGAATCACCTAATTTTGATCTCACAAAGACCGCAAATCTCCCATTTGATATTAGTTAATTCTTCATTTAATTCTTCCAAGTGGTCGTTAGTCCTCATAGTGCGGATGTTATATGTTATTGCTCGGATTTGTACAGTATGACATTTCTGGTGTTTGAACAATTTTTTTTTTATATTATACAGGGTGTTTCATAATATATGCGCAGGACTTCAGGATGTGATAGCTCGTCCAAAATTTTCAAAAAAGTTTCTATTAACTTACCCTCTAAAATGCACAATTTTCGAGAAATTGAAAAAAAAAATTCGTTTTTTGCGAATATCTCCGGAACTGTTTATCGTACAGAAAACAGCTTTTGTAAGCATTTTCTACTCATAATAAGCTATGTTTTGTGCGAGAAAATTTTTTTTTTAAGTCAATTGGTGAAGATATTGAAGGGGTAGTGAGTGTTTTTCTCCCCAACTTCTACGCCACTGGAAAAAGTACGGTTTTGAGACGCCCATTTGAACCGCCAATGTTTTCTACACAAAAAAGGTACTCTTGGTCATAAGCTCTAAAGTTGACCGTTTTCGAGAAAAATTATTTTGAAAAACATGGTCAATTTTTTGAAATAATTTTTTTTTTACTAATTAAACAAAATTTATTTAAACGTTAGAACAAGTAACAAAACCAAACGTTAACTTCATAATTGCAAAATTAAAAAAAAAAAAAATCATACACAGTTAAATTAAATGTTGGAAATGTCCTCCGTTAGCTTCAATGCACGCAGCAATTCTTCGACGCATTGACTGTCTAACACGCAGGAAAATTCCCGGAGTGTTCCGAATTATGTCGCAAGATGCAACAATGCGTTCTCTTAATTGGTCAACATTTTCAACCGGAGTAGCGTAGACTAGGGTTTTGAGAAGGCCCCAAAAGAAAAAATCTAAACAATTAAGTTCGGGATATCGCGGGGGCCAAGGGTGCGGACCTCCTCGACCGATCCAACGGTCTTGGTATTCGTCGTCCAAGTATTGGCGAGCAACCAAACTAAAATGGGCCGGAGCTCCATCATGCATAAAGTACATGTTTGGTCTTACTTGAAGCGGTACATCTTCCAGCAGTTCCGGCAGTACATCTTCTAGAAATTGTCGATAATCTGCACCGTTTAATCTGTTCGGTAAAAAATGTGGGCCTATCAAATGATCACCGACGATGCCAGCCCAAATATTCACGGAAAATTGTTGCTGATGATGGCCTTCTGCAATTTCATGTGGATTTTCTTCCGACCATATGTGGTTATTGTGGAAATTGAAAATACCATCTCTCGAGAAAGATGCTTCATTGGTAAACAGAACTTCGGCTCCAAACTGAGGATTTTGAGCTATTTTGTCTTGCATCCATCTACAAAAAGCCAATCTTGGCTGAAAATCTCTTGGCAATAAGGCTTGTACTCTTTGGATATGGTAGGGATACAAAAGTTGTCTTTTCAAAATTCTCCAAACCGTCGGGTGAGGTATGTTTAAGTTGTGAGCAATTTTTCTGGTACTTGTGGTCGGATTTTCTTCAATTTCGTTGAGGACAGCCTCTTCTACTTGGGGATTTGCAACTTCCATAGGCCGCCCATTATCAGCAGTATTCTTTTTAAAACTTCCATTTTCCCATAGTCGTTGGTGAATGCGTTGAAACAAGTTATGGTGTGGTACTTGGCGATCAGGATGTCTTTCTTGATACAACCGCCTTGCTTCTGCCGAATTACCGCTCGCCATTCCGTAAAGGTAATGCATTTCGCACATTTCAGCGTTTGTGTAATTCATTTTTAATTTTGTAATACAAATTTACTTTTTGCAGGTACAAACTAATTGTTATTTTGACAGGAGGTAGCTTTTGTTTTAAAATTTAAAGCCTACTTGATAAAAAACACAAACGCTGAAATGTGCGAAATGCGTTACCTTTACGGTTTGGAGAATTTTGCAAAGACAACTTTTGTATCATTTCTGGTCGAAGCGCGCTCACTTTCTTTCCCGAGTAGGCTCGCTGACAGGCAGTTGAGTTGCTCGATTATTGATTTTTCATGGAGCGCTTTCGCAAAATTTGAAATTAACTAAGCAGGCCAAGACCGCTCTTGTTTAAACAAATGAAAACAGTTACGAACTCCGGTTGAAAATGTTGACCAATTAAGAGAACGCATTGCTGCATCTTGTGACATAATTCGGAACACTCCGGGAATTTTCCTGCGTGTTAGACAGTCAATGCGTCGAAGAATTGCTGCGTGCATTGAAGCTAACGGAGGACATTTCCAACATTTAATTTAACTGTGTATGATTTATTTTTTTTTAAATTTTGCAATTATGAAGTTAACGTTTGGTTTTGTTACTTGTTCTAACGTTTAAATAAATTTTGTTTAATTAGTAAAAAAAAAATTATTTCAAAAAATTGACCATGTTTTTCAACATAATTTTTCTCGAAAACGGTCAACTTTAGAGCTTATGACCAAGAGTACCTTTTTTGTGTAGAAAACATTGGCGGTTCAAATGGGCGTCTCAAAACCGTACTTTTTCCAGTGGCGTAGAAGTTGGGGAAAAAAACACTCACTACCCCTTCAATATGTTCACCAATTGACTTAAAAAAAAAATTTCTCGCACAAAACATAGCTTATTATGAGTAGAAAATGCTTACAAAAGCTGTTTTCTGTACGATAAACAGTTCCGGAGATATTCGCAAAAAACGAATTTTTTTTTTAATTTCAACACCCTGTATCTCGAAAATTGTGCATTTTAGAGGGTAAGTTAATAGAAACTTTTTTGAAATTTTTGGACGAGCTATCACATCCTGAAGTCCTGCGCATATATTATGAAACACCCTGTATAATATAAAAAAAAAATTGTTCAAACACCAGAAATGTCATACTGTACAAATCCGAGCAATAACATATAACATCCGCACTATGAGGACTAACGACCACTTGGAAGAATTAAATGAAGAATTAACTAATATCAAATGGGAGATTTGCGGTCTTTGTGAGATCAAAATTAGGTGATTCATCGAGTAATTCCTGCTTTGGGCAAGGCTTGTGATATATATATAAGACAGCACTACGGGCCTTTAAGGCCGAAGGCTTTTTGTATCACTTTTCTCCACAGGTGTCTTTGCTTTGCTTTATTTTCCCAGTCCGTGATGCCTAGCTCCTCTACGTCTTTTAAAACGCATTGTTGCGAACTTCTTTTTGGTCTTCCTTTACGAATTCTCCCATGCGGTTCTTCCATTAAAACATTTTTTGGTTCCCTGATATTTCCCATTCTTGTAACATAACCTATCCAGATGATTTCTAAGGCTTTCACGGCCATTGTCATTAAGTAACAAATGACTTCCGGGATTGGACCGTGTCATGATTGAGATCGAAGAACTCAACATTTCGCCCGCTTTCGTAAGGGGCTTCATCAGGAGGAAAAAGAAAAAGAGCACGATAACTCAACGTGTTAACCACGCCAGAGGCAAAACTCTTTGCAAGGGAAGGGATAGAAGAGCACGGTAACTCAACGTGTGAACCACGTCAGAGACGAAACTCGACTAACTATCGGAAGGAGAAAGGTGAGAATTTATAGACAAGCGCCGTCGCGGTTCAGTGGCGGTGGGCGAGGCTTAGGAATTAGCACTTTCCACATAGAAGGAAGGGGAAAGCCTTCATCCCGATTGAGATTGTTAGGGCGTTTGTAAATCTCAATGGCTTCACGAATATTTCTGCTAAAGAAGAATGGGGATTTACAGATGATGAAAGTTTCATCAAAGAAGATCTTATGACCAGTATCGTGTTGGTGTTCGGCGATGGTTGATGATGAAACGCGACCCGACCTGAGACAGCGCTGGTGCTCAGAGATGAGAGTTTTCACTGAACGACCTGTTTCACCAATGTATACAGCATTACAAGAGCAAGGGACTCTATAAATACCTTTAGATGACATAGTGCTTAATTTGTGATTTGTTATTTTTTTTTTTAATTTTGCAATTATGAAGTTAACGTTTGGTTTTGTTACTTGTTCTAACGTTTAAATAAATTTTGTTTAATTAGTAAAAAAAAAATATTTCAAAAAATTGACCATGTTTTTCAACATAATTTTTCTCGAAAACGGTCAACTTTAGAGCTTATGACCAAGAGTACCTTTTTTGTGTAGAAAACATTGGCGGTTCAAATGGGCGTCTCAAAACCGTACTTTTTCCAGTGGCGTAAAAGTTGGGGAGAAAAACACTCACTACCCCTTTAAAATCTTCACCAATTGACTTAAAAAAAATTTTTTTGTCCCACAAAACATAGCTTATTATGAGTAGAAAATGCTTACAAAAGCTGTTTTCTGTACGATAAACGGTTCCGGAGATATTCGCAAAAAACGAATTTTTTTTTCAATTTCAACACCCTGTATCTCGAAAATTGTGCATTTTAGAGGGTAAGTTAATGGAAACTCTTTTTCAAATTTTTGGACGAGCTATCGCATCCTGAAGTCCTGCGCATATATTATGAAACACATTGTATAGGAACTCTATACCATATATTTCTTTCCCAGCTGTTTTTCCAGGTGATTACGTAGCAAAACCATTGGTTTTTACTTCCTTTTACAATAAAGGAAGTATTGGATTTACCCCAAAAATTCGAAATTCAGTTTTCAACAGATCTTCACGTTTTAGAGTCACGTGAACCTAAAAGACATATTTTTGTTTATTGGTCTGTCTGTCTGTGTGCGTGTGTCTCTGTGAACAGAATATCTTAAAAACGAAAAGAGGTATGGCGTTGAAACTTCATATATAAGTTTTGTGTACTATGTAGATGCGACAGCAAGCTTTTGAAGAAAATCGCATAACTGGAAGTAGGTGTTTACTCTTGTGATTTCAAAAACGGCTCCAACGATTTTTTCAAAGTTCTCATTTTTATTACATTTTTAATGTGTATTGATGTATAGTACGTTTTTTTTCTATAATAACTGTCAAAGTGTTACAATGTTGGTAGATATGTGATCAAAACGCTAGGAAATTTATATACCTCGTGTTGGTAGAACTTTTTCAAAATTATGGTGTGTCAATTTTGAATGTCAAAGTTTCTTAATTTGAACTCTTGACAAATTTCTTTTTTTAACATGGAATCATCATCATCATCAATAAAATCGGATAAATAAAGAAAACCAAGAAATATTTTAAATGCAAAAATGAAGCAAGCGATATAAATTATGACATATCTGTCAAAATGACAATAATTTTTTTAGTGGAAGAAAAGAACTAAAAATCTATGTACCAACATTATTAAAACTAGGGACCCTGCAGGAATGCAACTTATCCCCTAGAAAGTTGACCTTGAAAATTATTATAGAAAAAAAATGTACTATAAGTTAGGTGATTTTCCAGTTGAATACTTCTAAAATGGGTTTCTTTTTTTTTCTATTTTTGTTATTAACTTCAATTTTAAATGGAACACCCGATATATTATTACTTTTTTCACTTCAGCTTAAAATTCTAGAGAAAATTTGTCTCTTCACCTAACGCTCTATTTTGCACCGTTTTTGTAGAATTTATAATTTTTGCAAATTTTGGACAAGTGCTTAAAAATTTAAAATCAAATTTTTGCCCAATTATACTGTAAAAGGAGGTTGTGTGCGTGTATCACACCAGATTTTTTATCCTCGCATCCAATAACTACTGCACCTTTGGCTATGTTCATAAATTTAGAAAATTTGGATAATAATAATACAAATGGTAAGTGAAAATAGCAGCATATTTTATTGAAACAAATTTTTGATTTGAATACATTTATATCATACATGATTCCTGAACTGCAATATATCACTAAAATATAATGCGTAATCACATAAAATGCATATTTATACACACCCTACAGATATACATCTCTAGATATGTTAATAATTAATCATAGGAAATAAAATGTCTTAGAATTTAACTTCTATAAAATAATACAGACTATAACTAACAGAAAATTAAATCCTTTCGAGGGTAATCTTTAAAGCGAAGATAGATGTCTTTGAAAGCACACATGCTTTCTTCAGTATTCCATACCCATTACTTAGTGACTGCAGTTTGCAAAAATATACTTCCCAGTGCGTTTTGAGAAATCATCAACTGTTTAAGAAAAACAACTATAACACGTTAATATTTTATTTTTGGCAACTACATTAAGGGTTACATACAAACAACAAAATCCATAGGTAAAAGTTATAGAATAACATTAAATTACCTTTACTGGATGAAGAGAGCAATGGGAAAATATTGTCCGCATCTACATTTTTAAATCTGATTTGCACAAAATCACACCATAACGAAACAAAAAGGTCAGTTTATGTAGAGAATATAAATGTTAGTAATACTAAAAACGAAATGTAAAGTATACGAACGTTTGTAAGTCAATAGAATTTTGCATTACAAAGCTGGTAAGCTATATACCTGCTATAATTATGGGAACTGCAGTCCCATAGCCCACGAAAGGGTTTAACTATACATAGACATAAAATACAACGGAACTTCAGAACTATTTCATAATATAAGCTACAATAAAATGTCAAAAATACTAAGAAATAGTCAACTAATTGAAAACAATAGCATATTTTATTTTAAAATAGATTATCAATTTCAATACACCTATATACATGATTTTCCAAGGCTTGGTAATTTGTAAATTTAAAATTACACTTGGGACATGCAAACTTTGCAACAGCTCCCTGCAACAAAAAAATTTATTAGTAAGAATGCGGCCGATGAAATAACTGCAATACCAACCAAAGCAAAAAATATAAAACAAAAGTTTCACTAACAACCCAAAAACCAAATGTTATAGCGTACCCTCAGACACTATGGTGTGTTATGTATACAATACTCGACATGATCTTCTAGAAGACGCAGTGTGCGGAATCGGGTCATACACATGGGGCAAGCATACGTAATTGGTGGAGGAGACTGTCAAAATAAATTATTGTAGTAACATGACAATTATTTGTTGAACTGCACACATTAGCTGGCACATGCATTATTTGTAACTGTGATCGAAACCATCCGAAACTCAAAAACTACAATTACACTATCGCCATGATATAAAAGTTGGTGAAAACTTGCGTATACATGTCATTGCAAGTGTAGCAGAAATTTTAAAGACGAAAATTTAGGTATATTGTTTTTTTTATCATGCACAGTAACGTAGCTTAAGAAGTTTTCATATGAAAGTTAAACATTTGCAAACACAATATTTAAATATGACAGGCATATACACAATTACTGATAATATCGACATGCATTTTATAAAGGTTAATTTTTTTTTAATGTTGAGCGTGGGGATCTCGGAAAGTATGGGAGATAGAGAGACTGTTAAATAGGGAAAGTGGTGGAGTTTTACGAGCATGCTTAATCGTTGTTTTTGTTTTTAGAAAATATCCATGGCTTACTAGATATTTCACAAGAACTGAAATTTCCAATTTTCTTTAAATTTAAACATTCAAACTGATTTAACCACAATTTGTACAATGAGGCAGCAAGATTGTTCTCTACTTGTTGGTTTGGTGGATTCACTGATGGAGGTGTATAATAGCTATTTGTGCAACAAGTGCTAAAAGTGGATGTTTATGCACGAGTTAGCACACAATA
Source organism: Agriotes lineatus (assembly GCA_940337035.1). Lineage (NCBI taxonomy): Eukaryota > Metazoa > Arthropoda > Insecta > Coleoptera > Elateridae > Agriotes > Agriotes lineatus. The sequence goes on along the minus strand of OW679195.1, from coordinate 135,403,323 downwards.
TTTTTTCTACGGCTTTAAATTTACTGTTATTAATCCATAAATGTCGATTTAACAAAGGTTTGCATTTATGACAGTTATAATTTATGTCATAGTAAAGAGATGGCTTTGACCCGCAGGTGACTGTTTCTGCAGCCAGTAGCTGTCAAAGTTAGTTATCAAAGGTAATTATAAATGTATAGTTTGACCATCCAAATCTAGTTTTTTATTTTTAAGGTTATAGTGTCAAATTTGTTTATTTCTATGCGCTCTTCGTGGAAGTGTATATAAAGCATCACACAACACTACGTTAATTATCAGGTACGTATTGGTTAAAAAATGCAAAAGTTACATCTTAACCACTTTTTCAAATTACACCAAAATATTCAGTTCTCAATTAAATTGAAAACGGAAAAAATAAACTGAAAACACAAATGGAAAACAGAAATACACACATTACAAGAACGGTTATTGCAGTGGTTAATAATGTCGATGTTCTTTCAACGTCACTTATTGCATTTACTAACCAGTACGTACCTGATAATTATGGTAGGGTTGTGCGATGCTTTATATACATTTCCACGAAGAGTGCATAGAAATAAACAAACTATACACATTTTACTGTATTCATTACATAATGCTTTAAAGTCTTTTTCCTAATTTGTTACCTCATCCATTTTGAGTGCGGTCATGAACCATTACCAAACCCGAAAGCAACTTTTGTTTGGTTGGTGACATTGCACGAAATGTCAGTGTGAGTTTAAGGTTATAGCCAATGACACTAATGACAGTAAATTAACCGTAGCATTTTCGGCAATTTGCCGTATTTCTGGCGGAGTGCAGGACATTTCTGAATTCATTGTGAAACACTAATCCACACTAATTTTACAATTTCACGTGCGAACGCTTGCGAAAAATGACATTTATGGCGAATCTGCTTGATTCAAATTTAAAATTTTGTTGTAAATGTACCAACCGTTACTAAATTCCCTAAATTACCAAAATTGATTTTATTTGTAGTAAAACGGTATTTAACCTGCAAATTCGAAAAAATTACGTAAAAAACTTGTTTTATAAAACTTTCAAGCACTCGTCCTTCACAGCACTCCTGCCTTCGGCAGTCGTGCTGCAAACTGGACTCGTGTTGAAATACGAGTTTTATAAAACTCGTGTTTTAATATATTAAAACACCATTTTAGCACATGGGCTTTAGTAAACAGTGCTGATTTCACTTTTCACATGCTGAATTAAAACGTCATTTTTAGTGAAAAAAGCCTACTTTTAGTGGTGGTTGTAGAAAAATGCCTTTACAGCCTTCTTCTGCATTTTCTTTGCCTACTCTTAAGATTAAATTGTGTCTATATATTCAGAATTTGTATGTTTTTCAGTCATACTTAAATATTATGATGTTTGCAAATTCCATGTACTATTTAAATGACAAAATTATAACATCTAACTTATGACAATAATTATGAGGACTGCTTTGTCTAGCAGGGCTGTGTTCGAGAATGCCACACATTGAAAGCTCATTCTTTTGACACTTTCCAGTTGCAACCATGAGAGGGAGGTTGGGGTTAAAGTGTATAGTGAGAATTTTTTAAATTTGTATAAGTTGTTTGTTGTCCAATAGACATCATGAAAGTGTCGCAGAATACTTTTCAGGCAATGATTTTCTACATTTGTAAAAGAAGTTTGATATACGATCACTAGGGAGGGCCGTTCATGTATACGAAAAAAAAAGTTATACGCATCCGACTGTAACAGGACTTAAAAAGTTGCGTGTTGATGAGTACATTACCAGGGAATATTTAATTTTTGGTTTTGTTAGCACTTTCAGCCCTCTACTTAGGTTCAAAGTTTTAGAATTCTGTCATGTCATCTTGTCAGACATAAAGAGACAACTTATTTCTTTTATGGAGGCCCATGTAAAAATAATAATCATTGTAAGGTATTTTGTATTCAAAATAAAAGAGTAGTAGTGCAAAAAATATATTACTTCACAAATAGTTAAAATAAATAGACTCAAGATATAGTAAAAATAAATCAATAAATCATAAAATTCTAAAATATGGGAAATTTGTTTATCCTGCTGCATAATCTTGTTTAGTCTCGAAGGAGGGCATTTCTGATCTGGAGTTGGATATATTTCGTATTACACCGTCTCTGGACACTTCTCCGGCCACTGATAGGGCAGCTTCTGTAACCATCTTCACGGAGTGTTCTACTGCCTGCGTGTGGCATGGAAATGGAGAAATATCTATTAAATGTTCCTCTATACCTTCCATTTCCTTTCTGAGGATTATTTCCAGTTGTTCGTTAGTTATGAAGGACAGAATAGGTGGAGGAGTTACTTGAAAATCAGGTCACACTATCATATCGAAGTAATCCACAGCAGAAAATTCTATTTTCGGTGGCTGGAATACTCTGATAGACGTCGACTTACTGTTTTTTCTGGCTTTAATGATTCTTCTTACGGCTAGTTCTCTGATGTGACGTCAGCTGTCGAAAATAATTGGTAAAAGTAGGTTTTCCGGATGAGCGAAAAATCCATTCCTTTCCAATACGGGATCAATTATTGACTTCAGATCATTTGTTAAGTATCGCGAAAAACTTACCAATTTGAAAAAATGAGAAGCTCCTTTTGTGCAGGAACGTTTTCTTTTTATTTCGAACCATACAGGAGCGTAGACTTTCATAATATACCCCACTAAAATTTTTAAGTTTTTGTCTGGATCCTGGGTCGAAACATATAATCTTAAAATCCGATTGGCCGTAGTGAGCCAGCGAGAATGTGCTAACTTTCCGGGATGTCGATTTGCGAGTTCTACAGGAAAATTTCCAGAAGCTACTGCTTGATAAATCTCATAAAGGTATTTTTGATCCGTGCTAAGATTGTTAACCACATCTTGTTCAATATCGTGCAAGTTTCCAGCTACTGGAATAAAAATTAAAACTCGATTTTTTTCGCAGGTGGTCAAAGCTTTCCTGATAGGGCTAGAATACTCTCAGGGTCCCGAAGTACAACCATCGAGGCTAGTAAACAAATGCCTTAGTGGCAATTCATTTGCATGTAGTAGTCAAATCAACCACTGAAGTGGTCTTCCTAAATGTAGTTCAAACAATCGAATTACGCCACTCTTCCAGCCGGTGTTAGTTGGTGTTCCATCACAACCAATACAAAAAAATATTCTCAGAATCCAAACCGCACTTTGAAATAAAATCTATAATAGAGTCATATGGCTTTGCCTGTCCCAGCAGGTGGTGTCACATGACCCAAGTAAATAGATCCTGGTTCAGAAAGGATCGAAACATGTTCTTCTATTTGTATCTTGAATAAAAACGTTTATCTTTCTTTTCTATGTTGAGCGTTTCATCTTTCCTTCCATCAAAATATATACTTTTAAGGTCAACCGTAGATGTTTTTTCTTGATTTTGATACTGCTCTCCGAACTTTATTCTTGTCAATTACGAGGGTTTTGTCCTCAGTCGTAATAAGCCCAACATCTTGCAACACAGCAGAAGCGACTGCAGCAGCTGATCGATTTGATACCCCGTATCGATTACAAACTTTCGCTAAAGATGGTAGATCTAATTTATTTCGTTTGCTACTGGAGGTCGACGGTTCTGGACTTGTTGAACTTGCTTTAAAAAAAACTCGTTTGGTGGTTTTTGTCTGTAGACTGGTTGGGGGAGTCATATAAACTGCCATATTCGAAATATTCGTTTGAGAAGCGTCTGAGTTATCTCATTTCCTTTGTTGTATTTTCTGAAGTCTTGCTGTTACCTCCTTATCAATAGCACCAATTATCATTTTTCTACTACCTACTTCTCTGGTCGGTGAGGAACTCCTGCTCTAATGCTGATACTTTTTTTGATTTCACGCAAGAGCAAAAGTTGTAGGAATGGTATTTACAAGCTGCAATATCGAACAATTTAGATGCGACGTTGGTAGTAAAGTTTGCAACCTTTTCATCATATTTACTGTTTTTTTTTTGCTTTTAGGGAATCAAATTAGCTTCAAATATGCGTCGTAATTAGATTTCAACATGTTTGAAACTCGGGTGTGACTTACTATAGGAATAGCAGCCGGTTTCCAGATGTTTTCAATTGTTTTCGTAACAACAACAAAAATTTCTGAATTAGGTGGTTGTTTTCCATTATTTTTTTCTTTCATATATTTTCTTGTATGGAGAATGCACTTTATAACGTCTTTTATAGTAGGTAATTTCTTCAGGTCAAGGTCAGAATATGCACCAAAAAACGTCACTTCGGCACGTCTTGCTCCCAAACTCATGATTACGGTTTTTGTCTGTATTAAAAATCACTTCTTAGACGTTTTCGTCGTTTCTCTAAGTAATAACAGTTTATATCAAGTCAAATTTAACTACAACAGTCATTGATAACAAATACAGAGTACACTCTACTACGTTAAACCATAAGAAACAAATGAACGAAAACGAAAGGGATTTATGCTTGTTTGACAATAGCAGCTCGAGCATGACTAGTTGCAAATGATCTTTTTCGCTCCAGAAAACTGGTTTCAACTGGATTCAACGAGCTAAATATAGCGAGGTTTGTTTAAAAAGAGGCCTTATTCCTTCCTGGAATTTAAGTAAAATTTAGGAATATAAAATGTTGAAGACGTGAGTAAAATTGCCTTTTTCGGAAAATTTGACTGCATGTAGAGGGCTAAAAATACTATCAAGGATTTTTTAATCTATTTTTTCCATTATCAGCTAGCCTATACGCAGCTTTTGGGTGCTATTACAACAGAAATTTTAAATTAAAAAATCTGGTGTGATACACTCACACAACTTCCTTTTACAGTGATCTTATAATTAGTCAAAAATTTCATTTTTAATTTTTAACCATTTTTAAAAATTTTCAAAAATTACAAATTCTACAAAAACGGTACAAAATCGAGTGTTAGTTGAAGAGAAAAATTTTCTCTAGAATTTTAAGGTGAATTCAAAAATGTAATAATATACCGGGTGTTTTATTTAAAATAGGAGTTAATAAAAAAAATAGAAAAAAAAACAAAAGAAACCCACTTTAGAAGTATTCAACTGGAAAATCACCTATCTCACATCAATACACATTAAAAATTTAAAAAAATGTAAAGTTTAAAAAAAATCGTTAGCCGTTTTTGAAAAAATCGAAAAAAACTAAAAAATCACAAGAGTAAACACCTACTTCCGGTTATGCGATTTTCTTCAAAAGCTTGCTGTCTCATCTACATAGTACACAAAACTTATATATGAAGTTTCAACGCCATACCTCTTTTCGTTTTTGAGATATTCTGTTCACAGACACACACACAGACACACACACAGACAGATAGACCAATGAAAAAAAATATGTTTTTTTGGGATCAGGGGACTCTAAAACGTGAAGATCCGTTGAAAACTCAATTTCGAATTTTTGGGGTGAATCCAATACTTCCTTTATAGTAAAAGGAAGTAAAAAACTTCGGCCCGCCCTAATGATCACAGTTATGAAAATTTAGTGGCAGCTTTTGGCAACTAGCTCCGCCATAAGCAAAATCGGAATATAACTTATAGAGATTTAACATGAAGCAGGCATTAGATCATTTCACATTTGTTAACAAAGACCAAAAACAAGCGGGGGTCGAATGGTTTATGTTAGAAAAGTTTGAAGCAAGAACTTTAAAGCATTGTTACAGGCAACGAATCTTGGATCTATACATACAGGGTGATCATAAATGCTTTTCCATCAAGTTCCCTTTGAAATAATTGTTGTATGAAAAATATGTTGGTAGCACTGTAAGTCTATGTCAAATTCAAGGTTAGCAGGTTAGGTTTTGCGTCAGTCTGTGTCAAAACTGACGCAAAACCTAACCTGTGAATTTGACACACACTTACAGTGCCACCAACACAATACAACAAATATTTCAAAGGGAACTTGATGGAAAAGCATTTATAATCGCCCGGTATAACACCCATGCAAAACAACAAACGATTGCTTTTTGAAAATGAAGCTATTCCACCAAAAGTTGTTCGAGTAAAAATACAAACAAAAAAATTATTGCTGCTTTCTTCAGACGCAAAATTGTGTAGTATTTGGCAAAAATAATGATTGAAACACATTTTAAACTATTAAAAGATATACAGTGCCTTAAAAAATTATCGAACGTTTTTGAATGTATGGTATTTTGGCGCTAGTTATTTTACCTATTTATGTTGGCTACACATGCAGTGGTAAGTTTTGACGTTAAAATTGTTCATTGGTGTTCGTTCGTTTGGTTTTAGTTATTGTTCTGTGGTTTCAGAGTACTATTCTTTTGCAAAAACCACTTCTCTAATTAACGTAATTGAGTTTAGTGTAAATATACACACTAGTTAAAAAATTTGAGGTTTTGAGGTTATTGTCTTATTTTAGATTACAAATTATAAACATGCCGTTCACACCTGAACGAGATGCTATTCTAATGGCTCATTTTTGAAGTGGAATCCGAAATCAGGATGGTTTATGGTCATATTTAATGCAGTCATACATCAAACAATTTAGTGAGGCGTATCCAAGTGTGCAAATCAGTTACGATGCTTTTGCTTACCATAAGCGGATTATTATTAACCGATTCGAACACTACAACTGCACTACAATATACAGAAACCATTTACACACACTATAAGAATTACAGCAAGTTATTCAATAGTAAATTCAAAATATAAGTGAGGATTTGATAATATGAAACGACGGATTAATTTGTGTCTCCGAAATAATGGTCAACATTTCCAACAATTTTTATAGACAATCTCTGTATGCTTATTGTGGCTTGTTTTAAGTCGCCTGTCAGCTGGCTGTAGTGATTAATTCATAACTTCAGTATAAGATAAGTGTTTGTTTTCCAGTTAATTTTTAAGTTATTATCATTATTTGTTGATCGCAGGAGCAGGGGTAGTTCCTTAAACAGCATTTAGGGTAGAATAGACAAATAACTTAAGTGAAATGTATTATTTTTTCCTAAAACTAACTTTAAAAATTGAATTGATGTGATTGAAATTGGAGTTTCCACTGTACATAAAGACACTTGAATAAATTTTGTATCAATAAAATGTTTATAATAAAAAATGTATTGTAAATGTATAAGATTACTCCGATTTACTTTAGTTTATTCCTTGCGTGGTAATATTGTACGATTTTGAAAAATTAAGACTGTTTTTGTAAGAGCTAGGTTGATTTGAGTGTTATTTATTTTCACCAAACGAAAAATTAATAAAATGGTAACACAATAAAGTGTTTACACCCAGTAACCACTTGAACGCCACTGCCACGAAAATTAAAGGAATACCAATATCTGTTAAAAGGGTTGCCTACATACGTCCTTAATTAGTGTTCGATCATTTCTGAAGGCACTGTATAAAAATCAGTGTTGGTTTAACCAGAACTACCTTCTTTTAAATGACACCCTGTATAATATACTGTTAATGCCACTTTACAATACATTTTTAGAATTTAATTGGTGTACCAATAATCTAAAAAAGCAATTGTTTAAAAGTTTAGTTTAGTTCCATTTGTTTATTTATCTGAAGTACCATTTTATAACTAGCAATTCCCATACAGTACTTTTTTCAAAATGATGAACATATAATTTCCCTAAAAATTGATTACTGTACTAGAATTTTTCAGAGATTTTAATAATCCAATTGACAAAAGCACGTTTTACGCAATAATTACTTGTGCAACAGTAAGGACATGTTTTATAAAAATGAAATTTGAAATTAGGTATATTTAAGCAACATTCACTGGACTAGCTGTTCAAAATATGTGAATATATTATTATACTTACATCCTGAGGAGCAGAAGCCACAGAAGAAGCTTGTGATTCCGGTCTGGTAACATGTACAAAATCGCCACCTCGCAAGCGCTCCACTTCTTCTAATAGTTGCTGATTGCGCCTTTGCAAGTGCCGGAGGTCATCTGTAATCTGTTCTTTTTCAGCCTTCAGAGACTCTTTGGCCTGGCGTTCTGCTTCAAAATCTGATTTGTATAACTCCGCCTGTAATATAAATTAATATTTACTCACATCACTTTATAATCTAAGCTATTGTGCATAACCAGTTCTCATTATAAACTGCCGTACCTGTGTTCGTAGGGCTGTAACTGTATCAATCGAGTCAGTCATTTCTTTAATGAGGGTTTCAAATTTAGCAATCGATTCCTCTTTTGCATTTATGATCTCCTTATCTTCGTTTCTCAACAATTCAAGTTTAGTTATGTGCATTTGTGCCGCCATGAGCTGTTCCTGGACGTTCTCATGCGTCTCTTTTGTAATCACAGTTGTAACCTTTTCCTTCAGTTGTTCTTTCAACACTTTTATTTCCTCAAGTAAAATCTTTTGCAATGCTCCAGACTCCTTATGTTGCTTGCTAGAATCGGCTGTTAACTGAAAAAATTAAGATATGCAACCAATATTGAGGACATTTTATAAATGAAAACTACCTGAATGTTCAACTGCTTAGTAGCGGCAAGCTCTTTCTGCAGATTTTCTAGTAAAGAAGCATTTTGAATAGATGCACTTTGTTCTTTCTCCATATTGCCTTTTTGTAAAACTTCAACCTGTAGTTCTAGATCAGATATTTTCTTTCGTGCTGCCTCCAACTCAAATTCCTTCAAATTATCAAAACTAGTTTTCAAGAAACTATAATCAGCCTTTTCTTTGGCTGCGATTCCAGCTTCCTCCTTTTGTGCCTGCAGCAGTAGCATTTCCTCCTTAGCGGCCGCATGTGCGGACTGTGCCGATTTCAAAGCTTCTGTTAATTGGGCATTTTCCATTTTCAACTAGAATAATAAATGAAATAATTACAATATAGATATTTATTGGGATTGCTTTCAAACGAATTGGAAATGTATATTATTAAATAATTACCATTACTTTCAGTTATTTTAAATTTTCAGTAAATAATAAATTATGAAGAGTTTAAGAATGTATACTTACATTTTCGATATATTTTTTTGTTTCTGCAAATTTTTCTTTGTGCGACTGATGAACTTTCATAACATCATCTTGCCATAGTACAAGCGTTTCATATTGTTTCTTCATGGCTAAATTATTCTGATGAAGTGTTTCTGAAAGCAATACAGTAGCTGTTATACAGTGTCTGACTTAACATATGGAAGTTTATTAATCTTCGTTATAAATAAAAATGTGTGTACGTGAAAACGAATCATGAATTGTAATAGAGCCAAACTTGGTATATACGTCAATAAAAAACTTGTGGAGCATCTTGGAGATGAACGCTTTTTATGGGTGTAGATAGATCCGACAAGTACATTGCTGTGCAGCACAGGCTACGCTTTGTAACAAAATTTACCATTGGTGTTACTCTATGTTCAGCATGCTGTATATTTTAACAAAAGATGTTACAAAATCGGATACCTTTCTCAGCAAAAACAAATAAGGTTAAGTATCAAAGCAAAATATCTTTTGAAGGAGTAGAAATACAAACAAATGATACTACTTTGACTATATCTTCAAAAACCATTTATCACACGATCATATTTTGTTATTCCAAGAGGCATCGTAGCATAAACATGCCTTTAAATTTACGTTCATTCAGTTTTGATACCAACAATATTGTTGGTCTTATATGTAAACCTCGTAACTTCACTTCTTGATAAAACGATATTTACACCATCTATATTATAATTATTGAACTCGCCTACTGTAAAACCCTAATATATTATTCAATACGTTTCAACATGAAAAACTTGGTATTTTTCTAAACTCGGTTATTATTTATTTTGCCCGTTCGACGTAATTTGTGTTGCCAGTTGTTTGAACCACATAAAAATTGTGATTAATAGATTTGAATACCATATCAACAATAGGATAGCACTATTGTCTTGCTACAACAACAATATGTATTTATAAAAACAATACAAGAATGAATAATGCTGACAAGGTATGTTAGCAGTTTCAAAGTTTCTTTTTAATAGTTTTTCATGTCATAAAAAAGTTCCAAAGATGAATTGGACGTCTGTTTTTCCAAGAACATGGAAAAAGGCTGCATATTTGTAGCATAGGAAAAAGCTTGAGATGAGAGTCAACTAGAGAAGGAACAAACTGTACATAGATGATGAATTTGCAAGCCTTTGTATTTGCCCTGCATTTCACCTCATATAAATTGATCATTCACAATTTTACAATTTATATTTTGCTTTTTATGGAACGAAATGGAAGTGGGTGTGAATTGGTTTTCAATAATTATTAGACGAACATTTGTAATTTGAATAATGACGATGAAATAATTCTTTATAGAGAAAGTTGCAACAGCAAAATGGTAACATTGTACTTTCAAGTGTTGTTACATCTATGAAAAAGGACAATTATAATATAATTAAAATATAATACAAAGTGATTTAAAAAAAAAGTAATTGCAGTGAGCCATGACGAAAAATAAATCGTCTGCAGTCAGCTTTAGGTAGGTGCTGGCATTTGAAATTTGAAGGTTATGTCAAAAATTAAGCATGACAGCTGTGATTTTTTGCAAATTTAAATAATACAATTAGAAATGTAGAAGTATTTTATTAACATAATGTTGATATTTTATATTGCAAATTTAGATAAAGTGCTCAAAATGCCCTTCATTGATACATAACCTTGCTCTGTTTGTCAAACTTCAGAATTATTTAATTCATTATATTTTTCAGTTATTCTAATTGCAAGCTGATTCAAGTCCTGTATTTCAGTTTTGTAATGGAAGTTTTTAGCCAAGACCAAATGCAAAAGTCTAGTGGCGTCAAATCGCAAGAACGAGGTGGAATGCACCGGTGCACATCTTGCTGAAAGTAGCCCTCTGTAGTTCCTGATCGTTCAATTGTTTGAAAATTTGTTCTAAATTTCATGACAGTACCGTAATGCAGTAATAGTTCCTTGGAAAAATATCGGTGCCACAATTCGTCTTCGACTAATGCCAATCCAGGCTCTAGTTTCTGTGGATAAAGTAGTGCCGCTCTAAAGGAATTCTCATATTTTGGGAATTCGTATATCCTGATAAGTGAAACTAGAGTCGCTGTATTTATAAGCCGTTCACGACCTTTTTGGGACAAAGTTGGCTATGATTTTTTTCTTTCATGTTGGACTAGCTGATTCGATGATATAGCAGATGCACTTTTTTTTCTGTCAGTGTCTCTTCGACATTTCTTGCCACCACATTGCCAGATTTATTATTTAATATTCGTAAGAAAATAAATGATTTAATTTTAATTTCCGTCAAAGGAAAAGTCAAATAGCCCAAAATAATTTGTTACAACAAAAATTTCAATTAAACGATGCTACTTCCAATTTAAAAACGACTGACCAAATTTAAAAGAACGTGAGTCGATGTGGAGACTAGAGAATATCCGGCAACAATGTACCTATTCAGAATATATAACCTTAAATGAAAACAACCTAACCTAACACAAAAGGTGTCAATTTCCTTGAGGGAGTTTAGTTGCAACAGAGGTTCTGCCAACAAAATTACTAGATGGTCATAGCCTCACCTGACCCAAAAAGATCGTGATTGGTGGATCACGTACGTCGTATATTTGAATACTCATTGCCTTAGAAACAGTTTCACATTAATCAAATTTGACAAATTGTTCATTGAAGTCAAACTTGTCACTGAAAATGTAACAATTTTGGTTTTTTATGCAAATATTTGGAGTTGCACTTTTATCTAAGTGTCTGAAATGCCCGTCTGTATTATTGGCTGCAAAACAGATCCGAACAAGGTTTTCTATTACAAAGAATCTTAATAACGGAGAGCTAAGAGCAGCATATCAAAAATAGTTCATTTTAATGAAAACCAGTGGGAAGAAGTATGCGTTGATGACAGAAGGAAATTACAAGGTGCTGTCGTTCCTACTTCATTTTCATATTACATAACCAGACCTGAAAATGAAATTTCCTTCAATCCTAAAGATGACTTTTCCGCTGGACCTTTGTCTGAACCTTACTTTGAAGGCAGAAATAGCAACAAATAGGAAGCTGCTACCCAAACCACGTATCAATTCCTAGAGAAGTCTTGCCATATCTCAGCAACTATGTGCAGTGATCGAATTCTGTAAATACGTCATAAGCAAGGCTACAGACCAACCTGACAATATCATTGCAATTTTGCTGTGTTGTGCGTTCTTTATCTACTTATATATCCGTTTATTATAAAAAACAGTTTTTTTCAAGGCTACAGCATTTTATTGCAACTGTAAGTACAAGTGTCCAAGTTTAAGATTTATTGAATATAGTCCATTTACTTGACATCTGCACTGTCAAACTGACATTATGTTGGCACCACTGCTATTTTTCACATTTTAACAATTAAATTACTGTACAGTCTAATAAAAAACACATTATTTGTGAGGTATGTCAAGAATTTTTTTTTAAAATTTGACACTGACAGTGCAGATGTCAAGTAAATGGACTATACTTATTAAAAATGTTTATAGGTTAGAATAAGCTGTACCTGAGATTTGCAACTTTCTGGGCTACTTTCTTATTTAAGACCATTGCAGCCACTTGTGATACAGTAAGTAAAATGTAAAAATATAAATCTTCATAATAATCTTACTAATTTACTTTTATTTACAGATAATCATTGTAGAATAATGAGCAACACTAAAAGAGCAACACTAAAAGAACGGTTCACAGCCAAGGCCGTGAAATTATTTACAATGTGTATAAAATCATGAAAGAAAAAAAGGATGCAGGTGAACTTGTTATTCCTTTAGGCAATTTGGTCGAAAGAGTGTCTGAAGCAACTGATGTTGGAATGACCACCGTCAAAAGAATTATTACGGAAAAGCATTAACAAAAGCCACCCATGGTCTTTGTTGGATGAGTTTGAAGACGAAACTGTGCGAAGAATTATTTATAGATTTGCAACTATTCATAAAAGAAGACCAACGATGCAAGCTGTATTTGAAGCAGTTAAAGATGAAGGCATTAATTTTACTGGAAAGATACGTTCTTTTAGAAAATTAGTACATAAAATAGGGTTTCGTTGGAAGAAAAGCCAAGATAATCGACAAGTGCTGATGCAAAACGAATTGAATACTTGAGAAAATTAAAACAATACAAAGACAAAGGTAGGAACATTATATATTGCGATGAAACCTACTTACATAGTTCGCACACTGTACCTAAGGCTTGGGATGATGGATCTAATTGCCTGAAGTCACCAGTAGGGAAAGGACAACGCTTAATAATCATAACTCTATAATAAAGCAGAACACTTCCCAAGGTCAAACACATCAACTCCTGGTCTATGAGCAGTTACACTTGTGGGCGGCGTCTTGATATTAGCAGCGTTGCCAGACCTGGTACAATTCTAAGAATCTGGTACATTCTGAAACCGTTTCCTACAAAAGTACATTTTTAAAACGGGCATGCGCTCAGTCTGGCAACCCTGCATATTCTGACCCGAGTCGTGCCGACCTACCGATGCCATCGGTGACGTAACCGATCCTTGCCGTTTATGTTTGTAAAAGTGTGGTTAAAGTTTACAAATGGAAACAAAATTTATTTTATGTACAAGAATCTGATGAAATCGAAAATACTGCAACGTGCATCCAAATGGAAGGTGTATAAGTCAATGATAAGGCCAGTGATGATCTACGGGTGCGAGACGTGGTCGTTAACAATGAGAGACCAAAACGCACTACGAACTGCAGAAAGAGCAATAATAAGGAAGATATGGGGCCCAGTGCAAGATATGAATGGCCCACGGCGTAGAACGAACGTGGAATTAGACGTGCTAATAAGTGGTGCAGATATAGTGCGTCTTGTGAAAGCACAAAGACCCAGGTGGTTGGGGCATGTCGAGCGGATGGCGAGTGACAGGGCAGTAAAAAGCGTTTTCGAATGGAGGCCGGACTACGGAAGGACCAGGGGAAGACCCAAGGAAAGATGGCTAGACGGTGTTCAGCGAGACTTGAGAACCTTAAGGGTGCTCAACTGGAGACGAGTCGCACAGGACAGAGCCCGGTGGAACAACGTTGTAAAGGAGGCTAAAATCTAAAAAGCGTTTTCGAATGGAGGCCGGACTACGGAAGGACCAGGGGAAGACCCAAGGAAAGATGGCTAGACGGTGTTCAGCGGGACTTGAGAACCTTAAGGGTGCTCAACTGGAGACGAGTCGCACAGGACAGAGCCCGGTGGAACAACGTTGTAAAGGAGGCTAAAATCCACAAAGGATTGTAACGCCGGTTAAGTAAAGTAAGTAAATTGTAGCAACTGTTGAATTTGAAAAGACGTCATTATTATCAAAGCAAAATCGTTGATATCAAGAAGCCCTAAATCACTTTCAACACCTTGTTCTTTATACCGGGTGGCCATAAATATCTGATATCACATTACCTTTGGAATCAACACCGCTTTACTAAAGCGATGAATACAACTAAACTAATAAATGTCATTAATGTCATCACAACTAAAATTCCTGTCTGTCAAAAATTATTACTGATTGCAATAAATAATGGAGTTAGAACAGGAGATTTTTATAATCGAGTTGTAGGCTAAACTGCAGAATCCGGGGCACATTCTCCTCCTCTTATTGCATTTTATTACATTACATAGGTACCAATACTTATTGTAATTGAAATATAATACTAACCCAACATTTATAAGTAGCTAATTCCATGGCTACCGAGATCTCAGATATTTATGGTCACCCGGTATAACAATACTGGACACTCGTCACATAGACTTTTCGTATCTTCAACCCACAATTTTATGTATTTGTACTATAATCTATACCTACAAAAATCTCTTAGGCCAGCTACAGTAGGATCGGCCTGCCGAAAAAATCCAAGTGAGCTGAGATTTTGCATACACCTTTGACATTACAAATAATGTCTCAAAAGTCCCCATCGATATGGCGCTTGCGATTTGAGTTATTCAACGTCAAAGGTCACAGAAATAAGTTTTTTGCAAATATCTCGCTTTCTATGGGTCGTATGACTTTTTTAGTTATTACAAAAAATGAAGGCTAGGAAATTCTCTACAAAAAAGATTATACAGGTGCTTTACGTACAACTAACCATTCAGTAAATAACACACTGTTGAGTTTTGCAGACGGGTTTTACTTCCTTTTACGATAAAGGAAGTATTGCATTCACCCCAAAAATTCTAAATTGAGTTTTCAACAGATCTTCACGTTTTAGAGTCCCCTGAACCCAAAAACACGTGTTTTTGTTCATTGGTCGGTCTGTCTGTCTGTCTGCGAACAGAATATCTCATAAACGGAAAGAGGTATGGCGTTGAAACTTCAAATATAAGTTTTGTGTGCTTTCTAAACGCGACAGCTATCTTTTGAAGAAAATCGCATAACCGGAAGAATGATGTTTACTCTTGTGTTTCAAAAACGGCTCCAACGAGTTTTTTCAAACTATACATTTTTATTACATTTTATATGTGGATTGATTGAGATGAGTGATTTTCAAGTTGAATTTTAGAGGTATTCAACTGAAAAATCACTTATCTCACATCAATACACACCGGTTATGTGATTTTCTTCAGAAGCTTGCTGTCGCATTTAGATAGTACAAAAAACTTATATATGAAGTTTCAACGCCATACCTCTTTTCGTTAATGAGTTATTCTGTTGGCAGACAGACCGACGGACGGACACACAGACCAATGAGCAAAAACATGTTTTTTGGGTTCAGGGGACTCTACAACGTGAAGATGTGTTGAAAACCCAGTTTCCGAATTTTTGGGGTGAATCCAATACTTTCTTTATCGTAAAAAGAAGTAAAACCCGTCTGCAAAACTTAATAGTGTGTTATTTACTGAACGGTTAGTTGTATGTAAAAAAGCTATATAATCTTTTTTGTAGAGAATTTCCTAGCCTTCATTTTTTGTAATAACTAAAAAAGTCATACGACCCATAGAAAGCGAGATATTTGCGAAAAACTTATTTCTGTGACCTTTGACCTTGAATAACTCAAAACGCAAGCGCCATATCGATGGGGACTTTTGAGACATTATTTTTAATTTCAAAATAAAGGTGTATGCAAAATTTCAGCTCACTTGGATTTTTTCGGCAGATGCTGCGGTTGTCCGTCTAATGTAACTGGACTATCTTGCGATATTGTGCAAGTCAAAGTGTGAAAATTGCTGTTGATTTTGTTAAATCTGTTATTTTGTTATTGCTATTGTCGCTATTTTTGTGTGTGTTATTAATTCTGTTTTGAAATGCGCCATACCACAATGATGAGTACGCCTCCGATTTATTGAGTCGTTTAGCTTAAATAAGGTTAACGATTTAATGTCAATATGATAGATGTCAAAAGTGTTACCAATACAAAACTTGGAAATTACTAGATTCTAACATTAGTTCTGCCATCTATGACCACTGGTTTGGATTCAAGTTGTAGTGACATCGCCATGGATATGCCATCTACGAGTGCTGGTCCAAGTTCAGACGACATCCCCATGGACATGTGAGCTATAGGTGTCGGTTCAATTTCCAGTGACATCGTAATAGGCATATATGATGAAGAGGTTTGTAATTTTGTGAATTATCTGTTACAATGTTATGTACCTATTTTAATTATGGATTGCAGCTATGGTGTCACTGTAGGAAACCAGACGACGGCGAACAAATGGTAAAATGTTATGACAGAAAATGTAGAATAAAATGGTACTATTCAGCATGCCTACAATTAAAAAAATTCCTAAAGGAAAGTGGTTATGTGAACTCTGTAAATATACTGCTCCACAAATGAACTGGACCATTTGCATATATTGGTGCAATTTTTAAAAATATTTTCCAAAAGGGCAGTCATGAAATTTTTGGTAACCTTTCATGATTGTGTCACTATAAAAAGCATTTCTTTTCATAATTCTGTTTAAAGAAAACGAAGTCCATTAATAAAATATCATTTTAAAATTTTGAATTTTGCCCAAATATTGATAGCACATTGCATACAAAGTATGCCGAATTGTTGCCAAATATTTTTAAACGTTCTGGAGAGACTCAAAGAACTATTAATTAAACCTTTTTTTGTGATTCGTCTTATTTTTGTGAAATATAGTTTTTTATAGTTTCATAATTTTATTAATATGATTTTGTTAATTCTTCAGTTGATATTTGAGAATAGTGAAATTAAATATGCTTAATATGAGTATACTATAAAACAAAAGCTTTTATATACAGTGTGTCCCCGGATAGGTGAAACGACTCTTGTGAAAGGTAAAAAATTCTCGATTTAAATTTTCATTTTTTGGGGTTCAGCCCTGCTTGGTTAAAGGCGAATTTCCAACATAATTTTAGTTCTGAGAGATCAAGTATGCCTTGGAAATTTTAAAAAACCTATTTTTCTGTGAGGTAAAGTACCTTATATGTGGCAAATACGACAAAAAGTTATTAAAAAAAGTTGTTTAGAATCAACACATAGGCCTCTATACCAAATTTCAAAATCCTCAGCCAACTTTGATCTCTCAATTTCTTTTTATGTTTAGGTCCCAAATCAAAGAATTTTACTTTTAACAAAGTTTTTTATTTCATAATAAAAAAACTTTGTTAAAAATAAAATTCTTTGATTTGGGAAATAAACTTGAAAGAAAATGTGAGAAATCAAAGTTGGCCGCGGATTTTGAAATTTGGTATAGGGGCCTAGATGTTGATTCTAAACAACTTTTCTTTATAACTTTTTGTCGTATTTCCCACATAAAGGGTACTTTACCTTACAGAAAAATAGATTTTTAAAAATTTCCAAGGCATACTTGATTTTTCAAAACTGAAATGATGTTAGAAATTCGCCTTTAACGAAGCAGGGGGGCTGAACCCCAAAAAATGAAAATTTAAATCGAGAATTTTTTACCTTTCACAAGAGTTGTTTCACCTATCCGGGGACACACTGTATACAGTCTGTTCTATAAAAAGGCCCCGCCTTCTAGCTACTTTATTATTTATTTTAGACCCAATAAACCTTATATCAAATCAAATGGCGCATAAAAACCTACATTTTAACACTATCAAAATTTTTTTATCTTCAATTGTTTCAGAGTGGTGACGTCACGTGCAATTTTTTTAAATGACACGTTATATATTTTTTGACATTTTCTGGTAGAGGTTTTTTTTCTCTTTTCAACAATATAAATATTTCATGCACTTGCATAAAAAAATTTTCGTGAAAAATTACAAAACTTTTTCACAGTGGGAGGCCATGATACAAAACTGTAAGCAAAAGTGTAACTCAGAAAAACAAAACAAATAGTAGCCAAACGCTTTAACTGTCAGATTTCAGAATAATGTAAAGTGTTTATTGTTTTGTTTTTCTGAGTTACACTTTTGTTTATAGTTTTGTATGGTGGCCTCCCACCGATAAAAAAGTTTTTTAATTTTTCTCGAAAATTTTCTTATGTAAGGGCATAAAATATTTATATTGTTGAAAAGAGAAAAAAAACCTCTACCAGAAAATGTCAAAAAATATACAGTGTCATTTAAAAAAATTGCACGTGACGTCACCACTCTGAAACAATTGAAGATAAAAAAAATTTGATAGTGTTAAAATGTAGGTTTTTATGTGCCATTTGATTTGATATTAGGTTATTGGGTCTAAAATAATTAATAAAGTAGCTAGAAGGCGGGGCCTTTTTTATAGAACAGACGGTATATATATTGTGACGTAATGTAATAAATACATTTTTATGGGTGGTCCAGTACATTTGTGGAGCAGTATATAAATAGAATTATTTTGTTATTCTATGTTGATAGAATTTGTAAATATGTTGATCCTTTATACTTTATCCATTGCAATTCTTTTTCATACTTAATTTAGACATTAGTTATTCTGTTATTTTGTACTGTTATGTAAATATTTTGATTGTTTATGTACCTTAAATTCATTAAAATTTTGTTATAAATTATGGAATAATAAGATTAATGATAGCAAGCTGCTTTTGCTATTAACTTTAAGAGTACCCGCTAGGCTTGTTCGTTTCTCACGGTTATTCTTTGTACCTTCTTTTTATACCAGAATTCCGATTACTGATATATTAAAGCTTGTGAATCAAATTTACATACTGCTCAACATTGATTTGTCAGCTCCATACCGTATGTTTGCATCTGTTGTAAAAAAGTATTATTATAACTAAAATGAAACAAAATGAACTATTGATGTAACAAATTTTTAAGACTTAAATTTATCAATCAGTACGGGAAGTCATAGTAGCAAGTTACGGCATCGATCCATCTCCTGCAACCATGATTAAAGTTTATTTTAGTTAGGATGATTATTTTAATTTTAATTTACATGCTATAACGCTCATACCTGCATATAGCAGAGTATATCTACACTGCATCTCTTGTAATAAGGGTAACACTTGTTAGAGATGCCACAATAAATAAATATTAAATAGCTTCAAAATATCCGTTATTCTTTATGCATTAATAGTTATTTGTTAGAGATGCCACAATAAATAAATATTAAATAGCTTCAAAATATCCGTTATTCTTTATGCATTAATAGTTATTTAACCAACAAGTGTGTTAATGAAGGCGATTAATAATCGAGTGAGTGCCTTTAATAGTTGAGTTTATTAATAACGCATTAACAAACAAGTTGATTACAAAAATTTTTCGTTGACCTCAAAATCTTTTTTTGTGACGAAAAATTTGATTAATACAACTAACCTCCATGCAAAATATCATCAAAACATCAAAATCACAAAAACAGTTAATTAATGAAAAAGATTGGATTAATCAAAAACAGTGTATTAATGACTTCTATTAATCCATCCTTTTTTAGGAAAAATAATTCATTAATATTGAAATTAAGAAGCGGTCAACGAAAAAATGATTTTTCTTATTCTTTTATGTTGTGTAGACAGCATGTGTAATTTTATTGATTGTTAATGTAGCTTACATAGTTTTAAAATATCCTTATGTTTCTTATCCTATAGGTACCTACTATTTAATAATTTTTGCTATGTGATATTGTAATTTGGCTTTTTATTAATTGGCCACATGCAGAAAAAGATAATAAAATAATTTTACATTATATAATAAATGGTGTTGGATAGTATTAACGTTAGATCCTTAATTAACTAATTTTAATAATTTTGTAGATATTATTATTATTAAAGTAAAAATAATTAGATTAACTTTGTTAATACAATTTATTTCATATTTATACAATTATAGGAGAGCATAAATTTACGAGTGCAGAAGAAACTGTTAATATCTGATCTACCACAGCAATATCGTCAGTTTTCTTTTTCGCCAGGAACATAGGCATTGTTTCGTGAAGAACTGTATTTTTTTGACGAAGGACACCAATAACGCGTTGGACGTGTATTCTGAAAAAAAGATATAATTAAGATAATTATTGTAACAATATACTTGCACTACCTCACGCTTGCTATATTCCTGGTTGATGCTATATCCCTTGGATCGAGCTGCCGTTTCCCTTTTAGAAAAGCAGAGGCGTAATCACTGTGGCCATATGTAGTCCTACAGAGTCTTTTATTAAAAAGCCTCTGCCAATACAAAATCTTCTGGCAAGAGATTGTTTAAAATCCCACAATCCTCTGTTAGACCTTTATCGCTTATTCTGCCACCATATCCATGTGATACAAATGATATTGATCCAGGAGGAGTGATGCCTATTAGTACCTTTACCGTATTATGTTGTTTGTACATAGATCATGTAGTACATTGTACTTCAAGGCTACTTGATTTTTCCACTCTCATCTCAAAACAATTGATTATTACTGAAATCTTGTTGCCAAATGCTACCTTGAAGCATTCTGGCATTGATTTAATCAGCTGATCTCGTTCAGGCCAAATAATAAAATTTTTCATCCGATGATACATAATATTCAATGTGGTATAAAATATTCTAGAAATTGTTTGTACACTGACGTTAAACATGTATGCCAATAAACTAAAATCTAAATGTAATCTAAGTTTTATCACCGTTATCATAAACATGGCTCTAAGCATGTTTTACGTACTGAATTAGGAATAAATATATATAATTAAATGTGAACTGTATATATTGTATGTATTTGGTGTAGCATTTGCCATAGTAGACGTGTGTAAAAGATTTTTGTTTGTAATGTCGCAAACAAAGTATATCTATCTAACGCCCAAAACTTTAAATGCGGCATGTGCCGTGGGCTACGTCATTCTTCCATGCTCACGTAAAACTTTTACATTCACTGGAAAACTCTCACTTTTCTTAACTTGTAGAACAATTCTTTTCATAATTTTTTTTTACTGCGTTCCAACAACGTCGTATTAATTAGGACGCCTTCCAGGGGCGAGCGTTTCCTTTCCAGAGACTTTCCATTTGAAAATATATTTTTTGGAACTTTTCCTTACTGCCAATCTCTAGCGTGCTTTTAAAACTTTCTTTAGTGCAACAAAAGTTATTAAATTCGTCGTACATTTTAATTGCGGCATATGCCGCGGGTTTCAGCTAGTATCAACTATTTTAGAAAATCTTGATCAACTTCATTCTATTAAAGGAAATTTGTGGGAAGACGGAGTTTTAGTTTATATTTAAATCTGTTTTATTAATAATGTTTATTTTGATAAACAAAATTTTAACTTTTATTAAATTTTAATTCAAATGATTTAATTTTATCAAATAAACATGAAATATTGACACAACCTATTTTAAATTTTGCGCCTGCAAGCTAGCCTAATGTTTCTAGGTTGTACTGAAAACACCATTTGGGCGTCTCGCTCTACAGTTTTCTCCCTTGCTTCACTGCGCATTTGTGGTCGCTGAGATATGACAAGACCTCTACCAAAGCAAGGATTGCGTATTCCACTCAAAATTAATAACCCGCATGCAAACACATTAACAATTTAAAAAAGAATAACGTTATCCTGAGCAAGAAATTACACAATGAAAAGAATAAAAATGCGAAACTTGAAAAAGCTCTCAACATTTTCACTAAAGATCAGTCCAAAGCCTTAAACTCGCAAAAACTATCATTTTAGGAAATGTGCAGATATCTGCTATACGAAATGTGTATACATATTTCAGTTTTTTAACATTTGTTACTTATTTCTGATACGAACACGCTATGTTTTCAGTGCTTTGAAGCAGCAGCAGAAATTTAAAAAACGTCTCTTAGATAAAACTTTCGAACAGTATTTCTGCGCATGCATGTTTCAGATCAAATTTGGCCGCTGACGTTTGTGTTTTCTCAACTCTTATCTAACTATATACAAGGTCTCTAAGTGAAACTATGCCTCATCCGGAAAAAAAAATTGTTCAAAGCGTCGTCATCAGGAAAGCTATTAAGGAACCCTCAACAGTATTGCTCTCGATGGGGCATATCTGCAGGTAATATGTGATGTACAGTTGTTACACGATAAGCGAAAACATTTAAATTCGTTTTCGGAAGCTTTGTGGTTGTTGAATATGGCAAATCAGCTCGTTGCGAAAAAGTCGAATTGAAGTCGAAGGTTCTTCGCCCATAATTCGCCTAACATTTTCTACAACTTCTGCAGTACGTACCGTTGGTCTACCGCTACCTTTCTTCCTGGTAACAGAGCATGTCTCATCAAATAATTTCACAGTACGCTTCAATGCATGATAGACACGAGTATAGACGACATCCCCAAATTCATCCCTAAATTGGTCAAAACAGTCTTGTATAGAGTAGGTCCACTCTACATTTACAACAACCTCACTATGATAACAATTTATGTCAAATTATGAAATGACAAACTAACAAGAGATCAATAAAACAACCAATTAGGGCAGGCTGTGATATGTGTTATACGTTTGGCATTACTGAAGTGTGTTGTCAGTCTATGTCAAATTCGAGATTAGTGGGTTAGGTTTTGTTTGTTATTTGACACAGACTGACGTAAAACTTAACCTGCAAATCTCGAATTTGACATAGACTGACAATACACTTCAGTAATGCCAAATGTATAACACATATCACAGCCTACTCTAATTGGTTTTTTTATTGATCTCTTGTTATATAGCTGAATGCAGACACATCTGATTCAGGCTATCCAGGGCCTACTGCAATTCAGTTTTAAAAAAAATCACTGTAGTATATTGTACCACAAGTTGAGAAAAGCGTAGTTTTTCCATGCAAGGTGCGAGTTTTTTAATCAAGGCGAAGCCAAAAACACTTTCTCCATGAGTTGTACGTGCCATTTTTCAGGTACTGCAGAGAAATAAATGCCTAAAAATTTTGATATAAAAATATCACAAACATGTGAAAGGTTGTGCATTTAAAAATCAAACTGTGCGTTGTTATGAAATAGTAATTTGTAATAGTTTTGAAAGTCATACTTTTTTCATGAATTTGCAGTTTCATTAAGGAGGGCTTCAGAATTTACAACTGTCAAATTGACAATTCACAATTTTAATAAAATAGTGGTACTTTCTTCACGATATTTCGTTAAAAAAAGACGACTTTCATGATGATGGAAAACAGATCACATTATGTTGAAATTGGTAATACGAAATCCACTTTACTAGAAACCTCGATTGGCGTACCACAAGGATCGGTTTTAGGGCCGCTCCTTTACGTTATTTACATAAACAACTTTTCATTTAATGACTACGTAATGTTTGCTGGTGACACATCACTTCTTGTTAGTGGTTGCAATCTTAATGATGCGATTGTAAATGCAAATATTCAAATGAAAGAAATTCATCGGTGGTTCTTACTTAATAAACTTAAACTAAATAATGATAAATCTCTTGTTATAAGATTTAACTGCAATAATTTAAAATATGAAAATAGTGTATTAATCAAAAGTTTACATGGATCAATTAAACAAATGAATACGACAAAATTTCTTGGACTCATATCCAAGAAAATTGTTCGTAGAACAATCACGTCGAATCAGTATGTGGAAGGGTAGCTCCTATATGTTACTGTTTGTATCAATTACGAGACTTTGTAGACCGACCAGTGTTACTCTCCTTCTACT
The DNA here is from genome assembly GCA_940337035.1 of Agriotes lineatus. NCBI lineage: Eukaryota > Metazoa > Arthropoda > Insecta > Coleoptera > Elateridae > Agriotes > Agriotes lineatus. The sequence goes on along the minus strand of OW679195.1, from coordinate 135,379,417 downwards.
ATGGTTATTTCCATTTAGTAATGTCCTATGGACTCATTGCATGGGGTATCTCCTCCCTAAATGTTCGTGTCTTTAAAATGCAGAAAAAGGCTATTAGAAATATAGTAAGTGTAAGCAAACATACTAGTCGTAAAGCACTTTTTGTGAAACTGAAAATTTAAAAATGTTGTGACTGAATACTTTGATCTTTGTCTTACACCAAGACAATATTCAGAACCTGTCAAGGTGCATAACTGCTTCCTGATATTTCTTAAATTATGGAAAACTTAAATTATAATCCATTCAGAAACTCCAGTGACGTAAAAATTACTATCAGTTGGTTAATATGAAAATCGCTAATAGGGTGTTAGTAATTTTTGCATTTTATGTTGGCGCCATTTTCAATTTAAATTTCAAGGTTTTGTTGTTTTACTTTCACTTGAATTATTGAAGTACATACATTTCATTTAATTTGGTTGCATATATAATACAACATTACTTACTAAAGTTATTAATATATTATGTTTTTACTTTGTTTCACTAAAACTACGATTCATATTTATGTTTAGCAAAACAACAAATAATTTTTCATAACCTTACTTACAAGTTTGACGTTAAGTACATTCACTACAAAAGTTGATAGGTTCTGTACATAAAGTACACTCCAAAATTTTCATTTGACAGCGTAAACGTCACGGGAGTTAACTGAATGGATAATACATTATACCCACTAGGTCGGGTAGAAGAGTTGGGAGATAACACAGTACAAAATATACGTGTTTTAAAATATAAGATAAATAGAAAAATACAAAACAATCAAAGCAGTGGAAGTTACTTCCACTACGAATCAACTGAACTCCAGAAATTGATATTCACTGTTAGAATAAACAGTTATGTGAAAACTGACGGAAAACCTAACCTGCTAACCTCGAATTTGACCTAGACTTACAGTGCCACCAACATATTATTCATACAACAAATATTTCAAAGCCAAGCTTGATTTTATTTTCATTTGCTCACATGTTACTTTTCCTTCTTTACATATCCTCCTCTTCTACCACATATTTTCGTTAATATGTTACTATATTTTCAATAAAACTAACAATCAAACAATAATTAATGCAATACCAAAATTTGTAGTAAAATTAATGTTTTTTCATGATACCGACATGTTATTGTAATATATCACTACTGTCTGCTTGATCGAAATGTTACCCATAACAGCCATGGCCATTATGTTGCTACACTAATAAATTATATGCAATGTCTTAATTTATTTGAAAACGAGTTTGTAAAATTCTTTGCTACACTACCAAATTGCATGGGGGACTCAGTTTACGAGTAAGTTTTATTTATGTTATTTATATGAAAATCACAAATCTTAAAATTGGCCACTTTTAAAAATATTATTAAACCTGCTAAATAACATACGATATTACATATAACTGACTCGGAATATTTATTAGCCTTTACTCAGACCTTGGCCATAAAATTTATCCTCGCCCGTTATATGTTCAATATCGAACACTGTCATATAAGGCTGTTGATATGTGATTTGCCATATTCACTATTAAAATGCCTAAGGCAGTTTTTCCCAACCATGTTGTACGGGCGATCCCCATTTCATTAGCTGTAACTTGGCGACTCCTTAGGACTAAGCGAAGTTTAAGAATAGAAATTTCCTGGTTAAAACATTGAAATCCCTCTGCATTTTCAGGTTGGAACTGATTTTTAGTTTTTCGCACTTGAAGATGTTACTTGTATTTAAATTTTCTCTGATCCATGTTTAATATTTTTTCTAGTTTCTGTGCAATGTATTTCAAGTATTTATATATATATATATATAGTGTTCATTTATATAGTATAGTTATCTGTATTCCTAAGCAGCAAAATGACTCTTTGGATGTAGCGAGAAGAGTTTGGCGGGCGCGATGAAGTCGAGTCCACCACATTATTTGAGCAATTCCAATGCATATCACAAACAAAAACATATAGGGGCGGTTGCAGAAAGCTATGTTAAGTCTGGTGTTAGCTAACGTCCCGTCAAAGTGAACAAAATCGCATCAAATTTTGTTTACTAATGTATTAATTACCATAAGCATTTGAGATTTGATTCGTTTTTGTTCACTTTGACGTCGCGTTAGCTAACACCAGACTTAACATTGCTTACTGCAACCGGCCCATAGTCAGTTTAAAGTTGATAATTGCACAAAACATATATTATTATTAGAACATTCGCAATGCTTTTCGCGACCCTTTGACACATCCCTCGCAACCACCAGGTTAAAAAACTTTCATGTTATCTATTTTGTAGCACTTCTTGTTTTCGAGACGGCAATGTTGCACATAGACTATGCTGTCTTTTGAGGCAAAGCAACAAATTTAGATTTTATGATGAAACTGCAAAATACGGCATATTACATCAACGTTGTACAGTTTTCAAATATTACTTTATTTTCACAACCAAAATTCCCTGGGGCTCAATTTTATACTAAAGAATAAACAAGGAGTGCTTGCCTTGTCACATCATACCTCTTAAATAATGCACAACACTACATGCCGTGTTAAACCGGCAAAAGTAGCAAGGCTTCATTTAACGGTTTACTATTTTTCGGGTTTTGTAAACAAACTTCCCTTACTGTTAATAGGGATATTTTTACAGAAAATAATTAGTTATCATGTCTATTGATTGTGTTTTTTAAAACTATGAACACAAGTACATTTCATTTAATAATGAGGGTTCATTAGTGCCTTACTGAATTGGACTGGCGGTCCGTTTAAACATACCCTTATTATTTCTTTGATAATGGTCTACTGTGCAGCAGTCCTACATTTTAAATGGGACATACGCTGCGGGATACAGTTAGTTTCACAATAAGGTATTAATATTAAATATTGTGGCATACTATTATACAAAATTTCATATTATTTCACAATGTTACTTCTCGTTCCATTTTTTAATATTCATTCTAGACTATAAATATTACTAATGTAGTAGATAGCAGACGTAGTCATGAATCACTTCAGTAATAAGATAGAATTCTGACTCACAATGTAGTTTTGCTAAATTTATCTGACACTAGAATTCAAAGGTAGATAATCTTAACCTGAAAGCAAGATGTAAAAAAGTTGTTTTGAATTTTTAGAATAAATAAATCTGAAATTTTTAAACAATGTAACTACATAAGTGTATTGATAATTTAAACATTATATTAGATTCATATAACATAATCCCAAAATATGTTTTATTAATTCACTTATAGGCCGTTCTGGCACTAATACAACATCAAATTTTAATAATATTTCGATTTATCAGTACCAGAAAAAGGAAATATAATGGGCGGGCCTTTTATAGCTTTTCGAAGTATGTTACACAATTAAAGTGGGAATTGTAACGAACATACAGAATACATACCTTTCAATTTCATATTTTCCTCAATAAGCAAATCCACCTTCTGCTGTATTTCATCAGGGCTTAGTTCCACTGAGGAATTGGTAGTAGTTGAGGGCAGAGGAGTTTCTTGAATATTTAGCACCTGCAAATTATTCACCTAAACAAACAAATTTTGCTGTAAAAAGTTAGTCTTAAGAGAAAGTTCAAGGTATTGACACGAGTAATTAGGTATAAAGTACTACATTTAAATTAAAATGGACTTTAGACAAGAGCTTACATTGCTTGCCATTGAAATGTGAAAGTACTATTTTTGTTCCCAGCTGCTTACGTGCACAATTTATCAGCTGCATATTTGTCAGGTACTTCCCCTATTTTCACATTCATACTATTTTAAGTTGATCTAACATTTATGGGAATTACAGCTCGATAATATTGTACAAAAAATAAAATATAGACATGTTTACAACAACCAAAAACTTTTATTTTATGGTAATCGTAATTGCTGTTACCTAAGTAAGGACAAAACAATTCGGTTTATATATTGATATAATTATAATTGCTAATTAAGTATTTGCATTTAAATAAAGAATTTGAGAACGAATGCAGGCTAGAAATTAAAAATTAAATGCATCAAGCAGTTGATGGGTTTTTGAGAAATGTAACTAAAGGAGACGATGGAACTTTTTTATAATTCTATAAATCTAAATGTGTTTCAATATCTTAGGGTAGGTCGTTAGTACTTACTGACACATTAGGTATAATAAAAGATATGACGATGATTGTCTAGGAAAACATCTGTAACTTTATGTGATTAATTATTCTTTCAACGTTCTTGTGTATATCAAAACTGTGTTGGGCAAATATAATACCGTTTCAAAATATATAAATATGTCCTATAAAGCAACAGGAACTGTACATGTATATATGATCACTAAAAAAAATACATGAACGTGACTCAAATGTTTACTGATACAGAGAAAATTACCAAGGGTCACGAGAGGGCACGGCGAGTGGTGAGAAGTTGTTTGTATATGTAACGCGAAGTTAACAAATTCTTTATGTTTAATAGTAATAATTAAAATACTACTAATTTTAATGCTCATTTGTTTCCTTTATAACATCCACATGCAAACATCAAACTGACATTTTGCAATTTTTAGCTTAATAAATTGGTACAATGTACGAATACATGTACATTGATTATCATGTAGGTAGTGTTAGAAAATCAATTTTGATTGTGGTTTGTTTTTTATAGCTTTAGTTGGGTCACCAGTAGGCTATTTATGTATTTTTAACTAAAAATAGAAGGTGATGGATGGATAGTGTTGTGCCTTTGACCGGTCAACAACTTTTTGGTCAATTGACCAGCCAATTGACCGCTCATTTGACGATTTAATTTTTTTTAATTAACCTTTTAATCAATTGTATTGATAGTTCTGTAAGTTTAAGCAAGTCACAAGGTTAACTAGTATCATATTACCACCAACCCTTTTGTTTAGTATTTATAAGTGCATATAATTAACAGTTTTAACAATTATTTCATTTTATACCCTCGGTAACTAAAATAATACACCATTTATTGGCCATATATTTACGCTTCAATAAAAACAAATCATTACTGCATAAGTACAGCAAAGAAGAGAATAATAACAAACTAAAATGTATTAAGAAACCCCCAAGAAACATTGGTCGCTGTGTGAATCCCCTCGCTAAATATGTAAATCCCCTGCATTTTTGCAATTTTAGTAAATGTTTGATTAGTTACAGGCTTACAGCCAATAATAAAGACCTTCTACAAAAAAAACCGTTGATCGATAGTGTAATTTAATATAAGCAATTTTAAGGCTAAAAGAGCATTTGACAGTGAATTTGACCACACAGTTTTTGACCGTGGTCAAATTGACCGGTCATTTGATTAAGGCACAACACTATGGATGGAAATACTTCAGTACTGAGAATATACTGCATTTATAATTTTTTATTTATACAGAAAATAGCACTTTCTAATTTTATTCTTTAAATTATCTTGCACAATGTGACGGGGACCTATCACTATTATAATAGTATGTGAATAGATTTGTTGTATTGCGCTTTATTATCTACTAGTTTGTCTTCTTGTACCGGGGCATTTATTATCTTCAAAAAATATGTGCCTTGCATTTTTATGAATTACATCAAATCTTTAGTAAGTAATTAGTATCCTACATTTACTGATAAAACTTTAGTCCACTGTTCTGGGATATTAGTTTGATTAAAATCACTTTGCCATTTTTAAGATTATGTTTCATTTAAAAATATAAAATCTCCAAAAGATTTGAAAAATTGAATTTAAGACAGAATATGTTATTTTGCAAAACATCTGATGATTATAGTTGCTTTCAGCAATAAAATGTTCAATATAAATCTAGTTATTTTAATTTCAACAAAAAAAGAAATACAGTTTGTTTTCAATGGTGGAGTAAGATAATTCAGTTTACGACGAGTGACCCTAAACAAAGTCAAAAACAAATTGTATAAATTATAGCTCACCAGGAAGCCAGCTCTACAAAATTAAATTTCAAGAATATTTTCATTTACTTTAAATTACCAAGGAAAAATCTAATCTTTGTGTAATGCTATAATAAAATATAAGTGCGGTAATCTGTTACAAATCAGCAATTATCTGTCAAGGCTGTTTGATAAAAACAGACTAATTTTAGCAATTTATTCGATGAGTATTTCTTGTATTTATTACTCAGTAACCATTCTAGCTATTCATGAAGAGCTTTTTTTATCATCTATATTTGAACTAGATGCCTTGCAAGTTACAGAGGTTATTACAATTGCCAAAATATTTCTATTTTAAAATTCAACTTAACAACTTTAGTAAATCGAACAATATTTATTTATGGTTTTATCTTACAGTAGCACCTATTACCATACATTACAAAACTGTTTTCAGTGACTAAAATGAAGTTTTACTCACTGGTGAGTATAAATCCTTTTAAACTCACTAGTGAGTAAAACTTCCTTTTATACACACTAGTAGGGTTTCCAAGTCCTGGGACCAAAAGTGTTTTCGGGACTAGTCCCGAAGATCCCAAAAATGGTCCCGAAAGGAAAATAGTGTTCAGGTGAAATTTCCGAATGCCATTTCCAAAGAAAAACAAGTGTTTTAAGTTAAATAAAGTATTTCTGTGCTGATAATCTGCGTTGGGACTCGTCTATAACTTCATTGCTTTCTTCTCGTATTAAAAATGTCTGTCGCTCTACATCTTTTGCTTTTGTTTGAACTGCACAGTGCTTGTGTAATCCTTTCGTCAAGCTGCCTCTGATTATGATAATTTTATAGGAACAAACTTTACATTTCACCAATTGTTTATATCTTCAGTATATAAAATTGTTGCTATATTGACTTCAAATCGTTATTTTTTAATGTAGAATGAAGGTAGGTTGCAAATCGGAATTCATTCTAATTGTAACGCTTTAGCAGACAAATAACGAACACATTTAAAACCCAAAAATATAAATTATTCAGCTTCTTCGCACATAATTTTGAAAGTCTACAAATGTGGTTACCTTACTGTTACTAAAGAGGCACACAACTACGCGTAAAATATATCTAAATCCAACAAAAGAAACAGACAAATACATAAATAGAAGAAGATATGCAAATGTGGCTGAAACAACACACATGTTTAATTCTAACCTACCGAAAACAATACCTCTCCTGCCTACGCAAAAGGCAAATAATGCAGAATGTGCAAGAGGTATGAGTAATACGCTGGTGAATACCCGTCCTAATTCTCTGATATCGAGTATATGCACGCATGTTGACATGGTCCCGAGACTTCGCCTGGGCTGGGTGTGGTCCCGGGACACGATTTTTGTGGTAGAATCCCGGGACTGGAAACCCTACTCACTAGTGAGTAAAACTTCATTTTAGTCACTGTAAACAGTTGTATAATGTATGGTGATAGGTGCTACTGTAACTATCTGTTGTCTGTTTTGCGACATATTCTGACAGCGCCAACTATTTAGGCACAAGAATTGCTACTGTAAGATAAAACGTCGTATAGCACACGTGAGCAAAATGCCATTATAAGCTCGTGAGAAATTGTATCGCTCGTACTGGGGCACTCGCGATTCAAAATTTTCACTCACAAATAATGATGCATTTCTCTCACTCATAATATAATCTATTATTTGTACTTGATACAACCACTGTTGCGGAGTATATATGACGTCTTAAAATTCAAACTTCGTTCTCGCATTTAAAATTCTTTCGTGTACAAAATGCCTTCTAAAACACTTATACAATAAATTACTATTATGTGACCTCGATATAATTTATTGATTTATGTATGTAATAGATATTTACGTATTTAGTGTGTAAAGACAGCCATTTTGGCATGAGGATGTGAGTTTCGTGCCGAGCGATAGCAACCCAATATCAAAATGGCTCTTTACACTTGAAATACATACAAACTTTTTTCTACAGTCCTAAATAAATGACAAAACTGTTAAATAATTGAAATTTCTTTATAACAGGCAACCAGAAATACAACACTGACACTGTGTAACACAATATGTACTTGTACTGTATAAATAAGTGGAATTTTAGTGGAATACGAGACATTTTAGCAAAATAAATAAATATCGTATCTTCAGATTCCATCTTCAACTTCACAAAAACTCACAATCTCAATAACACCACATTTGCTAAGAGGCGGCTCGCTTTACCTTCGGATGCATCACATTTCAGGAGCATTGTTTGTAAATAAGCCTGCCAGTTCACACTGTTTTTGGCTGCAACGTAATTAGCTTCTTATCACATTCAAACTGCTGACCTCATTCTGCTGCTTCAGCGTTTTCGCCCTGAATTGATATACAGAGTGTCCCAAAATTAGCCTGCCAAACTTTAATAGCGAATTCTAGAACCGGAAATATAAGCCGTTCACGACCTTTTTGGGACAGAGTTGGCTATGACTTTTTCTTTTCATGTTGGACTAACTGATTCGATGATGTAGCGGATGCAACTTTTTTTCCTGTCAGTGTCAGTTCGACATTTTCTTGCCATCACATTGCCAGATTTATTATTTTAATATTCGTAAGAAAATAAATGATTTATCAAATGTGTATAAATAATTTTAATTTCCGTCAGCAAAAGTCAAAATGCACAAAATAAATTTGTTACAACAAAAAATTTCCATTAAACGATGCTACTTCCAATTTAAAAACGACAGACCAAATTTAAAAGAACGCGAGTCAATGTGGAGACTAGAGAATATCCGGCAACAATGTACCTATTCAGAAAATATAACCTTAAACTGAAAACAACCTAACCTAACACAAAAAGTGTCAATTTCCATTAGGGAGTTTAGTTGCAACAGAGGTTCTGCCAACAAAATTACTAGATGGCCATAGCCTCACCTGACCCAAAAAGATCGTGAACGGATTATATTAAGAAAACTTTATATAACCATACGTCGAAAAACCATTGGTTTTACAGATACAGGGTGTTAAAAGTGTAGTGCTGAAGATTGTTTTTGTTTAATATTTTCGAAATGTTCAAAGATAATTATTTCAAACTTTATACACCTACTAAACTTTTTCAAACTACAAAATGCAGTAGCCTGAAGTTTTTGACAACCAAAAGATACTTTTGTCTCATGGGCCTATTGTGTCCCGGTATCAAGTAAAATCAGATAGCCTTCTTAGGCCCTTTTTGCCAACCCTGTGGACAAGGTCTAGGCATGAAGAGTACCAGGTACCTTAGTCCTACTTAGAATTTTGCCGAGACTAAAGAGTTTCAACGTTAGCAAGGGTTTTTTTACATGATACACATCGTAGTAACATGGGACCCACGCCTTTAGATCACTTCCGAATGATGGCATTCTGTAGAGGCTTTCATCTTCATTTTTTATTTTTAAAAACCTCACCGGGATCGAGGATCGAACTCTCAACCCTTAGATCAGTAGCCAGAATGCTTACACCTGAGCTATGGAGCCCGGCTCGCCAAGAATAATTTTATCTTTTTAAGTAGAGAAACTTTAGTAGGTGTACAACGTTTCGAATAATTATCTTTGAACATTTCGTAAATATTAAACAAAAACGATCCTCGGCACTACACTTCTAACACCCTGTATCTGGAAAACCAAGGGTTTTTCCGGCCTATGGTTATATGAAGTTTTCTTAATATTTCCGGTTCTAGAATTCGCTATTAAAGTTTGGCAGACTAATTTTGGGACAGCCTGTATAAGTTTGAGCCCAATTTCTGATTGCCCTCAGGAGCTGTCAGCCGCTTCGTGCATTGACACATAATTTATGTCATATTGACATACTTCTTGTTATGAGACAAAACCACTAGAGAACTTAGCTTTATTTAACTATGGACTTTGACAGTAATCAATATAATAAATTGACAGAAGAAATCAACGACTACTAATTTTATTTAAATACATATCAGTCACCCCTCCGTCCTTGTTGCTCTAGCACGTAATCATGAAGATACAGCGGGACACGTTTCTCTCGAGTCGATCGTCGTGGTACATTTTGTTGTTCTTGACCAATGTCCGTTCGTTGAGGAGTATCTTGTTCGGGGTTCAAACCTCCTACCTCTTCTGTTGGTTGCTCTAGTCGATTCTCAGTACGTGAAGACGAATTGTTGTCCGGCGTACCGGCATCGTCATCTCCCAGATCTTGAGATATAGGAAGAGGCGCTAATTGTCTATTAGAGACTGTGATCTCTCGACCATCGGGAAGTTTTACGTAAGAGTAAGACGGGTTCGCTTCTAGAAGCTCAACCTCTTCGACGTAGGGGTCATATTTAGATTTTCTGACGTTATTTCTTAACAAAACAGGTCCTGGAGTCAAAAGCCATGTAGGTAGAGATTGTCCGTTACACGTCCGCCGGGGATGATTGAACATTTTCTCATGAGGAGTAGCGTTGGTAGCAGTACATAATAATGATCGTATGGCATGTAAAGCAACGGGTAAAACTTGTTGCCAGTTCTCAGTTTCCAAATTTTTGGATTTTAAACTAAGTTGAATGGTTTTCCACAAAGTACCATTTAATCGTTCAATTTGCCCGTTTCCTTGGGGGTTATAAGGCGTTGTCCTACTGCAAGCTACTCCGGTAGAATTCAAAAATTGTTTCAGTTCTTCAGACAAAAAAGTCGTTCCTCTATCCGAGTGTATATACATTGAAGCACCGAAGGTAAAAAACAGATCTTTTAAACATTTAATTACAGTTGTAGCGGTTAAATCAGAAACGGGATACGCAAAGGGGAATCTTGAGTATTCGTCTATGATTGTGAGTAGATATTTATTTCGATTGTTAGATGGTATCGGACATTTAAAATCTACATTTAGCCTTTCAAAAGGAGCTGTAGCTTTTATCAAACAACCCCGTGCTTTACAGAAGCGGTGTTTTAATTCAGCGCAAACTCGACAGGAAGAAGTCATTAATTTAATATCGTTTATAGAATAGGGCAGATTCTTCACTCTCACCCAGTGTACCATCCTAACAATCCCCGGATGACAAAGCATATTGTGTAATTCATAGAGTTTGTTTGTCGAAGTGTTTATGCTAGCACATACGCGGGATAATGCATCTGCTGCAGCATTGTCTTTACCAGGACGATAGATAATGTCATATTTGTAACAGGATAGTTCCAGTCGCCATCTCTCTATTTTTTCATTTTTAATTTTGCTTGGATGTACCTGGTTGAACATAAATGCTACTGATTGTTGATCGGTTATCAGTAAGAAGTGTCTTCCAATCAAATAATGACGCCACCTTCGCAATGATTCGACGATTGCAGCCACTTCTTTCTCGATCGATGGGTGCCGGCGCTCCGAGTCGTTTAAGGACCGTGAAAAGAAGGCAACCGGACGACCATTCTGAGCGAGTGTAGCAGCTATAGCATGTTCGGAAGCGTCAGTTTCCACTGTAAAGATTTCTGTTTCGTCGATCGCATTCAAGGCTGACTGAAGAATGTCAGATTTTAAGTTTTCGAAGCAAGTCGTATTGGTTTGATCAAGTGGAAAATTTGCATTTGTAATTCTAATCAAAGGGCTGACCTTCTCTGAAAAATTATTGATCCACTTTGAATAATGGGCAAACATACCGAGAGAAGCCATATCGGTTGGAACTGGGAGGTATCGAATAGCTGCCTCCAGATCTTATTACTTAAAACTTGTTATATTATAACAGTAGGATAGATGATAAAATATATTCTCAATTAGAGAATAGTTACTTTTTTCTAATGCCATAAATGCTGTTGGTGGCTGGAAGGCTAGCGCCCCTGTGTCCCTAAGGAGCAGCCACCATTGGTACAAACTGGATAATAGGGTGAAAAAAGAGGAAAGCAAACAGAAGAGGAAATAAATAGAGGAGCAGAAACACAGAAAGAGACTGCAAAAATAAAATAAAAGACAAAGATAAATGGAAATTTAAAGCGGAGGCATTTGCCCTACATTGGTCCGTTTGGGCTAATTATTAGAATTATTATTATGCTGAAATGCTGTCACAGTCATACATTGTAGTAGAGCTGATTATGTATATGAAAATAGCATGATCTCTATATAATTTACATATTGATAAACAAATTAACCATTTAAAAATGTATATTTTTAACCAATCAAATTAAAAGGTAATAACGAACGATGAATATGGTGATAATTAGTTTTTATAAATTAAAGAATGAGAAAAGCATGTTATATGGGGCGCTTCATTAATAATTGTCCATAGAGTAACTGGAGAATAGATGCCCAAAATTTGACGAGTTAACCTAAAATACTTAGATAAAATATTCCTCCTAACCTGAGATATAGTTTTGTATTTAAAAATACAACGATTAAAGATAAACATATTTAGGTTGGTTCCTCATTATTTTCTAAGTAAATATTGCCCTCTCGTCTTGAATTATGACAACAAATACAAAATGCTGCAAATTTGATTAGAAATCAACCAAACATATTTTTAAGTGTTAGGACAAATTGTTCCAAAAGAATTAAAAAATGTGATCGTCAATGGTGGCCAATTTGAAAATGTATTTGACTGTTCATAATTGCACAATTTTGCCAAATTCTCTTAATTTCCTGCAACGATTACAATAAAAATATATTCCCACAATGTGATAAGACAGTGGACACCCTGTATACTGATAACATCATTATCTAACATTTTATCCGCTATTAATTAGTACCAATCCACAGCTATTTATTCTGCTCTGACAATATATATTTCCAATAAAAACGAGTCATACTTGAAATGCAAGCTCTAGTTTCTTCCAAACGATGAATCATTCTGTATTTATATGTAATTAAGTATGATACTACTAATGTATCAATTACAATTACTCATTTCTGATACAACACAATTATCCTGAAAATACTCACCAAGTCATGCTCATTAACTTTCGGTATCGGTGGAAAGCTCGACGAGCTGTTGCTGAGCTGCGAAATAGCACTAGCTGTTAGCTTCAGGGATTCTTGTACAGGGATGGCCTCAATGGGATCAACTGCTTCTATGACAGAATCCATAGCAAGCGAGTCTGGAGGCAAGGATCGGCATAGCACCACGAAGGACTCCTCGTCATCCGATTCCGGATGCAAGAAGCATTCAGAAGGCAGCCCCGTAGACTGTGTGCTTGTACCCATTTTGCTCGATGTCACTGTTATGTTTTTCTGTAAAAACTATTGCAAATCAGCTGGTGCACCACAATAGGAAAAATTAACCTTGATGCTTCGGCGCAGTTGTATACGCGGGGGGAGGGAGACGTAAACAAACAACATAACCAAACACTGCTAATTTAAGTTTTATTCTGGCGACGAATGGATTACGTCATTAGTATTAATAAGCACACTTAACTGTCCTCCAGCTTGATAATCGTTCAAAATTTTGATATTAAAAGCGATTACTGGGATATTTTCCGGAAGTGTTGACCCATGACACCTTAGGGTCAGGGATTATAAATATACAGTGGCGTCGCAACGAGAGGGAATCCCCGCACTAATTGCAGCAAATATGGTTAAAGTTGTTGCTTTTGGCAATCCTCTACTGGATGTAACAGTAAGCCTGCCCAATAAATCGCTCTTGCAAAAATATAACCTCAATGAGGACGATGAAAAAGAAATTCCTAAAACCAAATGACATCACTCATGCAGGATATATCTCAGTAAATGTTTATTGTACAAAACTCCAGTCAGCCTTGACGATTCTACTTTTAGCATGAAACCTAAATTCAGCCCGGGGGGTGCTGCACAAAACACTTTAAGGGTCTTGCAGTGGGCCTTGGCACAACCACACTCCACAACTATGTTTGGTGCAGTTGGGCACGATATCCAAGGAAAGACGCTGCAAAGGCTAGTTGAAGCTGCTGGGGTAGAAACGCGGTATAAAAATCCATAATGTTAATCGTTTTAATAATAAAAAATCCACTTAATTTGTAGCTACATTGAACACATGGATGAACCACAGGCACAGTTATAGCACTCGTAAGCGGCACTAACAGATCTCTGCTGCTTACATTGGTGCTGCAAATTATATCGAATTCGATGATTTGCTGTCTGAAGACACAAAAAATATTATGCAAACAGCCAATTTAGTGTATATGGAAGGATTCTTTCTACCTGAACGCCAAGCCGTTGCCGAGTATGTTCAACAATTTTGCCACGACAACAACATCATTTTTGCTTTTAACATATCAGCTGTCTATAGGCTATGAAATATCCAGAGATACTATGTTTTGCTGAAAACTGCGACATACTTATCGGAAACCGCAAGGAGTATGATGCACTGATTAGCGCTTCAAACCTAACAATGGATGCTAATGCTTTTGCAATAAAACTGTGCCAAGATTATAATGGAATAAAAGGTTTAAAATATGGAAAAATGGTCATCATGACCAACAGTTCCAAATCTGTTGTTTGTGTGCATAGTGAGGGAAGCTGGAAGAAATTCCTGTGTCAAAAATTGATGCAAGTAAGATTGGGGACACTACCGGGGCAGGAGATGCTTTTGCTGCGATTTTTGGCTGAATGTTTGCAGAGCGCAACCCTGTTGGTTGCCTAAAATGGGCTGTTGGGTTGCACAACAAATTATACAGCAAGTTGGATGTACAATTCCCAATTACACAGCAGAATTTCTTAAAAGTATTCAATAAAAGTATTGTTTGTTTGTTAGAAATGTAATGTTTAAACTTGTTGACATTTCCCTTGGTGTTGAAAATAAAGGTTAACAAACCTGATGCCACTAAAAGCTACATCATCTGATAATGACTCATTATCAGCTGGAAGTGAATACGAATCGTACTACTTACATTTTAAAACGAACAAGTAATTAGTATGAATGACATTTACATCCAAACAGAATATACAAATTACATTTCACACACCTGGGAAACGAATAATTTTCGGCTTCTACACACCACCAACCTTACTGGCTTCAAAACAAAACTGTGCGTAGATGGCCTTGATTGAAAAAATAAACACTGTCCCCACCTAGGTAATTTCTATGAACAAATATACCGCTGGTATAGTCTACGTTGATCAATATACCATCTCGGTTTTGTAAGCACGGTATAGCATGGATTTGTTGAATTAGCTTACAGTATATTAAAAAAATCTATTAGGTAAAAACGTTTGAGCAGAGTAGCAGAAAATTCCATAAATTATACTGTGAATCTGTTACTGTGATAAGAAAATGTAGCTACTGTATTGGTTAATCAAATCATTAAATAAATAATTAATATTAACTAGCAACCCAGTGAGACAAATGTCTCATTTAAAAAAAAACAAAAAAGACCGTTTTTCAAATAGAACGCGTATTAAATAAAAACTGTACCCAGACCTGGAAGGTGTCAAAGTGGTACGCCGCATCGGAACATTCTGGAAGCTGTCAAAGTGGTTGCCTAACCGATCGAGGTTTTAAGGCGCAGAGGGTCGCAGCTCCGTTTGACTGCTGAAACAGCGTACTGACACTTCCGGTTTTCGAGAAATCACGTGATTTCTCGAAAACCGGAAGTGTCACCTGACTGAAATTCGCTTCCTGACCTGGCATGACCATTCCAAACATATAACTTTAATAACTTTTTTCTCTATCTCTTACAGTTTCGCTGCTGAAACAGCGTCCCGGACAGACAAGTCTATTAGATAAAGGATATTAAAAATTACTCACAAGAAATTTTGTAAGAAAAATATTTATTTTTACGTAAAGTAGAACTTTTGTGTCTATCTCGATTTACTACAGAAATATGAGCTTGGAAAAATAAATCAGCTAGTTTTTTCTTCATTCAATATATTTACATTTTACATTTAACGTTTCGTTAGGATTCAGCTAACTTCCTCAAAAATATATTAAAATATGGAATAAACTAAAAATGAGAGAAATTAGAGATTTTATAATGGAAGACATCCGTTTTAAACAAATATTTTATCAACAGTAAAAACACAAGAGCTTGTTTGTTATCGGGTAAATTTCTCTTTGTAACGAAATAATTCTGTCAAGAAGTAATTTTACGAGAAAAACTGACATAACAAAATCGCGAGACCGAAGGTCGAGCGATTTTGTTAAATGTCAGTTTTTCGAGAAAAATTACTGATGGAAAAATTTAGAGTTACAAAGAGAAATGTATCCTTAAAAGAAAAGCTTGAGTGTTTTGTGGCAAGATAAATTAACGACATAATATATGAATGACCAACAATAATTATCTTATTAACTTCACCAAGTAATTATAACTGACAGGGCAGACATGAAAGTGACGTACTTCTTCTAGATGTAGTCTGCTTATGAGGAACAGTCGTTTTTATCGCTGACTTTATTAAAGTCAAATGGTTTTGCTAGTAAACATGCTTTACGAAATTGTTTGTTTTGGCAATGTCACAAGACAAACTAACTTGATCAATCAATTTATCAAAGTTAGTTTGTCGAGGGGAATTGCCAAAAAAACAAATCTTGAGTAAAACATTTTCCTAGCAAAATCATGAGCCTGAAATACATTTTGTGGACTATTTCCCAAATATCGGTTCATTTTGACATTTATACTGATGCACAATGACAGTTTAAATGACGTTTATGAAATACCACATTGATTAAAACAAAATATTTAGTGGTTGCCATGGACATAAGTGGTAAAAGAAAGTGATAAAATCCCAAGGGAAAATTTTGATTTTTAGCCACTATAAAAACACGTTGCATTCTGAAAAATCATGGCATTTGATTGGATAATAAGAGATGTCGGAAATAGTCACAAATAAAACTATTTGCTTTCATAATACTTCATTTTATTAATGGGAAACACATTTTCAGTTTTGCCATTGAGGAGGATACATTGAGATGATATTAAGCCCACAACTTGCTCTGTAAGCAGTGCAGGGCAATTAACCGATTCAATAAGCACAGAGTTGGAATATTTTATATAATTGCAACTTTAAACTAAAGTAAAATATTAAATGCATTGATAATGAGATGCGAGAAAGAGTAATTAGTCTGAGAAAGGCACGCTGAGAAAGGCACGCAAAGGCAAAGCATATTTCGAAGGGTTTGAATTGGTTTGTAAATAAATTATTATAATTTAAAAGGAAAGGTTTGTGCACATGTAAAACCAGACCACATAAAATGTTTTTGACACAAAAGGTTTTTAGCTGCATTTTAAAAAAAGCGTCGTTGTTAAGTAAAAGCAAAGGATAGTGAAAATAGTGAGCAAAACAGAAAGGTAAAGTAAGATGAAGCATAATATAATATAGAAAATTGCAAAGAGCAATGCTAGAAGAAGGCAACAGAAGAGAAAAGATAGTGACGCGAAAATGGTGAACTCAAAAATCAGTGTATTTAAAATTAAAGTGCAATAGTGCAGAGTAGAGCAGTGACATTTAATAAATAAATAACGTTTGTGTGTGCAACTCTATCGAACAATTTTAATTATAAGGTATAAGAGAATAATTTAGATTTAAGAAAATTGTAAATATTAATTATCTACTCAAATTTACTTCCATTTGTAACCGTTCATTATCAAAATTAATTTCCATTAACATAAGCAGTTCAAGTATCCTAGCAACATGATGCTATTTTGTTTTAAAAACAAGGAGAGGCAATTGGATAAAAATTATTGGAAGTTGTCAGATTTGTGCTCCACATTAAAATACATTTTTATAGTAATAAACGAGCATTTTACCAGTTAAAAAGAATTGCCTTTTATTGTCCCCATGTCAGTGTTTATGTGGTAGTGTTGGTGGAAGTTTCCGCAACATTAAAAATTAAAATTCTATGATCCCATCGCCGAGGACAATGGGAGCGAGCTGCTGAGGTCCGACTACAGGCCAAGGGAGCATCGGAAACTAGAGGAGAGCTGTCCAGGTCTTCGGCAGAGCCTTCAAGAGTGCCACCGTCGACACCTGCATCAGGAAAGCATCTGCAGCAGGAAATCCAAGCAGCATTACTACGAGCAGCTCCGAAACCAGCAAAAGAGGTAGGGTTAAGCTCATGGGCGTAGCCAGGCAAGGGCAGGGGTGGGCAGTTGCCCAATAAACATTTATAATAAGCAAAAGGCAGTTGATTTATAATCATTATTGCAATTCACATTCTACATTAAAAAAAAGGAAGCTACGATCTGCAGCAGATTTTCGGAAACTGATGATTTTTCAACTTATAATTTTTGTAATTTGTAAAAAATGAAAAAAACTATAATAATAATAGTTGTTGACTGTGTAATTCAATTTATGCCCCCTCTAACTGAAATCCTGGCTATGCCCTTGGTTAAGCCTGCGATTTAAGTGTCACAGTTCCGAGATCAAACCTTTCCGGAGAGGCCTAGCATTACCCCAAAGGGCCATTTGCTTCGAGTTTTTCGAAAATCGAGTGGCGTCAGTAGATTGTGCAGGGTTTGGCAAAAACCCAAGCTTCCATAAACAGTTACAAGAGTGACGTGATTTCGACGTCAGAACAATGAAGAGGCGGTTTAATAATGAAGGAGCGGTGATGACGCCATCCTAAAACAAAATCGAGTTAAGTTGCCAAGCGGGAAAAATGTAATTAACTTGCCTGACGCGTTTCTTATGATATTTTCACGAGTTTAAACGTTCAGATACACCAGCACCAGCGACATTTTGTGTCATCTGTCATATTGACAATTTTTTGATCTACCAAGAACCGCGCATTCTAACTACTGAATTTATAAATATAGAATAAATTCCGTTTAGGAACTCACCCTGAGATATGAGTTTTGTGCTTGATCTACCAAGAACCTCGCATTCGAACTACTGAATTTATAAATATAGAATAAAGTCCGTTTAGGAACTCACCTTGAGATATGAGTTTTGTGCTTGCCGCAACGTTAGCGAAATCAGTTTTGCAGTTAGATAAAATAGAAAAGGGGCATACAACCATTTATTTGAGTAATTAATTATTACATTTTGTTTTTAACCAGCCGAAATTGATTGACAGGCAAAGTAACCACAGTATAAAATTAATAAAACTGAGAATTGTGTGATTTATAAATTGCCCAAAATTTAACTTATTAAATTTTATTTAAAATCACAAGCAGGCACCAGATAGTGGAGCTTAATACAGCATTACATTGCAATATATCATGCATTTACCTTAATTGTCTTTCGGTTTGCATCAATAATTCTGATTCTCTTGTGATTACAGCATTACGCGGTTTTGTAAGATTTCCCATCTTGGTTCCACCTTTCACTAAAAAGGAGAGTACCATATGTATATGTACCTATACGAATATATCGTTAAGTAAAGTGATAATAAATCTTCTAAATAAATAAATCTACTTTATTAAAGTTTCTCCTAATGTCAAAATCGTATTTGTTGACGATTTTAGTAAAATTAGGTTGTTACCTAAGAAATAAAAATAAGTTAACCTACCTAGTATGGAAGAAAAATTGTTACGTTTATTTTGTCATTTTCCTTAGAATAATTGAAATAATTAATCAGATTTGCCAATTTACATTTATTTCCTAAAAATACAATAATTTTCACTGAATGGTTAGGCAACCCTACTAGCCTCAGTTTCAAATTCCAACAAAGTACATCACTGTCTTTATCAGTTCAAAGCACACTCTACATTCTTTGGTTTTTCTGTTGGCCAACTTTCTAATTTTTGGAACTTTGATAAGCTGAACTGGGCTGGTTTTGAGCATTTTTCTCGACATTTTCTGGCAAGTTTTGCGTCGTGTCGTGTAAGTGTGAATTGCTTCCTTTTGGGGACCTAGTCTCACGGCTTTGATAGCCATCTTCATTGTTGGAAGGATATGGAGGCTTCTTAGCCCCTGTTGGAATGTTCCGGAGACTGGAGTTGATATCACCGGCATTTGCTTCGTCACGGACGGATTTGATGGGACGTTCACTCTTCGCACGCCTGACTGTACTAGATGGCTGCATAAGACCTTGAGGTTTGTAGTTGGCTCCTCCTTTGAGCGCCGTAATCTATCTGGAAAACTTGTATTTTTAGCCATTTTTATTCCATCCTGGAAATGAATTGTTATCTTGAATGGGTTCTTTGACCTAGATTAGTGCTATGTGTATTGGGGCAATTGGTGTTTGCATCGCCTGACTGCGGTCTACTCGCTGTCCTCCCTGCGATGTTCGCTATGTTGTTGGAAGCCGGCTCCTTTGCTACTCCCTGTGGCCTTGAAGCACTAGGTATTCCGGAGAAGCTGGTGGCCCGAGTTCGGTCCTGGTCAGCCGCATTTGTGTAAATCGTACGAAACATGATTTGGGGTGTGTATTTATGCTAGCGAACTAACCGCCTAATTCATTATAGACATTTCATTCAGTATTTGTTATAGTAAATTAATTGTATAGGTAGCTTTAGGGCATACCGATCAACTCGTTTTGCGTCTCATGTAATTGTAGATTAAATTTTTGTGGCAGCTGTATTAGCCACGCTTGTGGTATGAGATTTTAGATATTCGTGGTATTGAGTGCTACGTTTAAGTTTGCTTACCCTTGGCCTGCTACAAATGTGATGAAGGTCGTTTTGAATTGGGCCCCTGTAACGTAATGAAACATTTAGTTATGCTATTAAGCTCTTTTAGGACAGTTAAACTTACCCAGATTACAGGCTAGCTGTATTTCAAAAAACAATAACTACTGTATTTAACAAATTTAGCTGCAGAGGTTAGATTTATAAACGTCATTCAGCAATAAGTTGTAACTAGCGGACCGCCTGCGGTAATTTAATGCTCAAATATTGGATATTCGTAAAGCGATTTTGCAACTTGTTATTTTAACTTTGTCAGGAGCGTATTCAAGCCGTAGGTAGTTTTGAGTAGTCATAAAAAGCATGATGACTTTATGACAGAAATCGCTTCGACCTGTATAATCATACAACCGTAAGGGGGTTTCGACCCTTCAAAATCTTGACGCTGTCACATTTAAGCCCAAGCTAACATTCGGGGTTGTAGTTAGCCTCTTTGCTTGCATAGCTCTGGTTTTGCCACATTCTGCCTCACAGAGTGCGTGCGAATTCTTGAACCTGCGT
This sequence comes from Agriotes lineatus, assembly GCA_940337035.1. Taxonomy (NCBI): domain Eukaryota; kingdom Metazoa; phylum Arthropoda; class Insecta; order Coleoptera; family Elateridae; genus Agriotes; species Agriotes lineatus. The sequence goes on along the minus strand of OW679195.1, from coordinate 135,358,564 downwards.
TGCCAAATGAGTAGCAACTTGTTTTCTTTGTTCGCGATAGCTTACAGCTTAAGTTGTTTTATTATTAGTCCATGATTGAAATGGTTTTACAGATATTGATGCAGTGCCCTCTGTCAATTTTAATGTGTTTTAGGTTGTTTATTGATTTGTTTGTATATTTCTGATGGCTTTTGCTTGTCGATTTGCCTGTCTGTGTTCGACTAGTTATTGTTATTGTATTGCATTATAGTACCAATTATTTAAATAAACGTTGTTATAAGTTATTTGGTCTTCGCTAATTTGTTTTTCTGGATTTATCTCTTACCTTGAGAAGTTAACGTCGAGGACCTGGCGCCCTCTCCCTTAGTTTTGTTGCAGCTTTGCTGGAACCCCGACCCTCTCGACTAGTTAGCCTAATTAGGCCGATATTTACCAGCCGGTAAAATATCTAAAGTAGGGACAAGAAATCAGACGACAAACGTCATCAAGAGTAATGATGTCATAAACATAGTATAGTAATTGATTAAGCTTAAACCAAACGCATGATTTAAAATGAGCTGTAAAGAAGAAAATAAATATCGGTTTTGTAAATCTAATGGTGGTATTTATGACGTCACTAAAATTTTCTTGGTGGCGCACGTCGTCTGATTTCTTGCCCTACTTTAATAGGTACAACTTTCGCCAACATGTAAGGCCAAACCCTTTATCCTTCCTCACAAAATGTTAAGTAAAGTAAGTACCTATGTGATAAAGATTCGTCTCCTGCAGCTTCGGCAGTTTTAATCTTCTTGAATGTTTCAAAGATCGTTATCACACTCATGATTGCCGTGTTCGACTTCGAAACAGAAATAAGTAACTACGTTGCAAAACAATATACTGTAATGATAGCCTTCTACTAAAAAGAGGTTTTAATAATAATAAATAAATAAACTAGGGCAAATCACCACAATTACAAATTAAATAGTTTTAATAAAGAATCTCTGTGTCAATCTCAGGGCTTATTAAAATGACGTTATAATTAATATTTGCAAAATAAATGGTGTATTGCTCTTTCTATTTTATTCATTTGCAATCAAATAAAATAAAGCTCCGGCCTAGCATGAGAACAACTCTTCTTCAAAGGGTTAGGTCTTAACACTTGTATTACAATTACTTTTGAGTAGGACAGATTAACTCGTATGGCAGTAGCTCGAATTCATATCTGACAGCTTTTTAACCTTCAAATTGACTGCAAAACATGGTTGTACGGACAAAATTTAGTGTAATTTGAAAGCAAAACACCAAAAAAATGGCAAAATTCACATCAGGCAAATACAATGCAAATAATATGACGTAATTTCCAGCTAACCTGATTTTGTTTCAGTGACGTAGGAATGCCGAGATCTGCATTTGTTTAACTTACTGCAAAACGCTCCAAACTTCTGGTCCAAATCGCAAAATCAAAGAACGTTACCTCGATTGTAAAACCCTGAATAAATCTACGTAGCTAGAATCATGTTCAACCCTTCGTGCAATGTTTATTCTTGATGAAACCCACAGATAGTGGGCATTATCCAACTGCTTCCTTGTGAAATTTACCTTGCCAGGGCAGCTTCGTATGCTAGATCACAAAATGAAGGGACGCCGCGGCTCCAACAAATCTGGTGATGGCATGGCCACCTGGTCCAAATCCCTGCACCTAGGCACTCAGGAGGGTCTGCTCCAAACGTAGAACATAAAATTTCAGCTGATCGATGTTACAAACTATTCGAAAAGTGGCCCCGATGTTGACGGCACCTTGGCGAATCTTGCAGCCTGCTATCCCTTTTCACTGGGATCTGTTACCACGACGAAAATTACACACAAAGATGCTCTGCAGACTGATGAATATTAAAAACCACTTTTTGGCCCACACAAAACTTTTTTATTTGAAAATTTACATAAATCTGTGACCACCTCTTACACAAGAGCAATTTTACAAGGCGTGTTTAGTCATTCAAAAAAATTGAATATCTCGTTTCCTAGTAACTAAGTTTTACAACTGTTTTATAAAATAATCTTTGATATAATGTTTTTACTTAAAAACAAAACTGTCTTTTTAGTGGAACTCATCACTTGTAGGACTTTACTCTGCTTTTATTCACTTTAGTTTTTAAATAAACTGCTTGACAAGTTTATAACTATACTCGGGCCGCCGAACAGATAGAGTGGAGCAGGCAACCCAAATAACATATCACAAAGGTCACTTGATAATATTTTAATTATTATTACTAAAAGGATCACAGATGCCGACCCTTATAATTAGAACTAATTTCAATAACTGTCATTAAATAACTTTTTGAGGTTATGATGCAAATAGAAATGTCGACCAAGTTAAAAGTCAAGCCTGACATTTGTGCACTTATAATTGAAATGTTTAGGCCTGTGGCCTGGCTCTTCCTAAATCTCATTATTGAAACCAAAACACGTTGCCCGTGATTTGGTTAAGTTTTTAGAGTTTTTTCTTTGGAGTTCCTTTATTCAACCATTTACAAAGACTAATTTGTGCATTTCTACTGCTGTTGTCACAGTTACATGCAAGTATAAAAGATTGACTTGTAAAGTAGTCTCTTAAGGAAATTTTAATTACTCATAGAGCTGCCTGCATTATGGGTAACCGTAAGAAACTAATTCGTAGTCAAGGACGTGAAAGAATCTATAAAGACTACTGCAACTTTTCTCAGTCATTTTGCAAGAATGAATGACGAAAGCAACCGATGTTGGCCTAAATACAGTTAAGCGAATTGTTAAAGGAGCCTAACAAAGTGGCGGAATAAAATTTACTTCTCCAAGAAAACAAATTACTAAACTTACCCCAGGTCATCTGTTGATCAATATAAAGAAGAAGTAATCCCAAGTGTGATCTATAACTTTGCCATAAAAAGAGACCTACAATGAAAACTGTATTCGAAGTCGAACAAAATGAAGGGGGGTGTTAATTTCACTGGAAAATTACATTCCTTTAGGCGATTGGTACATAAAATGGGTTTTCAATAGAAAAAAAATGTCAAGACAATAGGCAAACGTTCTAATAGAGAAGAGAGAAATTCCAGAAAATTGTGTTGAATTCTTAAGATAAAATAAAATAAAATGCTGAAATATTTTATACACTGATGATACGTACTTGTATAGCTTCCATACTGTTCTAAATGTTGTGATGATGGTACCATTAATTGTTTAAAATTTCCCCGTCAGTAAAGGGCAAGCATTGATTATTCTTCATGCCGTACGTAGAAAAGGTTTTGTACCAAATTCATTCCCGATGTTAAAATCAGGACTTAAGAGACAGATAATTGCCACGATAAAATAAACCAAAAATCTGATGACTTTCTAGTTTCTGAAATTATTTTTATATGTGAAGCAAAGAAAAATACATAAAATACAATACAAAAAAATAACAGTTGATCAAATAAATGGTGAAATAATACAATATAGATTCCTCTAATGGTTAACAACCTAAATTGTCTTCAATGAAATCATCTTCTTGTTCAGATGATAGATTAGAACCGGATTCACCGCTGTCGTCTACTGTAATAATTATTTCTTCTCTGTTATCCATAATGTATTCCCACTTATGTTTGTCGACACTGCACATATATTCTTCCATTCTTGCACACTCACACTTCCAAAATTATTTTCTGCAGAAGTGTTAACATCGTCTAATTTGAATGTTGTATTATTTGTAGCAACGTAGTTCTTTACTGACACCCATATTTTCCCAATCTGGTTTAATTCTGGATGGTAAGGGGGTAATCGTAGGACTCCGTTTTACCATGTTCCGCTAATAATTTCTCAATCATATAACTTTTATGTGTAGGTTTTTTCCTTTAACAATTCGCTTAACTGTATTTAGGCCAACATCGGTTGCTTTAGTAATTCATTCTTGCAAAACGACTGAGAAAAATTGCAATAGTCGCTATAGATTCTCTCACGTCCTTGACTACGAATTAGTTTCTTACGGTTACCCATAATGCAGGCAGCTCTATGAATAATTAAAATTTCCTTAAGAGACGGGCAACGTGTTTTGGTTTCGACGTCGCAGCCAATAATGAGATTTAGGAAGAGCCAGGCCACAGGCCTAAACATTTCAATTATAAGTGCACAAATGTCAGGCTTGACTTTTAACTTGGTCGACATTTGTATTTGCATCATAACCTCAAAAAGTTATTTAATGACAATTATTGAAATTAGTTCTAATTATAAGGGTCGGCATCTCCGATCCTTTTAGTAATTATAATTAAAATATTATCAAGTGACTTTGTAATATGTTATTTGGGTTGCCTGCTCCACTCTATCTGTTCGGCGGCTCGAGTATAGCACTGCACATCGTCTGTGTCCTATAATAGGTTGCTTTATCTTGCTCTTTGCAATCTTTCCTTCCTTGCACTGCTTTTTTACCCGTCAACTGTCTTGCCATTTGTTGGTGATATATTTTTTAATAATAACGCTCATATAATTTTTGTTACTCCGCAAACCATCTCTGTATCATTTTAAATTCACATTATTGTATTGACATTACCATATCAAACCTGCCAGCTGTATAAATTAAGGTGCGCTTGCCATTCCGAACACCAATTATGAATAAAACGTTAAACGTAACCCCTTTGATTCTGCCTTATCTAACGCTAACCTTTCTTAATCAAATTATAGTTACTGCTAATCATATCGTGCATTTATTAGTGTAAAATGCTGACTTTATCTTGCAATAAACAAAATATTAATTCTGTGCTTATTTTGAATTCTTTCATTTTCGTGTTAGTTAGATAAGCAGAATTGATGTGGGCATTAAAGTATTGCAATACATTTAGAATATGTGAGAATGGTTGTTGTAATAATATTTAAAAATTTTATGAAGAATGCCGTAGTAAAAATAATACTCAGGGTGCAACGTTCTTTTAAACATTTTACCTGAGATAGCGTTATGAATAATAATTGAAAAATGCCTAACTGATAGAATTGACTATGCCATTCAAGAGGTTAGAAACCAATAGGAATGAGTTATTTTCGAAAGTTGCCATGTATTACAACAGTTTTACTGCAGTAACTGACAATATTGAGTTAAAAAAACTCAGGGTAGGCCTTGGAAAGAAATATAGAAAATCTAGTCATGTCTTAATTTAAGTCTGTAGGTGAATGTCAGATTGCATTTTGTTTATTAAAACATCTGTCACTGTGACATGCAAGCGTTTGCACTGTATTAAGTTTTCTTGTATCAAGCAAAAAGGAAAATAAAAATAAAATGGCATTTACACAATGAGTGTATTAATCATAACAGCCAATAAAAATTGTTTTTATTTAGTGTTTTGTATATTTTTAGGAAAATAGTTCAAGATCAAGATGTAATTTAGTTCTCTCTGACTTATGGTAGTTCATTATCTTCAATGGGTATCTATCAAGTTATGGCAAACTTTAATTTGATCGTGGCATGCTGCGAATAAGTTTTTTTTTTGAAACACATGATACAAACCTTTGCATAAACGGTTATGCCAACCTTAGTATAATTTTAGTTTTAAAATCACATAGCCTTGGCTAAAAAAATTAATAGGTATGGCAAAACAGTATTAAAATAGCAAAGCTGTAAATTCAAGATTTGACACGTAAACAAAAATTATTAAATTTATAAATTTCTCATTTATTCTTTTACTTTATTTGTTTTCTTTATCTATGGTCTAGTCCTAGAATATTTGTATACAACTAGGCAATCGACAATTCTCGAGACTTGACGTATTGACTGACTCAGATAATACTTTTCCTATAATCCATTATTTTCGATCGTCTAGTTGTATAATATATGCTTATTTTATTTTGATTGTAATGTAGCGAAGCTATCAAATCGCGCACAAACATTAATCGTCTTGGCAAATACACACAAAAGCTCCAATAAAAAGTGAAACACGATGTTGCAGCTGTGCTAGCTAAATCTGTGGTTGTTCGAATTAAAACGTGACGCTATAGAAAACCGAGTTTCTAATGGCACAAACTGACTTATGTACCTCGCTTGTACAGCACGGGTTGACAAATTACTTCGTCGATTTCAACAAATGCGTTCAACTCTTGTGAATACAAAGAACACAACGTAAGAACCGGTATAGTTTCGTTTTCTACGCGATGCAAAGGATCCAGCTCGATGGCACGCAGCACGAATTCGAGTTCCTTTTTTTTGTTTGGAGGGGAAACCTTTTTAGGGTCCCCGCGGTAAGATCTTTTATTCCGCGGGGGACTGTGTGATTTCTACCCACTAAAACCCCTCTATGGATGAGCAAGGGTGACCTCGGGACTGCTGTGGCATTACTTCAAGATCACTCTTTAGTTCCCATTGTTTTCTTTCCTCAGCTTTTCTTACCCTTTCATTCTCTTCTTTCCTCAACATGATTTCTTTTTATAAATTTCTGTATGTTTCCCCGTGCCCCTTCAAATTATGTTTGTTAGATTTTCCGTTGTAATATTTTCTCCAATTGCCCTTTCCGCCATATTTCTTTCTCTTTCCCATCTGATGCATCTAAACATGGTGTGTTCGGCTGTATCTCTTTCTGCACAATATCAGCATTTCTCGTTCTTTGCTTTTCCAATACGTCTCAGGCATTGGTTGAAGCATCCATGCTCTGTAAATACTTGCGCTATGTGGTATTCCATTTCCTCGTGTTTCCTATTGACTCATTTGCTTATATCAGGTATTAACTTTCTAGTCCACTTTGCCTTTCCTTCCAGTACACTCCATCTGGTCTGCCACTTACTTATTATCTCCTCCTTGACTTCCGTCTTCCCAATTCCATTCGTCCTTTTGTACTTTTTCTTCCACCATCAAGTCCAGCGGAGTTGTTCCGGTAATCGCCTATAACGCTTTCGTCGATGTCGTTCTGTATGCTCCTTCAATTGCGATCATCAGCTTACGCTGTATTCTTTCTAACATTTGCCTATATTTTTTGTACTCTATGGCCTTCCTCCAAATTGGTACCGCATACAGAACAATGGAGTATACCACGATCGCAATTACTCTTCTCTTACTACTCTTCGCTCCTCCAATTCTGGACATTATTTTTAACAGCTGCTGCACCACTGATTCTGCCCTTTTTGTAGTGTGTATAACATGCTCGCCCATTGTCATGTTTCTATTGAACATTACTCCCAGGTACTTTAGGGCTTCTGTTGATTTAATGCTTATATCGTTGATATTAATTTCCATTTCTTTAATTTTCCTTCTTGCCACTAACAGCACCATTTCCGTTTTTTGCTGTGCCATCTTAAGCCGCCTTTCCCTCATCCAATCATCTACTTTTTATTGTTTTCTCATCTCTTCCGCTTACAAGCAACACTACGTCATCAGCGTATCCTATCGCGGTTACGCCCTCTGGCATCTGCATCTTTTGTATGCCATCATAATAGATATTCCACAAGAGGGGCCCCAGTATCAACCCCTGGGGTACCCCTCTTGTTACCTTCATCTTTGTACCTTCTGTGACTTCCAGCCACCTGTTTTTTAAATAGCATTCTACAATTTCTATTAGGTAGTTACTGGTATTTTCTGCCTTCATTTTCAGCATTATACCATTCCAAGGTGCTCTATTAAAAGCATTTCCCACGTCAATGGCTATCATTACTAGTAACTCTCTATTCTTGTAGTTTCCCGTCTTTACGTTCGCCGCCATTCTTATTATGGTCTTCATAGCATCCATGGTGCTTCTACCCTTTCTAAAGCCATATTGTTTGTTTGAAAGATCTTCTTTGCTTTCTAATTCCTTCACTATTCTGTGGGCAAGTAATCTCTCGTATAGCGTAGCTGAGTTCGAGTTTCTGCCATATCCCGAAATGGCCAACCGCGGACCCAAGACGAGCAATGAAGGGTTGCGTTGCCAATGTGGAGGTTACTTTATCCTGAGTAATACCAAATGATATACGGTATGGACAACAATAACACCTATTTTTATTTGAGAACTAGAATAAATCAACATATACAAATACCTATGTAGCAGCTGCTTAGTACAGTTATTTATGTAGAGTACGCGTACACGAGTACAACACTGATTACTCCAAATGCTTAAGTCAGGTACAAGTACTCAAGGCAGATTTTGGAAGCACAAGTACAAAGTGTCAAAGACCGAAATGCGTAAGCGGGCGAATGAACTGGAATCTGACCAAGTTATTTCTTCAATACTCAATGTTCGACGGCCTGGCGCTAAGAATATTGTGTGTGTAACACAATATTCTTAGCGCCAGGCCGTCTCCACATTATATAGCCCCCGTTTACGAAAGTAGAAGGGCTTTATGATTTCACGGCTGCTTGAAGATACCCGAAGCATTCTTGAGGTACAAAGCTGTATTGTCCTGCGTCTAGAAAGATAGGATGTCGGACTTTGGTTTGTAATGCGGAGTTCCCGGCAAGTTACGTCAATCTTCATTGCTCACCTTGGGTCCGAGGGTGGTCACTTTGGAATATGCCGGGTGCATTTCCTCCGGTCTGCATAATCTCGAGGCGTTACAAGGGGGTCTTGTAGCGGAGCTACCAAATCTCGCACAAACATAAATCGCCTTGCCAAAGACATACAGCACAGATTGGCAAATTACTTTCTATATTTCACCAAGTGTCAGCCCATCCAAAATACGCATTGCAACGAAACTGCGTTTAGGGTCGTGAAAGATTGGAGCGTATTGAATCCAGCTGCGATTATTATTATACTCAGAGTTCGCTGTCCCAAACAACGTACAAAATTAACAAGACCTGATTGGCTAGCACTTTAAACAATTTAAAATCTACCAAACGAACAAAACTGTTGAATTTGTACGAACTTAAAAATTACAATTAAATACATCCTCATAATACAAAGTTAAATTTAATACGTTTTCCACTTTTAGCGCATAATAATGTCTAACTGACGCGAATTTAAAGTCGATCTGAGGTAGTGCTTTGTCTAAGTCCATTGGGGCTCTTCGGCACTCTCATTATATTTATTATAGGTATATTCCCGCTTGACAGCTACTGGTACATATTATTTTGTATATAGCTTTGCCCTGCGTGTCTTTGTAGGACCGAGCTTTGCAGAGTAATGATTACCACGTCTGCTTAGCATTCGGTATTCGTTGCATTAAAAATATTTGACTGATTGCATAATTGGTATTGGTCTTTATGATAACTGAATTTCTAAAAAATGTCGTAAAATGGGTTGAAGGAATAAGAATAATCAAAACAGTGTGTTGTTAATAAAATATTGACAACTATTACATTACACTAAATTGTGTTCCTTAGCTATTTAAGTGCTATAAAGCTCAATTTGACATTCTTTCAATTTCACTATGCGTTCATGTGTATATGTTAATGAAGTGTCAAGCACATTTTTCTTTATTTTCGATAAACTAAAACTCGCATAACAAAGTTCTTGATATTGTCGGTAATAACTTTTAAGAATAGTAGGTCCTTTTAAGCTTGCATCATTAATAAACACTGTGATATATTGTTATATTCATTTTCTTCTAAGTACAATTTCGAGCGCACCCAGCTGATCTTTTACCATTCGAAGAAGTGATTTTGTGTTGAGCGCAAGGCAGTAATCCGCTTCGCTCGTCTCCAGTAAAAATGAAGAAAGAAGGTCGATAGACATCAAGCAAACTCAACGTATCGTTTGTGGCTTACGTGTTTTCGATTTAGTAGCAAGCAGAAGTAATATTACGGTTGTGAAAATGCTTTGGTTGTTATGGATAATCAGAACTTCTGTTGTGCTTTATTGCAGGGCTGACTGAAGGTACTACACGAAACAAAGCAACTCGCTGGATGTGTCGGGATTTTTATATATGGTAATTTTTCGATGCCCACAAGCCCCAAAAACGAATTATTTAGCCCTGCTCAATTTTGTCCCGGCTAGGTTCAATCGAGAGACAGGTTGGATTGTTAAATATAGGTTGTGGGTAGATAAAAGCTCAGAATATTTATGCTCGAAGGCGTCATGTATTTTTGACCTGAAGCAAACAGTAGATTCCCCAAAATATGAAATTGGGACCGAACAACTTCTTCGGAAGGTGTGATCAGCGGTTCTCCACCAACAGGGACTTACCTTTGATGTATAGCTACAGCATTTTCTGCTAGTTGCTTTAGAACGAAAGGAACGAACATAAGCAAAACAACTGCCATCATTTGAAAAATCTACTAGGTTGAGCACAGGGCGGTCTAGAGTTTTTTTTTACTTGTATTTCTTTGTGCTCAATATAACGTATCAAATTTAATTGTATTTATTTTTTTATAAAGCAAATATGCAGTCAAGTTTTAGTACTTTAAAAATAATCCAAAACAAGTAACGCCCAATCTAGTTGCCATGAATAAGCTTGTTTTATCAAAAATTATTAACTGTCACTTTGACAAAGCTTTTAAAGACAAACAGAAAGTGTCTTACTTTCTGTGCCTCGATTTCAAACGAAGTAGAGAAAGTGTTTATAGCAGCATTTCCATAGCAACGATCCTTACATGAAAGAAATGTAGCGTTTTCTATGCCTGCAAATGTTATAAAAAAAGTCGACGTTCTAATAGCGTGTAAGAAAAATTTTTGATTGTCACGTGACCTTACACAAGCTCACATGCTTGTCGCACCAATGTAATACTGAATAAGTCAGAATAAAGAAAAACAGCGCTTGCTTGAATAAGTGGCGACGCCTCTGTTAATCGTTTATTAGAATCAACGTTTGTTCGACGTTGATGGACCCATGTCAAAATAGAAGTACATTTAAAGCCATGAAGGTGCCAATTGATAATTATAGTTTAGAATTGTATTTCTTTAAAATTGATTGCCATATTTATGACTAGATAAATATAGTTCAACTATGATATATGTCAACGTCAAATAAAAACAAGGAGATCGTTCAAAAGGTGAATCTGCTCAATTTTATTTGCCTTATTCGTATAAAAATTTGAATGTAAAAGCTTAAGTCCATGGCCCACTGTAAACAATTATATAAACGTTTGACTGTCTTTTTACGTCACGTAACATGCTGCCTGCCGACTGCTGGCGCAAGCACTCTACCAGCCGGCCACACGCTCTCATGTTCAATATCAAATTCTGAAATACTTTACGTTATTTGTCGCTTCCCGAGGGTAGCTCTGGTCCAAGGTTGTAAACAGCTTGAGTAAAAGAGTCGAGTCAACATTTCACATACAGAGAGATTTTCTTTACTACGAACACGGCAGACGATATGACGAATTTACAAATGCCGAAAATTTGACTTTGACAGTTCGCGAATTTTGTCAACAGATAATATCTGAAATTATTTCTATCTTAAAATGGATAACTACGAGGCAACGGAAAAGTGCGAATTGTAAAATGCTATTATCAGGTTCAAAAGTTTCGGGAAATTCAAAATTATTTCACAACAACATTTGAAAATAGACGTTCTCCATCGTTATTAATGTTGTACAGAGCTACCTCAGATTTTGGATGTGTTTCTCCCCAAAAGCATAAAAGGCATTGTGTTCCCAACGAAGAGAGGGATTTAAAGGAACTAATTATTCTCTTAATCAAATTGTTAAACTAGTAGATTTAGGTGCTTCCACTACTAGAATTATTTTACGAAAAGTCTGTTAACGATCCTACGAACTACAAAAAACCCACGAAATTCTTCCCGATGACCATTTCAGACGTATGCATTTTGTGAAACTGTGATAGAAATGGCGAACACTTTCTCCGGAAAGTCGTTTTCACTGATGAGTCGACATTTTCCAGTGCATGGTCGCCATAACCCATAAAATGTGCTTAGCGAGAAAACCTCTCTAGATATTTTGAATTCTGAACCCAGTACCCCAAAACTTGTTTGGGTAGGCATGCCGGGTAAGAACATGTTCCGTGTATTTTTTGTTGATGGAACCCTAACCAGCCCTAAATACCTTGACCTACTAGAGCAGCAAATCATTCCAGAAATTGGACGTTTAGCGAATGAAAGATTTAATGAACTTTGGTTGCAGTAGCATGGCTGCCACACTTACAACACTGTTGCAGTTTAAGAATCTCTGAACAATACATTACCAAATAGGCTGTTGACTGGACGAGGAACTAGTTTGTGGCCAGCTAACTCTCCAGATCTCTCTTCCAATGATTTCTGCTTATGGTGCTCGAAATCGAAAATTTATGGTTTTCCGGATAACATTAGGTACTACAGATTTGGGGAAATTGCGTTTAAAAATTTAAGAAGCATTTCAAAGGATTAGTCCTAGTATGTTGGCTAATGTGCGAAGAAGTTTCTATGGTCGCTTGAATTTTTTTGTTTGAAATAAAAATAGTTTTAGTTTTATTTGTATATTTTTTACTATTATTTGTTCAGAATAAATTGTTTATTTCTTCAGAATGCGTTTTATTTTGTAAACTACCTTCTTTTACTTTACTGTTAATCTCTGAAAATCCTGTTCTTCAAATCTGAATTTATCATCCTAATTTAATCACAGAATAACACAGTATCTCATACAACTTAACTGTGATATAATTATTCAATTACAAAAAGTATCTACATTATGTATGGATACGCCATCTGCGTTGAACAATTACTTAAGCAATTAACGCAAACCACTCTTGGCTTAATATATTTAATATCAGAGTACCCTGGATCAACTGTCCATTGGTCTTGGTGTCTTCTTAGGCAATCGTAAATTCGCCTTGATTTACTCGTGTTCGCAGTTCATGAATTTTCTCTGTATGTTTATTAGGTTTAACTAAATTTACAAATTAAAAGAAAAGTCCTGGTTTTAAATATGTACTATGTAAGACAAAAAAACTGGGACAGTTAATATGGTCTGTTGTAAATGTGACTGCCTTAATATGTATAGTTGCTAGGTATTTGTACATCAACTTATTTAGACGTTGGTCTGAAACAAAATTGTTATAGTAAATGTAACTGTTTCAAGTCTGATTTAAGCTAATCAAATAATGCCAAAATCTCTATCAAGAGTTGTCCCAGTTTTTTTTGTCTTGGGGCGGCGTTCGTTGGTAGCAAATACAGCTCGTTAGTCTCAAGTTTTTCTAGATTATAGAATTGATAAGCCAAAACCGAAATAATTTTGGGGAAGTTAACAGCCACCCTAAGCCAGGCAAACGTAACCTCTTGCCACGTTAGTTAAATCAATTTAGAGATTTCAGAGCCCGAGAATGGCATTCAAGCTCGGCATTTCATTAAGAATCGCCTGCCAAAATTGAAGCGGCCCCGGGGTGCGCTCAATTTGCAAATGAAATTTAAAGCGATATCGCGGCTCTCGAATCTAAACTGGATTTTGGCAAATCGTGATTCTACGTAAAGCTCGGGCTGGTGAGCCTTGGCGGAGAGCAGTCGGGAGAAATTGTGTATTAGGAGAATGGTTTCACGGGTTACTGGACCGGAAAGATAGACACATCTGAGCGGCAAGATGTGGTTCCGTTGTGCTCGAAGGTTTGTCCGGACAGGATAGGTTTGGGGTTAATCTGAGCCGCAAAATGTTGTTCCGTTGCTCTTGAAGATTAACAGGGCAGGGTCGGTTTAAGGCAGTTTGACTAACCCAAGCGAGGGAGGTTTCAGGTCAGGTTTCAGGGAGACTCAGGCAGTTTGACTTCTCGGGAAGAAGCTGGGAATTGAACTTGTCTGAACCGGAAAGGACAGGATTCTGGTTTTAATGGACCTGTATCTGGACTGGCGGTGGCTGGTTGAGCCCTTGGGTCAGGGGACGCAAGTTATCCCTCGACTGAGGCTCAGGTTCTGGTCTGGATTCTGAAAGGAATGAGTTAGATCTCTCTCCGGAATGAGCGCGCATCGTGATTTCTTTCACGTTGTTTACCTAGAAAAATCTAAGAGGGGCTAAACGTGATACTTCGGTGAGGACGGAAAGTAGGGATGCGCGGATTGAGCGGCACGGTGTAGCTTGCGCAACTGGCCGGTTTTACATCTGGGCTTTATCAGCAAGATCTTTTGACAGAATTCTTCAAGTTTTTCATACCCTCCGTTTGCCTCCAAATGTTTGCGCGTCACGCATTTATGTGACTGTGATACTGTGATAGCGCCTACAAATTGATAACGGCAATTAAAACGTTCTAATACAATTTGGTAGCACGCGAAATGTCACAACACTTAACTTCATTTTTGGCGGTCAACTCATATTAGACGATTGTACTGTAGATAGCAAACCTACCTGATACCTATGCGATTTCGTATCCTATTTTTTCTAAATAATGGCATAATCTACAAAACTTTGTTATCGGCCCTATTAATCGTAATTTTTGATTCGCCTGTAAGTTTTCCGTTGTCAACTCAAAACAAAAAAAAGTGGACGTGACTACCTCCCTGGACTTTCCCATACTGGAAACTGTTCATATCGTCTTTATTCAACAGTCTTTACAACATATCAAAATTTCAACTCGATGACTCACGTCTTCATCGTGATAAGCGTTTACACTTTCACGTAAATTGCGGGTAAATATAAAAGAACTAGTGAGTCACCCGAACTACGTTTCGGTTCGCAAAATTAAGAGAGATTCATTAATATAAATTTAAAAAAAAGATGCATCGCCGGGATCGAACCCGGGGCTCCCGCGTGATAGGCCAGCACGCTTACCGCAGAACCACACTCTCCTGTTTGAATAATGCGCGCACCCGAGCTAATAGTAGACAGCGATAGGCGCTCCGCTCTGCTGCCTAGAGAAGTTAATTAAATTATACTGCTGCCTAGAGAAGTTAATTAAATAGGTCTGAAAATTATCAAACTTTTAAGCCATCGTACAACTTAATCGGTCCAGTATCTTCGGAGGAGATAGCGAACAAACATAGTTACACGCAAACAAAGAGAGCTACGATTTTATGTTATAAGATGTGTAGTTCAAAACGTGACCACCGAGCTTCTGTAGATGGCGCCAAGTGGACAAGCCGCCACTGTGCTAGTTTATGTATTATTTTCCTCAAAACGGCTGTAGCACCGAGGTGAAATTTTCTAAGTACCTGGAAATTATATTTTCTAGGGCATATAAAATCGATTTTTTTATTTTCGCGGAAAAAGATTCTTTGACGCAAAAATATAACAACCGTTAGAATAAAAAAATTATTTTTCAAAAATAGAGGGGGGAGGGGGCCGGTGCGCTTACATATATCCACGAGTGTAATATTTTTTGCATATTCATATGCTCCATTATGCACTGAGCAATTCAGTGAAAACCCCAGCTACCTATCTTGTTTTGTTTATTAATGAAAGGGGTTTAAATTTTCAAACTTCAAAGCTTCGTAGAGGGCGCCACAGATAATTCATGAGATTCTTTAAAAAACAGATCGATAGCCCTTTTCGGGGTCTATCAGTGTATGAAGTTTAAACAAATTCCTGTGGGCAGTTTTTGAGAAATGATTTTTAGAAAATTTCCAAAATTTTGAAAATTTGTAATTTAGGCCCCTTAATATTTTTCAAAACACTTTTTATATCACCTCATGTTAGCCTTCATATACTAATCAGAAAACAAAAATCAATTAAATCGATTCATCCGTTTTTGAGTAATAGGGCGTTAAACTCAAAATTTTCAAAAAATCATAGCGCTCTTCAATTTAAGCCTAGCGAGTTCGAAAAAAAACTAACAGATTTGTCTTATAACCCTCTATCGTTATCCGTGATAAAATTTTCAAAATTTTAATCACGAAAACAGTGATACCAAAAAAACATGCGTAACTTCCGCTTCCGGTTTCGGATTTTTTTGAAAAGCTTATTTTGTCGATGAATTTTTGATACACCCCCGCATTCCAAAGCGCATCAAAATCGGAGCAATACTTTCGGCTGTAGGAGCGTCACCCACCCACACACACACCCACACACACACCCACACACAGACAGACATTTTTTAAAAACCACTTTTTTGGGTTCCTAGAGGCCCAAAACGGATATTTCTGTGAAAATCTCGATTTCCAAAATTTTCATGATTCCAAGACTTCCCTATACCTATGGGTATGGGAAAGTAAAAAACGGATACAGGCTTGTAAAAGAGGCGGAAAGCATAAAACCACACCACATTATAACCTCATTTATCGGTTATATCTCAGATAGATTTTTTTTTAAATTTTGAACAAAACTTACAGGGAGACATACATTCACAACATATTTTAATGAGGGCGTGACGTCACCTTGCTTTCGTAAAAATGTTGATAAAAAAGTTTATAAAAATTTTGACAGTGGAATATGGGCTTTAAAAACGACTTCAGTAATATTTGCTCGGTCATTTAGATTTTGTTGTCACATTTTTTTCAGGATTATTATTTGGTTTTGCGCTAACATCTGTGTAAAGGATATTTTAAGAGTCAGTTTTTTTAAATGAAAACATCTTAATATAATTGTTTTTGAGCATAGCCTATTGATAGTTTGTTGAACGTGATTTTGATTGTGTCAAGCGGTATGCAGACGATATGGTTTATTGGTTGATTTTTGGTATTTTAACGAAATTGCATAAATCATGATAAAGTGTATTACTAATTGACACAATGTTGATATAAATACATAAAATGAAAAAAGTGATGCTAAGAATTTGAAAAAATGGTTACTTTAAAAATTTAATTGTAGGTCATCTTGATTTTTTTTAATGTTATTAAACGCAATCTGAATTCGAAAAGTAGTTATGAGAATTTTGAAATAACAAATTCTATTTTACAGAAACTGCTTCCGCGATTATAATATTAAATGTGCACTGCATTTTTCATTCTTCTGTAATTTATTTAAAATTTTAAAATACCTAGAAGTGGAACCATTACTTAGAAGCAATCAACCTATACTTTTAGTCCAAACTGTGCTAATCATTATAGAAATAGAATAATATAAATAAATTGTTAAACGTCTAATTACTACTGCATTAGTATTAACTGGTGTTTTCGTAATTTTAATAGTTTATTTTTGTGTATAAATATTCTCGAATCAATCAATGTAAATAAATACCTAAAAACTGCATGACAGCTGTCACACATTCCTGCTCAAATTTGATAAATGTTGTATAAAATTCGACTAAATCTAACATTTTTTATTTCGTTGTGTGTTTACAAGTTTATAGGATAGCCATTGTTTTAGTAATATTGTAAAACTTCCGTACCAATATGCAGAATGAGAACAAATGCTAGAAATATACTTGTTTCATAAGTTGCTTAATTTTGTCAAATGTAACACTTTTTGTTTATTAGAATTCGCCTGCGACTACCATGGTGGGACGTGGAACTGACGAAAAGCACACTAGAATTGTACCAACTTTAAGCAAATTTCTGCCATAATAGCAATCCATCTGGATAATTCTTTAGTTTCATTTCGTTTCTTTTCTATGAATAAGGCAAATATTTTGTTCCTCATCCGAGCAAAGCACATTACTAGATACACTAATTAAACCCTATCAACGAGCGTGAAAATGGTGAGTTTTTACTGACTTTTGTGATCAGAAATAGTAACTGAATTGTGCTAATAATTCAGTCCCACCTGATAGATACTGCATGTAAGATTAAAGAGACATGTCTTTTGTAGTCTGTTGCGGAATTTCTAAAGGGTTTACCGTCGTATAATGAGGATAACTTCTCAAAATTTCACGCCGATAGTAATAGCAGAACACCACTCAAAAAACCTTCTGTCTACATTCCTACGAAAGACTTCCCCTCAGAACAAGGTTTGTATGCTAGTATTACTAATAAATAGTTGCATTTAAACAGCACAATGTTGTTCGTGACTTAACTAAAGATACAGTATAAGATCACAGTGCAAGAACTGAAGCAACGGATGCTTGCTTAGTCGTGGCGTGTGCTAATGTTGAATATAACGATAGTATTTCAAATGTGTGGTCTATAACTAATTCAGTTAATTATTTTAGTAATAGTAACAGAAAAAACTAGTATATTACTGAGGTATTTACATCAACATTGGGAGAAGAAGGTATGTATTCGCTTTGTTTATGCTGCAGTGTATTAACATACCATATTATTGTAGGGTATGCAAAAGAAAAGAGATCATGCATCTGTTGATAATGCAGAAGATCTAAGCCAATCTCGGAAAAGGCCAAGAACTGACTTTGGTGGCACACCATAAAATATGAGTTATATTTTCTCAAATAGAAGTATTTATTTTTTTGATATTCGTCATGTAATATACCGTTAAGTGTTATATCCTATATCTACAATATATCTTTGTATAGAATACGTTAATAAGTAAGATCAAATCTGCGTTTATCGAATTTGGTATTGACTTTTAATTTTATACTTTGTCTTCATTTAAGTAAGACGTGTAAATGGTACTTTGCAATAGGGTCAGTTGGTTTTTAATTTCTTATGATATTGAGAAAATTATGTTAATAAATTTTCTTTTGTGCCAAAAGAAACATCACTATCAAATTGTACTTTAAGGAAAATTCAGCATTTTCGCTTACAGAACTGGTCACTATTTGTAGAATTTTTAATATTCAGTGAACGTGCTAATTTCACATAGCACAACTAGCAACAGACTGCATTATTAATTCTAGGCTCGTCTGTTTTATGTATAAACTAGGAAATTTACTCTGGTGAACACTGCATATCGGTGGTAGAGGCTGACACGTTTCGGGTAGAAACTTACATTTTTGTAGTCGTCTCCAAGCACCCTTAATTTATTTTTCTCATTAATAAGACAATAATTAACAATCTCATTCAACATGGAGAATCAAATGTTTTACTCTTAAGGTGTTGGTCTTGGCCCTACCAGTTGATAGACTTCATCAATACTTCTAGAAGTACGGCGTGGACTTCCCTACCCTAAGTAGAATAATTTTTATGTTATTGTCGTATATAAACATGCCTCTATCAGTGAAATCGTAGTCAAATCTGAATTTGGCTTGTATTAATATATGACCTTGTTTTGTGTACGTCTTGTTTGAAGAAGTCATGTCTGCAAGTTCAAGTTGTTTGTTATGTAATAATAGTCTTAGCTTATTGTTTTCATCATGTGCATTTAATTTGCACCGATAAAGAGATAAAGATGTATAATTTATAATTTATTTTGACTTTAATAAAAGGTTTTATATAGTTTTGTATTATGTATGACTGTTCGTGTCACTACAGAAAGGTCTACATATAAAATAAAAATTCCTTCATCTTTAAAAACCAATGAAAATTATATATCGTACTGGTAAATGTGATCTTGCTTGATATTTACTGTATAGTCGAACCGGTTCTTATAACTTTTTAAACGGGTAGTTTAATAATAATAATAATAATGCTCGAGTGCCAACCTAAAAAAATTAAATATACATATGCATAATTTATATAGAAAAAAAGTTGACAAAAGGCAGAGTTCAGAAACTATCACAGAATTGATGACTTTGTTCTTCCACTTTAACTAGTCTTATTAATTTAGATTATAAATGTAGGTAAATTATAACACAACTGTTTCAACTGTAAGATTAACACGTAAGCTGGCAAGCCGGTTTTGTACAATACGGTGAGTTCCCTTAAAGCATGTACGCCATTGGTCATACATCTAATTTGTTTATTAAAAAGAAAGTGGCCACAGTGATGTTTAAACTTGGATGTATTAAATTTTTGAATGTGAGGTGGTACTGTAAGAGTAGAGCCTTTGGGGCGTTATATCTTACATAAATATGTTCGTATATACTGGTTGAAATAAAACGCGTGTTTGCTTTATGAACCAATATAATGAACTGTTTATAAATTTGTTTTAGGATCGTTGCCTACACAATATGTCTCTGGCAACTATGATCCGTAACATTACTCCCCCCCAAAAGAAGAGGGAGGGAGGCCAGGTAGGAAAACTAATATAACTCCGTATGAGAGTAACAGGATTATATTTAGCTACAAAACCTCCTGGATCTTTTCAACAATCCTTAAAAACGAATAACAATAACTCATAACAATAAATAATAACACACACTACACACGTCCCTGGAGATATCTTGTTGGGCGTCGGACTCCATCTACTTCGCAGATGTAAGCTGGAAGAAATGAAAAAAAAGGAAGCGTGTATAAAAATAATATTAACGTAACAATAAAAATAAAATATATGAAAGCATGCAAGCATATGTTAATCTAGAAAGTAGGCAGGTTTCAGTCTGTCATAGCTGGCTGTTCCGCTGATACCTTACAGCGACATGTATTTCTCAGAACGGTGTGCAATTTTGAAAGGGCCTACATAATTGGGTTTGATGCCCCTAGTATGCGTGCTGTTTCTGAGATACACGTGTGTGCATGTTTCCAGATCTTTATTAACGTGAGTACTGGTAGTGGGGTAGTTTTTTGTGAAGAAATATTTATGCTTTCCAATTGATTGTTTTAGATTGATTACGAATGATGACATTATTGTAACAGAAGGTTGCGTGTTCAGATCACGTCGGGGTCACCATTTGTAAGAGTAGAGCCTTTGGGGCGTTATATCTTACATAAATATGTTCGTATATACTGGTTGAAATAAAACGCGTGTTTGCTTTATGAACCAATATAATGAACTGTTTATAAATTTGTTTTAGGATCGTTGCTTACACAATATGTCTCTGGCAACTATGATCCGTAACAGTACAGAACTATAAATTTTGATGACGTAAGAAAAAGAGGTTTGTAAAGTGCAGGATTTGTGTCTTAAACTTTCTGAACTCTCTTTTTATTTATGCTATCTAAACAGAAGCCATATATGGAATGTTCAAAATTAAAATAAGGAAAAACCAAAATAATGGAAATAGAAATTTAAAAAATAAAAGCCCTGGTGAAACTGAAATTCCTGTAAAATTTCTGAAAGAATGCGGAGAAAGTCTCCAGAGAAGAATTGCTCAATTGATAGAAAGGATTTGGCAAGAAGAGGCAATGCCCGATGCCTGGGGTATGGTAGTGTTGTGTCTCATACATAAAAAAGGCGATAAAACAGAATGCGATAATTACCATAATTACCAGTGGCTAGCGCTACTAGATGTAGTGTACAAGATAGTAGCAACAATAATAAGAAACAGATTATGTAAAATACAAGAAGAGGAGCTAAGTGAGGGGTGATCAACAATAGACCAGATTTTCGTAATGAAGCAAATCCTACAGAACACATGAACATAATCTAGGACTCCACGACTCCACCTACTGTTTATCGATTTCAAGAAAGCATACGACTCTGTAATAAGAAATAAACTATACAAAGCCTTAAGGAAACTAAAAGTGCACGAGAAGTTAATCAAATTAGTCAAAATGACATTACGGAAAACTACTGACAAAGTAGGTAGTTATAGAAGGAAGTTTATCGAGGGATTTTGAGGTGAGAAGGTTAAGGCAGGGAGACCCACTGTCGACAATGCTGTTTAACTTGACCTTTGAAGTAATAATCGGGGAAAGTGACATACAAAGAAACGGTCTAATTAACAACAGACAACAGTCTATAGCCTACGGCGATGACGAGAGGAAAGAACGAGTTAGAAAGAATGTTTAGGAAATTGGAGAGCAAAGCTAGAGAGTACGGTTTATTGATAAATGAAGATAAGTCAAAATATATGGAAATGAAAACAGCAATCACGAAAGAAATAAATCAGACCAAGCTGCAGGCAGTAAACAACAAGGAGTGATATTAATTAATAACTGCCAAGAAGAGATAGAAATAAATAAGAGGGTAGCAGTTCAGTAGGAGCATTAACAGGATTAATAAAATCAAAGCACCTATCCAGAACAGCAAAATTAAGGATATATGGTACAATAAGACCAACAGTGCTATATGGGTGCAAAACCTGGATTTTAAATAAGCAAGTGACAACTAGTCTGGATATATGGGAAAGAAAAATATTGAGGAAAATATATGGAGGACTACAAATAGAAGGCCTGGGATGGAGAAGAATGACAAATAGAGAAATCATGGAGCTATACAAAAAACCAAATATCGCACAAACTGCAAAAGCACAAAGATTAAGATGGCTGGGACATGTTTCAAGAATGCCCGATAATAGACTCGCTAAAAAGGGGTGACAGCAGGACGAGGAAGAAAAAGAAAAGGAAGACTGTAAAGAAGATGGCTGACGGCAGTGAAGGAAGACATTATTAACTCCATAACAACCTTCATAAACAGTCTATTATTCACAAGTGAAATAAAAGTGTTTTAATTGACTAGTGAATTAAAAAAAATTCAATGAAGGACAACATATTTTTATTATTTCCCTTTGTCATGTGTAATATAAATGTTACAATTATATTTAAATTACTGTAACGACCTTGCAACCTTGGACCCCAGGTGCAGACGCGTGACGTCAGCGCCCTTGAAGGCAGCTGCAGACGCGTGACGTCAGCGACCTAGCTGGCTAACACGCGAATGCGTCATGCGGTTCCCAGAAAGGTCCAGCGAAATCTAGATGGATCTCGAAGGAAATTACCCGAATATAAATACACGGCTGCCGGAGTTCTCAGCAGTTCACTTTAGACTCGAAGCGCGCGTGATATAAACGAACCCTAGTGAAATATATAACAGATAAATAACCATATAAATCGTTAGTGTTTAAGTCGTAAATAGCCAAATAAATAATTGATGTTTGATCCCGCGCATATAAATATATAAATGTATCGTTGTTAGAAATAGTGCCTATAGTTCGTAGTTTAAGTAATTTGTGTTCTGTATTGTTAAGTCGTGTGTTTGTAAATAATAATAATTAATAGTTGTGGATAAATGTTTAATACAAGAAGCAGTGAATAATTTTTAAATAGCCCGATCGTAAAAACGTAACATTACTAAAATTTACAGCAAATCGACAGTGAATGGGCAAATTTATGTCTTGATGGTTGATTTCTATATTTGACAACGAGTTTGGCGCAGAGGAGCATGCTGCCGAATCCGAGGCCGATTGATTCTTAAAGATTGTTGATGTTGGTTTACGATTTTTCTCGAAATTTCAATTTTATTATTGAGAGATTCCTCTATGTATCCTTCCACAACACTATTTGAACGCCAGCCACCATGTTTCTTTACAACTGTTAACTCTGCCCCAGAGTCTGCCAGTAGAGTTGCACTAGAACGTCTAAAGCTATGGCTCGTATATTCTTGTAGATTTTGAAGACCAAGAAATTTTGCAATTTTTTGGGGAAATTTTGAAAAAGTATTTACTCCTATAGGTTGTAACGTGTATTTTTTGTGTCTGTAACTGATGCACAACCGTTTGTGTGAAATATTTTCATGCCGTAATATTCTGTACTACCGAAAAACCTCAATAGCAGGAACAGGGCTCCCGAGTGGTGTAGCTTGAACAAGCGTCCACGTTCGATCAGCAGAGTTAAGCAACGCTGTCTCTGGTCAGAACTTGGATGGGAGTTCCACGGCTGCATCTCTCGGCGCCTCGTGGTACGGCTATCACGGAAAAAAGTTGGTCCCGGCGGTCATACAACATCATGACAGTCGTTAGTGGGGTTGGAAGTCCTCATAACTGCACAGCGACGCCTATAATTGGCCTAACGGCTGTTGGCTGAGTGCGAATTAGATAAATAAATAAACAGAGTTACTTTCATTTCGTGTCCGTAATTTCGACCACAATTACGCTGACCCTGTCATCAACATCATCGACGGACATGACCATCAATTTACCAATCCTACATCCCCCAAAAACTCCCACAATTAAAACTACTTTTAGTAGTAAATATTCATAATGGGAAGAAGTATCCAAGAACCTTTCCATTTCTTCGAGTGTAAACATCTTGGATTTCTTTGGCCTCTGCCCTACAGACTTGTTTTAGGAAAGCTGACACTTGATGAAATCTATAACAAGTAATAGCTTCTCCTTCTTCTTTGTCTATTCCCATGTGCCATTAAGCGTTGGGCGTCTCTTGCTGGATCCGTCGATTGTATCTGTGTTTATCGATTGCGATCGTTCTCACATCTGTTATCGTCTTTCCCCGTATCCTTGCTTGTTCCTCTATTCCATCCGTCCATGTTTTCCTAGGTCTTCCGCTTGGTCTCCTCCCTTCTGCTCTTGCCTCCAGTGATCGTGTTGGTATTCTGTCTTCTCTCATTCTTATTAAATGTCCATACCACGTCATTTGTTTTTTCTCTATTTTTGTGATCAGTGGTCCTTGTTGCAGCTGTTCTCTGTGTGTTGCGTTCCTAATGCGATCTTGTCTGATTTTTCCTGTTATTTTTCTTAGCAACTTCATTTCTGCTGCTGTTATTTTGGATTTGTGTTTATTGTTCATCGTCCATGATTCCGCATCATAGGTTAGAGTATATATAGCTACGTAGATATGTAATTTTGTTTTAGTGCTTACTTCCCGTTTACCCAGGATGGTATTGTATATGCTGTAGTATACTTGGTTGGCCTTGCCCACCCTATTGCTTATTTCTCCTTCTATTCTTCCATCGTTTGTTATCGTTACCCCTAGGTATTCATGGCTTCGTACTTCTTCTATTGGCTGGTTATGTAGAGTGATTCTGTTATGTTCTTCATCCCCTTGCTTTGTTACATGCATTACTTTTGTCTTTTGGATGTTGACTGTTAGTTTGGCTGTTTGAATTTCCTCGTTCCATATGTTTAGTGCACGTTGCAATTGGTTGGTATTTTCTGCAATTATTAAGATGTCATCTGCATAGATCAGGTTTTGTATGTACACAGGTTGTATGTTCCAATTACCAATCTTAGGTTTCGGCGTTCTTTTACATTTCTTAATTATGTCATTCATTGCCATGATGAACAAAAGTGGGCTTAGGGTATCTCCTTGTTTTATGCCATTTTTCATTATGAATTCTGATGATTTTTGCCCGTTTAGTCTAACTACCCCTCTGACATTTTTATATAGGCTTTTCACTACACACTTTAGTTTATTTGTTAGTCGCATGTCTTCCATATTTGTTTTCTGGGTATCGTATCGAATGCCGCTTTCAAATCTATAAATGCTAAATGCTCTTTCCTTTTTCTATTCTCTTTTCTATAATTGTTCTCAATGTATAGATGTGGTCCTGTGTTTGTCGACCTTTCCTATAGGCAGCTTCTTCTTTCTCCAGTTCTTCTTCGATTCCATTTCTTAACTTTATTACCCGAATTCTGCTATATATTTTTAGTGCACAAGAAGGTAGACATATTGCTCTATAGTTTTCGCATTGTGTGGTCTCCCCTTTCTTGTGGATTGGTACAATAATATTTTTCTCCCAAAGCTTTTTAAGCCAGTGGATTACTACCTCACCTCCTTTCTTTATTAATTCTGGTGTGATCTCGTCTTCTTCTACGGCCTTTCCATTTCCCATTTTTTCCACTGCCAAGTCAACTTTCTGCTCTGTTTTGTTTTCCGTGGGAGTTTTCGCGTTTTCTTCATGTTGGTAGTTCTCTTCTTCCTCTTCATCTTCCTCTTCTAGTGTCTCGTTTGTGAACTTATTTTCATAGTGATCTCTCCACATTTCCAGGATGTTTTTTTCCTGTGTCTTCAGGTTGTTGTTTCCATCCTTTATGCACCTCATTTGCATTCCTTTATTGCTGCGTAGTTGTTTGACAGTTTGCCAGAAGTACTTTGGGCTTTCTTTATATCTTTCTTCCAGCTGGTTCCCGAAGTCCTTCCAAGATTGAATTTTGCTTCTTTTATGGCTTCTTTTGCTTTGTGTCTTCGCCTTTTGTACATTTCTTTGTCTTTTTCTATTTTGCCTCTTAGGTATGCCTTCCAAGCTTCTTTCTGTCTTTTTTACTTTTACTCTCTTTTATTGTGTGTGTCCACTACTTCGTACTTTTCTGCTTCTGTGTTACGGTCTTGAACTGACTTTACGACACCGCACCGGCTCATACATAAACGAAACGGCCGGCGCGTGCCGTAATGGACGAAATCGGGACGAAAAGGTTCTCCTAGGCCGCTACCCATGCCGCAACAAGATAGGCCGGCTAGACTTTCAGTGGAGTTGGGCGGGTTCTTAACGAGATTATCTAAGGGTAATGGCCAGAGGGTCAGTAAATAACGGTAAAATAAAGAGGGCGCCACCAAGCCTGTCTTAACCCGAATAACCGGGCCTGGGCGGTTAGACGGGGGGCGAAGTATTCAAGACACTCCGTCGATAGGGGTACTCGTGAATTATAAACTCACACAACGATTTCGTGATGGCAAAAATACTTAGATCATGAAGTGGGGCTCTTTCAGCTACGGCAATGTCACCACCAAGCTTACCTGCACGCTCTGATCTCACTGGTCCCACCGTACATTTATCTTCTCAATGATGGGCGCACGCTGAAACAGAACATGCACAAAGCGACCAAGAATAAAGCGTCTCCTAATTAGATAAGCGTCTATTACTCAATTCTTACATTGGGGCAGCAAAGCGTGCCGCAAACATTGCGTTAATTCTTATAAATAAGCATCAGCTGATGGGCGCACTACTGTTACTAAACAACACCCATAACTGTACAAAATCAAAAGCAGTTTGACATATGAGTCCCACAAAGGGAACGTTTGTTCATAAAAATGCTCACATGATAATTTGGGCAAACACAGCAAAGCCCAAGTGAGTGAAGTGATTAGATCAAAAATGAGCGAGCGACGCCACTTCGCGACAACAATTTAAGATGCGAAGAGTACGTTTTTAACGGTGCACAAGATTTCACATCAAGTTCGCGCACATGCAATTTTACCGCGACCAAACTGGCGTTGCCGCCTTACAGCACGTATGCCAAGAGTTCAGCAATTATTCACATGATTAAGCGCACAGCTCGCGCACGAGAAGTTAGTATGATTCAATGGTTATAAATACCTTAATTTTATTGGTGACGGCCCAAGAGATCGGCATGCGGTCCAGCTGGCGGGAAACAGGTTGCCTGTGGCAATTCATTCGCCGCTAAAACGGCCGACGTGTGAATGGTCTGGATGCGCCCAAAATGGCGACAAAGGCTGGCGCTTCAACAAACGCCGCTACGACGGCCAAACTAGCCCAAGTGATGTCCTACCTCAACGGAATCCTCGCACAACGAGCTAAAGGGAACACTCCCTTACGTGACGACGTAGAACCGGGCATGGAATTCCATCACACCTACGCCTTGGCGTAATAAGATCGCCGCTAATGACACACACATACCTCCCTTGTTCAATCGCCTGAGTTGAACTGCCACTCTCGCTTAAGGCGAAACAGTTTATCAAACACTTGCTGAAGCAGCACGAGACGGAAAAAGGCTGACGCCCCCGCCAAGGGCGGAAGCGCCGCACGAACACACACACTATCCGACCTCTTAGATCGACGGCTCTCGACTGAATGCCCAGCAAGGAGCGTTAGGACGCCCGCAGTGGCGTGAGCCAAAACGGCGTTACCACGTGACTCTCGACAGCCAATGGCGATGCGCCCAAGAAAACAAATAAGTTCCGGTGACAAAGACAGCGCGAGGCCTCGCAGTCACACCAACAGCGTAAATTCTAGAAGATTCGGAAATCCTGCGAACGTTAACACCCGACTGTCAAAGTACCAACAAAGGGGTGCCCCGGATGACGAGAAATACTGCGCTTGAGGCCAAATATGTGCAAAATCACTATTATGGAATTAGGCGATGAAGCCAAATAAGTAACTAAAAGGGTTTAACATACGGGCACGCTGCCCTAAAGCCTAGGTGGCTAATTAAAATACAAAATGACCTGACATCTGGTTTATGGTCTTTCTTCCGCATGATTCGTTCGCTGCTTCCAATATTTATTTATTTAATCTTACACCCTGTTACCGTTAGGTGTCGGGCTTTCATTAGCTTCATACATTTTGTTTATATTTCATTTATATTTCTTTTTTATCTAATTATATTTCTTTTTTCTAGTTACATGTCACATTTCATATCCCTTTTATTTTCTTTTTCCATTGTTTTCGGTCTTGCGTTATTTTCTGTACGTCATTTCTTTGTATTCCTCTTTTCTCTGCTGCTTGGTATACTTATTGTTCTTCCCATCTTTTGTTTTTGGACGTCCAACTTTGTTTTTTGTTGTACTTTCACTTCATATATTTGTCTCGTTACTCTTTCTTCATCCATTCTTAGTAGCTGCCCTAGCCATCCTAGTTGTCTTTCTTCTATTATTGTTGTTAATGGTTTCATGTTCAATTGGTTTATAACTGTCGCATTTCTTATTCTGTCCATTCTCGTAATACCTTCTATCTTTTTTAAAAATCTCATTTCCATGGCCGTGATTTTACTTTTGTTTCTCTCTGTGATCGTCCATGTTTCGCTGCTATATATTATCCAGGGTCTTACAACTTTTTTGTACACTTCTATTTTTATTTGTTTTTTAATTCTTTTTTTCCCAGGAATGTGTTTCGTAGTGCATTATATTTTTTCCGGCTTTTCCTATTTTTCCATTTATTTCTGTATATATTTTTTCGTTTCTTTCTATTTTTGCACCCAAATAATTGAAGCTTCTCACTTGTTCTATTGTTCCCCCTTCTATTTTTATTTTATGTTCCTTTTCTTTTGTTGATATTATCATGGTTTTAGTTTTTTCGGTGTTTATCTCCATAATTATTTTCTTAAGTTCTTTGTTGTATATCAATAGGTTTTCTTGTAGGTCTTCTTATGATTTTGCTAATATTATCATGTCATCTGTAAATGCAAGCTCTTGTAGTAATATTCTTTCCATTCTTCTATAGCCTATTTCGATACGTCATCCAAGACTATGGAGAATAGGGGGCTTAATACGTATCCTTATTTGAGTTCTATTTTTGCTTTAAATTCCTTCGATTCATTGTTTGCTGATCGTACTTTGTTTGTGCTTTTATTATGTTAATTGTATCTTTTCCTATTCCTCTCTTTCCGAGGCTATTCCATACATCTTTCCTTCTCATCCTATCAAAAGCCTTTTTCAGATCCATGAAACATATGTGTAGGTCTTTTTCTTTTCTAATTAGGTCTTGTGTGCTTCTATTTTTTCTGAAGCCATGTTGGAATTCTTCTAGTGTGTGTTCTAATTTTTCTCGGAGTCTCTTTTCTATTATTCTTGTCAGCACTTTTCCCGGTATACTATAGTTAATGTTATCCCTCTGTAATTTGTGCACTCTTTCTTGTCTCCTCCTTTGTATACTGGCAGGATTATTTGCATATTATATTTTCTAGGTATTTCTTTCTTGTTTATGATGTCATTTAAAAGGTCTATCAGTTTTTTTCCCCTGTGTTGTCGATATATTTTATTATTTCGGCTGTGATATTATCTTGTCCAGGGGCTTTTCCTAGTTTTAGCTTGTCTATTGCTGTTGTAAGTTCTTCCAATGTTATCTGTTGTGTAGTGCTTCGCTGCTTCCAATAATCCTATTTTGAGATTGTTCAATCTTTCATCTTTCATCTTCAACGAAGTACTCGTGACCAAATCGCAAATGAAAGTGGGCGATGTGCGCGCATTCTACATCTATTTATAATGTCGAACCCAAAGGGCGTGGCCGAGGGCCAATGAGCTTGCCCGACGGTCAATTTAACTTCAACAAATCATATAAGACGGAGGACGGTATTGGTCTGCCATCTTTCTTCAAAGGTTTATTATTTCGGTTCTTAAAAATGGCCAAGTTTTCAAAAGAATTTAGTTGCTTTGTTGAAGTTAACGCCTTTACAATTTTTAGGTCATCCTCTTTTATACTATGACCGGTTTCGTTAATATGTTGGGCTATACTCGATTTTTCGAATCTGTTGAATCTAAAACGAGCTAAATGCTCTTTAAATCTAGTACCAACATTCTGACGTGTTGGCCCAATATATTTAGAATCACAATGGGAACATTTAATTTCGTAAATTCCAGATTTCTTCAAAGTCCTTAGTTTATCTTTTGGGTTTCCCAACAAATTTCTAATATTGTTGTTTGAACCATACACAACGTTGTGGCCCGATTCGTTAAAAATTTTTGCTAGGCCCTTTGTAGCCGGGTGAAATGGAATTTTGATGTACTTGAGTCCTTCACTTCTAAGACTGACGAGAGTTGTGGAATTTCGAACGTACAATTTTGTTTACATTGGTTTCTTTTGAATAAACATCAAATTCCAACTTATTTTTATTTCTTATTACTAATGTATCTAGAAATGGCAGTTGTCCTTTGTTTTTCACTTCATATGTGAATTTTATGCTAGGAAATTTGGAATTTGAATACTTTTTTGTATCAGTTAAATTCTAAGTTTCCTAGCATAAAATTCGAGGTTAGCAGGTTAGGTTTTGCGCCAGTCTGTGTCAAAACTGACGGAAAACCTAACCTGCTAACCTCGAATTTGACATAGATTTACAGTGCCACCAACATATTATTCATAAAACAAATATTTCAAAGCCAAGCTTGATTTCGTTTTCATTTGCTCACATGTTATCACAGCAATAAGATAACATGAACAAGAAAATAGAACGCATTGCTTGAGTAAGAAAGAGATATCCATAGAAGCAAATATTGGAGTAGGCTTGACATTCAATTTTCTTCGTATGGTCATCTCTTTTCTACTCGAGCATACTTTTTAGGTATCTAGAGCTACCGTATACGATATACTTAAGACAGGGTGCGACTCACTAGTATCTACAAGGGTAGGTAAATGCAAAAAGTCTGAATATTGAGACTTTGGAATTAAGAAAGACTTACAGTGATATGATGAAACGATACATCATTGACGAAATTTTGAAAGAAAGTGGCGATGAGGTTCTTAGATTAAGTCCTTACCATTGTGTAAACTATTACAAGCACATAAAGTCGCGTCTTTCATCTAAAGATAAGGTAGCGAACTTATGGCTTGAGCCACTCATAGATAGATAGACAACGTTCTTCCTTTCATAATTTCTTTGGGTGAAGCTGACAGTGAAGAATCTTCTGAAGAAATGATGAAAGACGACTAGTAAAAATGACACCAGGCAGAGACATGCGATCCTTTGAGGTGAAAAAAAAGTGACCAAGGAAATGAACACAAAATAAGTTTTTTGAAACTAAACATAAAGCATCTAATGGTTACTTTAAGAATTTGTATCAGGTTTTTATTTTGAATAATTTGCAATGAGTCATTAGAATTTCAAAGAAATATTTATAGTTAAGTAAGTATGTATTAAGTTCTAAGAAATGATTAGCTATTATTAATCACTAGTTTTCATCATAAACAAAATCATTGAGCGTGTAAGTTAATTTCTGACGAGAATTTGTACTCGTAATACATAAATAATCTATTTCCGTTTTATCGCTTTACGCACGGCAAGAATGTATACTGACTATTATCCTCATAACTTATTATTCAATCAAATGCCATGATTTCTCAAAATTCAACCAATTACGTGTATTTATAGTGCCAAAAAATCAAAATTTTCTCTGGAATTTGATTAGTTTCTTTACCACTTGTATCCACGGCAACCGCCAAATATGTTGTTTTAATCAAGGTGGTATTTCAAAAATGTAATTTAAACTGTCATTACCCATCAGTATAAATGTCAAAATGAACCGATATATGGAAAATAGTCCAGAAACTATATTTCGGGCTCATGATTTTGATCGGAAAATGTTTTACTCAAGATTTGTGGTTTTTGGGCAATGCGCCTTGACAAACTATGACTATTTCCCGCATCTCTTATTATCCAATCATATGCCATGATTTTCAAAAATTCAACCAATCACGTGTTTTTATAGTGGCAAAAAATAAAAATTTTCCCTTGGGACAATATCAGTTTTTTACCACTTGTATCCGTGGCAACCACCAAATATGTTGTTTTAATTAATCAAGGTGGTATTTCAGAAACGCCATTTAAACTGTCATTGTGAAATGTCACATTCATTGAATTCCGATACAAAATGAACCGATATTTGGGAAATAGTCCTCAAAATGTGTTTCGGGTTCATGATTTTGCTCGGAAAATGTCTTACTCCAGATTTGTTGTTTTTTGGCAATGTCCCCCGACACACTAACTTTGACATTGCGGAAACAAAAAACTTTCGTAAAACATTTTTACCGGCAAAATCATTTGCCCTTAATACATTATTCCTGAAAAATTATCGAGCCCAAGGCGAGAAAAAATAACAGGACGAGCATTTTGATCTTGAGTTACTGAATCAAAAACTCAAGATCAGAATGCTCGTCCTGTTATTTTTTCTTCTTAAACATTCAAAGTTGATATGTTATCATTATTTTCTTCTGTCATAGAAATGTATAATCTAAAATACCTTAAATGTAAAATATTTTTATACCTGGTGACTCATGTTATAAATTCTTAACCAAATTTGGTCTAAATAAAGATGAAACAGACTATAGTCGAATTTAATTGATTATTTGTTTCGTAGGAATCTCAACCAATCAGAAGGCTGGATTTAGTTAAGTTATTTTGTATAATTTCGATAATACAAAATCGATTATACTAGAGTAACTTCACTAGATGACGCAATACATAACTTGTAAAATTGATGCTTTTTTCATGGAGATGACTTTCAGCTAGGTTGTAGTAGTATTTGTTTTGCGGAGACTGATGTCAAGCAAGTAGACCTTCATAGGCCCTTTTTCCAACCCCCTGGACAAAGCCTAGGCATGCAGAGTACCAGGTCTTTAGTCCTACTTAGAATTTTGCCGAGACTAAGGAGTTCCAACCCTAGCAAGGGATCTTTTACATGCTACACATCATAGTAACATGGGACCCACGGCTTTATATCACTTTCGAATGATGGCGTTATTAGAGGTTTTCATCCGCACTTTTTAATTTTTTAAAAACCTCACAGGGATCGGGGATCGAACACTCGACCTTTAGACCAGTAGCCAGAATGCTTAACTACTGAGCTATAGAACCCGGCTTTAGCTAGGTTAATACCGGGTGGGCATAAATATCTGTGATCCCGGTGGGCATGGAATTAGCTACTTATAAATGTTGGTTAGCACTATATTACAATTATGTATGTATTATCAATAACCTCATTTTACCTTGCGGTGTAGAGGCTGGTGCTTTATGCGCTTGCATCTGGCGGTACAATGCTCAACTTTCCCCGGATTCGGGATACAAAGTTGTAGCGTGCCTTTTGTGCTTGCGCAGCACCATTGTGTGAGGTGTGTGTCTCGGTGATGTGTTGACCTTGTTACTCTAGCTCTTAGATCTGTGATTCTGAGTAGAGCACAGTTAATTCGGTGCCCAACTGTGAATGGTCTCACCGAGCCCGATTCCAATCGCCAACGCTGCGGAAAAATGCCGGCCCCCGCGGGATTCGAACCGAGGACTTGCCTACTAGCGCCTACCCAACTGAGCTACGCGGCTTCTCACATTACAATTATTATAATAATAAATTATAATAATTTTGACACCTAGGATTGTCAGTTGTGATGGCCTGAATGACATTTGATATTTAGGTTAGGTAGTTGAATTCATCATTTTTTAAAGCGTTGCTCATTCCAAAGGTAATGCGATCACAGACATTTATGCCCATTCGGTATAAACAAATCGGGCTGCCAATAAAATATTTATTTGTTGCTAAATTTACTCAAAAAATAATCATATCGAATACAATGCGTACTTCGAACATTTTCGGGCTATACGTCTCAAATTTCCTGCACAATAACACATTGTGTCAGTTTGACAGAATAATCCTCCCGCTGCACGGTCGGACTATTTAACCTGTCAAACTGACACTCTTTTATTATTGTGCAACACGTTTATCGACATATAACCCGATAATATCGAAGTACTTATGGTATTATTACTGATTATACCACTCCCTATATTATCAACCAATGAAAATTGGTAAAAATGCATAGTTACGCAGGTACTAACTTTTAATAATGTACATAGCAACGGTGATAATCATATACCTTTTTGACTAATAACTGATAGTCAAATACCTTCACGAACATCGCGTTATCTGCTGAAAGTATAATCGTCATAGCAACCACACTAACTGTACTTTTAATATTTATAAATAAACTGTTCAAACATTGTTTATTAACTCGTTATATAATTTAGCCGAATGCAACTCGTGTCTTCTTGATTATCAAATAATCAAGAACCCACTAGTTGCATTATTTATTTATTTATTTATTTAGTATTTAAATGGGGTAACAACAGTCAAAAAGACCAATTACAGTTACTTTACAGATTATAGTTAAGCTAAATAACACCGCAACGTAAACACTAACTTAAAAAATAAAGGGAAGTTAAGCGAAGTAGAGAAATTAAATCAACAAAGATTTATAAATCTTAAAAATGAATTTTGAAAAACATATATATTCGGGAATCAAAGCCGCTGGCCTCGCAGGCGAGTGTATGTGTTTCTGTGGCGCGCGTGATATCTACACGTTCACTTCATTGCCAGTGACCCGCATTATCTTGTGAGTTTATTTTACTCATTCTAATATGTATTCATTTCAACAACAAATGCCAGTTGCTCAACAACAAATTCCCATCACTCAACAACAATTAATGTATACAAACCAACCACATATCTCCAGAATGGACGAGAATAGAATAGTCAGGGTCGCTAGAGATAAATCACCTATAGGAATAAGATCCAGAGGCCGACCAATGCGGAGATGGAGGGAGTCTATGTAAAATTCTGGATAAAACATGCAAATCGCCTAAGAACACGTAAGAAGATGTACAAACAGTGTCTACGAGTTTTCACAATATAATTTTCCAGCTGCTGATCATGTAAGTCAGTGATACAGCCTTAGTAACAAAACGTGTAAGTTGGTGATTATATTTGTTTGCTGCTTTTTCTTGACAACGGAACTTAATATTATTATTAAGCAGGGCCCCCGTAAGGGCTACTGGCGCCTGTGTGCAAAAAAGGATTTTGGCGCCCCTTAAGGCATTTTGGATCATGTTTTTAAACTTTAGAAGTCATATTTATTTGTAGACTAAAATATCAAAATGAAACAAACAGAATAAAATCATAACAAAATAAATTAAAATAAATTCTTGTTCACACCCATTTTAAAGCATTTACTTAACTAATGGGGTACAGACACGTTGTTTATAAATACTAGAAAATAACCCAAAACTAAAAATCAAATTTTTTTAGGAACAAATAACAGAAATATTGCCTAATGTCTACATATATATAAGTACTACTTTCTACTTATACTTAGATATTTTAAAAAATATGCAGATACTTCTGATAACAAATACCTAAGTAATTTCGTTATAAAATCAAAAATGATAGCTAGGTACAATAGAAAAATAAAAAATAGCTATTGTAGTAGCGATATTTTCCGAGACTTTGCTGTTGCAAATTCATTAATTACATTACTAAAATTTATACCATCAAAAATTTCTTGTTCAATTGCTAATATTGCTAGCCCAGACAATCTTTCTTGAAGCATTGTCGATCTTAAATAATTTTTAATGAGTTTTAACTTTGAAAAAGATCGCTCGCCAGAAGCTACAGATAGTTCAAGTGCTGTAGACGAGGATGGTGTCATCGCTTTATCGGGCTCTGCATCAGTAGAAGCTGTTTTGCTGCTACAACCGCCGCCACTTGTTGCAGGACCTGATGTTAATTTCAGATGGTCCACTCACGGTTACTGATATTACGGATTTAGAATCTTGAGATTCGGTCGCATTGATAGTCTCCGTGGAATCTTGATTGTTTTGCAAGAAGTGCTTTAAAGATCCAGCCATTTTTTCCCTTTCTTGTAGTCTCAGTTTCTTTTGCTCGCGAAACTTCGCACCTGAAGGTCTCTTCCTTTTATCCTGAAAAAACAAATAAATAATTAGTACTCATGGGAATTAGGAATTAACTTCTAAAGTAAGCACAATAATAAGCACCAAGTTTGCATATTTGAGTAAAAAGCAATTTGTTCGAGCCCTTTCAGCTTAAACCCTTTCAAAAATAAAGGCAGAAAAAATATTAAACTAATTTGATCTTATAGCCCTTAGAAAACCCTACAAAATGGTTTTTTAAAAAGATCGATAGCATAAAAACTAAGCGAGTTATGGATAAAAAACCAATTACTTTTTTAAACTCGTACATGACATTACAATTAATAAAAGGATATTTGGGTAAAAAAAAATTAATTATAACCAGTATCCTATAAAGGGTTAATGTTGATAGTATAAAGTAGGAAACACTTACCATTTTATAAAAAATCAAACCGTTGAAATTGCAGTCGGCAGGTATTCAGCACTTAATTTTTTAGAAAAAAAAGTAGTAAACAAAATATTATACAACACAACACTTGACAAAATAAAAATAACTTTAAATGTAAAAATTAATAGGATTACTTGTCTTTATGCACTTGTTGCACGGTCCAGTGAACTAACCGGTTTAAAAACGCCTCTGGCGATGCATCGCTTTTATAGCGCTCCAGGTATTATTCATGTCTGAACAGGAAAAATCAAGAAACTACCGCCTCGCAACATAGGAATCGGCAGTAACTGGATGATATACTAATAAAATTTCGTGTGTATTTATACCTAATCCTATTTAATTTCTCAACGTTTATTTTAAAACTAATTTTTGTTTTTTTTGCAAATTTTTTTGCAATTTTTTTTTGAACCCTGGGTTTTGGCAGCCCTAAGGCCCTGAACACACGGGATTCCGTTTCCCAGATTCGGTATGCGGGATACAGAATCTGAGTCTGTTCAAACACGGCGACTGAATCTCAGACGCGGGCTTTCAGTCACTTGCAGTGCCGTGCTGTTATGAACCTAGCATTTTTGTTCTTTGTTTCTGTCGAATTAGTCTAGAAGTGCTGTATTTAAAGTCAGGGATTGGGCTCTACTAAGCTAATAAATTTTTCATTGTCAAATAATGTACGCTCTATGATCGTTGTACAGTAAGGAACGCCTTGCTTATTCGATTTAAATAGAAGTTGAAGAAAATCTGCTACGCCTATGATATGATATCATATGTTCTGGCTGGCAAAAGTAGGCGTGTCCAGGCCCTGGTACACGTGGACTCATATGCTCCACATGCTCCAATGGTAAATCGGTATCCGAGATACAGAATTTGTAGCCGGCGACCGAAATGGAGAGATAAGGAAAATCGGCCGCCGGCGACACATTCTGTATCTCGGATACCGATTTACCATTGGAGCATATAGAGGATATGAGTCCACGTGTACCACGGCCTGGACTCGCCTACTTTTGCAAGCCAGAACATATGATATCATGTCATAGGCGTAGCAGATTTTCTTCAACTTCTATTTAAATTGAATAAGCAAGACGTTCTTTACTATACAACGATCATAGAATGTACATTATTTGACAATGAAAAATTTATTAGCTTTGTAGAGCCCAATCCCTGACTTTAAATGCAGCACTTCTAGACTAATTCGACAGAAACAAAGAACAGCAATGCTAGGTCCATAACAGCACGGCACTGCAAGTGACTGAAGGCCCGCGTCTGAGATTCAGTCGCCGTGTCTGAACAGACTCAGATTCTGTATCCCGCATACCGAATCTGGGAAACGGAATCCCGTGTGTTCAGGGCCTAAAGGATGGCGCCCGTGTGCATTGCACACTTTGTACATATGGTAGCGGGGGCCCTGTTATTAAGTTCCTAGGATAATAAAATTAGCAAAGCAAGATGCAGATTTAGACGTTTTAAAGTTATTAATGTGGAGAAAATTAATGTCAAAAAGAATTTGAAATTATGTGAAATTTCAAGAATGCACGATTTTAATTATTTTTTGAAGAATAAAAAATCACAAGTCGTAAACATGTTTATTAATAAGTTAAAAGTTTAAAACACAAAACGTTTCGCAATTTTAGGTTGCTTCATCAGTTGTACAAATTAGAAAATATTGAGAATACTGGATTACATTTCTGAAAGGAGCAAAATAAATCGGATTAGCAAATACATCTATCTCCTGCAAAAAACCTGTATACTTACATAAAATTATATTGTAGGGTAGTACTTAGAAGAGTTTGTTGAAGGTATTATATTATTGTAATAAATTATTTGTAAAACACTTTAAAACTCATAAAACATTGTTTAGTTACGCTGGTGACGAAGACAAATTTACAAATTAAAAAATTAATTAAAAACGGTAGCACATGTAGATCAAAAACAGCCCCTAGTAGGGGTTAATACTGTTATATGGAAATATTAAGCTATTCATTTCGCTTGGTATGAGAGTGCAGGAATGCGACAAATAGTTGAAATTTGGATAAAGGCATGCAAGGTTGTTTCCTAAAAATATTATCGCGCTGCGCAGTCGGTTTGCAAATATATAGTATGTTAATAATTTAGACAGGGTTGTAGTAAGGTTAAAATTTTTGAGTTTTGAAAATGAATAATAAAAGGAAATAAGAGTTAAAATCCAAAATTTGATTATAAATTTGAGAAATGCAACACACGACATAATTTATTTGAATAAGCTGTGGTAAATAGAGCTTAAATTGTCAATGTCAGTTTTGTAATTAA
The DNA here is from genome assembly GCA_940337035.1 of Agriotes lineatus. NCBI lineage: Eukaryota > Metazoa > Arthropoda > Insecta > Coleoptera > Elateridae > Agriotes > Agriotes lineatus. Next base: position 135,320,380 of record OW679195.1, on the reverse strand, counting down.
TGGTAGTAGGGCTTTTTTGTATTTCAATCATTTCCAGGCAAAGGCGTTTTTTTTAAATTGCTCTCTATATGCAAGACAGTGGGTGTATTAAAATTGAAATTATGAAAATGTTTAGTTGAATGATCAGTTAGGGCTGTTTTATTGGAAGAAGGTGAAATGTTATTAATTTTGACTGAGTATTTATGTTGTTTTATTCTATTTTTTAATAATTGCTTCGTTTGACCAATATATGTAGCAGTACAATTGTTACAATTAAGTTGGTAAACAACTTGAGATTCCATATTAATATTAGTTTTATTCTTTAAATTAGTAAAAAACAAATTGCCTAGGTTATTCTTGTTGTTAAAAGCTGTTTTGATATTATATTTTTTAAGTTCAGTTTCAATTTTTTCAGCAAGTTTAGGAACATATTGGATAGATACATATTTATTTTGTGGTAAGTTATTTGAAATATAAAAATCATTGCCTAAGCAGTTAGGTTGTAGGGCTATGGATTGATTATGTATGTTTTGGTTTTTAATTTTTTTAATTCGGAAATTAATGTGTTTTTTTATAAAATCAATTGGATAATCATTACTAATTAAAATTTGTGTAATAAGTTCTAAGTTTTTTTTATGAAACTGTTTTGAGGATAAATGAATAGCTCTGTCAACTAAACTATTTATGACGCTAATTTTATGTTTGATGGTTGTGTTAGAGTTATAATTTAAATATCTATTTGTTTTAATGCTTTTACGGTACCAATTTGTTAAAATTAAACCATTTTTGTCTGAACAGTGTAAGATCTAAAAAATTTAAAGAGCAATTTGAATTCTCGTTTTTAATAGTAAATCTAAGTCTGGGGTGTACATTATTAAAGAGGTTAAAAAATATTTGTTTGTTTAGAGTGTCTGTAGCCATTATGATGTCGTCCACATATCTTAAATAAAGAGAGAAGTTGGTATTTTGATTCAAAATAGTAGTCTCGATATCTTCCATTACGAAGTTAGCAATTGTTGAAGAAATGGGTGAACCCATTGCACATCCAAAAGTTTGAGAATAAATATTATTATTGTATGTAAAGTAAGTGGTGTTTAAAACAAATTCAACGGCGTTAATAAATTCATTTAGTGGTATGTTTGTATGTTTTTACTTTCCCATACCCATAGGTATAGGGAAGTCTTGGAATCATGAAAATTTTGGAAATCGAGATTTTCACAGAAATATCCGTTTTGGGCCTATAGGAACCCAAAAAGTGGTTTTTAAAAAATGTCTGTCTGTGTGTGGGTGTGTGGGTGTGTGTGTGGGTGGGTGACGCTCCTACAGCCGAAAGTATTGCTCCGATTTTGATGCGCTTTGGAATGCGGGGGTGTATCGAACATTCATCGACAAAATAAGCTTTTCAAAAAAATCCGAAACCGGAAGCGGAAGTTACGCATGTTTTTTTGGTATCACTGTTTTCGTAATTAAAATTTTGAAAATTTTATCACGGATAATGATAGAGGGTCATAAGACAAATCTGTTAGTTTTTTTTTGAACTCGCTAGGCTTAAATTGAAGGGCGCTATGATTTTTTAAAAATTTTGAGTTTAACGCCCTATTACTCAAAAACGGATGAATCGATTCAATTGATTTTTGTTTTCTGAATAGTATATGAAGGCTAACATGAGGTGATATAAAAAGTGTTTTGAAAAATATTAAGGGGCCTAAATTACAAATTTTCAAAATTTTGGAAATTTTCTAAAAATCATTTCTCAAAAACTGCCCACAGGAATTTGTTTAAACTTCATACACTGATAGACCCCGAAAAGGGCTATCGATCTGTTTTTTAAAGAATCTCATGAATTATCTGTGGCGCCCTCTACGAAGCTTTGAAGTTTGAAAATTTAAACCCCTTTCATTAATAAACAAAACAAGATAGGTAGCTGGGGTTTTCACTGAATTGCTCAGTGCATAATGGAGCATATGAATATGCAAAAAAATATTACACTCGTGGATATATGTAAGCGTACCGGCCCCCTCCCCCCTCTATTTTTGAAAAATAATATTTTATTCTAACGGTTGTTATATTTTTGCGTCAAAGAATCTTTTTCCGCGAAAATAAAAAAATCGATTTTGTATGCCCTAGAAAATATAATTTCCAGGCTTGTCCACTTGGCGCCATCTACAGAAGCTCGGTGGTCACGTTTTGAACTACACATCTTATAACATAAAATCGTAGCTCTCTTTGTTTGCGTGTAACTATGTTTGTTCGCTATCTCCTCCGAAGATACTGGACCGATTAAGTTGTACGATGGCTTAAAAGTTTGCTAATTTTCAGACCTATTTAATTAACTACTCTAGGCAGCAGTATAATTTAATTAACTTCTCTAGGCAGCAGAGCGGAGCGCCTATCGCTGTCTACTATTAGCTCGGGTGCGCGCATTATTCAAACAGGAGAGTGTGGTTCTGCGGTAAGCGTGCTGGCCTATCACGCGGGAGCCCCGGGTTCGATCCCGTCGATGCATCTTTTTTTAAAATTTATATTAATGAATCTCTCTTAATTTTGCGAACCGAAACGTAGTTCGGGTGACTCACTAGTTCTTTTATATTTACCCGCAATTTACGTGAAAGTGTAAACGCTTATCACGATGAAGACGTGAGTCATCGAGTTGAAATTTTGATATGTTGTAAAGACTGTTGAATAAAGACGATATGAACAGTTTCCAGTATGGGAAAGTCCAGGGAGGTAGTCACGTCCACTTTTTTAAATTTTATTCCAGTATTTTTTTATAGTGCTTAAGGCAAGATCAATTGGTATGTTTGTGTATAAGGAGACAACATCTAAAGAAAAAAGAGTATGATTAGGATTAAGTTTAGTGTTATTTATATGTTCTTTGAATTTCCATGAGTCTTTAATGCTGAATTTATTAAGGGAAGTTATATTAGTTAATATTTTTGAAAGATATTTAGATAGATTGTAAGTTGGGCTCATGTAAGAGGCAACAATAGGTCTTAAAGGTATATTGACTTTATGTAATTTCGGTAAACCATATATTTTAGGCGGAAGTCCGTTATGTGAGATTAAAGTTTTATATGTTAATTTGTCAATGAAGTTTTTATCGAGAAGGCTTTTCACTATTGTATTGTTTTTATTTTGAATGATTAATGTAGGATCTTTAAGTTCTTTTTTATATGTATTAACGTCACTTAATAAATCAGTCATTTTTTCATGGTAGTCAGATTTAGTCATAATAACAGTTTTTTGTGTTTTGTCTGCAGAAGTAACAATAAGGTTTTTATTGTTGTTTAAAAAATTTTTAGTTTCATTAATATTTTTTTCGCACAATCGTTCTGAAATACTTACTTACTGTCATTGTTGACACATCTTGTAAGTTGAATATAAGAATACTGTGGCTAGTCTCCATAGAAACACAGTTCTCTTCGAGTTTATAACAGCTCTAATGCGGTAAGTAATAGTAATAGTTTTCACCAACAGATGTCTAGTTTATTTGTAAAAATGAAAATTACAATTTGTACAATTATTAAAAGTAATATTTCTTCCCGCGCCGTCATCTAATGTTTTTAAAGTAATAGAAGTTTCTGTATTACTTATTGAGTTAGATATGTTACTATTCGAATAAATTGCAGTAGTCTTGTCTTCGAACACTGGAATCGACTGAACGTTACTGGTATCGCCGCTTTTGGTATGTAAAATCTTGTCAGCAAAGTCCATTTTAGTTGTTAGAGAATCGGCTACGTAGCTCTCAGCGACATTAGACGACCTATAAATGGATCTTCTGTTAGCTATTAAAAAAATATATTAAGATTATCAATAAAACCTCCAACCGGCATGACGTTTAAGTGCCATAACGTCAACCCCAGTATTTGCTAACAAAGTTGCCGACGTCGTTCTGAAAGCGTGTCCAGTATAGTATTGCGGATCTTGTAGTTTTAAATATGCTGCGATTTTTTGAGGGATTTGCCCCATTGTATTTATACCCACGAGTTGATTTACACATTTTCCTTGACGAACTGAGTAGAAAAATCGACGAGAGTTTGCTTCCTTAGGCCTTAACTGTATATATTTTCGTACAATCGTCAAAAAAGGAACTTTTTCATTAAGTTTATCAATAATCGTGAAAGTTCGACTAATATGTGTTTTGGTATCAGGTACATTAACAATAATAACTGAACCTTGATCCGAAATGTCATCAACTGTCATCTTCACAAGTTCGTCACGCCTAAGGGCTCCTGCGATTCCCATTATCATTACTGCTTTCATCATAATGTAAGTTTCATTGGGGGCTTCCATCAGAAATTTGTTCATCTCCTCTCTAGTAAATACCTTGGATTTTTTAGGATGATGTCCAATATTTTTCTTTTTTAAAAATGCCAACAGCTTCTTAAATTGTGATATATCAATACCGTTATTTAAGTTAATGGTAGTTTTAAGCATTGAGTATTCTGCCCATAAACTTCCTGGAGACTTCAATCTTGAGCTTCTTTCAACAAAATAAGCTAGCAAAGTCTTTTCAGATATCTCCACTTTCTTCTCGCCCAACCATTTCTTGAACATATCATAAACGTTTTCATACCTTTTTTTTGATACTTTAGGAACCAAAGATTCGCAACCCCTTTGATAAGCTTCCTCAATGTCTGTATTTATTTGAAAATCCTCTTCATTAGCCATTGTGAAAAATTAATATTGAAACTTCAAATTGTTTATTCGGTTTCTAACAACAAAACGTTTCTAACGAAATACATTCAAAACACTCTGGATAATATACTTATGTACATGTCATAAAAATCAAGATAATTAAATCGGAAACAACTCAAATTTTTGTTATTTTATTTGGTGTTATATGCGATTGTGCGAAAAACGTTATACCCTACACGGTTGTTAAGTGCCTAACGGAATCTCGAAAATTGAAAAATCTCGACTTCGTCTCGATTTTTCAAACTTTTCTCGATTCTGTTATAATGCACTTACCAACCTAATAGTGTAATATACTATAGTGAGTATTTTGTTATATTGTAATTGAGTGAAACTGAGATTTTGTTGATTATTTTTATTGTTTTTAAAATTGGTTAGGATGTTGCAAATATTAGCGCGAATAGAATTTTGTTCTGTTTGTGGTAAATCACTAATACCGTTTTCAATATTACAAATTATATTTTCGACTGGTAATTTGGTTTTAGGGTTGTAATGTTTGAATTTTGGACCTAATTTTAAAGTAATTATAACATTTTCTGGAATTTTAATATTAGTTAAATTATGAATAAAGTTGTTAGGATTTTCATTATTAGAATTAGTGTGCGAGGGATGTTTTAATTTTAAACTTTTTGACATTGTTTGATTGTCATTACTGGGAAATGACTGGTTAATTTTAATTAGTTGGTTAATTTTTTTATTTAACTTATCGTGTATTACAGCTCTCAAACTCACATTCTGTTTAATTTTAGTGGCTAAAAAATTTATGATGATATTTTTATTAGTGAAATTATTCAAATTAACATGCATGTTTTTAAGTTTAAGCTTTAAAGTGTTTCGATAGTTATAGTTGTCATTAATTAATAAAGTCAAACTCTTCATAGCAGTTTTCTTTTGATTATCTAAAAATTGATTTTTATACTTATGATTTTGAAATTTAATATGAGCGTTTTTTAACAGTAAGAATTTTGGTATTAAGAAATTATTTTTACAGGTTTTAAGGAAATAAATGCGTTCGCTTACCCTTACAATTGCAGTATTGATCTTGCTGAAATTTCGAAAAAGTTCCTCCTGTTGAGCACCATAACTTGTTCGGATGAAATTGTAGAAGCCAACATGTGGTATTGGGACGTCCATTTTGATGTGAAAAGTACTGGCTACCAGGTTGATTTATGGGGTGAAAAGTTGTAGATGCACGTCAGGTTCCTGATTACAGTTGAAATGGAGGTGTTTCTTATCCAGGTGGGCGAATCTTAGTCTCCAAATGCAGATTCGTATTATTAATTCAAAATAAGAAATGACATTTATAATTTTAAAGTTATTAATGTGGAGAAAATTAATGTCAAAAAGAATTTGAAATTATGTGGAATTTCAAGAATGCATGATTTTAATTATTTTTTGAAGAATAAAAAATCACAAGTCGTAAACATGTTTATTAATAAGTTAAAAGTTTAAAACACAAAATGTTTCGCAATTTTAGGTTGCTTCATCAGTTGTACAAATTAGAAAATATTGAGAATACTGGAATGCATTTATAAAATTATATTGTTGTGTTTTAAACTTTTAACTTATTAATAAACATGTTTACGACTTGTGATTTTTTATTCTTCAAACAATAATTAAAATCATGCATTCTTGAAATTTCACATAATTTCAAATTCTTTTTGACATTAATTTTCTCCACACTAATAACTTTAAAATTATAAATGTCATTTCTTATTTTGAATTTAGACGTTTTGTTTCTAAATTGCAAGTACTTATGTGACATGTGACACTCATAGGTAACATTACTCACGAAAATTAATCCTGGTGACAGGTGACAAACCAAACGATTTTTTCAAAAATCTAGGAACATTTTGATAAGCAGCGGGAAAAATATAATAAGATAAGTCGGAATGTATCGCCTATTAACATTTTCGGCAGGCAACAAGCCGCGACTTCGTCTTGGCTTGTACTTGCCTACCTCAAATTTTAATAGGTCCTTACATTCCTTGTGACTTAAATAGCTATTAATGTAAAGTGTATCAATAATTTTAACATAATAAGAATAAATATTGATAACTGAATTTTTATATTTATACGCGGTCGTGAATTGTGTTATTACCTTATTTTTAACTTTTTTGAAAATGAAAATGAATAAAATCAACATCAAGAGACACTTTTATAAAATATACCTGCATTAATTTATATTTATGACAAACTACAGACTGTAAGTATAGAAATCGTACACTTTTTGATTAGATGATAATTAATACACACTAAATGAGGAGCTTTGCATGTATCTCCAAAAAGCAAAGTTGCGCTTTTTAATTATGTGATTGATCAGTGTTGTGGTAATTTATCATAGCCCTGAAATAAAAGGTGATTTATTTAAATATATGTTTCTTCGTTGAATTCACCACAACTATGTAAAGTTGATACTAAAGCTTTTTCTATTCTTAAATAGTAAAGTGTGTTGCCTAATTTTGAGAAATATTTTAGAACTTGGTGTCGTGTATATTCAATTTAATTTACTGTTTTTCTAGTTTTTCTAAAGAAACTAAAACATCGTTCGAAGTGTTCATACACATCAAATAGCAATGGGTACTTCTTCATGGAAAAAAAGTGCAATTTTCTTTTATTGTTCTGTATAGAATGATTAATAATTCCAATTGCTACTTTATTTTTTAAGTTTTTCCACCATGGGGAGATTTTTGCATTGTATTTAATTGTTATATGTAAGCACGTTACCGCTCCTTCATCTCCTATAATTGAAGTTTTAGTGATAAGTAAAAAGTCAAATAATTGCAAAAAGTTACTAAGCAATCCTCTTAAAATAATGGTGCGCTGTGTTTCTAGTGGTTTCCGAAAATATATCGAAACAAAAATGCAAGTCGTATCTAATGAACTTCCATATTTCGCCATTGTGGTGCTTTGTAAACTAAGGATTTCTTCGCGGCTTTGATAAAAGCGCCTACAAAATGCCATCTTTCGTAAGAGATGTAAAATCGTGTATCCCATTTTACTAAAACTTGCAGACTGTAAAAGATTCTTTGCAAAAGGTGGAGCTGTTTAGTCTCAGCAAAATTCCAGTAAGACTTTAACCATGTGACCAATCACCGTCGTAGTTCGTGGCTTAGGTATCTGGTACTCCGCATGCCTAAGCCTTGTTTATAACAAATAACAAAACAATATTGAGGTTTAGTAATAGTGTGAAAATTAGGAAAACCCTGATATCTTTGAACATAGCAAGGTGATATAATGGCTTCTTTCGAACTAAATTCGGTTCCATCAATTTTTCGAACACGGTGTAACAGATTATTTTTTAGCAGTCAAAACTAATTTGAAGTCCAGTGGACAAACATAAAAAATAATATTAACAATGTAGGATGACTGCATTACATTTTAAAAAGGAAACAACTGATACGATGGAAGATCGTAATTGCATAACTGTTCAGGGTGGAGGTTATAGTGGACTTTCTCCTTCTTCTTCTAGCCGTTTTATATCATTCTGATATAGGCCTCTCTCATGTTTTGCCAGTTCTCTCGGTTTTCAGCTACCTGGTACCAGTTCAGATCCGCTACCCTCTTCAGGTCGTCATACCAGCGTTATTGTGGTCGTCCTACTGATCTTCGCTCTCCCCACGGTCTCCACCTTGTGACTCTTCCGCTCCAATTTTCTGGGTGCCTGGCAACGTGTCCTGCCCAATTCCATTTGAGTGATGTGGTCCTTCTGATTATGTCATCTACTTTGGTCGCACTTCTGATCCAGGTGTTAGTTTTACGATCGATTAGCGTTATTCCCACGAGTCTTCGTTCCATTGCTTTCTGGTGAACTTGCAATCTTCTAATTGTTCCTTTATTTAATACCCAAGTTTCCGAGCCATATGTGGTTATGGGGAGGATACATTCATTGTAAATTTTTCTTTTCAGGGGCATCGGTAGATTCATCTTAAGGACATATTTTAATCTGCCATATGCTGCCCATGATAGTTTAATTCTTCGTTGTATTTCCAGTTCTTGGTATTGTTTACTTGCTGTTACTGCCTGTCCCAAATATATATATATGTTTCCGATTTCGTAATGTCCTGTGTGTTTACTCTTATATTATTATTCGCATTGTCCTGGTTAGTCATGAATTTGGTTTTCGACATATTTATTTCTAGTCTTTGTTGTTTGGCCGCTTGTTGTATTTCCTCTATCATTTTTTTTAACTCTGATTCATCCTGAGCGATAATAACCACGTCATCGGCAAACCTTAGGTTGTTCAATCGATCTCCTTCTATGTTGAGACCACGATGTTCCCATTTTAGCTCCTTGAATATGTCTTCGAGAACAAGAGTAAACAGTTTCGGAGAAATAATATCTCCTTGTTTCACGCCCCTGTTTATTTCCACTTTGTTTGACATATCGTGCATTTTTATTGTGATGGTCGCTTTATCATATATATGTTTTATAATTTCTATATATCGCTGATCTATGCGTGCATTCCTCAGTGACTTTATGATTGCCCACTGCTCTACCGTATCAAAGGCTTTCCTGAAATCGATGAAAGCCAGCCACAAGGGTATGTTATATTCTGTGGTCTTCTCTATTATTTGCTTCAGTGTATGGAGGTGTTCGACTGTGCTAAAATGTTTCCTAAACCCTGCTTGCTCTCTTGATTGATACAGATAGTGGACTGTATGATTTTAAATTGGACAATTGCAGAATAAGTCTTAGGGGTGCAGGAATTAAAAAGGGGTTGCAAACCAACGGTCTCGTGTAGTCTCACACGAGATGATGTAATAATAGACTTAATTTCCGTGGTTGCAGAGGTTCGGCAAATACAGACAGATGTTAAAACTGTATTGTTTATTGACTAGAATATTTCCTATTTATATACATTAACTATGACGTAAATTACTAGGTTCATGTTATTTTGCCCCAGTTTGAGCTCGCATATGCACTTGCGTGTTCAATTTCATAACAAACAAATAGCAAGTATGCATAATTGCAGTTTGTCGACCGGGAGTTACGTGGGACAGATAAGGCACGTTTTGATAATCTTACAGGGTGTCATTTCCTTATCTTATCAACTTGCTTGCTTGCTTGTAGACAGATTGTAATTAGAATTAAGTCAGTTGTTATGCAGCATTCTTTATGTAAAGACATTGTATAATTGCTCAGTGTGGAAATAAAATAAAGTTTTTTTAAATTTCAATTTCGGCACTTAAAATATCACTGGCGCAGTCGGTAGGATTGCGATAAGGCAAATACTAAATCGATTTGTCGTTCGTGTCAACGATTTAATTCGCAATCGAAAAACTTTGTTCGGAGTGCACAAAAATCGGCAACTTCGGGCAACGCAACAACAGAACATCGGGACTAGGACATACATCGCCGAGTCTTGAATCGAGAGGAGGACATCCATCGCCGAATCTTGAATCCAGGGGACCGGACCGAAATCGTTGGACCTATTGGACCACCTAGGTTAAGGACATCGCATTCAAAAGGGGACTTCCAAGGACAGGACAACGCAGAGAAGAATCAAAGTGAGTTCATACGCTTTTTATTTTTTCGTTATTCCTTTATGTGCCTTCCATAATTTTATTATTACCTCTAATGTCAATTGAAACCCTTGTTGACCAAATATCTAATTTAAATATAAATCAAGAGGATTCCCAAACTTTAAATTCTATAAATAATATCACGCAAAATATGACTTCATTCCACGTCGAATATTTGCGTACTATTCCGGAATTTGACGGCAATCCTGCGCGTCTATCCAAATTTATTAGGGCTAGCGAATTGATAATTAATCAGTTCACCAAATCAGATACACCGGATCTTTTTATTAACCACTTAATTCTCTCGTCGATTAGAAGCAAATTAATTGGCGACGCCGGCATAGTTACAAATGGTAAAGATGTCAATTCTTGGGACGATTTAAAAGACATACTTCAAAAGTCTTTTTCGGACCAACTAGACGAAAATTCTTTGCTACGTGACCTCATGCTGCTTAGACAAGGAAACGAAAATCCACAACAATATTATATCCGCTGTCAAGATATTATTTGTGGATTACTGTTTTCACAATTACGAATAAATACTAACGACGCCGCTACTAGAAAGATCAAAGGTGATCTCTACGATCAACTTACTTTAAAATCATACTTAACCGGGCTACGTGAACCACTAGGATCGCTAATACGAGCGCAACGACCGGACACCGTTGAAAAGGCATTAACTTATGTACTAGCCGAGGAAAACATAAATTATGCGAAAAATTCTACACAGCAGAGATTTCCATCAACTTTAAGAACCCAGAAACCAAGACAACAAACTTCTAACAATTTTTATAAGCCGCAATTTACCAGAGGACCTTTTACCATGCCAGTTCCAGCAGCGATTCCGCAGTCCATATCCAGACAATTTCCACAATTTTCGCAATTGCCACAATTTGGATATTCAAGATTGCCACCACAAAACCCGCGCTTTACTGGATTTGGTAACCAACAATCAAATTTTCCACAACAGCCGAAATTGTTTACTCCAGCTACAGCAAATGCACAAACATTGTTTCAACAATTTGTAAATCAACAAAGGCAAAATACAAATGTATTCAAACCCCGAAACTTACCGCAACCAAAACCAACACCAATGGACATCAGCTCCGGAAATACTAGGCAACTTTCACGAGTTAGTTATTTCCAGCCGAGACCAACTTTTACATGAGAAGAATTATTTTACCACGACACACCAGAAGAAGAGCCAAACTTCGAAAATCCATTCGAAATCGACGCTCAAACAACCCAAAATTGTCAACCAGAATATGAAGGCTATGAAGAGTACCAACAGGAAGCTAATTATTTAGACCCGGAAGAAACACCGAATAATAATTATCATCAGGATTTTTCCATGGACCCTGACGTAATATCGTTAAATGTAAAACAAAATGTACACCTTCCCTATATTATCATACCGGAACTTCAAGCTAAATTAATGATTGACACTGGATCTGCAAGAACTTTAATAAATCCAAATTTAATTTACAAATACAATCCAAATCAAATTCGTATAGAACCATTTGCTATACAAACAGCGCACAATACTAGCTATCATAATAAAGTTGCTAACATTCCGTTACCTCCCACATTTTAAAAACATGGCTATCATAAAGTATATCTATTTAATTTTAATCTTAAATACGACGGTTTAATAGGACTTGATCTTTTGAAACAGTTAGGAGCCACAAATGATTTTAAAAATGACATGATAGTGACCCCAACAGCTAGAATACAAATTTATCATAATGAAATTCAGGAAAACGTGTGTTGTACACTAACACTTCAACCAAGAACGGAAACCGTAGTGCAAATACCAGTAAATACTAAACTACAGCAAGGAATTTTGGAACATCAAAATTTTGGACCTGACATAGAAATGCCTACAGCGTTAGTACAAGTTCAAAATCAGCAAGCATTAACAACAGTGTTAAACAAAAGCGAAAAACAAAAAATTCTAAAATTATCGAAACCGTTAAACTTAATACAAGTTGAACCAATCAATAAACCTATACCAATTAACAATATTAATAATGTTCCAGTCAATGTTAAGAAAATTCAGAGAGAAAACTTGAAAAACTTAAGATTAAAACACTTAAACGATAAAGAAATTACTCTAATTAGGAACCTGTGTGAGGAATACAAGGACATCTTTCATCATGAACAACTACCTTTAACTTTTACCAATGAAGTCAAGCATGTAATAAGAACAACCGATAACATACCAATCTACACCAAAAGTTACAGATTTCCTGAAATCCATAAACAAGAGGTAAAACAACAAGTAACGAAAATGTTACAAGAAAATATTATTCGACCATCCTCATCACCTTGGTCTTTACCAATTTGGGTCGTACCGAAAAAACAAGATGCGTCTGGAAAAACCAAGTGGTGATAAACTATAGGAAGCTAAATGAAAAAAACGTTGACAAGTTTCCTATACCCAATATAAGTGACATTTTGCATAAATTAGGAAAAAGTCAGTATTTCACAACTTTGGACTTGGCTTCAGGATTTCACCAAATAGAAATGAACCCATCGGGTATTGAGAAAACTGCATTTTCAACAGATATTGGACACTTCGAGTATAAACGCCTTCCTTTTGGGCTCAAGAACGGGTCAACTACCTTCCAAAAATTGATGAACAACGTTTTACGAGGACTCCAGAACGAAATCTGCTCAGTATACCTAGACGACATTATTATTTATTCGGCTTCGCTTCAAGAACACATTCAGGACATCAAGAACATTTTCCAACGTCTTAGAGAGAAAAATCTTAAAGTACAACTCGATAAAAGCGAATTTTTACGTAAAGAAGTAAATTATTTAGGTCACCAAATAACAGCGAATGGTGTAAAACCAGATCCAAACAAAATCATAGCAATACAACATTTTCCAATACCTAAAACTCGAAAAGAAGTCAAAAGCTTTTTAGGGTTGCTAGGATATTACAGGAAATTCATAAACAACTTTGCGAAATTAACAAAACCGCTAACAAAATGTCTAAAGAAAGACGCTAAAATTGAACATAATACCGAATTTATTAACGCATTCGAAACATGTTAAGTCATTTTGCTGTTTCAGATGCTTAATTGCATTTCACGTCGTTAGTTAGGTCATTTTGGTATTTTGAATAGCCGCCTAAGCTTAGAGCAGCGCGCCCGTATGCTAAGCCCTTTTAGCTCTTTATTTGGCTCCATCGCCTAATTCCAGAATCACGATTTCGCACATAGTTAGCCTAAAAAGCAGTATTTGTCGTCGGTTGGAGCTCTCCTCTGATGGCGTTTTTCTGAATTCTGAATAGCACGCTGTGGCGGCGTGATACCAGCGTGGCCCGCATTGGTTGGTTTTATTTCATCGCCTTGCGATTCGCTGTGGTTTAGTCACGTGGGGGACGCGGCCAAGGTGACCTTTTGCCAACGCTTCCCTCGGGCATTCAGCCGAGAGCCGTCGTTAAAACAAGAGGTCGGATAGTGTATGTGAGTTCGTGCGGCGCTCCCGCCATTATGGCGGGGGCGTCAGTCGTTTTCCCGTCGGGTGCTGCTTCAGCAGTTATGTTGCGGGCGTTTTCGCCTTGAAGGCAGTCTTCCAGAGCCCGTGGCAGAGAGCGCTTGTGTGTGGTGGTGGTGATTCGAAATTTGTCGAGTGATCTTCGGCGTAACGTGGGTGTTTTGGAGCCCAGTTCCTGCTACTATTAATGAGGGGTCGTGCCCCCTTCATCTCGACCTACGAGGATTTGGTTCAGCAGAACGAGTGAGGCCCCCATCATTTTCGTCGTCCCGTTGTACGCGTCTTGACGCGTCTCCCGTCGCCATTGAGGCGGTTATGCATTCACCCCCTTTCGCCGTTGTAACACCGAAGGTACCTACCACCTACAATTGCAGCTCGTCGCAACTCAACTGTACCAGGCTCCCTCGCCGCCTACGCATTAAGGTATGTGCCTTTAACCTGATTACCGCTGTGAACGCGAGTGTTACTCATTACTACTCATTACTACGCTAGTGTATTCATTCAGACTGCAGACAGTTCAGGCCGTGAAGGCTAATGTAAATCGTCGCTGCCCTTGCATAAGGCAATGTGTATCTTTGTACCTATTCATTACTACGCTAGTGTATTCATTCAGACTGCAGACAGTTCAGGCCGTGAAGGCTAATGTAAATCGTCGCTGCCCTTGCATAAGGCAATGTGTATCTTTGTACCTATTCATTACTACGCTAGTGTATTCATTCAGACTGCAGACAGTTCAGGCCGTGAAGGCTAATGTAAATCGTCGCTGCCCTTGCATAAGGCAATGTGTATCTTTGTACCTATTATTGCTGTTCACTAATGTTCAACATCTGTCGTTAAGCTTAGAGCGCGCGTGCCAGCTGGTGCCCTTAATTATAGAGTAAGGTTAGATACAGGGCGACGCATTCTGCTACCCCATTGTAACTCGAAGTGAAATATATGATTGGTTAGTTAAGGGAACTATTGTTTGTTTCGGTTTGTGCATGTTCTGTTACAGATAGACGCCCTTTTATTGTACGAATTATTGTACGACGGAACGAGGAAGCTGTGAGCGTGCAGGTGAGTGAGACAGCTGCGTAGTCGTGGTCGGATGGACACCTAATCACAATCCTTGCTTAAGGCAATCCCGAAGTTGTTGTTTGACCTTGCAACTCTTGCATAATCTTATTGGCGGAGTATTTTTGCATGCTTCGCTCCCGTCTAACCGTCCAGGCCCGGTTAGCCGGGTTAAGACAGGCTTGGTGGCGCCCTCATAATTTCGACATACCCTGTATATATTATGCCACAACGCGCTTGCCCAGAACGTATCGTGTGACTCACGCCCGACTCCCTGAGCGTTCCAGCCGTGGCCTATTAGCCTATTTCGAACCGATCTCAGGGCAAGTGTGTCATGTTTTCAGGACTGATTCCGTGGTGCGATGCTCACCTTGGGTGGGTGTCGTAAAGTCCTTTTTATACCGTAACAGGCTAATTTTGGCGCCCGCCTCTGGGGCATTTTAGGCATTGTAGCCTTGTTGTATCATTTATATTGTTGTCACAAATGTTTTTTTTCGTCATTTCGAAGTGGTATGGACTGGTAAACCGTTTTTTTTTCTTATTAGAATATTTTACCGAGCTTCTTTTCTTGTTTTCTATTTGTCTTTTTCTGTTTTCTTCTGTTTTCTATATGTCTTTTCTTGTCTTTTCCTGTTCTTAGTTTATTTTCATTAGCTTTCTTGACCGTGTATATGTTTTTTCTTAGTTGTCATTTGTCTTTACGTTTCTTTTCTTGTTTTCTATATGTTTTTTCCTGTCTTTTCTTATTTTCTATTTGTAGTTTTGTGTTTTCTTGTTGTTTATCGCCTTTGTAAGTTTCCTTTTTGTGTTTTTCCATGTCTTTTGATATTTTGAGTATCTTTTTCGTCATTTTTACCGTCGTTTCTTGTTTTTCTTAGCCAGTTCATACTACCGAGATCTCTCGTTGCATTTAGTGCAGATTTTATCCCGTATTAGTCGGATTTAGTACCAGATGTTGTTGAGTGAAGGTACCGACCTTGTTTTTTTAAGTCTTTTCGAAGGCTTAGTTGGGAGTTTCGATTCCCTGTCGTTTACATTGTTTAGCCTTGGGCTAAGTTGACACTTTTGTTGTACCGAACTGACGTTTATCGATTTTGACGTTCACGTTAGCGAGGTTTATCGATTTTGACGTTGATGATTACCGATTTTGACAATTTTTTTTTTCTCTATCGTTTGGTGTTGTACCGAGTTGATTTTTGGTAAGCAGGTTGGAATTCTTGTTCACCTTCATTACAGTGTTTGTTTGTTGATAAGTTATGGTGTGTTGTTGGTGTGCTTGGGGAGATTCGCTCGTGCGGTTATTACGTCCCTCAGGCCATCTTCTTAGTTGGTTTGACGTAGTTATTTTTGTTGGCTTTTATCTCATTCTCATTAGTATCATGTACCGCCCAACCTGGTTTACCGACTTCTTCGTGGACACCCCTAACAGTCATAGTAGTGTTTTGTACACTTACCGTTAGCATTTAACGAGTCTTTACCGCTGGTCGGAATGCTTCGTACTTGTTGACGTTTTGTTGTCATTTACCGTACCCTTTTTGTCTGATGACGTCATGTTGTCAAGTATCGTGTTCTTTGTGAACAGTTTCGTTGAAGCTTTTGAGCTTTGTGTGACACCAGGGCCCGGTTGTTCGCATAAGGTTTCTTAAGTGAAAAGTGTTTGAGTATTTAAAGGTTTTTGACTTTTTTTTGTAGTAATGCCCTGTTGTTTTCGTGGCCTAGCGCTCTTTTACCGTACCGTTGGCCGTCGCCATTTTCAACCACCTGTGTGGGATTACATAAAGAGAGCGTGTTTCTGGTCATTTTGTTTCGTGCGGACCCTGTCGTAGTAAGGTAGTCCCTTTGGGCCGCATGGATTTCTGAAAAGGATTTATTGGGCATGCGTCATCGAACGCCTACACCCTTGGAGACTTGGTTCTTCCGGATTTTCTTTTGGTGTTCGGTGTTGGAGTCACTTTCGAGCTCGCGCTTTGCGGTTTAATAGCCGACTTGGCTCCGGCATCGGCATCGATTGAGGATTTCGGTGGACTGAGTTTTTCCTATCACTGATTATGACTATTTTTGACAGTTTCTGTCACAACCATTTCCCTTTTTTTTTTTGGTGGTTCATCCTCTTCTCTTGGGTACTCATACCAGTTGTGGGATCCACACAATGCGCCGATCTCGTGACGCGCAGCGTGCCCTCTTCAGGTAACCCTTGGGTGGGACTTTGGACTTCCATTTCTATACCCCCCCCCCCTCCCTGTGTTCTTTTGGAACGGTTGGTCGGAAGTGTCCACAGGTGTAAGACTTGTTTGTACCCGATTTTGACACAAATTTACGTATTTTCTACTGGCGTATCCAGTCTTTCTTCTTCCTCTTCTCTCTTCCCACCTTTGCACCCTATCTGGTGGCCAGTGTGCGTAATCCCTTTGGGGGTGCACTCTATCGTATCGAATGTTTTTTTGTTTTGTTGGTTTTTCGTTGTTGCGTTTTCGTTTGTGTTCTCGTTACGTTGTCGCAAAATGCCTCGTTGTTTTATAAGAGACTTCGGGGAACTCTCTTTCAAGTAAGGGGAGTGTTAAGTCATTTTGCTGTTTCAGATGCTTAATTGCATTTCACGTCGTTAGTTAGGTCATTTTGGTATTTTGAATAGCCGCCTAAGCTTAGAGCAGCGCGCCCGTATGCTAAGCCCTTTTAGCTCTTTATTTGGCTCCATCGCCTAATTCCAGAATCACGATTTCGCACATAGTTAGCCTAAAAAGCAGTATTTGTCGTCGGTTGGAGCTCTCCTCTGATGGCGTTTTTCTGAATTCTGAATAGCACGCTGTGGCGGCGTGATACCAGCGTGGCCCGCATTGGTTGGTTTCATTTCATCGCCTTGCGATTCGCTGTGGTTTAGTCACGTGGGGGACGCGGCCAAGGTGACCTTTTGCCAACGCTTCCCTCGGGCATTCAGCCGAGAGCCGTCGTTAAAACAAGAGGTCGGATAGTGTATGTGAGTTCGTGCGGCGCTCCCGCCATTATGGCGGGGGCGTCAGTCGTTTTCCCGTCGGGTGCTGCTTCAGCAGTTATGTTGCGGGCGTTTTCGCCTTGAAGGCAGTCTTCCAGAGCCCGTGGCAGAGAGCGCTTGTGTGTGGTGGTGGTGATTCGAAATTTGTCGAGTGATCTTCGGCGTAACGTGGGTGTTTTGGAGCCCAGTTCCTGCTACTATTAGTGAGGGGTCGTGCCCCCTTCATCTCGACCTACGAGGATTTGGTTCAGCAGAACGAGTGAGGCCCCCATCATTTTCGTCGTCCCGTTGTACGCGTCTTGACGCGTCTCCCGTCGCCATTGAGGCGGTTATGCATTCACCCCCTTTCGCCGTTGTAACACCGAAGGTACCTACCACCTACAATTGCAGCTCGTCGCAACTCAACTGTACCAGGCTCCCTCGCCGCCTACGCATTAAGGTATGTGCCTTTAACCTGATTACCGCTGTGAACGCGAGTGTTACTCATTACTACTCATTACTACGCTAGTGTATTCATTCAGACTGCAGACAGTTCAGGCCGTGAAGGCTAATGTAAATCGTCGCTGCCCTTGCATAAGGCAATGTGTATCTTTGTACCTATTCATTACTACGCTAGTGTATTCATTCAGACTGCAGACAGTTCAGGCCGTGAAGGCTAATGTAAATCGTCGCTGCCCTTGCATAAGGCAATGTGTATCTTTGTACCTATTCATTACTACGCTAGTGTATTCATTCAGACTGCAGACAGTTCAGGCCGTGAAGGCTAATGTAAATCGTCGCTGCCCTTGCATAAGGCAATGTGTATCTTTGTACCTATTATTGCTGTTCACTAATGTTCAACATCTGTCGTTAAGCTTAGAGCGCGCGTGCCAGCTGGTGCCCTTAATTATAGAGTAAGGTTAGATACAGGGCGACGCATTCTGCTACCCCATTGTAACTCGAAGTGAAATATATGATTGGTTAGTTAAGGGAACTATTGTTTGTTTCGGTTTGTGCATGTTCTGTTACAGATAGACGCCCTTTTATTGTACGAATTATTGTACGACGGAACGAGGAAGCTGTGAGCGTGCAGGTGAGTGAGACAGCTGCGTAGTCGTGGTCGGATGGACACCTAATCACAATCCTTGCTTAAGGCAATCCCGAAGTTGTTGTTTGACCTTGCAACTCTTGCATAATCTTATTGGCGGAGTATTTTTGCATGCTTCGCTCCCGTCTAACCGTCCAGGCCCGGTTAGCCGGGTTAAGACAGGCTTGGTGGCGCCCTCATAATTTCGACATACCCTGTATATATTATGCCACAACGCGCTTGCCCAGAACGTATCGTGTGACTCACGCCCGACTCCCTGAGCGTTCCAGCCGTGGCCTATTAGCCTATTTCGAACCGATCTCAGGGCAAGTGTGTCATGTTTTCAGGACTGATTCCGTGGTGCGATGCTCACCTTGGGTGGGTGTCGTAAAGTCCTTTTTATACCGTAACAAACAGCGAAACAAATTTTGACAAATGACCCAATTTTAAAGTACCCAGATTTTACACGACCGTTTATACTGACAACTGATGCATCAAACGTAGCATTGGGAGCAGTAGGTAGCATAGGCTTCGATTTACCAATCGCTTATGAATCGAGAACCTTAAATGATTCCGAACAAAGGTACAGTGCAATAGAAAAAGAACTACTGGCAATAGTGTGGGCTACAAAACATTTTAGGCCATACCTATAGGGACATAAATTTACCATAGTTACCGATCATCGACCACTTCAATGGCTTCATTCACTGAAAGCACCTAACTCTAAATTAGCTAGATGGCGAATCAAATTAGAAGAATTCGATTATAATATTGTTTATAAGAAAGGTACAAGCAATACGAATGCCGATGCCTTGTTAAGAATTCCAGCCAATCCTATTATAGCAGAGGATCAGGTATCATTAATAAATCACGCAGATGAAGAAATCGATAGATTAGTAGCAGAGCTCCAAAGACTCGAAGAACTGAAAACACCAGAACCTATATCGAGTGTAACAGCAAATCCACCCTCACCTCCGGATTTTGAAGACATGATACCCATAACCAGGATACAACTAGAAGAAAATTCAAATAATACCGTACATACACAAGAAGAATCCACAGCTACAGTAGAAATTTGCGAGAAACCACTAGAAACTCATAAAAATCAAATAATTTTTCAACCTGTATTTGGCATACCTTTGACGCCAAAAATCGAGAAGAAAGAATAAAACGAAATAATTACAGTGCAAGTGCCAAATGAAAATTTAGAAAATTTTACTAAACAATTAGTAATTCATTATTGCAAACCAAGAACGAAGAATTTTTGTCATTTTCCCAACCAGCAATTCTATGAACAATTTTCTAAAATCGTAACGTCAATTATGAATAGCAATTCGCCAACTTTCTTCAAATGTACATCACGAGTGGAACACTTAATGGACCCCGAAGGAAGAAAATTAACAATAAAAAATTATCATGAACGAAAAACCAACCATCGAGGAATTAATATCACGGAAGAAGCAATAAGAAGAAAATACTACTGGAAAAGTTTAAAGCAGGACGTACAAGACTACATTAATTCATGCTATACGTGTAAAAAATCGAAATACGACAGGAACCCGACTAAAGCCCCATTAAATATTACAGAAACAGCAAAAAAGCCGTTTGAACAAATATTTGTCGACACATTTCAAATTGACGGATCAACGTATCTAACAATAATTGACGCATTTTCTAAACTGGCCCAAGCATATCCTATTGAATCAAAAACAGCAACCATAATTGCCGAAAATTTATTAAAATTCTTTTCTCACTATGGCATACCCAGGAAATTAACATGCGACAATGGAGTAGAATTTAATAATAAAGTTATACAGGAATTTTTCCAACTTCATAAAATTGAATTATATTATTCTACACCTTATAATCACAATTCTCAAGGAATGGTTGACAGACTGCATTCAACCCTAATCGAACATTATAGATTGCTAAGAACCGAAAAACGAGAAAACCAGCCCCATAATCTTATGGTACATGCAATTGTCGCTTATAATAGCACAATTCATTCAACAACAGGATATTCACCATTTGAAATTTTATTAGGCCATACCGACAGTAGAAATCCATTTGACTTATTTTATGAAAATGAATATTTCCAAAATTATGTAAAATCTCACCAATCTAAATTGCAAATAATTTGCGAAAAAATTAAAGAAAAATTGCAAACTTCGAAAGAAGCCATTATCGACAAAAGAAACGCAAAAAGAAAAGATCCACAATTTAAAGTAGGAGACAAAGTATTCGCAAGAACCCACATTAGGAACAAGAAAAGCAATAAATACGACGGACCCTACACTATTCAAGAAATCACCCCCGAAAATACTTGCATATTACTGAATAATAAAAATCAAACAAAGAAACTTCACGTAAATCATCTGCTGCCTTTTGTTGCAGACGAAGACAACAGAAGCGTAGCTTCGACAAGATGCTCCTCGAATACTCGATCATCGCAATAATATCAATTGCATTTAGTTTTGCACTGGACCAGCCTAAATTCACCAACCTCGAAAATAATCCAGGACTTTATTACGACAAATTAGGAATTGCACAAATAAAAGAAATACAATGGACGCTAATAAAAACAATAGATTGTTCACCAATAATAACCGAATTACAGATATTGGAAAATAACATTAGGAAAATTCAAGTGTCATTTGAAACTCATGCCAACGGCGAAACCTACAAAACTGAATTTCATAATTATCAAATAATATTGGAAGTATTATTACGAGAAAATCAAAGAAAAATCGAATACATATTTCCACATGAACGCAGTAAGAGAGGTGCAATCAATGGACTAGGAAATATTCTCAAATTCATAACAGGTAACCTAGATGCAGAAGATGGGGAACGAATCGAAAACGCCATCAATACTCTACAGAAAAATCAAGAAAATCAAGCTAATGTGATCATAAAACAAACTTCGTTAATGACACAAGCAATAGAAAAATTCAACAAAAGCATGCGGCAATTAAGCACCAATCAATTGGTATTACAATCAAGGATTCTGCAGCTTGAATCAGCGATCAAAACGTCCACGTTACACGAAACCGAAATGTACTCATTTATTAACATGCATTCGATCCAGTTACAAATAGCAGCATTATTAAACCTTTTATTACATATTTTAAACACTCTGGAGGAAGCCGTCACCTTTGCGAAATTGAAAACACTACATCCTTCAATAATAGAAAGAAAGGACCTAACACGAGAATTAGAAGAAATACAGAAAAATGCCTTGCCGTATAAATTGCCCTATTCTACATCCAAAGAATTAGTCGAGTACGAAGAGATTATCACCATCAAAGCATACAGGAAAAATTACAGCCTTAATTTTATATTAGAAATTCCACTTTGTAATGATATCCAATATGAATACTATCACCTTTTCCCTGTATCAAACCCTATCTCCTATATAACGAACAAAATAGCGTATCAATGGTTAAAAAGTGCAAACAAGTGTTAAAAGACAATTATTATTGCGAAGTGCAGTTTCACGAGTTAATAAAAATTAATTTGTGTGAAAGTGACCTTTTAAAATTCTTGAAAAACCCAAACTGTGAAGTGCATCATGCGCAAGTAGATAAACTTAAAATTCAGAAAATAGATTTAAACTCTTGGATTATTGTTAGCCCCCAGGAATTAATTGCTTCTATATATTGTATTAATCATAGTTTTAAGTATCCTTTAAACGGCACATACTTATTATAAATTCCCGAAAATTGCAATGTTACTATTGAACACCATTTTCTCTCAACTTTAAAGTATTCCAACAAAATTAAAGAAATAATTAAATTGCCTGTTTTGGAAAGTATGAATATTCCAGGTTCAATTGGAAATAATAATTTACCGAAATTAAATCTAGAACATATAGATCTGGATGATTTAAAATTAATTAAAATTCAATTTCAAAAGTTACCTACAAATTTTGAAAATAATACGAATTCTGTAATACATCATTCTTTTAATTATTTTACTGCCTTTGCCGTAATTACTGTTATAATAGGTATAATAAGTTATAAGCTAAATGTTTATCATATAATTAAGATGTCATGTTTTAATCAAAAATCAAAACACAATTCACAGGAAATTTCATTAGAAGAACTCCGTGTACCCCGAAGTTCCGTTTAGGTCGCGAGGAGTTACGTGGGACAGATAAGGCACGCTTTGATAATCTTACAGGGTGTCATTTCCTTATCTTATCAACTTGCTTGCTTGCTTGTAGACAGATTGTAATTAGAATTAAGTCAGTTGTTATGCAGCATTCTTTATGTAAAGACATTGTATAATTGCTCAGTGTGGAAATAAAATAAAGTTTTTTTTTATTTCAATTTCGGCACTTAAAATATCACTCGGGTCATTCGACCAGTGCTGATAAAAAATGCTGATGCTTTGTTGTAATTTCCGCATGCAACAGTTCGCTTACGAAATGTATGCATATTTAATTTTAAAAGTTAAAATTATGTTTTGGTTCCTAAACAATAACAAAGAATTTTGAGAAAAAGAGAGTTGTGGTGTTTCCATAAATACAATATCTATATTGTTATTAGTTAAAGTTTGTAAGCTAATGTTTTAAATTGTGTTTGAATAAAGTTGGTTGGGCTTCCAGTTATCCAGTCTCAGGATTGCAACCATTATTATAATAGGTATAATTTATACCTTCCTAGTACATTGTTTTTTAAATAATTAGAATACAAGGCATATTATGGGGTGCATAATACCCTGGCGGACATCTGAGATACTATAGTATGTGAATAGTGAGAAATGACAAGCCTCAAATTTCTGACTAATCACGTACCTCAGTGCGTCGATGCGTTCACAACAACAGTTGATCATCCACTATAATCATTATTTAGGTTATTGAGGAAAACTACTAAGACATTCCCTTGGTACATAAATAACTATTATGACACCAAGAGTAAATCCACTTATTAACATTTGAAGCATCAGGAATTAATTATACAAGTAATAATTATCACAAAAGCATGTAATGATACATTTAGTCGTAGTCGTAGTTCTGTGACAAAGTTAGGAACGCTAGAAGGCGGTAGTACTGTGAACATATAAGGCGAAAATTGTACAACGTTATACTGTTAATAGTTTGGATCTTGCTAATTGTGACAAATATGGTTATGTGTGCGGTAGTAAATTGTAAGAACAATAACAATAAAAAGGCAATAATTTCTGGAAAAAAATGCCGCTATTTTTCGTTTTAAAAGAAAAAAGAAATTTGTGATATTTGGGTTCGAAGGTGTTTGCAACTTCATAAATTTAATACCTATACAGCAAGGATCTGCTCCATGCATTTCAATGAGGATGACTATTGCTTACAACAACGACTTTTAAATCTTCTTGAAATTAAATGGAAACTCAAACCAGACGCAATACCATCCAAAAATTTACCGTGTTCCACTACGACGGCATCTATAGTATTAGCTCACAGTTAAAAAGTAAACGAAATAATAGAATGAAAAAGAGGCACTTGCTTAGAGATTTGGATAAGTAAGTTTTTTTTCGATCTAAGCAATAATAATACTATAGGTACTACTTCTTAAATAATATATTTATTAGTTTGAAAACAACGCAAGTTAATGAAACTACCACAGAAAATATGGAGATTGATGCAGTAGAATCAGAAGACCAAAATAATCAAGACCTGAAAACAGATGAAGCCTCTCAGACTGAAAGGTGCAATTTTTCTGGCACGCTATAACACACTTGAATTAAAACATAATATACCGGGTGGCCATAAACATCTGAGATCCCGGTAGCCATGGAATTAGCTACTTATAAATGTTGGTT
Source organism: Agriotes lineatus (assembly GCA_940337035.1). NCBI lineage: Eukaryota > Metazoa > Arthropoda > Insecta > Coleoptera > Elateridae > Agriotes > Agriotes lineatus. The sequence continues at coordinate 135,295,764 of OW679195.1, read as the reverse complement.
AGCATTATACATATTTCAATTATAATAAGTATTTGTATGAAATGTAATAAAATGCAAATAAGAGGAGGGGAATGTGCCCCAGATTCTGCAGTTTAGCCTACTACTCCATTATAAACATCTCCTGTTCTAACTTCAATACTTATTGCAATCTGTAATAATTTTTGACAGATAGGAATTTTAGTTGTGATGACATTAATGACATTTAGTTTAGTTGGATTCATCACTTTAATAAAGCGGTGTTGATTCCAAAGGTAATGTGATATCAGATATTTATGGCCACCCGGTATTAATATTTCTAGCATGCAAGATAATATTTTATCCAAGCTGGAGTTGCTTCAAGTTGAAAATATTAAACTTAGAGAGGAAAATAAGACATTACACACGGAAAATAAAATCACCCGAAAATGTTTAAGAACAATTTTTACAGAAGGTCAAATCCGTAAACTTAATTCCGGTAATACACAAGTATATACGAGCTGGTCGGTGGAGAATATTGCTGCTGCTATTTCACAACATGCTGCAGGGCCACGAGCCTATAGATTGCCCCGAAAAAGGGGCCATCCATTACCAGGAGTGTCTACGTTAAGAAGATGGGCAGGAAAAGTTGATGTGCAACCGGGTATGTTCAAAGTAACCAACCTGTCAATTTTATAATAACATATTGTTTTAGGCATATTAAATGTGGTTCTAAAGCTAATAAAAAAACTGTAACTTATCAAAAATGGGGCGAGCATGCATAATTTTATGTGATGAAGTAAAAATACAAAAAAGGTATGATTATGACAGGAAGACTGATACAACTATTCCACCATCGAATTATGCGCAAGTCATTATGGCTCGCGGTATTTGCGGAAATTGGAAGCAGCCCATAAATTATGACTATGATTCTAAAGTAACGAAATATTTATTATTTCAAATAATTGAGGCACTTGAAGCCTGTGAATTTCCTGTACACGCCATTAATTGTGATTTGGGAGGTGCTAACAGGGGACTATGGAAGGAATTGGGTATATCTGAATACCAAACGTGGTTTCTCAATTCGGTAACAAACAAAAGAATTCATGTTTTTGCAGACGCCCCTCATATGATTAAGCTACTACGAAATCATTTCCTTGATTCTGGATTTATAATAAGAGAAAAATCAGTAACTAGGGAACCAGTTGAAGAACTTTTACAAATATCAGGAAGGTCGGATTTAAATATAGCTCACAAAATTAATTCCACCCATTTGACAGTAAAGAATGCAAAACGTCAAAAAGTTAAAATGGCAACAAAGTTATTTTCGCATACAGTTTCAAAGGCCATATCGCGTATGGGTCATCTGGGCTTGTATAAAAATGTTAACAATAATTGGTTAGACTATTTAATTCACCTGTCATCTGTCAAAAAGTGACCAATGAAAATCCAGAATTCTGACGTTTCTTGACCAATCAAAAAAATATCAGCGACTATTCAATTCACCTGTCATCTGTCAAAAACTAACCAATGAAAATCCAGAATTCTGACGTTTCTTGACCAATCAAAAAAATATCAGTGGATATATCTTCCTAGAAGGTATTCAAGTGACTATTTTTAACAAATGCTATTTTTATTAGAAAAAGTCAATATTAGTGTTCTGTTACTATAGAAATTGCGTAGTTTGTTGCTAGATTTACTGAAAACTAATGTGAAAAAGTAGTTTGGTTCATTAAATAGTCCCTCGAATACCATTCTTAGTCAAAGTTAAGTAGATTATTTTTGCGGTGGTATCACTACTCATGTCCATTGCGCTTTGGATTAGGACTCGTGCTATCGCACTCGTCCTAATCGTACCAAAGCGCAATGGACATTCGTGACACCACCACAAAAATAGTCGACATAACTTTGACTACTCATGGTATTATAAGTGAGTGTTCCGAGTTGTTTAAACTTACAAACAATTGGTTTGATGTATTTAATTCAAGGGTTCCCGAAACAGACTCGCGCAATAGGACTAAAGCGTACGGACTTGCGTTGGATGATCAGAATAAAATTTTGGGTGAAATGGAGGATCTCGTGAATAACTGAAATGTTAAAACAAACATAAATATTATTTCCAAAACTAAAGCTAAAGTATCGGTTCAAAACGAGGCAAGCGCAAGTAATATGGGGAAAAAATGTAAGCTGTCCTTTCAAAAGGGGATTACGGTTTCTATTAAACCTCTAAAATTACTTTTTGAAGATTTAAAAACTGATTATCATATAAAATACATTCTAACATATCACCTCAATCAAGATCCGTTGGAAGGTTTTTTTCCATAATTAGAGCAATTGGAGGATTGCATGATCATCCGACACCCTTACAATTTAAATATCGCCTGAGAAATTATATACTAGGAAGAAATGAAGATGTAATTTCAGAAGCGGCAAATGTAAATATTTCTAGTAATGCTTCCAATTTGGCAAGTGTTGAGACTTTAAAAGACAGTATTAATGGCAGTATAAAAAATACTTTAGACGGTGATGATGAACACAATATTGTTGAAACAGATAATGCCAAAATTGTAACTGTACAGCTCTTCGATAATCTAAATAATTCACCTTTAATTCTAGAAGATGATTTATGTCATGATCTATCACATATTGAAATAGATGGCTTGGAGAATTTGGCGGGCTATATAGCTTTTAAATTTCGCAGAACAGAAAATTTAGGATATGCAACTTCTTCGAAAAGCTTGTCATTTACCTGGATTGATCATCTTTCGGAAGGCGGCCTTATGAAACCACACGACGACTTTTTATTAAAATGCAAAGGTCTTGACAGAATTTTTAAAAATTTAAATCACGAATCTTTGAAAATTACTCGGAAGTATCTACATGAACACATTGAGCAGGCTAGTAATGTTGACCTAAGTTATGATGTTAAACATTTATTTTTTAGATGTAAAATGTATTTTAGGATTAGGTTTCTTAACCTACAAATTAAGGAAAAGTCTACTATTACAAATCGAAAAATTTTAAAAATTGTAACATAAAAATACACTTTCTATAATATTTCTTTTCTGTAAGCACTGTTAAAATTTTTTAACACGGCTTACTTCAATTAAGAAATCTAATATTATTTTTTCTATAGCACATGTTAAAGTGTGCTTTTATCAACTCAAAACAAAAGGTCAAGTTTTACTTTAACAGCAAGGGTAGATAAAGTAGCACTTTAACATCAAGGATAGATAAAGTAATTTAATTTTCTAACTTTTGTTTAAATTAAATATGACAGCTTCGTATTATCGTAGCAACCCAATCTAGCTACTGACATTTTGAAATGCGATTGACTGTCCTTATTTTCGTTTAAAATTGTTAAAGTTCTTGCTATAGAAAAAAATATTGTATTATACACGACGATAAAGTTATTTCTATCCACTCTTGAATCATTAACGTCTCGACTTCGTCTCGACGTTAAAGGATTCAGTCGTGGATAAAATTTAACTTTATCGTCTTGTATAATAAATTACTATTAGTAGTGTGTTAAATGTAATTCATTTTTAATGTTAAAAGTGAACTAAAATTCTGTCAATGTGACATTTTTATTAATCAACCAGTGACAAGTTATTATTAATATTTACCTCTTTTGATTATGATTTATTTTATTCCCCATAATTACCCATTAACAGATTGCTACTTTACATAACATATATTTTGTGTGTTAATAAATATCTATTTTGTACTTGGTAAAAATTGGTTGTTTTATTACAATACTTTATTGAAAATCATGGGTTTATTAATATATTATCGGATAACTATCACTGCAGCACGCGCTGCAGCAGGCTATTGCATGCCAGTTGTCACGCGCCTACGTCATGCGCAGTATAGAACGAAAATGGAATGTTAAACGAGCGTATCTTGTGTAGTTATAGTATCATGACTTAGTATGATATTAGTGCTATTAGTGCTCGTGACCACGGCGAACACACGTTCGTGCTGAGATATTCTTTACTTTTTTTATTATTCCACTGGGATTGAGGCACATTGATACTTTGCTGGTGCAGAACGCTTTAACTAGAGTACAATTTTAATGGAAAATAACACTGAGTTCACTCGAAGAGCTATGATACGGAATACAATATTATAAAACAATATCTTAGAGAAAATATGATAATATGAACACCAAGATTACATAAATGATTCTTCATATAACCGGGTTTAATATTTCCAATGTTACATGTTCTTATATTCAAAGAAATTTTTTAAGTAAAAATCTGGTGTGATACACGCACACAACTTCCTTTAATTTTTAAAAATTTGTCAAACATTTTCAAAAATTACAAATTCTACAAAAACGGTACAAAATAGAGCGTTAGTTGAAAAGACAAATTTTCTCTAGAATTTTAAGGTAAATTCGAAAATGTAATAATATACCGGGTGTTTTATTTAAAATAGGAGTTAATAAAAAAAATAGAAAAAACAACAAAAGAAACCCACTTTAGAAGTATTCAACTGGAAAGTCACCTATCTCACATCAATACACATTAAAAATGTAATAAAAATGTAAAATTAAAAAAAAATCGTTAGAGCCGTTTTTGAAAAAATCGAAAAAAACTGAAAAATTACAAGAGTAAACACCTACTTCCGGTTATGCGATTTTCTTCAAAAGCTTGCTGTCTCATCTACATAGTACACAAAACTGATATATGAAGTTTCAACGCCATACCTCTTTTTGTTTTTGAGATATTCTGTTCACAGACACACACACAGACACACAGACAGACAGACAGACAGACAGACCAATGAAAAAAAATATGTTTTTTGGGTTCAGGGGACTCTAAAACGTGAAGATCTGTTGAAAACTCAATTTCGAATTTTTGGGGTGAATCCAATACTTCCTTTATTGTAAAAGGAAGTAATAAACGGAATGTTTAAGAAAACATAAATCTGAATTAACGTAAATAAAATAATGCATGTAGTAGCCACTGAGATTGCCAATGTTTCGGGGTTTCTTGGAAATCTCAGTAATGCTATATCTAAAAGCTGTTGATAGTGTAATCGCTACGAAAACCTCTCAAGCAGGTGTCTTAGCTAAAATTCAGAAGTAAATACACAAGAGGTTTGATTTTATCCTTTAAGTTGTATTTTTTCCAGACCACTTGAAGAGATAAAGTGACTGATAAAAGGCACGTGTCCCCAGGACGAATCTACTGGAGCAGTGAGTGTCGCGCAATTTACTGGAAGATATTACCATCTTGCCTGTCTTTCTATTCTGTTTTGATTCTACTTATTATTGTAGTAGTATAAGGTCAAGAAGGCGGCGCATTACATTTAATGCTCTACTGAGACATTGATTACAATTTTATCAAGTTGCCCTTAACTTGAACAAGCTCAAAACACATTGTTATCTCCGATCTCAGCGCACACTTGAAGGGCCACATATACATTGATGTACCTATATAAAGCGTACACATTTTCCCATACAGTCAGTTAACCTCCTGCCAAAATGGTGAACACAATAGTAGTGATATTTCTACTTGTAGCTAGCGCTCTGGGTAAGTAACACCAAATTAAATTGATTAGTATAAATTGAACATTCTTGTATACTATGAAGTAAGAATCGCAACTTGATTTGATTGACAAATGAAAACAACAATTGAATGAAAAGTAAATACGAGTTTCTTTTCTAGCTGGTGTGCCTAGAACAAATGTTAACCATCTTTTAGAGTCTTGAATTGCGACAGGTAAAGCTGCTCCTGACGGAGCATATCCTCACATAGTCTCCCTGCAGCGTGGTGGCCCGATGCATAAAGTTGCCGGTGCCATTATTGATAACTAACAGCTAACTTTGTTAGTGGGTAAGTAACACCACAGTTGCATCGAACTGGCAATCAGAAAATAAAAGAACATATACCATTTTAGGGAAAAACCTTCAAACTGGGCGGCATATGCTGGTTCAGTCTGACTTTTCTATGGCGAAACCTCCTACAAAGTACGAGAAATTCATATTTACGAAAATTACAATCCCGACACTTACGAAAATAATGTAGCTATTTTGAAAGTTCAACGTATTGTTACGATAAAGAAGCTGACCTGCGATTAATTAGATAAAATAATTAATGGTAATAAAAATCGCAGATTAACCTCCTTAAAGTGCGCAGGCTGAACTAGCTCAAATTCGGCGATAAGGTCCTAGGTTCAAACCACCAGCTGTGTACCCTGCAAGGTCTTAAAAAAAAAAGATATGGGCGCCAGAAATCAGATGATTTCGAATAATATAATTAACTACAAGTAATCAGAATTTATTAAAGGCATAATAATCTGGTAATTACCAAATGTAATTTATGTAATTAATAAAATATTTGAAAATTTTTGCTACACTATGCAGCCAAAACTAATTGAAGGTGTCCACACGCATTAACACAAATAACCCCTTTTTGGGCCGTTAAATTACTTGAAATTGCAAAGTAAATCTAGATATATGCATATCGCTGTCATTCATAAAAACCTTTCTTTCTAGGTTGACGAGAAAAAAAAACGTGGGTGCTTCTTTTACAAAAAAAGGTATCGAGTCAGGACCGCGCCAGCATCAATGGCCGCCTGTGTGCAGAGCCAAATTTGCCGCCCCAAAATTTACATTTTTGTTGTAAAATATAAATTTTATGTAGTACATACCTAGTTTAACTGTAACAAATCAAATTAATTTAAATGAAAAACAGAAATTTAAAAAAAGTTTTATTAACAATAAAATTTACAAAAAAATAGTGGAATAAAATTAATAAAAAAACAACAAAATTTTAGAAAATTATAAAAAAGCAACTTTCCTAGCTTTTTTCTCCGCAAATTCTTTAATTACTAATTCTAAATCGATGGAATCCATCGTGTAGCTTTCTATTGCTATTATAGACAGATTATTTAATCTGTTTTGTGACATTGTGGATCGCATATAATTTTTAATAATTTTTAGTTTGGAGAAAGATCTCTCACCAGACGCAACTGAAACTGGTAACGTGAGTAATATTCTAAGAGCTATTGACATATTTGGAAATGATGCTATGAGCTGTTTTTCAAAAATATATTCAAGAATGGACTGGGGCTCTAACTGATGCTTTTCAGCTGAAGTAGGTTTAAGATGTAATTTTAAAGATTTTATCTCTTCAAATAATTCTATTCCATCTACATCTGATTCCTTTCTAGATGTAAATCTTTACAACATTGTAATAGCTCGTTTTCCGTTAAATCAAACATATTATAGAGAAATCCAAACATAGTATCATATCTTGTTATTCCCTCAAATCTGTCTCTTAAAGACGATAAAGTTTGATCTAATATATTAAAATAAACGTTAACTTTATAATAATTTTTTGGATCAATAATTGGTTCATCACTGTGTTCATAATCAAATTGTCTGGGTTTTCTTCGTGGTCTAACGGACTGAACAGCAGGGAAATTAGGTTCAATACCGAGTTCATCCGCAAGTGTATTAGCGTCAGTAAGAACATTATTGAATTCTTCATCTGATCGAAGAGCTAAGAAAAAATCTAACAAATTTTTAAAATGCTCTAAGCAAGTTTTTATATTTATAGTAGAATTTTGCATCATCGTGCTCAAAACATTAATTTTGATTAAAATATTGTACTTACCAAATAATTGTTGAGCACAAAAATTTATAACTCTGAATTTTTAATGCCAAAGATTTGGCTTGATGTGAAGCACTGTGGTCTTGTACGGATAAACGATCTTCAATTACTTCTACCAATGCATCATATATTTGCCCAATTTGGTAACGCAGGGGCTTCACAGCGTCTATTCTACTAGACCACCGTGTATCACTAAGTGGTTTTAAATTTAAATTTGTTGTGTGTTTTTTCAGAATTGACCATCTTTTTACCGAAGCAGAAAAAAAAAAAAAAAATTCTTGAACTATATCAAAATAACCAGAAGTCTCAAAAGAAACTTTAGCGGCATCGTTCACTACTAAATTTAATGTATGGGCTGTGCACGGCACAAAAAATGCTAGCGGATTTATTTCTAAAATTTTTTTTTGCAAACCATTATGTTTGCCGCGCATATTTGCCCCATTATCGTACCCTTGGCCACGCATGTCGTAAATATTTAAATTCAACTTTGAAAGTAAATTCATTAAAAATTCACTTAAACCCACTCCAGTTGAATCATTAATAGGACAAAATTCTATAAAATGCTCGCGTATTTCAATTTTTTTGAGGACTCATTCAACATTGTAAATCTAAAAATTATAGTCATTTGTTCGATATGACTAATATCCGGTGTACAGTCAAGAATGATAGAATAGTATTTACATTTTCTAATTAAATCCAAAATATTATTTCTAATTTTGTTACCAATGACATCTATTATTTCATTCTGAATTTTGTCCCCTAAATAATTTACCATTCGTGTTTCATCTTTTTGTGACTTTTGAGTCCGAAGCACATGTTCTGACATAACAGAATCAAATTTTGAGATCATCTCAACAGCTTTTAAAAAATTACCGTTATTGCTTTCAAATAATTTATTAGATTGCCCGCGTAAAGCAAGACACTGTCGTGACAAATATTGTATTATTAAAATTATTCTCTCAATCACAGCATGCCAGTGCTTTGCTTCTGCATTCAATAAACGTAGTTGCGTCTGGTTTACAGTTTGTTCTTTTGATAACAATTTTATAAGTTCTAACTGATTTTTAACATTTTCATTGTAAGTATCACTTTTTTCGTGCCTTGAAATCAATAGTGACAAATGCTGCCAGCCAGAAACACATTCCTTGTGCGAAAAATTGTTTTTAATTTTGCCAAATATTGTACAACAAAAGCAATAAACTGCATTATTTTTTATTGAATAAACTAACCACGGTCTATTAATTTCTTCTCCATTTGGAAGAGAACGGTAGAAATATTTTTTCGAAAACCTTCATTAGTTGGGAAATTAAATGGCGTTACCTGAACAGGCCCTCTTTCTACTAAAATTTTTTGTTAATGTTGTTGATATTATCTCAGGCCACTCTCCAGGATCATCTGAGGTTGCTGTGTCCTGCTGCGACTGCTGTGAATCTGATGAGCAGCCAAATTTCTTTAGTTCAGAAAGCCTTGATGAGGATGACGTGCCGACTTCTTCAGCGTCACCAACTTCTCTTCTCTCTGGTTTTGGAGACTCCGAGTCAGATGAAGTCACCTTCTCTTCCCCAGATTCGGAATCTTCCCTCATAATTTCCATTTCGACTTCTTGGACGCACGGCTCATTAAGTGGCCCGGAAAGAGAACTAGAGCTTGATTCTAATGCTTCCGCTGACACATTTTCTGGCTTCAAATATTTTTCTAAAGTATTGGCCAGTTTTTTCTTTTCTTATTTTTTTTGTAGACTTTGTTTTCGATACTGAAAACCCGACAGCCTTTTCGTTTTTCTGTTCTAGAAAAATTATAACAATTTTATTACTTAATACAATTTAAGAATATGTAGGTAACTATCTGTGTACTGATTGATATAAGATTGATATGTATGTAGGTACTTACCATATTTATAACTTTTCTTCAACTTTCTTCAAAACACAATCACTAACAAAATTAATTTTCTCTACTCGATCTTCTCTGCAGCCAATTCAAAAATTAAATGACTAAATAATTATCATTGCACCCATATTACCACAGCATTAATGTAAGCATCATCTATAATATAATTTTCCTTAATGTGTGTTTGTCTGTCTGTGGCACCACATAAAATCTCACGTTCCGGCTTCGCAGATGTTTATATTTGTTTTTCTTATCTTAGCGGTTGGCTCGCAGCTTGGCCTTCGACGTATCCTATTTCACACGTGCCCCACACGTGCGCGTAGCCCGCCGTTTGCTTGTATAATATTATATTTCTTAAAATCAGCTTTAAACAATTATGTACTTACCGACAAAAGAGATCGCCGACACCCCGATCAAAAATAATATAAATACCTACTTCATAAATACGATATGTTTCATAGTCAATAAAAGCCGCCAGCCGCCAGTTTTCTGAAAAGTCACGTTTTGTTGCTTCTGATAAATATCCGGCTTTTTTGTAATCATTGCATAAAGATGCATGGAAGCGTTCCTTCAAGTTGGCTTCGTTTAACAATTAGCCGCCACGGAATAAAAACTAACTTCGAGAATTTACATAAACAATAATCCATGTAACCATATTATCAGGTGTTCATTTACACAATAAACATTTTTTATACCTATATAGGTACATATTTTTGAACTTCTGAAATTTGTAAAGTAAAAAAAATTGTACATTTTTTATTTTTTTTTGTAATTTGTATATAATTTTTAAACCTTTTTGGCCGCCCCTGAATTTGGCCGCCCGTGTGCGGTGCACATAATGCACACTGGCTTGGCGCAGCCCTGTATCGAGTACACATAAAAATTCAATAGTTTTAAATGCTATCTTTAATTAAATTTGCCGAGTGAATGAACTATCATGTTAGTAATAAATTTACTATCAGGTATCACCAGCACAAGATTGACTTGATAGGTACATAACCAGTCCTCGATCGGCGTTGTACTAAAAAACGAACCAACTGACCTTCTAGGCCCACGAGTTTAGGGTATAAATGCTAGCCGGAGGCTGCTATAACTGGTAACCCGCATACAGCAAGGAATCAGCCTTACGCAACATGGGTGTGTTGGACCTTGGTGCAGAAGCAGGAGCGATGCAGAAAATAGCAGGTGTTCGTTTAGAATTAGGACAGGAAACTGGACTCCAAGTTTAGAATCATCCGGTAAAAATTGTTAATCCCAAGTGCAATTTGTAAATTCTAGGTGAAAGCTAAAGACATGCAATTAATACGAGGATAACAGTAAGAAAAACTCATCGTACCTGAATCAAATTATCAGCTTTCAAATACAATCGTCGTGACGTAATTAGCACGAAGAAAAATCCTCGCAAGCAAGTGGATTGCTTGAGGTACGAAAATATAATGCCTCCACGTGCGGACAGTCGAAGCGAGGACCGTTGCAAGCTGGGCCTTTGAGATAAGCCAGCGAATGTTTGTGGGGCTTTCCAGAATCGGTACGAAATGAGCGAACTAATAGATTAAAATAATTCGAAATACAATTTGATTATTATTCGAAAACAATATACAGGTTAGTCCTGAAGTAATAGGTATATGAGAAAACATTCGAGCGAAGCCGAAAAATGGTTTCAGTATCACTTATACCGATAAAATTCAACCAATTGTAATCGAAACCGAAGATGTTGGAGGAGACGAGAATGTAACTTTCGCCGGATGGGGTGCATTGGCTGGTGGATTTAGACCCGATTAATTAGGACATATTGCTTTAAAAACCTCAACAGTAGAAGAATGCCAAAGAAAACTTCCCGACAGACCTATTTCTAATGCGACAATCTGTACTTCAAATGGATTTGGACAAGAAGCATGCAATGGTGATTATGGTGATCCTCTGATTAGAACTGTGAATGGCCAAAGCAGACTTGTAGGAATTATAGCGTGGTTTGTAGACTGTGGTCGTAATATCTCAGATGTATATTCCAGGGCATCATCGTACGGGGATTGGTTCAATAGCATATGCAACTGCCTCAATTAATTTTAAATATGTTATACATATTATTGATGGATAACATCCTTGGCTCACTGTAAAATGTAGACAAATAAAATATTATTTACTAAAACCGTTATTTAATGTAAGCTTTTCAATACTTATTTTAGCGTGGAAACTGAATCTTGACGAAATCAGTCATAAAATTACTTTACCTGACTCAAATAAATAACTACGAATAGATCTATACAAAAACAGTCATGGAAATACTTTGTTATAAAAAAGTACATCTTTTCTTCACCAGTGAAAAAAGTTACTTTTTCCTACTAGTAAGAAAAAGTATCTATGCCTATTGTTCTGTTTTTGAACATTTCACAACTTCTAGATCTCTTTAAATTACAATTAATAAGCCGTCAGATAAATGAATGGTCAACATTTCATCTTTGCTAGATCTTGCAATAGTAGTAGAGGCAATACTACATTCCACACTTTAGCGAAGTGACTCTTCGATGTTCATCTAAAATTAATTCACTCGCTTCGCTGCGCTCGCTCGTAAATTAAACATTTGCACTCGCTAGAAGACTTCCACTTTTCCTAAAATGTGTAAAATAATCTATTATTATTCTGCAAAGCAGCCTCTTTCTATTTGAAATATAATAATAAGTCGTTTTAATATACCTACCCCGCTGAGAGTTCTTTGATACTCCGCTTCCATCTATCTTACCAGCAAGCACACGGTTTCTGTCTCGTCTGAATACTGAATATCGTGCATCTATGAATGCCGTCTCATTCACACTTGCTACAAGCCATGTTTTAACGAGAATAATCACAGCATAGTTATTTGCTTATAGGTTGATAAGAAGCTCCTGAGTTTTAAAACTACACATAACTTTTTTATTGTAGAAAATTTTATTTTATATTTGAAACATAATTCCGATTCTGTTAATGGTTATATAGTGAAATTACGTTCAGGACTTTTAGTATATTTAATAGTATCTACATCAGAATGAACATCTTTCATAAGTTTCAAAACTTCCTCCATTATTTCCATCTATAGTATGAGCAAAAATAAAGTTAATCAACGATGCCTTTGGATTTTTAAAGTCGTGTGTGTTATAATACCAGAAAATTATACCTAATCCTTTTCACTGACATTTTATAGACAGTGGCTTACAGTGGCTAATATAGTAATGTGATTATAACCGTGATCAAAACTTCCTGTAATAAACGAACGAAAATATTCCCAAATCCTGCAGAATAAGAAGATCATAACCTCACTTTACAACAAATGTCAAGTGACAGCTTTATGTCTTCTGGTGTTATAATATACACGACTTCAAAATTCCAAAGGCACTCTTGTTCAACTTTACTTTTGCTTATTTTTCCCTATTTAACTAGATTACAATGCTTCGAAAAGCTTTTAAGGATGAACCTTTAGGTAGAACGCTAGCGCGCGAGTCGTATTCGCATTTTAAGTGAAATCTCGATCAACATTGATGCTGATAAGATGAGAGATAATAATGCGTCCTCGCTTTGCCAGACAATTGGATTCCTTGCCGTTTCAATTGTTGTGACTAATCAGATATAATTTTAGCCGACGCTTAAGAATAAATTAAAGATGTATGATATATCGCTCATTCGAAAGAACAGTGACACCTGTCAAAAAACGTAGTTTTCCAGACAGGCATTTTTACATTTTGATTGCCGTTTTTATAAATTCACACGTTAATGTTGAGGTTCTGAGGCTTAACTTATACCAAAGTGAGAAGTTTTCCATGTTTTAGAAGTACTCTAAGCTACGTTTTACGATTCTTAAGTACAAGTTCAACTTTGTGTCATTGTTTCCCATAAACGATTAAAGTAATTTCTAGTTAATATAAAGACACAATTAAGTAAAACTATGTATTTATTTGCAGTATAAATTTAAATCAAAACAAACTAACAAAATATTCATAACTCAAAAACCATTAACTAGAAACTTCTTCTAAAGGTTAAGATAGTACTCTCTATAGCTTTTGGGAATTGTCGATCCTTTTTCTTGCGTTAAACAATGAAAGTAGATTTTTTTTCTTCTCAGTTATAGGTACCAACTTTATTGTTATATACTTTGATTAATTTTCCTGATTCTGATTTACTTCCCATGTTAGTTCTTGTTTTTTCTACTTCGTTTTGTAAAAGATCCTGTTAGGGTATTTTTATTCAACCTTCATAATTTCTATCTCGGAGATTTTTACTGACGGGGGACCATTCCCTGAACCTATTGAGTTAGAAAAATTTTGTAAATTGTAAAAGTTATCGTACGCCATTTATTCTACTGTGTACGGGTTTCCACTTTTTTTTAGCAGTTCTGGTAGGTAAATTGGTCCAGATCTTAAAGATCTTTTTATGTTCTTTTCAATTAAGGAGTGTGCATTAGCATTATCGCCCTCATTTTGAGTGTGTCGTGTAATCAAATATTTGCGAGTGAGGCTTTTGCTATTTTGTAAATGTCTTGCTCCCTTGTGCCTCATTCCACACGTAGCAAACAACTGCATTACTCTTGATGTCATACATTGTAAAATTGAATACATTTAATTTTGACACATAATAATAACAAGAAGTACTACCCTTTGGACAAGGCAGTACAGTTTGGAGGTCATACACGGCTACAAAATCTGCAGATTCTTTGTCCGCTTGTTTTTCAATAGGCGAGAGTTCTTTTTGATGTAAATGATCTTCATATTTCTCCTTCATTTCTTCTTTATCATTGTCGTTTCCGTTTTCAAACGCTACACATAACTCACATTGGTCTTTTTTGGGTGTGAAGAATGAAATGTTGTATCCTTCATTAAAAATTTTATTATACACGACATAATTCGCTGCACCCCTTTCAGACTCTTCTCGCAAGTTTTTATAATCTCGATGTAAGTCAGCAATGGTCATTACACCCTCAATAAATTCTCTAGAGGTGTGAGCTCGACAATAATGGCTTGAAATTCAGGGTATAGAATTGATGTATTGCCTTACGCTTTGTTTCAGTTGGTCATCCAGTTTATGGTGATGTGCATGTTTTCCGCATTGATCGTTTTTAATAAATTATGTATGTTCTAGGTCCCTTTTACTTAGTACAGTTTTAATAGGACGGTCGTTAATTGACAAAGTATTCTTAAAAAATAATTTACAAACTCGAATTTTCTGATTGCTAACTTCAAAGAAAAAAGCATTGTTGGGCCGGCGGTTACTATCTTTCTTTCACATACTTACACCTTGGTGTAACAGTTGTCATATTTGCACCGATAAAGTCACGCTGCCTTTGAAGACTCCAAAGTGCCCAGTACTTGTTAAAGATACTTTTTTAGAGACTTTATTATAACATTTTCATTTACAATTTTCACCGCATGGTGGCACTAGCTGCTTTCGTAGAACAATCTTCGTCGTTTTAGGATTTTTGTATTCCTTACCACTATTTCTTAAACATTTATCTACATTTTCCCCATTTTTCTGCCCCAATATTTCTTTTCTTGCGACGTTGCTTAGAATTTTCTGCTTTATTCTCAGTGACATAATCTGTTTGAGATTTACTGGATTCTGAAGAAGAGGATTCACTACAAGACGAGCAACTATTAGATGTCGAAAACGTAGATGAGTTATTAATTGCATCTTTAATTGAGTCATTAGAATCTTCAGAGTAGCTACATGTACTTTGCGCACTACATTTTTTGTCACTGATTCACTAACGGTTAATTTACGACTTGGACCTGTATCATTATCTTGTTCTACTTCATATTCTACAATTTCCTCTACTGGCACTGAAGATAATTCTACTGTTGCTACTTGAAGTTCGTTAGCCTTTTTTTCCATGTGAGTAATTTTTTTCGCATTTTATATAATTATGTGCTATTTTACTAAATTCACAATCGTTTAATAAAGTGGCACTTTGGTGCATAGAAATGTCACTTTACTATATGGTAATGTCACTGTCAAATTCGAGGTTAGCAGGTTAGGTTTTATGTCAGTTTGTGTCAAAACTAACGGAAAACCTAATTTGACTTAGACTTACAGTGCCACCAACAGATTATTCATACGATTGAATTTTCACAGCCGCCCTTATGGACGTTTTAATGTTAAGTCTATGTCAAATTCGAGATTATCAGGTTAGGTATAATGCTTATATATAAATGTTTGTTTATAAATACTAATACAAAATTCGAAAAAATATACACACTTCGTAAGAAAAGCAGTTTTACTAAACTTATATAGCTTTTTAAGTTACTCGCTCGCTTCGCTCGCTCGTACTCAATCAAGCTATATCGTTTAGTAAAACTTTACTTTTCTAAACTTGTTGTGTAATATACTATTACATGACTAGTGCTTAAAATTGATTTCATTTCATTTCATCAAAAATTTGTTCCTATTTTACTTAAGATAAATGGAATTTTAGTTCGTAAAATAGAGCAAAATTCAGATGGTAAATTATTCGAACGGCAGAATACCTGTAAAAAATCGTTAAACCAAGAATTTCGTAAAACTGAAGTTCGTTAAGAAGAAGTTCCATTGTATGTAGAAATTCAGGAACTTAAAACTTACTCAAAAATTAACAAAAATAAAAATTACTACAGTAATTAAAGAACGGCTTAGAAGTGTTGTTTTTGAATTTTTGTTATTTTAAAAGATAGTGTCATCCAGTGAAAGTAAAAAAGTTTTAAAAAATGTAGAAATTCTTTTGCTACCGTCTTCCCTTATTGGTAATTTTATAATTAAATTTAAATTTCCAACCAATATTATTTGGTATTTGTATGATGTAGAAACAAGACATAACGTAATTCTAGTTGAATATCAACTTTAACAGATATTGATCAATTAAATTGATGAAGAGTTTCAAGATTCTCGTTTATTGTTAAACTTTTTAAGTGATTAAAGGAATCACCATACCTACCATTTTCCTGAAGTTTAGTTCAAATGATAACAATTTAATTTATTATGCTATTCAAAATTAAAATTTTTACGGAATTTAGTAGAATACTGAAAAATAAGAAATAATTTAAATTGTTCTACTTGAGGAACGTGAAAATTTTTGGGAAACTGAACGATTAATTAAAAGGTTTAGAATTTAAACATATACTGTAGAAGATTTTTGAGGCTTTCACGGCCATTGTCATTAAGTAACAAACGACTTCCGGGATTGGACCGTGTCATGACACGGTCCAATCCCGGAAGTCGTTTGTTACTTAATATACTGTAGAACTTCTATTTACGAAAGTCGCTAAATCCAAGAAAAAATCATTAAAAGGAAATTTTGTAAAACAGAAAATCATTTAAAATTATATAATAAATGCAACTGGTCGTTTTCCAAACAGCATTTTATCTATGTGAGTATTTTATTCTATATTTTTACATGACTAGTGATTAAAATTGATTTCTTTTAATTTCATCAATTTTTGTTCATGTTTTACTTACGATAAATAGAATTTTAATTCGTAAAATAAAGCAAAAAAGAAGTTCCACTGTATGTAGAAATTCAGGAACTTAAAACTTACTCAAAAATTAATAAAAAGTACAAATTACTACAGGAAAATAAAAACTTAAAGAACGGCTTAGAAGTGTTGTTTTTGAATTTTTGTTATTGTAAAAGATACTATCATCCAGTAAAAGTAAAAAAGTTAAAAAAATGTAGAAATTCTTTTGCTACCGTCTTGCCTTATTGATTTAAATTTCCAACCAATATTATTTGGTATTTGTATGATGTAGAAACAAGGCGTGAAGTAATTCTAGTTGAATATCAACTTTAACAGATATTGATTAATTAAATTGTTGAAGAGTTTAAAGATTCTCGTTTATTGTTAAACTTTTTAAGTGATTAAGGAATCACCATCGTTGCAATCTTCCCGAAGTTTAGTTCAAAAGATAACAATTTAATTTATTATGCTATTCAAAATTAAAATTAAAATAGGTTTTTCTACCGAATTTAGTAGAATCTTGAAAAATAAGAAATAATTTAAATTGTTCTACTTGAGGAACGTGAAAATTTTTGGGTAACTGGAAGATTAATTAAAAGGTTAAAAATTTAGACATATACTGTGGAACTTCTATTTACGAAAGTAGCCAAATCCAAGAAAAAATCATTAAAAGGAAATTTCGTAAAACAGAAAATTATTTAAAATAGCATAATAAATGCAACTGGTTGTGAGTAATTTATTCTATATTTTTACATGACTAGTGCTTAAAATTAATTTCTTTTAATTTCATCAATTTTTGTTCATATTCTTAAATGGAATTTTAATTCGTAAAATAGAGCAAAAATTATATGGTAAATTATTTGAAAGCGGAATACCTGTATAAAATCGTTAAACAGAGAATTTCGTAAAACTGAAGTTTATTAAGAAGAAGTTCCACTGTATAATAGTAGTTCGTGTGACATGTAATATGGGGCATTGAATAAACTGCATTATTCATAGCACACAACATGGTGACATCGGTGGGGCTTTTTTAATTCAAAGGACTGGACAAAAGTGAATTAAACTAGAGGAAACCACCTGAACCAAGAGAACCGCTCAAGGAGAAGCAAAGCAGCAGAAGCAAAATCCGGTTCGAAGCCGAACCAGTTACGAAAATTGTTGAAAGCAACGCCACAGCTTTAGAGACGAAGTTAGGCGTAACTGCAAGACGGAATCGCACCATATATGTAATACTTACTATATTGCTAGCGGCTATGAGTGGGAAACTCACGAAGGAAGTGAGACAGACAACCAACTCTTCAATGTATAATGGTGAGCTGTGCGCAAGGGCGTCGTCCGCGCCGTGGGGAAGTGAACCAACCAAGTTTAAAATTCGCTTCTAAAGGCGGAGTTCGAATTTTCACGCATGCGCACGAGATGCGTTATACTCTAAGTGAGACTATGTCGGCGCCGTAATGTTTTCGGACGTTCCGAGGCCCTACTAGCAATATATGTATAATACATATATTGCGATGGTATTTAGCCCTCCACTCAACTCTAGTTGCAGTGCAAACAAATTATAAATCAAATCACAAAAGCACAGAGTTGGGATAATTCACACAACTGTAAAATTTCACATAAATTGTCAGCCCGTAATTACATTGGCAAAAATGGCCAGTAGCATTGAGATTATTAGAACACATAGGCAAAGAAAGAAACTCAATTTTCATAAGTTGAAATCATTGATGTAATTTTAGCATGATATAAAAGGTTTGTGCGAAGTAAAGCTAAACCCATTTGAATGACTGAAAGACTGGCACAGAAGGGTTCGAAATATGCTCAGTCTAAAAGAAGCGTAGAAATTAAAGTAATTAACACGTGGACAATTTTATGAGCATTTTAAAATAAAAGATAAGAATAAAAAGATCATAGATGGACTGTGCAGAATGCATAAACCAGGCAAACAAAAAAATTACTACATGCTACAGGAAGGTGTGAGAATTGAGAAAAAGGAAGCAGCTTTAGTAGAAATTGCGGAAAAGAAAACGACAGGATATAAAACAAGAGTGATGTGAAAACTAATCAGTGTAGTGGCGGATTGAACAATCAGTGAAATTAAAAACAAACTAAGTGGCGCAATAAGACAGTGAAAAATCCGAAATTCGAAGGACAATTATTTTAGTATTAAGGTTTTGTAAATATTTATAACTTAAGTTCAATTTAATTGTAAAAGTAATATTATTGTACTTGGTTGATTTCCTTTTTTTTTAATTGTTAGATAGTGTTTTGTTTATAACGACCAGGAGGATTAACATTTGAATAAATTTTTGAATTGACAGCCAGTTTTTACTCTTCGGATAAATTAAGTTTTTATACAGTTAACAAAATTAATTCAGTAAAACATATACCAAAGTGCTCAGAATTTTGAGGAGTACCAGCAAAAGTAAAGGTAGCAATTTCCACGTCGTGAAGTGATTTTTCTTCGGCTACCTCCATCGGACGGGAACGGGTACAGAAGAAAGTTCTACTGATTCAGAAACCGAAAGTGTGTGTGCAATTACAAATAAAAACAACAAAAAGAAAGAACTTTTCACAAAACTAGTACTGCGAAGAGGTGCTACAGAAAAAAACTTTTAAATTCAAATAGACACTGGTGCAGCCTGCAATGTTATGGAATGGAAAAGTTATAAAAAACTGACTAAGAAAACAAAAGAAAATTTAAAGAAGTCAATTATTAAACTTAGATGTTTTGGTGGTCAGTTAATTGAACCAATAGGTCAGTCGCATGAATATGCAAAATTTCAAGGTAAAGAATATAAAATTCAGTTTCAAATCATAGATACTGAAAACAAAAAAGCTCCATTATTATCTGCTGAAACTTGTAGACAGATGGGTTTAATTATGATAAATGGAAACTTGTGTAAAATAGATCAAATAAATATCTTAACAAAAAGTAATTTGACAGAACAGTATTCAGATGTACTTGAGGGTCTAGGAAAGATACCAAAAAAGTATCATTTAGAAGTAAACAAAGAAGTAGGACCAATGAAAGATCCACCACGAAGATTACCAATATCTATCACAGAAAGTGAAAAACAAATTGAACGAATTAGAAAAACAAAAGATAATTACAAAAGAAACGGAACCCACCGAATGAGTAAATAGCATGATAGTAGTTAACAAGAACAATAAAATGCGCATCTGTTTGGATCCAAGAAATTTAAATAGAGCATTAAAAATCTCAATTTATCCAATGCCGACAATTGAAGATGTGCTTCCCAAGTTAACAAATGCAAAAATATTCACAGTAGTTGATGCTAAACATGGATTTTGGCAAATCGAATTGGATGAAGTAAACGGCAAGATGATTACATTTAATACACCATTCGGTAGATATCCAGGGAACTGGTTTCCATTTGGTATTGCACCGGCACATGAGGGATTTCAAAGGCGCTTACATGAACACACCCAAGATTTACCAGGAGTAATTATAATATTATGCAAATAGCTTTATTTAATTTTATAAAAAGTGTTTCCACCAATTTTCGCTTATTTATTTTCCTGGGTAGGAATTTCATACCAAACTTTTGAGTGGGCGGCAATTTAAGTTTCATTGAAATTTTCAAAAACGATGAAGTGGTAATCAGCGGATTAATGCTAGTGATCAGTTGGCCTGCCTCTGGTGATGAGTTCACCGGTTGTTACCTGATGTCGGTGGTGGGTTGGCCTATCATTAAGACCTACAAAATTTGCTAGGGATTAGTTGGTGATGAATTGGCGTCCGCCCGAATTACTTCATGTCTTGTTTCTACATCACACAAATAACAAATAATATTAATAACAGCAGTGAAACCAAATCTGCTTAATACAAATAAACTATAACCCCGTGTGATTCACCACCGAAGTATTAAACGGAAGGATTTGTTTCTAAAATGTCTACTTTCTCTATGCCTAATCGCTTTTCGGTGTCACACTTTGTGTGTATTAGCATCTAAGAAACATGGGGTCAAGTGACGTTAAATGTGTTGCCTATCGAGATAGCCAAGCTGTAGCGTGTGTAGTAATTTAAGTTATCCATTTCGCGCCTTTAGGACAAATGTCAGTGGACTTTTAATTATTCAAGTTACAAGTCAGTTGACATCTCAGGGTAGTCTAAATTAATCATTCATGCTTACAAGCCAGCTGACGGCTCGCGCTATATGTGTAATTAATCATTTATAAGTATACAATTAATCATTCATAAGTTTACAATTAATCGTTCATGTTTACCGCCAGCCGACAGTTTCGGCATGGGTCGCTTGCAGGCGCTCTTCGAGGCATCTGCGAGCCGCCCGCGTTGGGGCCGTGTAATTGTTATTTTAGTAATAATGCGACCTCCCAGCTGGGCTCTTAGCTATGGCGCCCATTTGTTATCTGCGATTTTTATCTGTTTACGCTGACTGCGTGCTGTAATATGTTGAACCAATACAGCGGGTTACTGTGCGTTGCTTTATGATTTTCTTACGAACCTGTACAGTTTTATTTTCAGGTTTTCTTTATATACAGGGTGTATACGAATTCGACCGACAAACTTCGAGGGTGTATTTTCTGCCTAAAGATGTACCTAAATTGTTCGTATACTTATTACCTATCTCCTTTCATTTCCAAGTTAGAACCTCTTTTGTGACTTTTATTTTAATCTAGCATTGAAATCACTGAACGAAATTTTACTCAAATATGGAACTATAGTAGACTCTATAAAAAAATCAGTCACTACACTTTTGAAGTATGCTTTAATGGGGCATCTGACACATTTTTTTTCTTTTTTTAATGTTCTCGCAAATTGTCATGAATTAATTAATGACATTAGGTTAATATGAAACATGAAATTTATAATTAATCAGACTACCAGTGGAAATAAAATATTCAAGTTTGGAGATTTGAATGCGTGTAATGTTTAGGAACACTAATTTTGAATGGTTTTTGAAATTCCAGAATTCTTTAAAGAAGATAGCTAGGCCGTAGCTGACAATAAATTTTACTGTTAATACCGAAGCTAATGGGCTTCCTATAATTTTTATATTATTTAATAAAACGAATCTTGAAAAATGCATAATCTTTTGTTGGAAGTGTTTCGGTCTGTGCAGAGTTTATTTTGCAGATAAGGGTCAAGGTTGTCTATTCTTTTAGGCTGTATTTAATGAGAGGAATATGCGCTCAAAGTTTGTCGGTCCAATTCGTATACACCCTGTATATAATTATTCTGTACGTGTGTACAAGACTGAACTCCTAAATGGCTGGACCGATTTTGATGACATTTTTTGTGTATGTTTGAGTGGGACCCTGTATGGTATAGATTCACAATTGGACCCGGTAGGTAGCGCTGCAATCGGGTTCTAGGAATTTTTTGAAAATGTTTTAACGAATTTTTTTTTTTTAAAGATTTCTCGCATATCAGAACATATAACCCCAAAATTTCGCCCCCCCCCCTACTACCCCACAATATTTTTTAAAATGAAAAGAATCAAAAATTCGAATATCGAAAAAACGTTTGCTGAATACCCTAATAGCAGGCAGCGGGCAGGACTATTAAGCCAATGATTCTGAAGGACCAGCACAATCAAACTGCAACTTTTATTTATTTTCAAAATTTCAATATTGTTATATCAAAAACCAATAACAAGTATTTTTTATCTAATAACAACAATACCATAGCTACAAATATACAGCAACACTCTTTCAAAAATTTACAATTGCTTTTGCTCGGCGGGCATATTCTTCGTCCCCTGCTAAAGGTCTTCCGGTTTCTTTAGCATGCTCATCAAAAACGCCGAGCTCAACCACAGGTCGTCTTAGAACTCCATTATTAGTATGAACATCTGCTACTTTAGCTTGTCCATCTTTTCCGGAAAATGTAGCTACTACTTCTTCCATTGGCCCATTGGGAACTGATTAGTTGTCAGAGCTTCCTCGTCAGGATCAATTGAAACAAATGTCAAATGTCTGCTGTTCACTGTGTGTGCTGCTTTACAGAATAAAGTGTGTAGAACTTCTTCCCCGGTTGAACGAGATCTCAAAGTCGTAGACAGTACAATCTTAACCGACCGCACTAATCGCTCCCAACTGCCTCCCATATGTGATGATCCTGGAGGGATAAAATGCCAAGTTATACCCTTGAACGCCAAAATTGAAGTTAGAAGGTCTTGATTCAAAGCCATAAGCGCCTCTCTTAACTCTTTCGAAGTTAGTACCATTGTCAGAGTAAATGTCAGCTGGAGGACCTCGTCTTGCAATCATTGTCCGAAAAGCCAGAACAGCTGAATCTGTAGTCAGCGACACAGCTAACTCCAAATGTATTGCTCTTGTACTAAAGCAAGTTAAGAGGACTCCGGTACGTGTTCTAATGGTCACGTCACAGAGCCCAAAATAATCAATTCCAATTTTCATAAATGGTCTCACTGGACGTGTGACTCTGAAATCTGGAAGAGGGGCCATCACAGGAATCTTCGGCATAATTCTTGAATTTTTACAAAATTGACAGTTTGACCATGAACTTCTAACTGCACTTCGAGCATCTAAAATCCAGAACTTCCGGCGAAGTTCATTGAGTATTAACTCACATCCATGATGCCGAGCTCTGTTGTAGTATTCTTGAAAGAGAAACGCGATCAAAGGGTGCTTCGGGCCCAAAATGATTGGTTTTTTAGTACAATCCTCCAAGTCAAGTGATAGTTCGATTCTACCGGGTGGCCTTAAATATCTGAGATCCCGGCAGCCATGGAATTAGCTACTTATAAATGTTGGTTAGCATTATATTTCAATTATTATAATAGCCTAAGTATTGGTATGAAATGTAATAAAATGCAAATAAGACAAGGGGAATGTGCCGCAGATTCTGCAGTTTAGCCTACGACTAGATTATAAAAATCTCCTGTTCTAACTTCAATACTTATTGCAATCTGTAATAATTTTTGGCAGATAAGAATTTTAGTTGTGATGACATTAATGACATTTCGTTTAGTTGGATTCATCACATTAATAAAGCGGTGTTGATTCCAAAGGTAATGTGATTTCAGATATTTATGGCCACCCGGTACCTTTCAATCTGACTAAACCATCATTATCAAGAACAGAAGAAAGTTGATTTTACCTGGTGCCTTTTGGAATTGACTTTCCTCGTACCATCCGTTGAATCGCTTCTGGAAAGCTGTCGCTCTGAGCTGTCTTAAGACCGAGGAACTCTGCTAGTTTTAATTCAAGTGCTGTGGGGGTCCTCAATTTCAAATTGGACCCTCTTGCCTGCGTGATAAATCGAACGACTCTGGCCATTACATGAATAAATCGATTCCACGAAGAAAATTTATTTGGATCATCATTATGTGTCATGGTTAAAGATATGACTTCATCCATGAAGCCTACCAACTCCTTCTCTTCTTCAATTGTCATTTCAGGTTGTTTTGGCCAAAATAAAGGATAATTTTTCAAGAACTTTGGGCCGTTAAACCATCTACTCTTGGGGCTCAAATCGTGATATTTGGAGTTACGAGTGGCGTCACCTGCCACTTTAATTTCTGTTGGTAGCCATCTCCACTTGTCACCATCAGCGAGCTTTTGAATTTCTCCAAGACGATGGGAGACAAATGGCTTGAAACGTCGAGTACCATTTCTTAACCAATGTATAACTGTCATTAGGTCGGTCCAAAAGATTGTCTCTGCAATGTCTAACTCCAATTCTCCACAAAGATTACTAGATTTTTATTGGAGCTGCTTTTGATTTGGTGGTGATAAATGCCACGTCTACTTATCCTCGTGCCACGACTCTCAGGTACGCAACTGAACAAAATGCCTGCTGACTTGCATCACTGAAAACATGAAGTTGAATGCTGTCAGCTATTGGAATCGACAGGGGGTAGCACCTTAAAACTTTCACCTCAGTGATGACCTTCAAGTTTTTAAACCAGTTATTCCACTTATGCCACTCGTCTTCTTGGAGCTCGTCATTATTATCCCATCCGATTCCAGTCCGCCAAATGTCCTGAACCAAAATCTTCGCTTTCACGATGATCGGAAAAAGGCAACCCAAAGGATCGAAAAATGACATGAGAAGCTGGATGACATCTCTCTTTGTCGGACGTCTCTGTCCAACAAGAAGCTTGTCGTCAACCTTTGGACACTTAAGTCCGAAGGTGAATTCGTCGGATCTAGGGTTCTAATTTAACCCAAAACCTCTTTCAAAGTTATCTCCCTTCTTTTGTTGAATGGGCTCTAAGCTCTTCAGGAATTGAGCTATGACATCTTGGGAATTTGAAACAAATTTGCAAATGATGAATCCTCCTCTTTGGTAAATTGCCCTCATCTCTTCAATCATCTTGATGGCCCCCTTAACAGTATCATCAGAATCAAGTCAGTCATTCATGTAATGGTGGTTTATAATTGCTGCTACTGCTTTGGGTAGGAATTCTTAAACTGAAAAGCGTTGATATTCTTCACAAATTTAGCCTAAGAGAGAGAAGAGGTGGCACCAAAAATCATTACTTTCATGACATCATATCTGGTCGCGGTTTCCGTCTTTTCCTCTCCATAAAAATCTTTGAGCAGGAAGCTCTTAATGTCGAATAAAAACACGGTGAAATATGTCAGTGATGTCACCACAGATTGCCACCTTCTTCCGTCTGAACTTCCAAAGAATACCAGGTAG
Source organism: Agriotes lineatus (assembly GCA_940337035.1). Lineage (NCBI taxonomy): Eukaryota > Metazoa > Arthropoda > Insecta > Coleoptera > Elateridae > Agriotes > Agriotes lineatus. Next base: position 135,270,190 of record OW679195.1, on the reverse strand, counting down.
AGAATTAAGATACTCTGGTCCCTGGAGTACCATGCCATTCAGGCTGACACCATGAGACTTTGCTGCTACACCACGAATCCATCTGAGCTTTCCGGGTTTGTTTGGGTTCATCACGGTGAAGTGAGGAAGATGCCACTCTTTGGAGCTTACCACTTGAAGTTCCTCATCAGTGACCTTGCAAGCAAACCCCTTTTTGCCATGTTCGGTAAAATATTATGCAACCTGTATATTTTAAGAACTTTATGAGTCATGAGTGTGAGACGCTGTCAAAAGCTTTCTGATAACCGATATAATGAACTGTATAGGCTTCACTTTGTAGTTTTTGCATTGTTAGTGACATTTTGATCTATTATCAACTATTCTTTGTATTCTTAGCTTTTCTTTCTTCATCTTGTCTGTTCTTCTGTAATTATTTTGTTGTTTTTAGGTGTTCATATAGTTTTTATTTTAATATGGATGTAAATATATTATATATTGTGGTCAAGCATGCGATAGGGTGGTATTTAGCAGGGTCAGCGGTATTTTTGCACTAATTCATAAACTGCGGTTTTTTTGTGCCTCAAAATTTCCCAAATTTTTCTTTGCCTCCCTTATAGGTCATGTTCCATTGACTTTGTAAATGCTTGCCAATAGTTTAGTTTGTTTATCTTCTTGGCTCTCACTTTGTACACCAAAAAAGCTACTTTTTTGGCTTCACACACTTTTTTTACTTCTTGTGAAAATCAAGGTGTTTCGTTTGCTTTCTTATCTTGGCCACTAGCAAGTTTTCGTTTTCCGCATGCTTCCACATGTGCTTGTAAAAGTTTTCACGTAATTTATTTCAACTGGTTTCTACAGTATCTATCTCCTTAATAGTTGTCTGTGATATAATGTGATTTAGTCTGTCCCTATATAGCTGGTTCTGTCATTCAGCGATTCTATATTTATATTTTCAGTATAGGTGTATTATAATTTCGTTTATTGTCTGTCAGCGCGTTATGAATGTTTCACCATGCATACCCTGCAGAACCCTCCAATCCTCCCAAACCTCAACCAATTTAATGTGGCAGATGCTTCAAGTTTGACTATTTAAGTTCCAGCTGCCAAGAGAAGAAGTCTGTTTGTGGAGTCCCCGGAGGGGATCGCAGAACTTCCTCTTGCAAACTGCATACAACGCCCAAGTGCGGAAATTGCAGCGGAGACCACGTTGCCTTTTTCTCGAAATGCCCAAATCGACCTGCTAAATCTGCAACAGTCGGCTCCACTGCTCCCCTGAAGACAGCTTATACCCCCCTCTCTGAAGATTTCTTCAAGGCCGAGGACCCCGCCGTTCAAAGAATCATCCGCCTTTTCATGAACACTCTCGCAACCTATTCCCACAACTCCGCGGCAGAAGTCAGGAGGTCTTAAAGACTTTAATTTTACAATTTTTTGGGTTGCAATTTACGGCTTCCTATGCAGGCAACTGGCTGCACGTATCCCTGGCTTAAATTTTTTCTCCTCCATGTCCACTTACCACATCGATTTCGTGTATGGATCTACAAATCGCGACGATTAACGCGACGAAAGGGAGGGCAGGCGTCGCTCTTGCCATCGATGATCGCATTCCATCGTCATCCCTAGAACTTCCAGTAGCATTTTCAGGTCTTCACTGCTGCGCGGCGATTCTTCACACACAGCCAGGCCCTATCCACGTCTTTAGTCTTTATGTCCCCCATAATAATCCCCTTCCAGAAAACCTACTGGAATTCGCCGCCGGCCACCGTAGATCCATTATCACGCCACAAACACTGTTTTCGCCAACTGCCTTCTTCTTCTAGACCTCTTCAGAATTTCCAACCAAACTCCGATGCTCCATAATTGATCATATTCTTATTACTGGTCGACTGGCACCACACTTTACTGCTGAAGCCTTCACTGATACTTCTGTCACTAGCGACCACCTCCCTCTAGTAGCAGCCACAGACATCATGGCTTCTCCAGGACCATTACGGACTGGAACCACTCTCGCTGGGATGACTTCCGGGAGCTTCTAGAAGATCGCCTTCGAAATGTCCCTCCCACACCAACACCCAAGAAGTTGATGCCACTGTCGACCTTCTCTCCACTACCATCCAAGAGGCTGTTCAGCTATCGGTCTCTAGCAAGGTCATCAATACCAGCCGCTCACCTCTTCCACCCCAAGTCATCGCCCTCGTCCGAGAAAAGCGGCGCCTTTATCGGCTTTTTACTCGAATCAGAGACCCCCAAATTAAAACCCAGTGGAACAGTTTCAACGCCATTGTTCGTCTCCAAACCACCAGATTTCGGGAACAGCGCTGGAAGACCATCTGCTCTGTCCTCGACTCTAGTGAGGAGGAGAGATTCTGGAGGAAGCTGAAAGGCCTCACGCAGCAACGACGCTCTTGTACGTTTCGCTTCACCATAGTGGCGAGGTGTGGTGGACCCTCAGCCACAGTCCGACATCTTTTCCGACACCTTTGAACAGGTTCATCAAGTTCCGAACGACATCAACTTCTCTCACGTTAACTACGTCATAGTTCATCGAACCCTTGCTGGCAATCCCAGTATTTGGCCACTTCGCCTCATCCCCCCAGCCCAGGCCATTTCTGATATCAACCTTTTCCCTCTCATCGAAGAGCAGGAAATCATCGACGCCCTGGCTTCTAGAAAGAATATCGCCCCCGGGAAGGATAGGCTCACCCGCCGAACTCTTTGCCAACTTCCCGCTGTAGCTATCACCCTCCTCACGTTGGTTTTCAACTGCTGCCTCCGCCACCCAACAGCCAACGTGGTGATGCTACCGAAGCCCCGCAAGGACCCCACCTTCCCCCATCTTATCGGGTAAGTAGTATTAACTATTGTATAGACCTAGCTGAATAAATTTTGAAAATTCAAATTCAGGACGCTAGACAGTCCCAATAAAGAAAATGACACATGTTATCACACATGGTCGTTCACGGCCAGGACGTCATCATCATTACTTACAGATCAAGATAAACTGAAGGATTCTGGGTTTTCCTACAAAATTACTATTCAATATGTTTTATATCTGTACAATCTAAAGCAGATAATATTCCAAGTACTTTGATACACTGTACTTAATAAAAATGTAAATAATTTACATGTTGTTTTTCCATCCTATTATGATTTTATATTCAGCTGTTTCAAATTGTGTTTAACTTAATTTCTTCATCTTATATCTTTTACATCTATGTCTATTTCACCTACTCCGTCCTGCGCCGCATTTATCAATAATTATTGTCTCTTAACTAAGTAAGTCGTGAAGAAACGTTTCTTTTTAATACCATAATTTGGTAGTAATTTATATAGGTTTTATATGCAAGCCTTTTCCATATTATCCACATTTTGTTTTGACTGCTATTGCAAACTATCTTTAAATTTCATATATGCACATTTATGTTCTCGTTCAAAAATTAACATTTACTAAAGTTTTACGCAGAATTAAGTATTAATAATGTTTATGCATAATTCATAATTGTGTTTAATTCCAAAAACGTTTTACGGGCCCTTTTTCTTTGTTTTCTATGTTTTCAGTAGATATCGTTATGTAACTATATTATAAAATGACTTCTGTATTGTAACATCGTCTAATGCACAAAGCAATATTGTAAGTTAATATTAGTTTAGTTGCCTTTATCTTGTTTTTTAGTAAATATGTCATATATCTTTAATTTATCCTTAAGCGTCGGCTAATTCTAATTAGTCACAACAATTGAAACGGTAAGTAATTTAATTGTCTGGCTAATTTAGGACGCATTCTTATCTCTCATCTTATCAGCATCAGCATTGATTGAGATTTCACTTAAAATGCGCATACGACTCGCGCTCTTCTGTTCTACCTAAAGGTTCTTTTTTAAAAGCTTTTCGAAGCATTATAGTCTAGTTAAATGAGCACAATTAAACTTCAGCAAGAGTTCCTTTGGAATTTTGAAGTTATGTGTAAAAATATGAAGCTGTCACTTGACATTTGTTTATAAAGTGAGGTTATGATTTTCTTCTTCTGCTTCTGCAGAATTTGGAAATATTTCCGTTGCCTTTACTACGGGAAGTCTTGATCACGGTTATAATTACGTTGCGATATTAGCCACGGTAAGCCCCTGTCTATAAAATTTCAGTGACAAGGATTAGGTATAATCTTCTGGTGTTATAATACACACGACTTAAAAAATCCAAAGGCATCATTGATGAACTTTCGCTTTGCTCATACTATAGATGGAAATAATTGAAAAAGTTTTGAAACGTGGCGAAGATGTTCCTTCAGAAGTAGATACTATTAAATATACTAAAAGTCCTGAACATAATCTCATTATATAACTATTAACGGTATCGGAATTATGTTGAAAATATAAAATACAATTTTCTGCAAAAAAATTATCTGTATTTTTAAAACGCAGGGGCTTCTTATAAGCATATAATCAAATAACTATGATGTAATTATTCCCGTTGAAACATGGCTTATAGTAAGTGTGGATGAGATGGAATCCATAGATGCACAATAGACGGTATTCAGACGAGACAGAGACCGTGTGCTTGCTGGTAAAATTAATGGAGGCGGAGTGTTGGCGGCAATCCGCAAATAACTCTCAGCGGGGTATTATAACGGGTGTTCATTAATTATTCCGGTCAAGTTGCCTTTGAAATATTTGTTGTATCAATAATATGTTGGTGATACTGTAAGTCATTATGACAAGAGCTCATAATTATGTCAAACTCGAGGTTAGCAGGTTAGGTTTTGCGTCAGTTTGTGTCAAAACTGATGGAAAATCTAGTTATCGTAATTATTTATATAAGTCAAGTAATAGTAGTTTGTATACCAAGGCACTGAAGTATAACTTTTTATCACGAATGTGGATTTAGTAAATAAACCACATGAGGGATAAAAAGGAACTTCAGTGCCGAGGTGTGCACTATGTTTTATTTGAAATCGAGAAATCGTGAAATTACATCATTTTAACCAACTTTTGTAGGTTATGTTCGGTCGATTGACGTTTATCAGTCGCTCGCCACCTACAAAAAAGTCGTAAAACAATGAATTACTTCACTGACGATTTCTCGTATTTTAATGACGATTTCGGCGTACTTCACTGCCGATTTCAAATAAAGCAATTTTATGACTAATTTCGTAAAGATCCAGTTTCCATACTAAATCAAGTTTTGGAAAGCCTACTTTAAGTAACGGTTTCAGAAAAAAATATTTTATTTATCTACATTTTACAAGAATGTCACCAATCATTAATATGTATAACATATTTAAAATTAATTGAGGCAGTTGCATATGCTATTGAACCAATCTCTGTAGGATGATGCCCTGGAATATACATCTGGGATATCACGACCACAATTTTGAAACCACGCTACAATTCCGACAAGTCTGTTTTGGCCATTCACAGTTCTAATCAGAGGATCACCATAGTCACCAAGGCATACTCCTTCTCTAATTCCATTTGAAGTACAGATTGTCGTCTCAGAAATAGGTCTGTCGGGAAGTTTGCTTTGGCATTCTTCTACTGTTGAGGTTTTTAAAGGGATTTGCACTAAGAAATCGGGTCTGAATCCACCAGCGCCCAATGCACCCCATCCGGTGACAGTTACGTTCTCGTCTCCGCCGACATCTTCGGTTTCGATGGCAATTGGTTGAATTGTATCGGTATAAGTAATACGTTGAACTTTCAAAATGGCTACATTATTTTCGTAAGTGTCGGGGTTGTAATTTTCGTGAATATGGATTTCCCGTACTTTGTAGGTGGTGCCGCCCCAGTAAAGTCGGACAGAACCAACATATACTGCCCAGTTTGAAGGGTCTTGTCTAAAATGATATATGTTCTTCTATTTTCTGATTGCCAGTTTAATGCAACTGTGGTGTTACTTACCCACTAACAAAGTTAGCTGATGTAACGACCCATTCGTTATCAATGATGGCACCGCCAATTTGATGGAACGGGCCACCACGCTGCAGGGAGACTACGTGAGGATATACTCCGTCACGTGCAGCTGTACCTCCCACAATTCTAGACCCTAAGAGATGGTTAACTTTTGTTCTAGGCACACCAGCTAGAAAAGAAACTCGTATTTACTTTTCATTCAATTGTTGTTTTGATTTCTCAATCGAATCAAGTTGTGATTCCTACTTCATATTACCTATGTAAGAATGATCAATGTATACTAAACAATTTAATTTGATGGTACTTACCCAGAGCGCCAGCTACAACTAGAAATATGACTATTACTGTGTTCAACATTTTGGCAAGACGTTAACTGACTGTATGGGGAAATGTGCACGCTTTATATAGGTACACCAATGTACAAGAGGCCCTTCTGAGGTGTGCTGAGATCGGAGATAACAATGTGTCCTGAGCTTGTTCAAGTCAAGGGCCATGATTGAACAACTTGATAAGATTGTAAAGAATGTTTAAATATAACATTAAATGTAATCCCTCGATTTCTTGACGTTGTGCTACTACAATAATAAATAAAACGAAAGGAGAATAGTGTAAAAAGAGCAAAATTTCCACTGTTCATTTTTAATTTAATTATTTATTCTTTGAAAATGGAAACAGATTTGTCTTTTCAAATGTTCCTGCTTCAATATTACTTCCCTCGTCTAAAAGACCGATCCAAAACTAGGGAAAGATCGCATGGGAGCTATTTAAGAAATTTATGACAAAAGAGGGGCTGCGTTAAGGCTATTTTCTCTTGGCAATATAGATGAGGCCTGCATTACTAATATTTAGAAGTCCCAAACGACATTAGAGTAATTTTCAACAAGAAAAGTAAACATTGATGTGAATGAATTCAGAAAATAATCGACACCAGATGCAATGACAGTAATAATGGCAAGAAATAAATGTATGTGTCAATTAGGTGAAGTGTTCAAAAGCAAAATGATGGGAAATATATTAAAATTTAGTTCAATAAATCAATAAACCAATGGTGAGATACGCTATTGACCAAAAAGAAAATGAAGATCAATAACTTGGGAATAAAAGTCTCAATAGAAGTGTTTCTCATGTCTAGTGTTTTATTGTTAGTACGTATATTTTATCAAAGAAGTTCGGATTTTGAAGCGTCAATTACTATTTTCGAGTACTTATTGACCACTTATAAAAGAGAAAGCTTATTGAATTGATATCTTGTGGGAAAGCCCCAAGAATATTTATTCGACAGCTTCCAAGGTCATTCTAAATACCTTCATGGTACACAAGCACTGCTACCCTATAGAAACTATATTCCAAATATTACGCCTCTACATGGTTAAATAGCACACCTTTAGCAAAGAGCATCGATCGGAACGTAACCACTCGTATAGTATCTGACGCCATCAGTTAAGAGATCCAGTAAATAAATGAACAAGGAACTCCGCATTTATACCAAAATGGGGACTGCTGTTCGTCATAGATTAAAATCGAGACAATCAATACAACCAGCAGCCGAAACTGCCATCTAGCTAAGTATATCCTTACGTTGCCAAAAAGAAGTGTAGTGCAACAAATGAACCAAAAAAAAAAAAAAACTTCCAGGATGTGTCACAAGATCCCTCTATTGTTTTTGCACGGCTTGCGCCGGCCGTGTCAAATCTGGACGAACCTAAACAGAAATACGACCTACCTCAAGAGATGCTGCGAATTGCTATACAAATTCAGAATGACAATTAGCCCAGTATGCGAATCAATAACAAGAAGGCAAACCACCGATCATGTCGTCATCGAAAGCTCTATTTTATCTATTAATGGTCCTGCAAAAAATATCAACCGCTTAATTGGGATCTTGGATGTAGAATTTGTAGTGTCAGAACTTTCTTAACAAATTTTTATATTAAATTTGCTTAAAAATTGTTTGGATCTTCATAACTATCTGCAACTACATATTATGAAGTGCAGTCTTTAGCTGTAATTTTAAATGTAATAGTTATTTATGTATTAAGTGCTATAATCGTGATTATGCCCGAGGTACATACGTTTTATTTTATTTTGGCTACCAAATTAGACAAAATTCAAGGATTCGGTGTTTTGGCTACAGATTATCACTTCATCGTTGTTAGAGCAGTGAATTTTTGGTGTGTTATGGTTTCTATGCAGATTGTTGGTGTTTGTTATACTACGGTGTTGGTGTTTGCTTAGCAACTTTATAGATGTTCAGGCCATAAAAGCCACATTATGCCCGCTATAGAGGGCCAATAAATAAGTTCCAAAATATATAGTGTTTCATTTCAGAACGATTATGGGCAATACCAGATTGTGTTACCTGAGAAATTTAAATCAAATTTAATGGAAAGGAGCTAAAGTGAGTATTTCCGCTGTACAGTAGAAGCTTTTGTAGTTTGTTTCTATTTGTTGTCATGTCCATTGTGATATAAACTTTATGATTTATGATTTATGAATATAAGATGCTTGTCCCAGAAGTTCTCGAAGTAAGTGTCCTATCAGCAGCTTTTAGATTTAGTATTACTGACATTTTCAAACAACGCAGAGAGACTGGAAATCTATGTGACTACTGCTTGTGTTATTCTATTTACGTTAATTTTGGTATTATAGATTACATTATAATGATGATTGTAATCGATTAAGACTGAATAATTGGAAACTCAACCAACTTCTTTTAAATGTATTTTTATTACAGTTTATTACATTAGCTTACAAACTTTAACAGAATGTTACATAGTTGGTTTTATGCACAGTCGCTTAGTGTGTATCTGACTAGCTGTAATTTTTTACATTTTGGGGTTATTTACTCTAATCGCAACTACGTTAGGCTTTGTATGAATAGCAAAACTGACTGTAAGTGTTCAATTGAGCGTACTGACAGCTACAACAGTTCAAACGGTCAATTCTAAAATGACAGCAACGTTACGCAAAAGGCCCACACTTTAATAAATTACTTCTTTTATTGTAATCTAGGCTGCAACTCGATGCTCAACGAAGCTGTAGGTACTTGTTTCCAAGCAAACTGCACGAAAATACGCTTGAAAAAATTGCGGAGCAGCCCATGAGTACTGTTGACAAAAGGGTCTGTACTTTAACATCCCCAAAGAGGGTAACACAAAGTCCGTAACAACATGGCAAGAATTCGAGACAAAAAACGAAACCTCATCATGCCACATTAGCCCCAACAGAAATTTCCAATTAGATAATCCGTTCAACGAGGCGTTATTGAAAGCTGCCAACTCCGCGGCACCAAGGAAGGTCACTTATCGACCCCCAAGTCCAACCGTCAACACCCCATGCAGTTCATTTACTCACGACCATAACGGCGCCCAATTCCACACACGAGAAAAGACACCTTGGAACATACACCTATCGTTTAATTGCCACACTACGCGAAAGCCATTAGTTACCACACCCCGGCGAAAGCTCAAAGGCCTTTCGCCGGGGCGAAAGAACAGTGCGAAAACCACTTGTTGCCTTGTTCAAAGCTTGCGTTAGAATCCTCAAAGAAGCCCCAAGTTACGCCACACAAAAAACTATCATCCGATACACACATGTTTCAACGTCTGGTTTCGGCAAGAGGAGGCGGGGTAAATCCGTTTGCTCCCTCTCTTTCCTGCTCATCAACTCGCTCTTTTTAGTGAAAAAATTTGCGTCCAAAAACGGATCGATGAAAAAGACACGTGCGTTAAACTGCCGCCGAGAAATGCTAGTAAACCAGCAGATGCTCAGAAATGCTCTTTTACATGCGGGATTTTAAATACAGAATCGAGAAAGCGCAAGAAATTAGAACTAAAGTCGTAAAAACGGAAAATGTCCTCATACCTCTTTATCTGACTTTGGGCTACCCTTAATCTTTTGACACTTTTCTGGTTAGGAAGTGCTGCAACAGTCTCTAGCCCATGACTTAATACCGGTAATATGCAAAAGTCGAAACCCTTTCTTTTCAGAAAAATTGGGATTTCGGGGTTTCTTTTCAGCAGTCTGATTACAATTCCCAATTTTATTTGATGACTTAGGAGACGTATTTGTCGACAGTCTCCAGATTGACATCATTGAGGGTAAAATGTTTAACATCCTATGACGTAATATGTCTTGCACAAGTTTATTTCGAGTGTCAGGCCATTTTTTATTTTTCTTGAATTCATATAGTTACCATTTCGTATAGTCTTGGGACAAAGTTGGCAAACCTGCCTGTATATCGGGGCCATCTTAGGCACAATTTACCGCATAACGCTTTAGCAATGGCTTTAGCATGGCTTTTGGCTTCAGTTAAAAGTTTCGCCCACCGCGCCAATCTTTACATTGTTGTTTCATGCAGCTGCGTGTCCTTCAGTTTGTAAAAACGTCTATTTTCAAGTAATTCAAAATTTAGGCCATGAGAGCAAATAGGATAGCTTCTACCTCTGTCGCTTTTTATCGATCACGCGTTGTTGACTCTGACGCGGCTTGCGCGGTGATTGGCCACACCTGGACTCGGGGACAGCAAGTTTGAGCGCGAAGTTCCGTTAGCGTCTGGTTTTAGGCATTCAGCCTGGGCTCGCGGCAGAGTAAAGTCGACATAGTGTGTTTGGTGGGCGCCTTCCCGCTTCAGGCGTGGAGGTGCCTGAAGTTTTTTTTGTGCTGGTTTAGCAGAATTTCTTTGTGGTTTCTTCTTGTGGCAGACGGCGCTTGGCGAGCTGTAAGAGTACTTGTGTATTGCGTGATATGGTGAATGGGCGTTGCAGGTAGGTTGGCGCGCTTGTTACTGCGCTGTGGCTTCCAGAAGTAGTATTTGAGTATGTTTTGCCCCGTTTGACCTTCAAGGTTCGGTCAAGCGTGGGTCTTCTTGAGTTGGACCTTATGGCGCCCTTTTTATTTGGTAACACCCTATACATATCAATACGCTTGCCCTGTAGTGTCTCGTTTAGGACCACGCCCTTTCCCTGAGCGTATTTGAGTGTATTTCTTACGATTTCCAGGGTAAGTGTGCACGTTTCCCGAACTTGTTTAGCATTCGGCACTTGCTCATCCGTAAGCGTCGTTAAATTAATTTGATACTGTAACACGAGTTCTGCCTGTTGTGTGGCGTGATTTCATTGAAGCAGCGTCGTTTATAATTCATCGACATCTGAGCTATAAGCACTAAATCGTCGCCGAAGCGAAAGTAATTTAGATATTTTCCATCAACATATATGCCTCTCTTTTCTCATTTCCCAAAAGTCATAGTAAAGACGCTTAACTGTTACGCAAACGTATTATTAAACGTGTAGAGAAGCTTTATTAGAGATAGTAGTCGCTTGACAATCATTTACTCAAAAACTGTGACATTAAGGACAAAAATAAATAATACCAAGGCAGGGTGTTAAAAAAGGTGTCACAAACCTTGACGGGGGTAGTATGGCCCAAAATATGCAGAAAAGTATTGATGAACATGGGTTCCCAAATGGACGGTTTCCGAGATACGAAACATTTTGTGTTTACACCACTGTATTATAATTTATATACAAACAATTAAACTAACACTGTTTATATACAAACAACAAATGCAAAAAGTCAAATGAAGATTTTCAAAGTGCCCTCCCTCCATTTTATAGCAGCCACGACATTTCTGCTGCAAGGACCTTCAACTCTTTCGAAAACTTCTGTGTTGGATCGGATCCGGTGGCATCCGTGATCTACTCGTTGTTGCAGCTCCTCAAGGTCATTTTCAGGCGTAGAGTGCACTAAAGTTTTTAAATATCCCCAAAAAAGAAATTAAGGGGGTTTAAATCAGGCCAAGGTACAGGTCCTCCCCTTCGTACCCATCTTTGGCCAAAACTTCCGTGTAAATGGTTTCTAACAGCAATCGAAAATGCGCCGGAGCACCATCGTGCTGGAACCACATTTGTTGATTTGGTTCAAAGAAATGTCATTTAAAAAATCACTATTGTCTTTTGTAGAAAGTTTAGGTAAGCAGCGCCTGTTAATCGGTTTGGTAAAACAAACGGACCTAGTAACCTGTCACCCAAAATGGCCATCTAAATGTTCATTGAAAAACGTACTTGATGTCTGCATTCTGCTCCACTCGTGCTAAAATTTCCTCTTGAACCTCAGGGGTGGATACCAATCTTGGTCTCCCGGAATCATGTTTCTCAAATGAACCGGTATCACACAATATCTGGTGTAGCTTACAAAAGCACGAACTGAAGGAATCTGGCGATTGGCATGAGCGTCAACATAAAGACGTTGCGCTTCATTGGCAAATCCCATTAGCACGACCATCCATGAAATGCATGCCGGCTAATTGAATGTTAGAGTAAACAGAAATGTCAACTATAAACTCTGTCAAATTTGTTTGACAGAATTTCTGTCGACTACGATAAGGAAATGCAATTTGCGAAACAATGTACACTTGTGCTCATAAAAATGAAATACACTTCCTGTTGGACTGATTTGAAAAGTCGTATTAATCGCATTATTAAATAATTATTTTATACGATATTTCTATTTAACTATTTTCTTGTAATTTAATACAACAAACTATTTCACTTTATCGATGTTTCAAACCAACCGGTATTCTTCTTCTCCTTAGTCGTAACTCGCTTCCGAGTATCGTGACCTCTCATGTTAATCAGAACCTGTAACAGCCAGCCATATTTCTTTATCTTCTGCACTTCTCATTATTTCGGTCATCGATAGATTGGAGAGTTTTTTTATTTGATCAATAAATCTCACTGGTGACCGACCTCTTCTTCGTTTTCCATCAACCTTGCCTTGTATGTACAATTTTTCCATTCCGTCTCGTCTGATTATGTGGCCAAAGAATCGGAGTATTTGGCGTTGAATTGTCGGTAGTAATCGTTGGTTGGTGTTAATATTGAGTTCTCTTAAAATGGAGAGATTAGTTTTCCGCGCAGTCCAGGGGATTCTTAACATGCATCGGTTCTTAGTTCGTTTTGAGATATGGTGGTCTTTCCATATTTTAGTCAACTGAAATAGCGCCGATTTTGCCATCCCTATTCTTCTTCTTACCTCTTCTTCGCAGTTACCAGTGTTTGAGATACGTACCCCTAAATAGATAAGTTCATCCTTTCTTGCTATGTCCCGGATGTTTTCAAATTGTTGTGGTAAAATGTTTGCTCTGTCCACTACCATAATATAGCTTTTTGCACGATACGTTTAAGGCCAGCTTCTTCACTATGTGTGAACCGGTATTACAAAACTAAAAATTACAAAAATCGGTTGGAATACTTGTATTTAATTTTTATGAGCACAAGTATACAAATGCTACAAGACGGAATAATTCTCAGTATAACCGTCCATTAAGACTTTTCTGCATAGTTTGGGCCATACTAACCCCAGTCGTGGTTTGTGACTTTTTTTAACACCCGGATTGTTCAAGGCAACATAGCTTCGCCGACCTTTAACAAAAATTTACTAATTTTGGTAAATAAATACACAATCTGTCCACGTCATTCTGATACATGCCAGTTACAAAAAAAATCTTTAAAACCGTTGCTATTTACATCGTAGTGCGTCACTTCAAAACGTAATATTTGATTTAAAAACAATTCCCAAGGGGTAGGTAGGGGAGGTCCGGCTACAGTGGCCATGCGGGTACAGTGGCCATCTCTTTATAAAACTTAAATGAAATATCTGGCAACACTGCCACCTCGTTTGTGCATAGATTATCTGCAGGTGTTCATTTTCAACCGGCGACAATTCAGTTCTTGTTAAGTAGTCTCACGACGCGCGCGTTCCTTTTCGTGTGCAACAAAAAGTTACTATTTTAACAAGTTGAAAGTGATTTACCATAAAACTAAAAGTTGTTTTTGTATTTTGGCATTCAGTGCGTATAAGCGTCGTCTTTAAAAAGTGTGTTTCGACTTCCAAAAAGGTAAGATTTTTAGTCTTAATATTTTTTAGGTTATGATGTTTGATAGAGTGTAATTTGGGAACAGTGGTCATAGTTTTTAAGTCTACAGTGGCCACTGCTTTTCGCATTTTTTAACCAGTGGCCACTGTTGCCTTATATTTATTTAAGCGGTAAAAATAAATAGGTAAAGCTTTATTTCTTTCTTTCAGAGCTTACAGTAATGCCGCGTCAAGGTGTAAAAAATACTGGCATTGGAAAAACCAGCGAAAAGACTATGAAAAATGCAGTATATGCAGTTTTTGAAGGAGGTTATTCTATTAAAAGAGCTGCTATTAGTTACAATATTCCTCGCACTACCTTACGAAGATATATAAAAAAATGCAGGGAATCCAGTGAAACAATAAATTGGAATAATCCTGATTTAGAAGGTTGTCCACGCATGTGCCCAAATTATACAGTAAGAAAAATTTTTTCCAATGAAGAGGAGCAGCACCTGTGTAAATATCTAAAAACTATGGCTAATTTACATCATGGCTTGACGCCCAAAAACTCCGGTAAGTTGGCTTATGATTTAGTAGTTGCAAACAAAAAAAATATTCCCACGTCTTGGACCGAAAATCAAAGTGCGGGGAAAGACTGGTTTACAGGATTTCTAAAGAGGAACAAAGACATCTCTATAAGAACAGCGGAGGCGACATCCCTAGGAAGAGCTATGGGATTTAATAAGCCAGTGGTTGAAACATTTTTTAGAAACCTAATGATGCTTTTCGAAAAATATAAACTAAACGCCTCCCAGATCTACAACGTCGATGAAACAGCATTAACGACTGTACAAAATCCTGGGAAGGTGTTAGCTACTAAAGGCCAAAGGCAAGTGGGCCAGATCACTTCAAGCGAAAGGGGCACGCTCGTGACCATGGTGGGAGCTATAAATGCTATGGGAAATACAATTCCTCCATTGCTAGTTTTTCCCCGCAGGTATTTTAAAGACCATATGATTAAAAATTCGCCACCGGGCACTATTGGAGCGGCTTCTCAATCTGGCTGGATTACATCTAATATCTTTGCAGAATGGTTTAATCACTTTATCAGTCATGCTAAACCATCTGTGGATGCCCCTGTTCTTTTAATCATGGACAACCATGAAAGCCATATCTCGCTAGCAGTTATAGAAAAAGATCGACAAAATCATATAAAATTACTTACACTCCCGCCGCACACCAGCCACAAACTGCAACCGCTAGACAAATGTGTGTATGGCCCTCTCAAGAAATACTACAGCAACGCTTGTCAAACTTGGCTAGTTAATAATCCAGGGAAAAGGATTACAATTTACGATATTGCTGAGCTTCTAGGTGTTGCATATCCACTCGCTTTTTGTGCAAAAAACTGCATATCTGCTTTTAAGGACACAGGCATTTTTCCCTTTAATAATATGATATTTAGCGATGATGATTTTATGGCTTCGAAAGTAACTGACCTTCCGGAAATTAAGCCCCAACTTGACAATAGTTTAGGGGAATCCCAACCTACCACCAGTTTTGGAAAAAAAATGACGCCAGGACTTCTCCAAAACACTGAAGAAAAAGAAGCTGTCCATCTTGACATTGAACGTAATGGTGAACCCGGAGTAGACATAATAGTGCAACAAGACAGGCAAATGTTGGTTCAAGAGAAGACACCGGAGAAAAACTTCATATCTCCAGAAATTTTACAGCCTTATCCATCAGTTGAACAATATGAAAATAGAAAGATTCCTAGGAAAGGCAAAAAGAAATCGACTGAGGTATTGACAAAAACCCCAGTTTACGAAAGATTGAAAGCAGAACACTATAATAAAGCATCTAAGGTGAGAATAAACAAAGTAGCTCAGGTGAAGCGCAATTGTTTTGACGAGAATAAAAATCAAATAACTGTTAAAAAGCTGAAACTACAAGAGACTGCCGATTTATCGAGTTCTGAGGAAGATGCTATGAACCTATCTGATTTAACGGATTCCGATGATGTTGATTATTTTGAAGAAATTGATGACAAGTTAAAGGATTTTAAAGATCTAAATGATATTAGCACTCAATCTTTTGTCTTGGTGAAATTTGCTACAAAAAAGACATGCAAATATTTTGTTGGCAAGGTGTTAAAAAAAATAAGTAACGAGGAATATGAAATAAATTTTCTAAGGAAGAAAGGAAATGCCTTTGTTTTCCCAATAGTTGAAGACATAAGTTTTGTTTTGCTTCCAGACATAGAATTGCACTTACCTGATTCAGATCTTTCCGGAGGGACGGCCAGAACTAATACAACGTACAGATTTGCCATTGATATGTCTTGTTATAATGTTAACTAATAATTATTATAATTTTATAAGAAACTGATGGTTGTATTATTTAATCCCATTTTTTTGTGTATTTATAATTAGGGAACAATGGCCACTAACCTCTCTAAAATATGGCCACTGTACCCACTCTGGAGGATACACTGGCCATTCTGCATATATTACAAAAAATATATATTTTAGTCAAAACTAAAGCAAAATGTGGTTTTTAGCAGTGAATGGTTAATGTTATAAGTGTAACAAATAATCCCAGCCAAACAGATATACAAAAATTATAATAGGTTAAAAGTTTAACGGCAAAACATAAAAAGGTGGCCACTGTAGCCGGACCTCCCCTACCTAATTCTCCATAGCAAATAAATCGCTGCTAATTTTTACTTTATATAAAACAGTAATTTTTTCAAAATATCTTGTCTGTAAGCTAGTGGTATTGCAGTCGAAACAAGTTTCTTCATCTTATCAACCTTTTTATCCGCTTCTTATATTGCTTTTCACAAACAATTCAAAACGTGTTATCATTTTTGTGTTATTGTTTCATTCAACGAAAGTTTGAACACGCTACTACATGGAGCAACTTATGAAGCATAGCTAATTTGACTTGTAGCTTGGTACACAACACTTCAAAGGCATTTTTGCAACTGATGTGAACTGCCTTGCCAAAAGAGTTTTTTAAAGTCAAATATATTTGAATATTTTTAAAACTTAGTGTGTCCTGGATTGCTCTAGCAGAAAATTTGGCATCAGCGCCAGCGTCATGGCCTGGAACAATATAGACCACCTTGATAAGATGCTTTTTATAGCTCCTTTCGTTATTCCTATGAATTCACATGACTCCAGCAGCTTCACCTTCGTGTATTTATTATCGAATATCGTGTAAAATCTGTTGAAACCCAGTGGCAGCTGTATCCAAGTCTCGACACCCACATTTTAGACCCTCCGATTCTTTGTGTTATATAGTGGCATGGGTCCGCCATCTTGAGTACCTTGACGTTATGTCTTTGGGGCGAATTAACGCCTGCCGTCTCCGAATTTTCAGTTGCAAACGACAGCTCAGGATTGCATCACATGAGAAATGGAAATTCTAGGCAATTCTGGAACTACTAAGCTATCACGTATTTAAGGCATGCTAGATTACGAAGCGCATTCTTCGTGACGATATTGTGTCCAGCAAGCACGGCTACAAGAGCCCCGTAAATATGCTCGCAATTTAACAAGTTTGAACCAAAGCTTCCCCTCTTGCTGCCGAAGGGCAAAGTGCGCTAGTGACCATCATTCTTCCCTTCTGCTAGCGACAGTTGAGAACGTTGTTCGAATAATTTCACATCTAAACTTGTCAAGGAATGGGATTGCTGGTGCAGGAATAATCTCGAATTTGGATCTGAAGAAGGGGACTTCCAGATCTCAATTGGTGCCGCAAGACAGATAAGACCTTCATTATCACACCTCCTGGAGCATATAGACATCAAGGTTTCAAACTACTTGGAGTCATTTAATGAGTTTTAGCGGCGATATACCACTCATTTTACCAGCCTTATCCCATACATCTGAATTTCGAAAAGCGGAGCTTAACCAACCAACGAGTTATTAAATAAGGAGTTTACACTTAGAAGGGAACATGAGAGACAGTAGTGACTAAATTAGACAGTTTTGTAAATTAATAAGTGGACTGTTCCCGGCGTGAGGGAAGTCTGGTCGAGTAACAAACGCAATAGGGCGAGTGTCAAGCGCGAGTTGAGGTGTGCGGGGTGCAACCATGAAATTTTGAAAATGTTTTAGGCCAAGCAATAGGCATTTTTTCTAGAAAAAATCAAGAAATTTTGCAATTTACCACAGTTTGATATCCTGAATATCATACTAAATTTGCAACCTTGGTGCGTGTCCGCTCGCTCCACTATCTTGGATAGAACGTCGCGTCGTTCAAAATCAGTTTTTTATAGTATCTGCTTTACAGTATCTCATCAACAAAAAATAGTGATCAGAAATATTGTGAAGGATCAAATTCGCTACAGGTTTCGTCTAAAACATTTTTTTGCCAAGCAAATAGTTTCAGAGTTCATCTCATTTGCATTAGAGTGTATTCTTTAAAATGGCATAAATGGTCCCTTGTCGCACGAAATTCTACTCGTTATTGATTAGTTATTAATTATCATTTATACTAATATAGAGCGTGTCCGCGGATTGAGTTCACATAAGGTGTAAATAATAAAAAATATTCGACTTAAAAGCTGATATTCTAGGAATCGCTCCTGCTTGTTCTCTAACCAAGATTTTGAGAAAGTAAATGAAATTAATTAATATACCTATAGGGTGTTTTTCGAATTGATTTTTAAAAAATGGCCAAGAGTAAAATACCTTTATTAAAAGAGATAACAAAAAAAGTATTAAAAAAAGTTGTTTTGTTGAGTTAAGAGTGATGGTAGACTCTCAATTTTCAGACAAATCGGCTTACTTTAATTTTTAAATTTTTTTTAAAATTTTTTATACGAACATACTTTTTATCATGGCTGTAGGAGGCACTTTAACTGGTTCATAAACTAAGATGTTAAAAAAATAATGGAGTGCCTCCTACAGGTACGATAAAAGGTATGTTGGTATAAAAAGTCCAAAAAATTTAAAAAAGTCAAAGTAAGCCGATTTGTCTGAAAATTAGTCTACCATCACTCTTAATTCTAAACAACTTTTCCTAATACTTTTATTGGTTATCTCTTCTAATACAGGTAGTTTACTCTTGGCCATTTTTTTAAAATCAATTCGAAAAACACCCTGTATATTAATTAATTTTATTGATTTTCTCAAAATCTTGGTTTGAGAACAAGCAGGAGCGACTCCTAGAATATCAGCTTCTAAGTCAAATATTTTTTATTATTTACACCTTATGTGAACTCAATCCCAGGACACACTGTATAAGCTCTCGATGCAGTCATATAGATACAGCACGGTGTTACGATTTGCGTTCTTAAGTGAAAATGAACTATACGCGGTTGTACGAATAGACTGTACTTTAGTTAGCCATAAGCAATTTGTATTCTAAATAGTTTAAGGCAGAATTTTGCAGGCAAAATGGTCATATTAAAGCTACAACAGGCGAGTGTTTAGCCAGTGTTTCGAAAGTGCCTCTCTGTGGGAAGATGAAAATATCCGAATCTCACGGAACGATTAAGGGTAAATTAATGCAGGGTTTACATCGTAAGCCGAAAAATTGGGCAACGCTAGATTATTAGTACGTGATCAGAAGCGCAACTGTTGCAACTCAGTCATAAAAATTAAGTAAAAATACGTGCCGGCTGGAGCAAATTCCTTTAGAAGGGTTGTAAAATTTATTAGAGATCGTTTGCGCGGTGTCGACTGCTTGACAAATTTTAGCGTATGGAACCTACAAGTTTGTAAAATACATAGAGCGATTATGAAATGTCACTTTTACGTACGTGAAAAGAGTCCAAAATTAAGAGCTACTCTGATAGGCTTATTAGAAATTTTGAGAAGGCCTACCGAGTTTTCTTCGTCAAACTTTACTTAGAATTTAGTTAGTTAATAAGTAACGGTGTTAAACTTAAGTTGATCTGTAAACGGCGGAAAATAAATGTAAGTATTTGTACTTACGTCTCTTATTAATCTCGCAACAGTAACTTTAGTCTTCGTGTACAAGTATATTTCGACTAAAAAGATTGTCAGTTACCCCGACTTTCGACGAATTCTCTACAACGGGCAAAGACACTACTGTTCGAAGGCAATGATTGTATTCTACGGATATCCAGCTCATGCAACAAACAAAAACACAAAAGGTACAGAACGACTTCTCTGATCAAATAGGCAAACTTTCCTCGGATGTTCTTCTTAGCCAGTCGATGATTACGACAGACAAGATTACTGGCCAACGAAGAAAATAAGAGTCGGCTTTCTTCCATGGTCAAGAAGAGATTCACGAAATCTAATTTGGCCGTTCAGCAAGCAACAGTAGATGCTGACACATTGATCGTAAGGACAGCAATGTCATCATTTAGTTCTGTTTTTATTGTAAAAGAAGACACCGACCTGTTTGTTCTCTTAGTAGCACCGGCGGTTAATATTTCCTGAAACCAGGCAAAGGAAAATCTGCAGAAAGAGTTTACTCTCCACAACATTTGCACGTGGCAGATAACATTTTGTTTTTGCACTATTTTAGCGCTTGTGACATGACGTCTGCAATCTTCAGTCAAAGAAAGAAGAAATTTCAGAAGATGTTTCGAAATACCAAAGAGTTAAACTAGACTGTAACAGTATTTAAATAAAGAAATTGTAGATTTTTCACATTATTGCTACAACAGGAGAAACATTTTTAACTTCACTATACGGAGCTTCTAAAAAAATAGATCAGTGGATTTTCTCCGATACGAACATTTCGCTAGATCGGTGACAAAAAGGGAGTTGAATCTTGCTTCACTTTCACCTATAGCAAACAGCAGCACACCATCATTCACTTCAAACCTACCATCAAGTTCAGACTTCGTACGGTGTTTACAGGAACCAGCAAAATTGGGGTGAAAGATAAGTGAGAGTCGACTTACTCAAGACAACTAAAGATCCTGCTCATGCATTTCTGCTTAAATTTGTTTCTTGCAAATGCAAAAAATGATGCGGCTCAGTATGTGGCTGCAGGAAACAGGTTTAAATTGCTCTAGCATTTGTATTCACCGCAACGGACAATCCTGTGAAAACGTTGATTATATTTTCAGCTCCTTCGAGAAAGATGAACAAATTGAAACTGTCGGTATACGCAGATGCCAAGGAAGAGGATACCGAAGAGGAGATTACAGAAGAGGAGGAAGACGCTCTGCGTTAGGCCTACTGGGAAAACCACGAAAGAACGCACCATTTACTCTACGTTATGGTGTTGCGAAAACAAGTATAAATTAATAATTAATCAATAAGGAGTACAATTTCGCGTGATAAGGTGATAAGGGAGCATTTATGCAATTTTAAGAATACACTCTAATTCACATGAGATTAACTCCAAAAAATGTTTTAGACGAAACTTGTAGAGAATTTGATCCTCCACAATTTTATGATAACTTTTTTTTTGCTGAGGAGATGCTGGAAAGGAGTTACTATCAAAAAACTGATTTTTGACGCCATCTGTCCAACATGGCGAAGTGAGCAGATACGCACCAAGGTTGCTTGGCCTATTTAGGGTTACTCACGTAGCTACTTATGTACGCAGAAGATAAAAGGAATCTAAATTTAAACAGTAGTAAAAAACCGTGATTTGAATCTATGTTAGAAACTATGCTAAAGGAGATAAAGAAAAATCCTGAGGAAAATAGAAAACTAAGAAAAGAAATGTTAAAGAAGAAAGTTTGGAATATTGAAACGAAAAAACTAGTAGCAAGAATTGATAAACTGGACGATATTGAAAAGGATAAAAGACGGAACAATATAGTGATTAAAGGAATTAAATTACGCACCTTACGCAAAAGGAAAGAAAATGCAATAGTGCGTTAAAAAATTGCGAAAAAAGTACACCAAGTTAAAATTGGATGTAAAAATTGATCGTAGAAGATGCATTATATGCGTGGGAGGAGAGAAAAGGGTATGGTAAATTCGTGAAAGAAACTGAATATAAGTAGAGGCCAAGAAAAATATGATGACGAAAGCGAAGTACATAGACAAGAGAAGGAATTTGATAACAAGAAATGTAAAGGTTATTAATAGTTGCGGCCATACAAAATAAATGGCAAAGGTAACGAAAAAAGACGGAGTGGAATGAAATGGAGCTAATGACGTGGAATTTAAAAGAAATTGCAGGCAAGGAAACAGAATTTGCAGATGTTATACTATTAATTGATATGCAAAACATTAAGATTGGTGCGTTGAAGGCAGCAGCAGAAACCTGCGGTATAACTTCGATTGGAAATAGAAATATACGGTATGGTGGAACGACAACATAAAGAGGGAAGTTAAGAGAAAAATGCATTATGGAAGAAGTACTTACAGCAGAAGTTACAAGGCAGATCCGATAGGCGCTTAGTGAAAGAATTAGTGAAAGAGGAGGAAGCAAGAGCCTTGAGAAGCGTTTGGAAATAAAATGGGGGAAAACAGTAAGGGGGATGCAAAGTTGTTATAGAGAACTAACAAAGCAAGAAAAGAATTTAGACATGTTTTGGACAAGAACAGAAATGTATTAACTATAGAGGAGGAGGTGATGGGGAGATGAATGCAACATTTTGGGAGGATAAACTGCTCATGGGAAAGCAGAGGAGGCTGAAAATCATAGCAATGCAGAGTTAGAAGGTAAACATAAACAAATAAGAATATGTGAAGTACTTGACGCAATTAAATCATTAAAGGTTGGTAAAGCAACTGGACAAGACGGGATAAAACTGGAATTCTTCAAATATATGGGAGAGACAGGTCCAGCTTGTCTGGTTTGGGATCAAAAGGCAATTACTAAAGACTAGCGAGTGGTACTGATATCCCCTCTCTTTAAAAAAGGTTATAGTAGATAGTGTGACAACTATAGAGGAATTTCACTGTTGAGTGTTCCTTTAAAAGTGTATAAAGCAATTCTAGAAAATAGACTCGAGTGGTTTCAAATAGTGATGGGCATAACCGGACAATTTTCATAACCGAATTATTTGCATTCGAATGATATTAATAACCAAATGAATATTTGAATAATCATTTGAATAAATGTTGGCTCTCGATTCGTTTCGATTTCGCCGGTTTGGCGCTTACGCGGTTCAGCGTCATCTGCATCGGCATCGTAACTTGCAGATAGCAGAGTTAATCGTTAATTATAATAATTGTATACATGATTTTTATTTGATTTCTAAAGAGTTTGTGCAATAAGTAATTGTGGATATGAATGAAATATATCTGGATACACCTTTATTGTTTTCGATTGCTGGCGATTTATAATAATATAATAATAATTAATAATATATTGTTGTATTTGTATGAGTTTTACGACTCGTTATTCTGCATTAGCTCAATTACTCCTACATTCTTCCGATCTATAACCAAAACATAATATGTACATTATGTGTTATGTATTGGAAATTAAGAGGTATTTATTAAGAAGTGTAGAAAGAAAGAAATATGCGGGACTGCTTGCTAATCGCAATAAAAAACAGTGGTAAAACGTTTATGTTTATCGATCGGCCGGGTTAAAGGCGGCAAAAAATTGATTTATGTTCATATCATATGACAACGGATCGACCGCGAGCCTCAGCTGGCAAGGAAGCAAGAGAAAAAACTGTAGAGCGAGACGCCCAAATGGTGTTTTCAGTACAATCTGCCTTGCTTATGGTTATGAGTTATGAATGACGTATTATTTACAGAATTTCGATCACTCGCAGGTCGCTGAGACTCGGCACGTAGTACGTATCAGGACGAGGTTATTTTTCATTCGAATATTTGGAACGAAAACCGAGTTACACAGGTTATTTCAATATCCGGATAACCTGTTATTTTTTATTCGAATAAGCCCAACACTAGTTTCAAACTTGTAAGAACTCAGGATCTAATATTCAGCTTCAGAATACTCAATGAGAAATTAATCCAACATCGAGCGCAGGACTGCCTGGCCTTCATAGATTGACAGCGTCTCTAGGAAAAGAATTTGGGCAGTATTGGAATTGCGAAATGGCGATGAGCACTTGGTTGAAGTGATAAATAGTATATATGGAAAAACAATAAACTACGTGAGGTGCAACAACACCTGTACAAAACAGTTTCAGACATTTAAAGGAGTTCGCCTAATATCCAGATTAAATCAAAACAGAACAACAAAAGTTAGATTAGGGGTGAGGAATGTAGCACGCGAAATGCCCAGCGAATGACAGCAGTTGCCTTAGTTTTAATATAACTGAACACGCTACACACTTTCAAGAAAGTCTGACAATTTGTAAGAAAACGCTGGCCGAACTTAGCATGGGCATACATCCTCGAAAAATAGAAGTTATGATAACTACTGGACAACTTCAAATATTTGGGCTCTATTACGAGCTCAAAATTACATGGAACTGGAATGTAACAACTCTTATAGGTACTTATTTGAAACTTTTATTAATTCCACAAATTTTTATACAGCGTGTTCCCCGATTGAGTTTAACATACATATGAATACCCAAAAATGTAGGAATTGTATTTTCATAATTGTGAGATCGTTCCTGCTTGTCCTGAAACTTATTTTGCCCATAATTTCAATATGGCAGTGAAACTTGGCATATGCCCATAAAACAAGAAAATCTATTTAACATCTTCGAAAGAAATGTAGCAAAAGCCATAGTGGGACCAGTAAGAGAAGGAACTACATGGAGAAGAATGTCGACCGCCGAAATAAAAGAAGTATTAGAAGGGAGAAGCATAGTAGCAGCAATCAATGCAGCCAGAATTAGGTGGGCAGGACATCTATGGAGAATGGAGGGCAACAGAAGAATTAAAAGAATTTTCCAAGTGAACATTACAGGAAAACGATCACAGGGAAGGCCTAGGAAAAGATGGGTGAATTGTGTGAACGACGACTTAAGGAAGTTAGGCATTAGAAATTGAGAAATAGAGGCAAGGGATAGGAGACGTTGGAGGACGATTGTAGAATCAGCCAAGACCCACCTAGAGACATAGAGTTGTACATAGATAATGAGAGATTCTCGAAGTAGGGTAATCCGATGAAACTCTGAAGCACATCAATCGAACCGTCTGAAAAAAGAATGAATCATCTTGCTTCTATAATAGTGTGGCGATGCACGTCTGGGCAGACGTGGGTGTCCTTTACTTTGCAGAAGGCATAATCAATGATAGAAAATTATGGCGAATCGGATGCAGGACGCGTCGATCGCTGTAAAAACCTGTATAATAATAATAATAATCAATGTTATTTTAAACAAGCCTATTTTGTCTACCATTGGTGAACTACACTCAAATGGTAGTGAATATATATTTCATGAGATACTGCTAAACGGATGAAGCCTTGGATAGAAGAAAATAATACTAGACTGCTAGATTGGACTTCGAGAGATAAAAAAACCTAATCCTCAGCGGGCTCTGGAAATTCAAACGTTGTTACGTTCTAAAACGAGTCTTACGACACCGCACCGGCTTATACAAAAACTGAACGGCTGGCGCGGGCGAAACTTGACATAACCGGGATGAAGACTCACCTAGACCGCTGCCCAACCCGCAACAAGATAACGCCGGCTAAGCATCAGTGGGCGAGGGAGAGTTCTTCACGAGATTACCTAAGGGTAACAGCCAGAGGGGCGGTAAATAACAATAAAATTAAATAGGGCGCTACCCGGTTTCATAAACATACGAAAATATAAGGATAGACTCAGAGAAAACTGGAAAATCAAATTAGCCTACCTTCTAGCTTATTACCTTGGCAAAAATTTATACTCAACGGGAAAAGTATATTCGAGCAGGCCGACGACTCCCACACTGCAGCAACGAGTGTACCGACTTACCTATGTTGTCTCTAAACTGCTTTCCACGCTCCACCTCACATTTATCTTCACAAAGTATATAACAACCCTGAAAACTAGCATGCAGTCAGGGCAAAGAAAACACCATCCAATAAAAACAAAACAATATATTGGTCTGCGTACACATAAAAATCTTGTTAATCAAAACGTAAACAAAGGTTTTCACAACTAACAGTCACGCATAAAACTGTGAACCAAGCGACAGCGAGCAGTAATATTAGGTTACCAACAATTCTTAAATGAAATGCTTAATTAGGATCCAGATTAGTGATTGAATTAGTGCGTCTTAACTTTACCAAAGCAACTTCATGAACGAGAATTTTAATCGGTACGTTACTGTTACATTACTAGGAAATTGGTGTCACAATTATCTAATTAAATCTACGCAACTCTCTAACATTGCTTGATATATTGCTCCACAATGTAACTGCTAAATAAGTTGGCAACTTTTAAATGATGACGATAAAGCGGTTAATACATAAAATACAAACTGTATAACCTGACCTTAAGTTTTAGCTTCGCCTGGCTCTAAATCTCGGTACTAGAACAAACTTGCCTAGTAGCGTAGAGAAGGCCGCAAAGGCCAACGGCTGCAGGTGCAAAAGAAGCCCAACAAGGAACTCCTCTCAGGACACAATATACGGCCCAAAGGGAAGGCAAAAAGACTTGCATGAAGACGGTGACCAAGGCACGCTTTCGTTGTAATCCCACTATAAAGGTGGCAAATCGCACAATACTCGAAAGCGTCAGTCCACAACAGGGAGCATCGAATAACACCTACAACTGTCACCCTCGACGGCCCGTAAGGAAATCTTTGCAAACAAAAAGCGGGACCAACCGGTATCAACACGCTGGCAAGAATCCAAAATCACAAAAATTAGCTGTATTAGCAGGACAACATCGGGCGAAATCAACATAACTTCTCGCACAAACACAAACCGTTTTCAACAATAAACACAGTCAACGCTTGCGGCAACAGTGGAAAGACCCTGAACGCCTCCAACAAACAAAGTCTAACAAAACGGTCGACCCCGCAGCGCTTGGCGCAGGGGGCGACAAACTCGCCTTAAACCGTTTGTACTCTCTTGCGGCACGGGTCTGACTGCTCAAAAGCAACCGCCAAAAGTGGTCAGCCAATCAGAGCGCAAAATTCTGGCGTAACACAGCGGCCGAGGCAGCTGCTTAACAGAGGCTGTCCTTGTTGCTCCCACGGGCTGAATTTCAAATAACTTAACAAACAACGCTTTCACGTCTGAAGGGGTATGCAGGTGCACGAAATAATGTTAGAAGGGATGCCCAAAAAGGTTATAAATTAGAAACGATGATACTAGGAGTGTACAAATTTACGAAAGGCTAGGCTTGATTTTAAACGTTGTAGTTTTCTGCGATGGACTTTATGTAGTTAATTAAATTACTGGGAAATATAAAATGGCCTCACAACGTATGAATAATATGCTGGTAGCACTGTACGTCTGTATCAAACTCGAGGTTATCAGGTTATGTTTTCCGTCAGTTTTGACACAGACTGACGCAAAACCTAACGTGCTAACCTCGAATTTGACATATATTCACAGTTCCACCAGCATATTGTTATTACGTTTGAATTTCCACAGCCCGCTGAGGATCAGTTTTTTTTTTGGATCTCTCGATAGTAGTCCTGATCTATTCCCGATGAAACACTGTTTAACAAAATAAAAAACAAAGTCGCTTTGTTCGAAACATGATACAATTTAAAAAATCTGGCGTGATACACGCACACAACTTCCTTTTACGGTGATCTTATAATTAGCCAAAAAGTTGATTTTTAATTTTTAAGCATTTTTCAAACATTTAAAAAAATAGAAATTTTACCGAAACCGTACAAAATAGAGTTAGTTCAAGATACAAATTTTCTCTAAAATTTTAAGCTGAATTCATAAATGTAAAAATATACCGGGTGTTCTATTTAAAATAAGAGTCAATAAAAAAAATTGAAAAAGAAACAAAAGAAACCCATTTTAGAGATCTTCAACTGGAAAATCATCTATCCCACATCAATACACATTAAAATAAACTTAAATAAACTGAAAAATTACAAGAGTAAACACTTACTTCCGGTTATGTGATTTTTTCAAAAGCTTGCTGTCGCATCTAGATAGTACATAAAACTTATATATGAAGTTTCAATGCCATACCTCTTTTCGTTTCTAAGATATTCTGTTCACAGGTAGACACATACAGACAGACAGACACACAAACACACAGACCCACAGACAGACCAATAAACAAAAACATGTTTTTAGGGTTCAGGGGACTCTAAAACGTGAAGATCTGTTGAAAACTCCATTTCGAATTTTCGGATTGAATCCAATACTGCCTTTATCGTAGAAGGAAGTAAAATAAGCTAGCGGAAATATGGAATTCCTTCACACAACGATACTGCTAAAACCTTGGAGATACTCTGTCAAAACGTATGCATGCCGTTTTACAGAACAAAGGCGGTGAAAATGTTCTTTTTTTAAGTTAAACAAATATAATTCGCCGACAAAAGTTCAGACCTGTTCTTTTTTATTATCTCTCAATTTCCTCTGCTATATTTTATTTAAAACATGTTAAATTAAATGTATTTTATCATCATGAAATAAAATTTGTATTGCCGTTTTTTATTTTGGAGTTATATTATGTAAATGTAGAAAAATGAAAGTGGACGAACTAATATGATTTTGGGCTCTATAAATTATAAAGTGCAACTGCATTGCGAAATTAACATCAGAATAGAAGTAGCAGGCAAATTACTGTACGGGCTGGATATAAGGCGTTCATGAGAAAACGGGAAGTTAACAAAGAAAGACTAAGAATTTATCAAACTGTATTTGTGCCAACATTTACTTATTCTGATTAAAAAGGCTGAAAAATAAGCTGCAAGCATGTGGAATGAGAATACTAAGATGTATAGAAGGAGTCACAGGATACGTAACAAAAAAATAAGTAAAAGTGTTGGTGTTGAAACGCTAGAGGTTTTAATAGCAAAACGGCGATGAAGGTGGTTTGGACATCTGGAGAAGATGGACAACAGCAGAATTGTTAAGAAGATCTGGAAAATCGGTACAGACAAGAGAAAGAGAAGGTACGGGCAAAGCAACACTTGGAATGGAGAAATCCCCAGATCACTTGAACAGCTAGATAGCTCGTATGGTTTTGAAGCTGACCGCGCAAAACCAAAAAAAAAGTGGAAGAATTTAGTTGACAGCCTGCGACCTACTTATCCTCTACACCGAAAGGTAGAAGAGGTATGTATGTATCTTGCAGGGATGTATTTTATCTTTACCTATCTTGATGACGTTCTGGTATTTAGAGATGATATTAAACAGCCTTTGGATCACCTCATACAAATTTTCTCAAAATTGTATGCACACGGTCTTTTATTAAACATTTCTAAATGTAAATTTGGTCAAACCAGTATTGATTTCCTCGGATACAGTGTATCTGCAGATGGCATAACCGATCAGGGTTTACATGTTGACGTGATTAAACCTTTTCCTCACCCACAACACAAAAAAACTGCGTAATTTTATTGGAATAATTTCATATTATCACAAAGTTATCCCAAATTGCACTGCTTTATGCTCTAGTTTTGCTTGGTGAAGCCAGTGATATACCTGTTTGCTTTAATGTTAGTCAACTTAACGCTTTTGAGACAGCAAACAAGTAATTAAAGCTTGTCCATGCTGTAAAAGACGCTCCTATCAGTATTTGAACAGATTCTTCTTCCGTTTTCATCTCTGGCGTTCTTCAAGATGATATCTGCAAGTCTTTTGCCTTCTGATTGGGGAAGCTTACCTCTGCAGAATAACAATATAGCGTCTTTTAGGAGAGCTTCTAGCAATTTACTTTACGCATTAACAGGTTCTGTTACTATGTTGAGGGTAAACAGTTTTCCATATACACATATCGCCGTCATTTAACGTTAGCAATTACCAAATCTTTGGAAAACATTTGCCGCGCGATTTCCGCATCTTACAATATATTTCACAATTTTGTAGCAACATTCGTTACGACAAGAGTTGTGAAAATATCCCGACGGATGTATTGACGCGTGTTTCTCTGGTAAATTTATCCAGCACTGTCAACTGTGGAGAATTGGTTTTCTCTGAAGAATTCGCTCCAGAGCTTGAATAATTGTAAAAAACAAGTTTCTCTTTCATTCAAACTAAAACCCCTGAGGTCATACCGATTTTGATAGACAAATCCACCAATTTCAGCAGATCGTACATACCTGAAAAATTCAGATACGCTATTTTCAATTACGTTCACTTGTTAGACCATTCCAGAATTAGAATAACGAGACAGTTACTTTCCAAGCGATTTCTCTGACCGTCAATGCATTTAAATGTTACATTGTGGATCTCAAGTTGTCCTAAATGCCAACAATATAAAGTCAAAATAATAAGAATTTAAAGAACCAGATCATCGTTTTGAGCACATTCACCTGGAAGTTGTACATCTGCAGAAATGCGGTCAATTCAGATATGTCCTATCTATTATCGTTTTTCTAGACGGCCTAAATCAATTCCACTTACCTCATTCGCTACTGAAAAAGTATTTACCGTCTTTATTAATGTCGCGATATATCGCTTTGGTGTCCCAAAGAGTTTAACAAAGGACAACGGTGCGATTTTTCTTTCTAAGTCCTAATAATATTTCATTTCCTGTCTTGGAGTACACAACATTCGAAGCAGTAATTATTACCTTATCCGTCAAGGTATTGCTAAACGACTCAACAAATCGTTAAAACAAGCCATTTCAACAGCTGGTGCTTCTTCATTAATTAATAACGTTTCTTGAATTCTCCTAACTTCAAGATCAAACGTCAGATCTTGACGGCTCCTCAGCGGAGATCCACTTTGGTTCCCTCCTACGATTGCCTAACGATTTCTTCGAAGAAGAAACTCTTTCTTCCCAATCGAATCTGATTTTGCCACCAATCTCATATTAAACATTAGTGTACAAAAATACTTTTACACGAAACAGCATCTCTTTTCTAAACTATGTTATGTTAACAAAGACCTAAATACCAGTACTCACGTATATATACGAAACAGCACAGAAACAAAGGGATTCAAATCTACGTATTTGAGCTTCTTTAAGGTTTTAAAATGAACTGAAAAATTCTTCGCTTTATTCTGCAGGTTCTTAAAGGCACAGTGAATTACGATCGTGTTGAAGACGCTTTCGTTATTGAATCAAACGCTTGCTGCTTGCAGTGTATTTTTAAATTAATTTACTTCAATTTTTGGATTCTCCAACTGCCTTTTCTTGCCGTTTATGTCATTGCAGTGGCCTGTCATTATTGCTGCTTGAATCTGCTGCTAGCTGACTGCCTTAGTCAAGCAGATAGCATTGCAGCTTAATTATTGTAATAAGTGCGTTTCGTTGTTTCATATTTTAATGTTATTAATTTAAGTTTCTATTGTTATATGTTTTTGTTAGTCTTAAGGATTGTAAAAAGGATGTGACAGTTTTTGCAGATGGGAATAATTCTCCAACCGTACTTTCAACACTTATATGTACAGCTCTGCACTGTAGAAACTGTAGAATCCACTGTCTAAGTGTGTTGGTTACCCCACGTTCAAGAAGGCTATCTCTATACTGTTAAAAATCGTTTTTCCAAAAGTGCCTTCTATGTCTGTGGATACACCTAGGGCAGACACTTTATTGGTTAACGATCTTTCTATCCAACAGACTTAAAACTGTAGGGCGTATTCGATCTTCCTGGAATGTTGGCATATTGGTTTTGATGCAGTGGATTAGCACATATTTCGTTAGTTATTTTTCACACAGCTTTTCCAGTATTCTTCTCTGTTAGAAGAAAGGATGTTAGGCTAATGAAATGATCAGATTTAACTAGGGAGTAATCCCTGTCTCCTGGTTTAGGTATGAAAACTACCTTTACTTCCCTCCACCTATTAGGAATGTATATACAGTCCCTGAGCAGCCATACAAGGTAAGATAACAAAGTGTCCAGGTCCCATTCTAGAAGAGCTGGGAAGATACCATCCAGCCCTGACGATTTAAATTGTTGAAAAGTTTTGATCGCCCAAGTTACTTTTTCCTTCTTCACCACACGGTTTGCTAGCTTCCGTTCTTCGTCACAGGAGTTGAATTGGGAGCCTCTACCCATGTGGGAAGAGAGTCAGCAAGACAGTCTGGAAAATTTTGCTCATTACAACATCTGCTGGTTTTTTAATGTTGGTGGTAAGCGTTAAATGCTCACATTAAGACTAGCTGGTTGCTGATGTTGATTCTTTAACGGGATCTTTTTTAGTTAAGCAGAGTCCTTGGTAGTTTCAATTTGTTACAAGATGTTCATGAATATATATGTTTTCTTCTTATTTCTTTTTTATTCGTGTCCGCCAAAAGGTCGGCATAATATGGGGAAAACATTTATTTTTGATTTTTCAATGGAGTTTCTCGAAATTGTCAAAATTCAAAAAGTGGCATTTTTCGGAAATTAAGTAAGATTTCAATGAGATTTTTTTAGAGTGTGTTACTTTTAGCTAACTGAACAATCTTAAGGCCAGAAAACACCTATTTTTTTAACTTAAGCTAAACATTAATTTTTCAGTTATTAAATATTTTTCAAAATCACATATCAAGACTTAATATTAAAATTCAATTTTTTTATGTGAAGCCTTTAAAGATCTATAATTAGAAAAAATAATATAAAATGTTAATTACTGATTTAGATTTTTTATTATTTACCGAAAAATAGTATGTTTGCATAATTTTTACGTTTTTTATGTAAGGCGCTTTTTAGCTGAAATATTATTCAATTCTAATTAATATCTATTTAAATGGCTTCGAGAAAATCTAATCTAGCCCTGTTAATGAATTACTGTTACAAAAATCCTGTAAATGTTCTTTTACAGTTGTCTAAACGAGGAGATCTTGCTTTATCCAATTACATGTTCTAAAGAATTTCATCATTCAGACAACTGTAAAAGAACATTTACAGGATTTTTATAACAGTATAATTCATAAAAAACCTAAAAATTATGCAAACACTACTTTTCGGTAAATGATAAAAAATCGAAAGAAGTAATTAACATTTTATATTATTTTTTCCAATTATAAATCTTTAGTCTTCACATAAAAAAATTTAAATTTTAATATTAAGTCTTGATATGTGAAATTTTGAAAAATATTTAAAAAATTGAAAAATTAACTTTTAGCTGAAGTTAAAAAAATATGGGTTTTTGGGCCTTGAGATTGTTCAGTTAGCTAAAAATAACACACTCTAAAAAATCTCATTAATGGTTATTTAACCAACAAGTGTGTTAATAAAGGTGATTAATAATCGAGAGATTTTAACGCGTGAGCGAGTGGAGCGAGCGAACGCGTTAATGAGCGAGATTATTAATCACCGATTAACATAAGAGTTGGTTACAAGACTTTTCCGTCAATCGTACGTTTATTAAAATCCATAAAAAATATTTATTAGTTTTGACATTTCAGATACATTTGACGTTTAGTACGTATGGTTGCCGATGCCGGAGCAATTTTGCGGCAATTAAAATACTTGGCGGTTGGAAATCCACCTCTGTTGCCGAAGGATACATTGAGAACTCGATAGGTATAAAATACAAACTGCCACAAAGATATTGAGCGAAGCGTTTTCTAATGTAAATATTTATATTAATAAATCCACGCAATAATTTAACCTTTAGTTTTGACATTTCAGATACATTTGACGTTTAGTACGTATGGTTGCCTATATAAAATCATTGCGAAAACGGGTCTATTAATGCATGATTTTTTAGACAAAATCGTGCATTAATGAGTCGATATATAAACGATTGACGGAAAAATCCTTTTAGACGTAAAAAGTTTTTTTGAAAAATCAAAAATAAAAATGTTTCCCATATTGTGCCGACTTTTTGGTGGACACTGTATAATCGCTGGTGGTGTTTCAAAGCACTCCAATCGACTTTTGTTTGATTCTTCTTTGCTTTGTTGAAAAGTTTGTCAACAGTACGTTTAAGCTTCTTATACTGCTTGCACTACCATAAGATCGTACCGTAAGGTGACGCGGTCTTCACCTGTCATAAATGAGACATTTATTTTTATATCAATCAATGGAATACAAGGCTATTACTCAAATGTACAAAGTTGGAAATAACATCAAATGACAACAGCTGCTACTGTGGAAAGGCAATGGTCTGGTCGCGGGTAATACATGATTCATTGTAATGTCTAGGTTAAAGCCGGATATCCCAAATTTCAATATGGCCAAATGTTTTCCATTTTTCTATATTTTGCTTCTTACCTCAAATAGTTTTCCGCTTAACTTTTACATACGTGTGTACTGAATTAGTTTACTGACTCAATTTTACTAATATTAATATCAAAATAAAGTAAAAAAGCATCCAACTATGAAGGTACGGGTAAAAAGCCTCGTTACGGGCAAGATCGGTAAACTGGCTCCCACGGATAACATGCTCGCTTCGCTCGTTCGTTAACTACCGTACTCGCCCGTAAAGTTTCAAGTAACGGTCTTGTAATGTAAATTACTATTTCCTAATATAACAGGCTTTAATTATTTCGTAATAGTCACCCTCTGATATTAAATTTTGCCAGGTTTCAAATTCCTCTCAGATTCCCTTTTATGCTGTAAATACTTCCTGAAATTTTGTATAGGACCATACTTTTTCATTCTGAACAAATTTTCTCAATAAAATTTTGCGGTACTATAAACAAAAATGGTAGTTTACCCGAAAAGAAAATACAATCTATTTTGTTTAATCTAGTTGTTCTCTGAATGTAATTTTTTGGCAGTTGTCTATTATGATGTGTTTTATCGGACTTTTTCCACCGTGGAAAAAGTCCCATAAAACATGTTGTTTATTCTAAAAATAACGGTTTAATCTAAGGAGGTAGATCTTCCTGAAATGTTGAATATGGGTATAATTTATCATTCCGAACTTTTCTTGATTTTAAAATAGGATTAAAGAATTACAATAGTTGAATATTATAGGGATCAATTTGAATATGAATAATGGGTATGTAATTAGAAACGAAAATAGAATTTATAATTGAATAAAATATGGCTAATTGAGAAACAGATGGATTCGAATATAATGTAATATATAATTATCAAATTTGCAGGTAATGACAAATACTTAATCGAAATAGATTATTGCACATTGTAGGTAGATATAGTGTGTTGAAAAAAGAAAATATGATATCGTTAATGACTTTGTTTTCATTATTAAGATAACAAATTTTGAAAAATGTAAAGCTGTAATTAATTTGGTGTAATTTGAAAGTATGAAATTAGCCCTATTTTAAAAGGAAAATGTTTGGAAATTAAGAAGGGTTGATATTAAGACTAAATTTACGTGGTGAAATAGAAATGGAATTTAATTTAAGAAGATGAGATATAAAATGAAGGAAGATAGCAAATATATGGTGAAAAACTAAACTAAAAGCAAGACTAATCTACAAACGAGAATAATTAGAGAAAAATACTAAGTTAAGTTTATTAAAGAATTACATTTGACAATGTATATCAATTGATTCGGATTGCATCGAGCTGTTAGTACAAAAGGAGAGTTCTGAGGGAGAGACCGTTGGTTCTTGGTGCTGGTCAGTGGAGTAATTTGGACGAGTGTTTTTGGATGTGGCGTTGCAGTTGAGTGACTACAACTGTGGTCTGTTTTGAGTCCTTGCTGTGAGTGAGCTTCTGGGATTCTAGACAGTTTTGACATATTGGGAGTCATTGAAGGCTTTCCCTGTGTTTGTTGACTGAAGCAGTTGTGATCATTGGCGGAGTAGAGCAAGTTGGATAGCATTAGGGACATTGATAAGTTCGAGTGAAAGGTGGATGATTTTAGGTATTAAGTAAGCACTGAAAGAAAATAAGGACTAAAAAGGTGAATTCATTATTAAGGAATTACTTACTGTTCGATATTGTTATGTGGTGAATGTAACGATCTGGTATTTGTCATTGAATTTTCAAATTTGTTGACATATCATTTCACAGAAGTTATTTTTGACTTGTAATAAAATTAAAATCAGAACATTAAATTTCAGAATAAGCAATCTAGATAAATGTAATCCACCCTTGATTTTCAGGAGCTAGCAAAGAGAATAACTATTAATATTCAAATAATATAACCACGGCAATTTAAATTGATAAAAATGTAATTTATAAACATATACTACGTAATAGGTAGCACAAAGTAAGAGCCCGAATCAGTAAATATTTATGGCGGCCCAAAAACGTGGGCAAACTGTGATTGTTAGACATTTTAAAGGAATAAGTCATGTTGTATCTTCATATTTATGTCGATCCAATGTGGGGTTAGTAAAAATCAACTTGAATGGGATTCAATAAAAGGATCCATAGGTACCTCGAAATGGGGTTGTATATCACAGGAGAGATACTAAAAACACCAAACCTTCCTCATGTATCACATTTAATGAAAGCAAAGTTAGGTTAATACAGTAGCGACATGTTTCGACTAAAAAGTTATCATCAGGCTAACTACAATTAATATTACAAATTAGTAAAATCGAACCGTTAAAAAGGCGAGAACTTATATGTTAAAACAGTAGTTAAAAGTTAGGTAAAAGCATTATTAAGTAAATCAGAGTTTCAACCTTGAGGAGGAGATGTGTTAAACCATATGTGCCAAGTCACACGGAAATTTAAAGACCTAATCGGTCTTGAAGGCGCAAATTACATGCTAAAAAACAATATAATTAGTAAAAATAGCATAATCTAAAGGCAAAACTTACGGCAAAATCTGAACAAACAAGTTAAAAGTATTTAAAATATATTTTAAAAAACCAAAGTAAAGCTACCATGTTTCGTGAGGCGAAGTAAGATAGAGAAGGGCCGGAAATCGAGCAAATTCGAAAATTTACACAGGCCGGTAAACCATAAACTGTAACAATAATAAATTTCTGTAAAACGAGGTGACAACAATATGAACTAATTTAAGAACAGCAAATCGTGATTTAAGTTGAGGCTTTCGTTATAGATGACTGGGGGTTAGAATTATAATTTTTATGAATTTCTTTAGTTTCCAACAAATTTAATTTAAGCCCCTTGTTGCAAACATGAAGGATGTCGAAATTGGTGGAGGAATTGAAGGAATGACCGGAATCTAAAATATGGCAAAAGCAGATTTTGACGGAGAAATCTCTAAGTTGTTGTTTTTAATACAAGTGAGGTGTTCATTGAATCTAGTTTTAAACTTTGAAAGTCAAAGAGGCTCGTAGAATTTTTGAACCAGAACTTTCAAGGATTAGTCAGTTAGTAGTCAGATAAGTCAATAATTATTGTAAAAAACGTTTATTTTTATATATATTTATGACAAGAACACATATTTTAAAAGATGATCTTATGGAACCTAACTAACAAATCCTCATAATCAAGTTTCAGTAAACAGAACTGTAAAAAATACATTTACAATGACATAACAGATAGGAGCAAAGCTGGTGCCTTATCATAAAATAAAAAATATATTAATACACATACATACATAATCCATCCTCTTGTACCCTAGGGTGTCGAGGTGTCTTCTCCTTCTGTTGTTTGGTTTACCTTCTTTCCGTTTACAAATTTTTTCCATTTCTTCCTATTTTTTGCCTTTTCTTTGGCTGTATTCCAATTTTCTCCTGACTCTTTAAGGATCGCTTCAACCGAGCTGTTCCAAGTTCTTTTCGGCCTTCCCCTTCGATTATTTCCTATTGGTTTTGCTTCCCATACCTTCTTTGCTTGTTTCTCTTCTCCCATTCTTACTAGTTGTCCGAACCACATCAGTTTCTTGTCTTTGAGAGTTTCTTCTACTGATTTCATCCCTAGTTCGTTCCTTATATCCACATTCCTTCTCCTTTCTATCCTTCTTACCCCTAGTACTCTTCTAAGGAATTTCATTTCAGCTGCTTGCAATCTTCCTTGTTGTCTACCAGTTAAAATCCAGTTTTCTCCTCCATAAGGTAGTACAGGCAAGTACATGGATTTATATATTGATATCTTTGTGTTTTTAGTTATCTCCTTATGGTTGAGGAATTTATTCAGTAGTGCGTGATAGCTTCTATTAGCCGACTGGATTCTTTTATTTAATTCGTCTTCTATGTTCCCTCCGCTGTTAACTATGCTTCCCAAGTATTTGTACGTTTCCACTTGCTCTATGCTGTCGCCTTCGATTGTAACTCTAGCCTTTGTTTTGTTTTTACTGATTACCATAGTATTTGTTTTTTCCACGTTCAATTGAAGCTTTTGTGTCCGCAGTACTTCCGTCCATATTTTTAAGTTCTTCTCCAGATTTTTCCCCGAGTTGGCCAACAGCACAATATCATCTGCAAAGGCACAGGTCTCCAGGTATACAGGTTGGAGATCCTTGTATCCCACTACAAATTTCTCCATCCTCGTTTGGCACTCTTTAATTGTATCATCCATCGCACATATGAATAATAATGGGCTAAGAACGCTCCCTTGTCTAACTCCCTCTGTTGTGGAGAACTACCTCGATAGCCTGTTGCATGTTCTTACTTGGTTGACAGTCTCTTCATAAATACTTTTTTCTTCAAACGGCAGTAAAATATGGCATTATACTGCTGGATTGATGATGCTAAACTGTCACTTTATTGCCAAGCGGCAGATAATATTATCTGCCGCTGATGAGCAGCAGATAAAGTTATTATCTGCCGCAAGCTCGGCAGATAACCCATCCAGCCTCGCCACATAAAATATAACTTTTGCTCCTAATAACATAATATACTATTATTGCTCCTATTAGGTGTTCGTTTACTCTTTCTTAAGCTCTCCCATATTTTGTTCCTGCTGACTGTGTCAAAGGCTCTTTCCATATCGATGAAGCAAGCATATATTTCCTTGTCTTTCGCTAGTTTCTTCTCGATTGCTTGTTGTACTGTGAAAGTACGGTCTTGTACACTGTGTCCTGGTCTGAAGCCGCTCTGTACATCCTCCAGCTGAACTTCGACTACTCTCTTCAGTTTATTTTCCGGGATTCTTTCATATGCCTTTAATGCCATGCATAATAAAGTGATTCCTCTATAGTTTGAGCACTCGTTAGTATCTCCTTTCTTATAAATGGGTAAGATGACCCCGATCTTCCATTCATCTGGAATCACTTTCTGTCTCCAACATAAATTTAAGATGGTAAGAAATTCTTCTTTGGCCTTTTCTCCCATGTATTTTAATAATTCGGGTCCTACCTCATCTACTCCTGGTGCTTTTGCGGTCTTCATTCTCTCTAGTGCCTCGTTTAGTTCCGTTGTATTGATACCGTCTTCTATGGGCATACTTTGTCTTTCCCTCTCCTTGGCTCTCTCTTCCTCTGTTACCTCACTTTTTTCCTCTGGATTTAGAAGTTCTTCGAAGTATTCTTTCCACCTGTTTATGATCATATCTTCTTCTATCAGTAACTCCCCTTTATTGTTTTTAACTTGCTTTAGTTTGTATTCTGGCTTATTCTTGAAATTCTTAATTACTCTGTAGAACATTTTCTGATTTTCTTTACTATTTCTTTCCATCAGTCTTCCAAATTCTTCCCACGATTCTTGTTTAGCCTCCAGTACTAGTTTCTTTACCACCCTCCTCTGTCTCTTGTAGTCTTCGTAGTTCACTACGGTTTTGTTTTGTATGTAACTTTTCCAGAGTTTATTCTTCTCTCTTATTTCTCTTTGGACCTCTTCATTCCACCACGTCGTTCTCTTCTTACCGGTACCTACTCTGGTGTGTCCGTTTGGCTAAATTGTAATAAAATGAGGTATTGATCAAAAATAAATTAACATCAAAGTTACGACTGTACATCACTGCCATCAATCTAAGTAAGTTACAGAATTATACCAATAATTTTGGGTTTTTTGATTACAATTTAGCTTCATAGATAGCCCTATACTTAAAGCCAAAAATGTATTTTAATCTTTTCAATAAACTTTGACGAGGTTTTTTGGGACCAGTGAGGTTTAATTCGGACAAAAACAGAATCATTACTACGCCGTTACACTCATAAATGAGACATCCTGTAGCTAGGTAGCTTGTTAATTTCGGTTTCCATTTTAAGTGTTATGAAATGGAGGAACGGGCTTTTTTATTTACCAATTCACTTCACTAATTCAATAGATAAATGAAATAAAAACAAGTTTCATTCTTTTTGAAAAGTCAAAGAGGTTCGTAGAATTTTTGAACCAGAACTTTCAAGGATTAGTCAGTTAGTAGTCAGATAAGTCAATAATTATTGTAAAAAACGTTTATTTTTATATACAGGGTGTTAATTAAGTACGTAGACAAACTTTAAGGGGGGATTCCTTGAGCAATTCTAAGGTAAAAAGTTCATACAAACATGCGACCTAAACGGCTTCGTTTTCGAGATACAGGGTGTTGAAGTTTAAACAAAAACAGTTTTTTGGAAAACGGATGGAGGTATTCTAATTAAACTTGGTGTAGGTTAGTATTTCATAAAGTGGCATTGTTCAGTCAAAATAAATTTAATTTATTTCCACCAGTGGCGTGTTACCTTAATTTAGAAAAATCTGGTACGCCACTGTTTTTTAGAAAAAAGTTTTGTAGCTATTGTAAGATTGTTTTTTTATTAAATAACATTTTTAAATGCTTCTTTAGACTGTATTTTGAAAACGAAGCCGTTTAGGTCCCATTAACGTCCAATGTACGAAATTGCTGTTACAGATTTTTCCATTTTTATCGCAAAATGTTTCTTCTATCAAAAAAATAAAATATACTTCTTTTGTATAGTTTCAATGGATAAATCTAAAAAACTTGTCGTATTGACTAAAAAACAGTGGCGTGCCAGATTTTTTTGAAATAAGATAACTGAGGTTGCCCCGATGCACGCCACTGGTGGAAATAAATTAAATTTATTTTGACCAAACAATGCCACTTTATGAAATACTATCATACACCCAGTTTCATTACAATACCTCTAGGCGTTTTACAGATTTTTGAAAAAAAAATAATTTTTGTTTAAATTTCAATACCCTGTATCTCGAAAAGGAAGCCGTTTAGGCCCCATGTTTGTATGAACTTTTTATCTTAGAATTGATCAAGGAATCGCTCCTTAAAGTTTGTCTACGTACTTAATTAACACCCTGTATATTTATGACAAGAACACATATTTTAAAAGATGATCTTATGGAACCTAACTAAATACAAATCCTCATAATCAAGTTTTAGTAAACAGAACTGTAAAAAATACATTTACAATGACATAACAGATAGGAGCAGAGCTGGTGTCTTATCATAAAATGAAAAATATATTAATAAGTTTTTCATATTTTTTTTTTACAAAACTAGGTACCTATATTAATTGCTGGTATGAAATAACAAAAGTGAAACATAAGCTAAATATTAGAACCTGATTCTACGCCAAACAATAAAAAGAAAATTCAAATGAATAATAAGATGTACCTATACATATATGACTTTCTTAAGTCAGCTAAAGACGACGAAGATATTTTTATAGGAAAACTCATAAACTACTGGGAAATTAAAAACGCAGAAATATTACCAGGAAATTTTATCAATTTATTTTCGCGAAAACGTTCTATAACTTTGTATTAAGACTGGTTATATAAAAAATCTGGTGTGATACACTCACACAACTTCCTTTTACAGTGATCTTATAATTAGTCAAAAATTTCATTTTAAATTTTTAACCATTTGTCAAAAATTACAAATTCTACAAAAACGGTAAATTCAAAAATGTAATAATATACTGGGTGTTTTATTTAAAATAGGAGTTAATAAAAAAATAGAAAAAAAAACAAAAGAAACCCACTTTAAAAGTATTCAACTGGAAAATCCTATCTCACATCAATACACATTAAAAATGTAGTAAAAATGTAAAGTTTAAAAAAAATCGTTAGGGCCGTTTTTGAAAAAATCGAAAAAAACTGAAAAATCACAAGAGTAAACACCTACTTCCAGTTATGCGATTTTCTTCAAAAGCTTGCTGTCTCATCTACATAGTACGCAAAACTTATATATGAAGTTTCAACGCCATACCTCTTTTCGTTTTTGAGATATTCTGTTCACAGACACACACACAGACAGACACACACACAGGCGGACAGACAGACAGACCAATGAAAAAAAAAATATGTTTTTTGGGTTCAGGGGACTCTAAAACGTGAAGATCTGTTGAAAACTCAATTTCGAATTTTTGGGGTGAATCCAATACTTCCTTTATTGTAAAAGGAAGTAAAAATGGATTTTGAACCCTCAGGATTCTTTTGTGGCTAGATTAAAATGGAGCACTCCAAATTTTCTAAGCTTACTATTTAAACAAACAAGTCTATATAATGAACATCGAAACCGACCAGGGCTTACATACAAAATACTTCATGTTTTAATTTGTTGAAAACATATAGTTAGTATATAGACTACAAAAAGTTTTGGAGTAGACCGCAAAATCAATTTTTAAGTAACTAGCCTTGTAACAAGGTCTGTATTCGAAAATGATAAAATCGAACCTTTACAAATTATAGAAAAATATTAGGCGATATCTAAAGTCTGTTTGCAGTGATGGATTTACCACTAAAACATATCTCAGTAATATGTCTTTGTTA
Source organism: Agriotes lineatus (assembly GCA_940337035.1). Lineage (NCBI taxonomy): Eukaryota > Metazoa > Arthropoda > Insecta > Coleoptera > Elateridae > Agriotes > Agriotes lineatus. The sequence continues at coordinate 135,228,040 of OW679195.1, read as the reverse complement.
TTTAAAATATCAGTAGCTTATGATTTTCCCTCTAAAACCGATCAAATTAAGCCATCTTGTTAACATACTAGCTTTTGCTGTAAAAATTTTGAACATACACTTTCATTTTTAGCCAGTCTTTATTATCAAACAATCCCGGGTATTTTTCCCTAAGAGCTTCACATTCTCCTCTTTTAGACGCCTTTTTTACGTCCTTTTACAATAAACGAAGTATTGGATTCACCCCAAAAATTCGAAATTGAGTTTTCAACAGATCTTCACGTTTTGGAGTCCCCTGAAACCAAAAAACATTTTTTTTCATTGGTCTGTGTGTCTGTCTGTTTGTGTCTGTCTGTCTGTCTGTGTGTCTGTCTGTGAACAGAATATCTCAAAAACAAAAAGAGGTATGGCGTTAAAACTTCATATATAAGTTTTGTGTACTATGTAGATGCGACAACAAACTTTTGAAGAAAATCGCATTCCCGGAAGTTTACTCTTGTAATTTTTCCGTTTTTTTCGATTTTTTCAAAAACGGCTCCAACGATTTTTTTCAAACTTCACATTTTTATTACATTTTTTATGTGTATTGATGTGAGATATTTGATTTTCCAGTTGAATACTTCTAAAACCGGTTTCTTTTGTTTTTTTTCCATTTCTTTATTAACTCCTATTTTAAATAGAACACCCGGTATATTATTACATTTTTGAATTTAGCTTAAAATTCTAGAGAAAATTTGTCTCTTCAACTAACGCTCTATTTTGTACCGTTTTCGTAGAATTTGTAATTTTTTGAAAATTTTTGACAAATGCTTAAAAATTTAAAATCATTTTTTTGGTTAATTATAAGATCACTGTAACAGGAAGTTGTGTGCGTGTATCACACCAGATGTTTTTTTTATATGCCCAGAGAAGTGGTCACGTAATTTTTTTTGCTGCTCTGTCCACGGTATCAAAACTCTCTTTGGCTTCTTTTTTTCAGGTGGTGTAGAGCCCTGGGAATCATTATTACTTTTCACTGTAGCTGTGCGCTGTGCTGCTGGTACTAGGTAATTCCTGAGGGAGAGGTTCCTTCTCTGTATCCTTGTCATCGATGCCAATCGAGAGATCAATATTTATTTCATCTAAAGATTTGAAAAAATGTTTCGCAATGTTAATGCGATTAGTGCTATTATACCAGCTCTGATATTTCAAGTCCGAATTGGGCCGTATTCGAGGTTTTTAAGCATAAGAGGAAGCTAAATAGAAGAAGCAAGGTGTAAGGTGTAACAAAATCTGGATGGACTGGAAACAAATGATATACCACTAGAACAGTGAGTAAATCGGATATAAACAAGTTTAGTTTCAGATTAAATGCAAATCAAAAAATCTGGTGTGATACACTCACACAACTTCCTTTTACAGTGATCTTATAATTAGTCAAAAATTTCATTTTTAATTTTTAACCATTTGTTAAAAATTTTCAAAAATTACAAATTCTACAAAAACGGTACAAAATCGAGTGTTAGTTGAAGAGACAAATTTTCTCTAGAATTTTAAGGTGAATTCAAAAATGTAATAATATACCGGGTGTTTTATTTAAAATAGGAGTTAATAAAAAAAATAGAAAAAAAACAAAAGAAACCCACTTTAGAAGTATTCAACTGGAAAATCACCTATCTCACATCAATACACATTAAAAATGTAAGAAAAATGTAAAGTATAAAAAAAATCGTTAGAGCCGTTTTTGAAAAAATCGAAAAAAACTGAAAAATCACAAGAGTAAACACCTACTTCCGGTTATGCGATTTTCTTCAAAAGCTTGCTGTCTCATCTACATAGTACATAAAACTTATATATGAAGTTTCAATGCCATACCTCTTTTCGTTTTTGAGATATTCTGTTCACAGACAGACAGACACACAGACAGACAGACAGACAGACACACAGACACACAGACCAATGAAAAAAAATATGTTTTTTGGGATCAGGGGGCTCTAAAACGTGAAGATCTGTTAAAAACTCAATTTCGAATTTTTGGGGTGAATCCAATACTTCCTTTATAGTAGTAAAAGGAAGTAATAAGGTGGCAAGCTGCATGCAGCATGATAGATAAGGAAAATTTCAATATATAAAGTGGAGACGCGCAAAATTTTCAAAACGGGCAACACATTGTTACCGTTACGGCGACAAAAAAAAGAAGTAAGCAAAGGCCAACGGCTTCTCAGCCGGAGCTGATCGTGGGTAAAACAAAAGACTCATAAACTTTAGCTGAAAAATAAATATGGGCGCCAAGTAGCTAGTAACCCAGCACTTTGCTAACCAAGAGATACAATACGGAAGGCGCTACTAACCAAACCTGAAAAGGTAAAAGTAACGGCAAGGCACAAATCATATACGCAAACAAATAGGTCAAGGTAGTATAATTTTCGAAAACAAAGAATACATGGACAGTTACAATACAGACACAAAATATACGGCTACCGAATCATATCACAAAATCTCAATAAGGAGACCATATCACAGTTCAATAAATATCAAGGGTGGCTTAAGGCTAAACTCACCACAGTACAGCCAGTTACAAATACAAGGGCATCAAGCGAAGTTAGCGGGCGGGCCCAGAATTAATAAAATTTCACACAGTATGTATATAGTGCTAATTAACAGTATTAAAAAAAGATTACAAGATTGATATAAAATTTGGCCAAATGCATTACTAAATAAGCACTTAAGAAGAGCTCGGAAACATCGTGGCTCCGGCGTAATGATTAAATTGAAAGGTAAATTTAGTAGGTAGGTTGAATTTAACTGAACTCCCTGTATGCAAGGTTCCTCTCTTAATTAAATAATCATCAATTCAAGTTAGCGTCGTCGCGGACCGACAAGATCTTGTGATGGTACCACGAAGCGATTTCGCGGGTAATGCAATGTACTCTGCATTAAAACGGCCGAGGTGCGAGCATTAACAATAATTCCTTGCAAGGCTGGGCGACAAAGGGTAGCCTAATTCAACGGTGTAATAAATAACACTTAAAATCTGAAAGGATAAACCTTCGTGCACTTGGCTTCACAATGCGGATATAATTCCGTTACTCATTATTCCGCACACGGCGGTACAATACAACTCCGATAAAATTTATCCCGAGTTCGGATACAACACAATCCCGATAAAACTACCCCGAATTCAGAGGCACTTTCGCCTAAATGACCTAATCGGCTATTTACTGTGCAGAAGAACTACCGCTAAAACTGATTTGCTGAAGGCAAAATCAATCATATTCATGCAGGTGAGTTCATAGCTTTAAAAACACACAATATAACAAACGAGAGTCTATCGAGCATCTTGCAGCGTTGCCACGCAAACGGCCCAAGGGGGCACCTGATTCCCGAGAGTTCGAAACGGAAATATTAAACTGTCAGACCTTTGGCAGTGGACTTCTCTTCCGCTGCAGATGTTAAAAACAGGGGGGGCCTAAGGACTACGAGGAGGCTAAACGATCACCAGGTAGCTGAGGGGGGCCACAGTCAGCGAAAGTCATCACCAGGCTGGCGGTTACGTGACCACACGGGGACAGCTGCGTTCCCAGCAGGATTAGCTCGGTAGCCTTGCTCCCAACGAGGAAAATTCGACAGGCACGCTACCGTGGAGTAAAAGCTGAAAGGCAAATACCCATGGAGACACACCGAATAAGTCCAAATGATTCACCTACCCATTTCAGGTTTCTACGGCTGTTCAACGCCAAAGTGAAAACATGCGCCTTGCTAGACCGGAATCCCCAAACAATATTCGGGCTGGAATTCGCCAAAAATGCAACTCACAAAGCCCAATTCCGAACTTCCATGGAGTTCACGACACAAAACGGCACAATTCCAAATTAGGATGCCAACGAAAAAGCCTGATTAAGGTACGTCATCAAAACGTAAATTTCGAAGCACCTAGCTCTTGCAGCACAGGATGGCGGAATGTCAAGATGGTTTCCAAAAACTGATAAACCAAAAATCAATATTTGGGAGAAAGGGTAAATGCAACTCGAAATGCATGAGGTGAAGTCTACACTGCAGGGCCATTTGGACCCATAATATCGACCGAATGGCTTACTTAGCTTGCAATAAAACTGTCAGACGATCTGAATGCTCAAAGATAATGCAGGGAAAATCATACCTGAAGAAAGACTTAGTGAAAAGTTAATTTTAACCGAGGTTAGGGCAAATAATTAGGCGAATAGCTAAAAATGACTTTTGACCCGTAACAACTCTCCCCTCACTTAAAAATAGGTAAATTCCCCGAATTTACCGACGTAAGACGTATAAGGGCACGATAACGAAACTCAAAACTCTCCAGACTTGAAGACGATCTCAAACAACACCACACACAAAGAAAACGTAGACCTCAAGCACACCTAGCGCAATATCAACTAATAAAAAAAAACGAATAGGTAGCCAAATTTTTGAAAACAATTCAAGAACGAACAACTTAATAATAAAAGGAGTCGAAGAAAAAGAAAATGAAAAAATGGAGGAAACTAAGGATAAAGTTAAAAGCATTATAAAAGCAATAGGGGCGAAGATCGAAATAGAAATTGAATTAAGGTAAGGTCGGGTAAGTGCGTCTACGGGGCAGTGCAGTTTCTGCCAGTATTTTTTAAGTTTATGCATATATTGCACAGCCACCTATGAATAGTACATCTAACTAATGTATTCTTCCCTATTTTACCGGTTGGGGATGTTCTGTTCCGTTATCGTTGTGATGAGACACCTGTGAAAGTTTGCTTATGATTTCGGTTGTGCGACGAGTTAGTGGTGTTTTGATAATCGTTTAACATCTTCAAAATTAAAGACGTTTTTGTGGTGAGTTTTGATGAGTATGCAGGTTTTTAGGTGATATTCATTATTCTTAGGGTATTTTTCTTCTTGTTTACACGAAATTATATTTTTGTGCGTAGGTCGCACTTACCCTGGCCATTTTAATTCCAGGGGCAAGTGCAGTTATTCTAGTGGGGCAAGTGCAGTGAATAGATCGCACTTGCCCCGTATTACTTTTATGTGCGCAAAAGTAATAGAAAAACAGGATATTCTCAAGAGACACTCACAATAGCAGTAGACCTTGTCATAAGTTGTTCGTTAACAACTTATAGAACTAGAAAGATATACAAAATCCCTAAAAGTACACTTGCTGATCATGTTAAAGGACGAAGAGGTAAATTAAATTCAAGTTATGGTAGGAGACCAGACTTTACTCCTGAAGGAGAGATATCGCTAGCTGACTGTATTCACTGTTTGAAGAAATGGGGATTCGGCCTGACTAGAAAAGAAATAGGTACATAATACAAATTTCCAAAAAGAAAAAAAATCAAAAGAAGAAAAACATTGTACAACAGAAGAATATACTTAAAATTAGTTCTGTTGAAAGTGACTTAGATTCTTGGATAAGTAATGCTAGTTGTGACAGAATAACCGAGCTCGACGATTTGTCAGATGCTAAAAAAGAGGAAAAGAGAATTTCTTGCTGAATTCTCAAAGATAATCCAAACTCTAATACTCAAAACATGGACTTTAACGAAACAATTAATAATGATGAAAATCAAATCTTCACAATTAAACATGGCGACTTCGTTTTATCACATTTTTATGGAAAGAAGAAAACTAACAAATATGTATGTCTCGTAACAGGAGTTTAAGATGATGTGAGTATCGGGTAGATGAAAACGACAAATGCCCAATTTTGCTGTCGAATATCATAGAAAAGCTCCCACAACCAAAGTATTACCACATGGTAATTTCCAAAAATATGTTTTTCCGGAGTCCCTTAAAGTTTCTGAATTATAAAAAAATGTAATGAGTATGGACCTATTCAGAATTATATCTTTTTGTTTTTAGTAAGTAAGTACGTGTTATAAATGATTTAATACTTATTTGTTATTATACGTCCATTGTAGTTTTTTAAAATAAAAAAGCCTTGTGTTGTTTTGCATAGCTGTTATTTGAGTAATTTCGGATAAATACCTCGGCAGTTAAAAGTTAGTAATTTTTATATCTTGCAAATGAATGATTTTTGGTTTGGTGCACAGTAAAGAATATACATCAAGTTGTATTGCACTAGCCCCGTTTGTTAATCACAGTATTGTGTTCGGAGAAAAAGGCCCTGGCTGTTCTTGCCCCGCTTTAGTGGGGTAAATGCGTCTGTGGTAGATCAAAATAAAAAAAATTAAAACTCATTTATCCAACAATACGTTATCGAACCAAATAATATGTGTTATACAGGGTGTCCCTGAAAAGGAGGTCAATCCATTAACCACATATTCCTTGAGCAAAAATATGACGATTCAAAACTTACCTATATACCAACTTGCTTAGTTTAGCCGCTAGAGAGCTTTAAAAACGATTAACTTTTTTATTTTTTTTCAAATAAGTCGAAAAATCATTTTTTGGCCATGCGTTTGTACCAGTAAACCACAGCTTTTTGAAGAATAAACCCTAATTTTGAAAATTACAAAGTGCTTAAAAACTTCGTCGCAATAAATTATCCATCCATAGTTTTTTAACCTCCTGTATAATCACTACCATTTTTTTTCTGAATAGTTACTTTAATTTAGAAGCTATTTTACCTTTTACAAAATTTTAGTTGGGTCAACGGTTTAGCCACAAAAATATTTTCTAAATTTCTACAAGCCTAAAAACTATTTTATTTTCAGATAAACTACCCTTTTTGTTCATGATACGGCAAAATTTTATTAAAAAAAGTTGTTCATTATGAGAAATTATGGTCCAATAAAAAATGTTAGAAAGATCTGTCGACTTAGATTAAACCGTTATTTTTTAGATTAAACAAATTGCATTTATTAAAAATGACGGTTACCCAACTAAAATTTTGTAAGAGATAAAATAGCTTCTAAATTAAAGTAACTATTCAGAAAAAAAATTGGTAGTGATTATACAGGGGGTTAAAAAAATATGGATGAATAATTTATTGTGACGAAGTTTTTAAACACCCTATAATTTTCGAAATTAGGGTTTATTCTTCAAAAATCTGTGGTTTACTGGTACAAACGCATGTCCAAAAAATGAATAAAATCTATCAGAGATTTTTCGACTTATTTGAAATTTTTTTTAAAAAGTTAATCGTTTTTAAAACCCTCTAGCGGCTAAACTAAGCAACTTTGTATATAGGTAAGTTGTGAATCGTAATATTATTGCTCAAGGAATATGTGGTTAATGGAATGACCTCTTTTTCAGGGACACACTAACATGGTGGCAGATGAGCGGCGAAAACAATGACCAGTATATAATTGCGGTTCTTTTAGGCCTAGGAAGATTGCAATTTGATTAGGCACACTGCCGATTTTATTAATTCCTACTGGCTGCCTTGTGCACTTTTGATTTTGATAATTTAGGAAAAAACGGCGTTCATCTGTGCCCGGCGGACGAAGAGCAGCATATTTTTTGTAAATGTCATAAAATTTACCAGTCATCGTAAAAACACGTTCTGTTTTTGTCTTTGTGTCGCGTAGTGTGATGAGGACGGCAGAGTTAAGATCTTCTATGTCGTCTATTTTTATTTGCGCTATTTCATGTTTTCGGCAGGCGCCACTGATTCCAACTGCTAAAACCGTCTGAAAAAGAAATGAAGAAATAAAACCAGTGGCACTAGTTAATTGTGCGGTTTTAGAAATGATTTGTTATTTTTCATCTAGCGCTTCCTTTAAGAATCTCTGTATTTCTTGCCGTACTCTGCCTCACGGGATGCGTGCGAATTTTTGTACCTGCGTTGCCAATTGTATAGCAACTTATTTTCTTTATTCGCGATAGCTTACAGCTTAGGTTGTTTTATTATTAGCTATGAATGAAATAGTTTCACAGATACTGATGCAGTGCCCTTTGTCAATTTTAATGTGTTCTTAGGTTGTTTATCGATTTGTGTGGATATTGGATTATTGCTGTGTTATTGACTTGTTTGTATATTGTTGGCTTTTGATTGACGATTTGCCTGTCCGTGTTCGACTAGTTATTGTTATTGTGTTACATTATAGTACCAATTCGAATAAAAGCTGTGATATTTTATTGGTCGTTACTTTGATTTCGTTTGTTCTGCTGGAAAATTATCTCCACCTTGTGATGGTCCGACGCAAGGATTAAAACAACGTTGAGGACCTGGCGCCCCCTTTTTTTTGTTGTGCTCTTTCAGCGTAGCTGGAACCCCGACCCCTCTCGGCGAGTTAGCCCAATTAGACCGATATTTACCAGCCGGAATAATACCAAATAAAACTTTCGCCAACAGGTAAGGCCAAAACATTTATCCTTCCTCACAAAAGGATTTTGGCGCCCAACGTGGGGCTTGAAAGTACTTTTGTAGTGCTCTCTCTACGTTGTGGTTAGGTGATACTATAGTAAATTGTTAGTATGTTAGGATGTATTGATTTTAGGTGTTGTTTTATGATTGACTTCTAGTTATGGAATTGGTTATTGGTGTGCCTTGTTGATGAATCTTTTTGATGATTTGGATTTTTATTAGCTGCGTGTTTGCGAATTTTATTGAGTATTTGTTGACTTAGTTTGCTTGAGTTTTCTTTGTGTTTTCTTTGTGTAGTTTGTTTTCTTGCCCTTTCCTTTGGAGTGATGATTAGGATGTTGGAGTGTGATTGGTGTGTTCGAGGGGTACACTTTTGTGGATTTATAGGCTCCTCAAATCATCTTTCTAGTGTGGATTGGTTTAGCTCTTCTTTGATTGATTCTTCTCTCTATTCTTCGGATTGTTTGCAAGTTGTTCGGTGAAGATGCGTTTTGGGAGATTTGCTTCGGCAGATTTGGATAATCTCTCGAACCATCTTTGGATTGTTTTAGAGTAGTTCTTCTTTGATTGGTTCTCTTCTTTGTGTTGATTGAAGTTAGTTATTCGGTGGCGATGTGTCTGGAAGATTTGCTTCGGCGATATGGATAACCTCTCCAGCCATCTTTGGGATAGTTTGGTATAGTAATTGGTTGCTGGATTTCACTTCTTTTCGGATTTATTTTGTCCTCTTTATTAGTGAGGTTTGAGTCAGCTTGCTGGATACTTGCTGGGTACCCTTTTTGGATTTTTGAGGTATAGCTGATGTTGCCGATTGCCGTCAGCTATACGTTTGGTGTGTTTGGCTGTTGTTAGGGTATCCCCTCGCTTAGGCGGATTTCAATCCTCAAGTGAAACTCGCTCCTTGCCTTTGGGGATGCTTGATGATTGGGAACGGTTTCTTTTGCCCTCTTTTAGGGCCTCAGCTTTGTCTGGATGTGTGGAACCCGACTCTTTTGTTGAGCCTCTGTCCTTTTTTGTTGTGCATTTGAGTGTGTCTGGTTTTTGAAGACGGTTTCGTTCGCTCTTTTAGGGAATGGACTTTGTCGGATTTGTGGGACCCGATTCTTTCTCCAAGGCATTGCCCCTCTCGCTAACCTTCGTTGTCTTTTGTTTTTGTGGTCTAGTCCGCCTTTTTTGTAGGTTGGCTGGGTGTCGTCGGTCGGTTCTTTAGGATCCAACTCCTTTTTTCTTTTTCTCGAATTGGAATCCTGACATTAACAACTAATTCCTTCTCTTCTCTCATCGTTCTTCTTCCCTTTTGTTCTTTTGTTTATTGGAAAGAGGTGTTCTTTCATATAGTTGTGTTCGTCTTCTTTATGATACTTTGAATTTTTGGATATTTGTTCTGTCTTTGGTAATTTGGAGATAGTTTTTCTGTGTAGGTCGATCCTGGGCCTAAGCACTTGTCCCTGGCTGAGTTTGGTTTTCCTTTCCCTTCCTTCTTCTGTGTCGTTCGCTTTCCTGTCTCCCACTCCAAATTTTTCTGAGGTGTTTGCGTTTCAGGTGGATTATCGTTGCAATCTGACGTAGCCTTCCCTTCCACCGGCGCAGCTCACGTCATCTAGCAGCGACGGAAGCGGTTGGTGTATCTTTGTTCTCGATGGTGTGCATGGACTCTTACATCCTCTCTTTTCAGCTAATCTCTTTAAGTCCTCTGTTTCACTCCCCTGTATTTTCTCTTGGTAGGCATCGTTTTTTGACGTTTTGTTTTGATGGTTGTTGTATGGTCAGGTAAACCCGAAGGGATTTACCCTCCCTTTTGTGGGGGGGGGGATATTTGTTACTCTCATTTTGACATTTTCTTATTTAACGATTGAAATAATTAGTCCTATTTGGTAATTTACATTTATTCCCTAAAAATGCAATTCTACCTATGGTTAGGTAACCCAAATACCATCAGTTTTAATTCTGCATAAGAGGAACAGTTGCTATAACAAAAGCTGAATGAAATACTTACAATGAACTAGGCGGTTAGTTCGCTAAGAGAAATACACACCCCAAATCATGTTTCGAACGATTCACACAGATGCTGCTATCCAGGGCAAGCCACCAGCTTCTCCATGGCATCTAGTGCATGAGGGACACAGGGAGAACGGCGAACATACCGCAGGCAGGCGATGCAAGCACCAATTGCCTCAATACACATAGCACCAATCGAGGTAAAAGAACCCATTCCAGCTAACAATTCATTTCCCGGGGTGGAATAAAATGGCTAAAAATACAAATTTTTCAGATAGATTACGGTGCTCAAAGAGGAGATCGTAGGCAACCACCAATTACAAACCTTAAAAGTGTAATGCAGCCATCTCGTTGAGCCAGGCGCGCGAAGAATGAACGTCCCATCAAAGCCGTCTAAGACGAAGCGCCAATCTCCGGAACATTCTAACAGGGGTAGCGGAGCCTCTATATCCTTCCAACAATAAAGATGGCTATCAAAGCCGTGAGACTAGGCCCCCAAAGGAAACGATTCAAACTTACACGACGCAAGACTTGCCAGGAAAATGCCAGAAAACTGCACAAAACCAGCTCAATTCAGCTTATCAAAGTTCAAAAAATTTGAAAGTTGGCCAACATTAAAACCAAAGAATGCAGAGTGTGCTATAAGCTGATAAACAGAACTATTCCTTTTATGCAGAATTAAAACTGATGGTATTTGGGTTGCCTAACCATAGGTAGAATATTGCATTTTTAGGGAATAAATGTAAATTACCAAATAGGACTAATTATTTCAATCATTAAGTAAGAAAATGTCAAAATGAGCGTAACACAGTTTCCATTTCTTTTTGTTCAGCATTTACTTTTGATGTTTCAGTCTGATTTATATTGGATTGTGTATCTAGTCCTTCCTTTAGCTCATTATCTGCATTTTCCATTTCTACAATATTGTTTTCATTTTCTTCTTTCCTTATATTTTCTTCTTGTCTGCCTACATTTTCTTCTTGTTTTCTTACATTTTCTTCTTGTTTACTTATAGTTTCTTCTTCTTTACTTATATTTTATTCTTGTTTGCTTACACTTTCTTCTTTACTTAAATTTTCTTTTTGTTTCCTTACACATTGGCCTTGTTTACTTATTTCTTGATTATTTACATTTTCTATACACTTTACATCAGTCACATCACCATTGACATGTACACCTACATTTTCTTTCTTTGTTAGTTGTATATCTAAAAAAGTATTTATATAACTTTTTGTAAACGAAAATCGAGGTTAGAACGGTATTGATGAAGTCTTATCGCCAAAAAACATCTTCATCATCCTGTCAGAGCCATAAAACTATAATCGAAACATTATCTTATCAGCAAGGGCTAAAGCACACTCTCAGACGTATTATATTCCACAAGTATTGAGATGGTTTGTTCTAAAAGCTCCACTTTATGCTTGCTATATAAATTGAGATCGTTTTTTTAAATTTAATAATTATAAATTCATTTATGAGATGTGTTTTTATCACTGATTAAAATAATTGCTGGATATTAATTTTATGTACTCTACTCAAATTAAATAGTATTATGCCCTTTTCCGTATTCAAAGGGGTGAATTCCTAATAATTTGTGAATATTTATTTAAACTGGTGAGCCACTGTGCACCCGAATTTGTTCCAAATACGCAGTCGCAAATGTATGCTGTCAAAACTCCAAAATGGATCGCTTAGTATGCGACAAGCAAAGTTGACTTAAAAAATCAAATTTGTGAACATTCGTAGTGCTTTGGCGGTTATTATTCTCATTTGTTTCAGGAATTAATTTGTCTTATGACGTCACAAGGGACGTCGATTGAATTTCTGTAATTGTTTAATCTCCACCTAACCTCACAACTGGACTCTGGTTAATAATTTGAAAAGTACTTTTGCTGGAGGCTTGAAGATACTTGAATCTTATTCAGTACGGTATTGTCTCGATGCACACAAATTTCTGGATGCTCCGCTAATATTTTTAGGGTTAGACAGTACTTTTCGTGTTCGCTTCAATCTTCGGAAAGGGGGCCCCAGCTCGTATCTTCGTCTGGAACGGTTTCCCCTAGTGTCTGTGCTGCTGGTCGATGTCCTGCACTCCTGCCTGATGCGTCGCAGTAGAATGTCCTGGCTCTGGACCCTCTTTTCGGCTGGAATCCTTCTTCGTAATCTTGATGTGGGTGGCGAACGTTTCCTCGGAGATGCTCTTGGCGAAATAATTTATGTTTGCGGAAATCGCCACAAACGTTCTCATATGAACTATATACCACTTGCTTAACATAGTGAAACACTTTTTAGCTCAAAATATTTAATTTTATATAAAAACTTGTATTCAAAATGAGCACAAAATTTCATGTCAATCTTATAATTTATTCCATTGTTATCTCCTCATATCCGTTATAAACAAATGCTAACCTATACTATATAAACGGAAATCAGCCAAGTTCAAATCAATTACATTTTGAAATAAATTTACTTACAAATTATTGAATTTAAAAATGTCTTATCTCTAAAATATTGTCCACATTTTTAATTGTTAAAATGTCTCTTTGCGCCACCACACGTTTTATTATTTGCTTTGCTCTGTTCACTCGCGTAATTGCACTGATCCTTTTAAAGAGTTTACTTCCTTCATAAATGCCTTCTATGTCCATCTGTCTGTTTTTCACTTAGTTTTTTCATGTCTTGCTGTCTGCTTTTCCAATTGCTATTTCCTAACTTTCTGCCAGCCTTTTAATTTGCTCTTTGCAACGTAATTATTATTCTGGCTTCTTATACCTTTTAAGATTGCTCACAAATTGTACCTACTTAGCTATATTGACCTGCACATAGCAAACCTTTTTGTGATTATTCATTTCTTTTGGTTTGGCTATGCATTCTGCCCAAACCTAATATTTAATTAATTTGAACTTCGACTTCAACCCTGTGAAAAACAAGCTTTGCCCGTGAGTAGCAACAAGTGATGTAATGCTGTGACCCTTATTTAAAGTGGCCTGTGTGTGCTACACGTGCTTAGATTTTTTTAAGAAAACTTCATATACTTTAGACGCTATGGTAAGTTCAAGTCGAATTGCAAACTACATTCGCGTAAATAAAACCAATCACAACAGATTCTCGTACAAAAAATATTACAATTTACACCAAATTTTCAGCGGTTTTCAAATTGACAAGAAAATTTCAAAAGTTGACTAAACAGTTTGTTACCGCACGAAAACGTTACGACATAGCAATCCAGCCCCCCACAAGCGTGCAAAATTAAAATCATACGCTCGAGAGCCGGACTTGCTATCCACGACACGATAAAACGACATGATCGGAAAATAAACCGAGAATACAAAGCCCCAACCCTGTTAAGATGGCGGCAACAGCAAGGGTTGCTCCAGCTAAAACTCAGCCGCGTGGGCGGGTTCTTTACGACCTTCGAGTTAGGGCTGTACTCCGATACGAGAGGTAAATGATGTTAAAATAACGGAACGCCACCATTTTCTTGACTAAATCGGGATAGAACAACCGCAACAGAGGTGAGATTACTTTGAAAATGGAAGTGAGTAAAGTCACCTTACTACTTTTCCTTATCAGAGTTCGGTCGGCGAGTTACATACAGTATCGACTTACCTTACAACAATAACGTAATGAAGCAGCTGTTCAACTCCTTACAACTGAAACATACACATAAAACGCATGCAAGTAACAAGAACACAAATGAAAAACATAAATACTTGGCAATGGACTCTATTGGAATAAATAAAATATATGTAGGTGATAATGAACATGAAATTGACTAGTTAAATTTAAAAATGCTCAAAAGGATTAGTTGGGTTAGATTGCGCAACACGTCAACTTAATTGACACACAACAAACTTGACTGCAAATACATTAAGGCAAACGAAACTGTCACAAGTTACAATTCGGTAAATTTAGCAAACAGCAAATAACATCGTTAACAACAATAAATGCACTGAATTGTTCAACATTCGACGACGCAGCGATCACCTTTTGGTTGAACACAGTAAAACTAATTTACAAAAACTTGTTACCTGAAAAAGATCAGCTGGCTGCATAATTACGTGCGGCACTGTATGTGTAGTCGTCTTTCCAAACAAACTGCCTCAAGGTGCCTGAAGAAATGGAACGACGGCGAAATCACAAGGGTGGACGTGGTGCTGAACACAACCTCGATGGTGTACGCGGTAAGGGGTTGGCCAGATGAATTAGAATCCCCCGAAGGGTGAATAGACGACGTAACGGTACTTCCATATAGGAACCACAGAGCAACGTGTGAGATTTAAACAACACGACGTCATACTTAAGTTATCGTTGGTTCTATGAAGAGCTCGTTAAAATCCGCAACAGCGATGATGTTGGAGTCTCGCAACTCCACGAAAAGAACTATCAACCACACTAACTTAACTTGCTTCAACTGCACCCCAAACGGTTAAGGTCCACAGCACGAAGAACGCCTAGGATTGCTCACGTAACGAGACAGTTCTATTCCTTCAAACGGGCACTAATGGTTCACGGAACCCACAGAATTATTCAAAGCGGAATTACAAGGCTCATTACAAGTGCCCCCGGTCGCAAAGCGATGCGAACCGGGGCTAAAAATCAAATACGTTTGTTCTAGTTCAAGGACCGGTAGGAAGTGACGCTTAAGTCACGGATTCGAAATGCGACTGCGTTGACGCAAGCGCGTAACTACGCTCCGTCCTGACTTAAATAAAGAGCGAGAGGTGGTGCGGAACTTTACAACAAACTAAAACGAACTGACTCTACATTTTATACGAAACTCGCAGGGAACCTTGAAGATAACGAATACGTAGAAATTGTTAAGCTGGAGCCTGTTTTGCTCGCAAAAGAACAAAGGATACAATCATAAATGAAACTCGACTAAAAAGGCTGCACGGCAGTATTCATACACGTTTTACGCGGAAAGTTTTAAGGCAGGCCTGTACAACAACAAATAGGTGCAAGGAATTCGGTATCCTAAGACTGCTTTACGGACAGAAGGAAACAAAGCTTGAATTGTAACCTACGCCAAAATAAACCTAAATCGGCAATGCGTTAATATTTGAACTGGACTACGCGGAAATGAATATCTGCAGACTGAAGGTTTGGTAACATTACCGCTAAATTACGATTTTTTACTACATGACTCGAAAAGATACTAAAATCTCAGGAAATAGCTAAGCCCTACAAATAGTTCTAACAAGTTCAGTAGTAAATCAAGAAGTTAAAACAGAAGTGACGCTCCAAGCCCGCCAAATGCTTTATTCTGTAGAATTCACCACCAGAAGGGCATTTAATTTGTTAAAACAATGGCCTAATTGACTCCCATTACGTCATGGTGCACCTTGCTGACGTAAACATCAGGCGACTGCGTGTCTGTTACAAACAACTACTAAAATTGGCGGCAAATCTGCGAGTGACGCTACAAAAGAGGCGTAAATATGTTTTAAAAACCAGGGAAATTCAGATATTTAATTCTACCCTTACTTTAATAATTATGCTAAATTACGTATGCGTGCAGGTTGCTACAGCTGATGTATGTCTTCGGCACACTTCTGGATTGTATCCGTTAAACCGCTGCTGAATAATCCACGTGGCAACCCTCTGTACTTGATATTCACCGCTGTCTGAGCAATGACCTTCGGACTTCACGTCGCCGCTGTCCATGTGAATGTCGCTGAGATCACAGCTTGACCCAGTGACACACATTTATCGGAAATTTACCTAAATATGTAATTCAGGTACACGGCTTTGTTTTTGGTAATTTCTGGCTTTAAACGTGGTACTTGTTTTTCAGGAAGGTTCACGTGTTTGTAAACCGCTCTGCCTTGCTGCAATGTGGTCCAATGCATTTGAATAATTTCCAGCTCTATTTAAGCAACCTGCCAACTATTAACCCAGCTAATGCTCCGAAACTTCCCCAGGTCTGTGAATCCTACCAGCGCTTCGAATAAATGTTGTACCACCTCCAGGTGTCTTCACTACTATGCTCCGATCACAAAGGGTTGAAAAAACACATCTTGGACGGAATTGTTCATTAATCACATATGTTCGCACTTTAACACTGCGCACACTGTTCAGCAATGTTACTCTGCCATATTTACGCACACATTTTAAATTTCGAATGCTCGTTGAGCAGCAGATTGATTTCAGACTGCAGCATATTGTTGCATATTAAAAATAATTTATGAAATTATCCTTTGGACTTGTGAAATATTAAATTGTTGTATTGGTTTATGATTTCAGACATTTAAATTAACTTTAGTTCCTTTTCACACTGAATCATCTACTAGTCATGTTGTAATTCATCAGTTATTCTTATTAATTTGCAAAAATAATCATTTCACATCGTACTTTTGCTTGTGAAATTAAAGTGTTTGATTTCAAAAATCTGTAATATATTGTGCCCTGTTAATAACAATGCTATAGGATATTTTTTAGTCATTAAAGCAATGCAGTTAGATATCTTACTGTTTGATGAACATCTGCCAAACAGGTCAGTCTTTATTACCCTCCTTATGTGAGACTGCATAAGGCCGTTTTCGCATACCATCCTCTTAACATTGGAACCAAGTCCTTACTGCCCTCCTTATGTGAGACTACATAAGGCTGTTGGAACTGCACCCTTTTATATCCCTGCACCCCTAAGAATTATCCTGTAACTGTGTTAGCCCCCCAAAATTGAAACATACAGTCCACTACAAGCTCCACCCTGAACATTGAGTCCTTCAAACCCTTACACGTTCCAGCCCCCAATATTAGGTCGTGCAAGCCCTTAAACGCCGGCCCCCTACGAATAAGGCCGTTATAATGGCGCAGTGATGGGAGATTTTCAAGGCCCAAGAAGACTGCAGAATCCATTCGCCCATCAAGAAAAACTGCAGCGTACACCACCGCCCGCAGATTTGTCCTAAAACAACTTTGGGAAGAATTTGAGGCCAATCACTCAACCTGGCGAATGAAGTTGAGGGAGAGCACCCTTATTTTAAAAAGGATTTTTTTCGCAAACCAAGAACATGTACAATGAAGGGGTTGCCCATCTTGACAAGTACAAAAGTTACTAATTTCAAAATTAGACATTCACATTTTGTTACAGTCAAAACCGGTATTATGACATGAACACAGTTTTGTTATACGATAAATCGACATAAATCAGGAAAATACAAGGATCGGTTGCCCCAACTACGTTACGATGTGCTGTAACACAGATTGCCGACTAAGCTTCAGTAGAAGGAAAGGTTCATTACGATACTAGTAATTAGTGCAACAATCTGTTAATCTGAATAAAGATGTTAACTGTCTTAGACGCCATCACTTTTAAATCGGGAAGATACACGAAAACTCACTAAAAGCGGAAATGCGAACCTCCCATTAAAGGTGTCTGCAGTGCTCGATGCCAGTCAGCGTACAGCTTCACTTGAATTCCTAGCAGCTCTCTCAACCCCTTTATAAAAAAAGACAGCACATAACACAAATTCGCATGCAACATCCTATATGTAATAAATACAAGGACGTCTAATTTAAAATTAAATAAATTCGCTTCAATAGGCATGTAAATAGTTAACAAAAATTAAATGATACTGAAGAGGTTAGTGCTATTACCTAACAAACTAATGACAAACGGTGAAACTTAACTTCAAATGGTAAAAACTGACTTAAAGACGGTAGCAACGATTCAAATTCTTAATTTTAGTTGACATCAACTACGTTTCGTAAAAAGGGCGGCACTTCGTCAAATATATGTCCACTTCACTGCACATTATAAGCTTCAAAATTACAACAGAAGATACAGTACCTTTTAGGGGTTCAGTAGCCATTGCTGAACGTCCAACGAATTTACTGAAGCTGCCGGCACACTACGACTGCCCAAAATGCTTGACAAAATGCGGGAACAAGGCCTTCTACAAGGATTGCCATCTGCCAAGGGTTGGAACGTTATTAATCCCCAGAGAGTGACTTGAAGACGCTGACTACAATTTTGCAGTTTTCCAACAAACGAAACTTCTTCGAAAAAAGGCTAGCACCAGTGAGAACCGAGGGAAAAGCGCTAAACGCGTAAATTGCG
This sequence comes from Agriotes lineatus, assembly GCA_940337035.1. NCBI lineage: Eukaryota > Metazoa > Arthropoda > Insecta > Coleoptera > Elateridae > Agriotes > Agriotes lineatus. The sequence continues at coordinate 135,209,735 of OW679195.1, read as the reverse complement.
GCCTGCAAAAAACCTCCGGTATGAATTATACGGCTGCCGTAATTTCCTAACTTTCTCAAATAGGGCACGAATTCAAAACTATTGTCAACTCTGGTAAAGCGGTAGTGTGAATAAATCGAAACGCTCGGAAATTTTCACCGGCTTGGCCGTGTCACTTTCCCATCTCTCTCATACATCCACATTAAGTTGCAATGTTTTAACAAATTGCATCCGATTTTGCAACGGTGTACGTGCGGTTAATCACAAGGAGGTCAGACAAGTTGAAACATGTTCGTAAGACAGGGACAATCAGGCGCCAATTGAATTAATACCAAATGCTACATGTGTCGTCCTTTTTCCGTGAACAATCAAAACACTTAAAGGCAATTATACAAGTGAGGCCAAAAAGATGTCACTATGGATTTGAAATCTTATGAAATTTTGTCCAAATGGACTTAAAAAGGTGATTATATCATCAAGTTATCCTAACAATTTTATAACATGTCGAAAGTACTTTACTTGTGGAAAGCGCATGCAACTGTTTATATATGGCCACACAGTAGTCTACTGTAGTGTGTGTACTGTGTGTAAACGTGGAAGCACCTCAAATAATCACGATGGATGGTAAACAAACAGAACGTGTGAGTTTACTTATCTGGGAAGTGTGATGGCGATCCCAAAGGGAATAATGTGAACTAATACTACTACATATTTATTGTTTTTCTAAAACAAGAAGCGTATGTTTTTAATACACATGGTAGTAAGATCTATCTTCCAAGCAGTTATAAGAACATGGTTGCTGGTTGATGGTAAACAAATTGGAGTGCCTAATGTGCTTGAAACTTTGTATGGGTAGAATAAACTAATAGAAATGTATACATTTAATTTTATTTTTAGTTACATAGCAATTATAATTACTTTATTATTTCCAACATTGTATAATTAAAACTGATTCCATTCAGGTTACTGATCTATTTAGTAATACGCATGTAACAGTTACAGTTTCTTGTTGCATTTAATCGATTGAAAACAAAATCAAAACTAAAAGAAACGTCAAATCACTTCACAAATTAATGTATTACAAATTTATGTGCCTGTCCCCGATGGTGTCCCTGGGGATCCTACTACATCAATTATTTCTGGATTTCCGACAAGTTTTGTACCTTCTTGGTCAGAGCTTGAAGACAATAATTGAGGTGGAATAGCCAATGACTACAAAACTAAAATATTAGAAAAATGTATAACAAGTTCAAGAAATTTACCTTTCCAGGATTTAAAGCTTCATACTGATGCCTCAACGACTGCAGTTCAAATTCACAGGTGGCCAGGGCAGCTTTCAGTTCCATATGCAGTACCATGTCGCTGCGCAATTCGTTAAAGTGTTGACAAATTTCTTCCGTTGGAGTAGGATTAAGTTCTAAAATATTGCATTTAGCAACGTTTTGATTCAGATTAATGCAGATACGTTACCCATTTCCATTTCTTGCAGCATCTGTTCAATGCCCTTTGACTTCTTCTGGCCCACGTTTGCTGGCAATTTCATCCGCTGAGAACGCAGAGAAGCGCCACTATTTTTGTAGTCTGGAAATTTAATACCTGCTGTTTCGACGGCCTGTAAAATATGCTGTTGAACAAATCGAATTTAAAATGTAAGCAATTCCAGTGCTCTGTTACAAAAAAGCAGATTATTAATAGAATGTTAGTTGCAAGCTGCAAGTTTCGCCCAGAGAAGATGCAGGTCTGATTACATGAATGATTGGATTTTACTGTTGCATAATTAAATTAAAATTGGTTATGGGCATAAAATATGTTACTTTTGATTGAGCGAAGAATATAATTTTAATTTACACGAATTTGAATAACAGAAAAGGACTTTGTAATAGAATGGGCACTTGAATTTAGGTTGTTGGAATACAAATGGTTTAGGTACAAAACAAAGTTAAGTTTATAAAGAAACTTTTGAATTAAATGTGGATGTGAAGCCTTAAGTGAGACAAAAAGAAATGAGAAATAGAAGAACAAATAATTATACACATTTCTACAGTTCCATTAATAAGGGAAAAAGGGCAAGCCTGGTGGCATAACATAAATTAGGAACTATGAAGCCATTAACAAACTACTAGTCACCTTATATCTTTTATTTCAATAACTAGAGATGTATGTCTTAACTTTGTGCAAAAGACAGAGAAGAATAGAGAAAGTTTTGCAGGTTTAAGACCCTAAATCATCAACACTGAATGGTAGAAGAGCGAAGTGGAAAAGTTGAACAGCCGTGTTGGCAGTAAAGTATCGAACAATATGCGAGGGCATGTCAGGCCATTTTACATTTCTCAGTGATTTAATCAGCTACACAAACCTTTAGAACAGCTTTGGTACATAATTGACGAGTTCGCCTGTTTGTCGAGTCCATTTTAGCCATAGTTCATTGCATAATACTGCAATGTTTAGTATCAAGTATAATAATTGGTAAACTTTGTACACTCCTGGTATCGCTATTTCTAATTCGTGACCTTTGTATACCTCTGTCATCATTGTTTCTTGCAGCTGCATGTCCCAGCAGTTGTCAGCGACTTGATTTTCGGGTTATTTAAAATTCCGCCTGTGAGAGCAAGAAGGACAACCTCTGCTTGGTTCGCTGGTAAGCGGGCACGCGTTAAGCGACTTTGTGGCGCAGTGATTGGCCGGAGCGGATCTCGTGAGACACAGATGTTAGCTTGGAGCGTCAGTTTTTGATTTCATTCAGCACCGAGCCGTCGAACTAGCGAGTTGATATTGCGATTTTGTGCGGGCGTCTCCACGCTTGGCGTGGGGACGCCTGCTTTCCGTTTGTGCGGTTTCCGCAAAGTGTTTTTCGTTGTCTTTTTAATGGAGTTACAAGTCAGACGCTGCTTGGTTAAGTTGGTGCGTGCTCGTGCCGTGGTATTAGGCAAGTCCGTTTGCGAATCGTTGTGGGATTCAGTACATATGTAGGCTCGTCAAAGCCTATGTCCGCCGTCGTCTGTTTATGTAAATTAGTTATTCAAGTTAGTTGGATGGCGCCGAGTAACCGTCAGCTGCGGCCTCGACCCATTTAAAAACGACGTTTAAATAGGATAAACAAAAGTGCAGTGAAGTTTGAAGGTGATAAATAGTGTAGCGAAGTTTAGTGCACGGATAGAAGCATTCAGCTTCGAGTGAAACGTACAGTAAACAAAGATTTTAAGACATTAAACTGGGGAGTAAATAGTTGAAATAGCAATTTTATCATAGCAAGGACACGACCGACGACGTCACGACCTTGCCCGTATGACGTCATGACACGTCACACCACCATAAAACAGAACTGTAAACAAGCTAAAGGCGGGTATACACTCTACATGCGAGGAAATTTAAACTATAAAAGACATAAGTAAACCGAAAATGGACAGAGAAGAGAGTGGAAAAATGATGCAAAACATGTTAAATGAAATAAAGGAAAACCAACAGGGAATACAAAATGCACTCCAAAACGAACTGCAGAGTACAGTAACTGAACTAAATTCGTGTATGGAAATGATGGGAAGAAGAGTAAACCAAATACACGCCGAAAGGATAGCATTACATAGAAGGCTGGAGTACTTAACGGCGAAATTACAAAGACGCGAAACAGCAGGCAGAAAGACAAAATTAATATATTCAGCAAAACAAATTATGAAACTACAAAAAGAGAAAACTGACGGTATAGTTGACAAAGAATGTATTACGAAATTAGAAGAAATAGGAATTAGATCAAAATTTGTATTACGAAATTAGAAGAAATAGGAATTAGATCAAAATTTAAGCAAAGAAAAACCACGTTAAGAAATACAGAAACTTGGAAAATCGGAACATGGAACATAAGGGGATTAAATGGGAAAGAAGAAGAGCTGAAAATAGAATTTATGAAATCAGATCTGAAAATTATGGCAATAACGGAAACAAAAAGAAAAGGCCAGGGAATAATAGAACAAGATCAGGATGTCCTCCTATTTTACAGTGGAGTAAAGGAGCAAGAAAGAGCTGCCGAAAGGGTAGGCTGCCTAATAAACAAAAAGGACGTGGAGGTAGTCAATAAATGGGAGTTCTACTCTGAAAGATTGATGATGTTAGAATTAAAACACCCAGGAAAAGAAATAATAACAATAATAATTGCAGATGGACCTAATGAAAATGAAAAGAAAGAAGAGAAAGATAAATTTTGGGAAGGATTACAGGAATTAACGGAAAACAGTACAGGTCAGATAATGATAGTTGGCGACATAAATGGTAGAGTGGGGAATAAAACACAAAATAAAGAACAAGTACTAGGAAAATATGGAGAAGAGACCTTAAATAATAACGGACGTAGACTTATTCAGTTTTGTATAGATATTGATATGTCAATCACAAATGCCTTTTATAAACACAAAGAGATTCATAAATACACACGAGCAGTTGCTACCAAAAATGAAAAATCAATAATTGACTACCTACTGGTCCATAGGAATAATAAAAGAAAAGTTAAAGATGTTAGAGTAGAAAGAAGCCATGAAATAGGCAGTGATCACTTCCTACTAGTAGCAACGCTAAAAGGGGAAGAACATTGGAGAGGAAACAACCAAATAAGCAAAAACAAAATAAAAACAGAAAGCATCAAAACGTACAAATTAAAAGAAGAACAAATACGAATACAATACAGCAATCGTATTGAAGAATGGGCGGACGGATATACTGAGACTGAAAACCTTGGAAGTGGCATGGATTCATTTTAAAGAATTAATACTAAAAGCAGCAGAAGAAACCTGCGGAAAAACCAAAGAGGTAAACCAACATAGTAAAAAGTCTAACTGGTGGAACGAGGAATTAAGAATTGAAACAAAGAAAAAGAAACAATTATGGAAAAAGTACCTAAACACAAAGGCAACAAGTGTGTATGAAGAATATAAGAGACAAAGAAAAAGAGCGAAAGGAATGGTCTCAAGAGCAAAATCACAAAAATGGGAAGAGCTAGGAGTGCAACTAGAAAAGAACTATAGAGAAAATCAAAAGCAATTCTTCAGAGCAATAAAAGCAGTGAGGAAAAAGAAAAGAAATCCACTAATACATTTGAAAGACATAGATGGTAAAATGCTAACAAGAGAAGAAGAAATAATAAAAAGATGGAAGGAGTACTTCGAGCAGTTGTTAGGAGGGACTCATCAACAGGTAGCTGGTTTAGAAAGTGTAGAAAACGAAGAACAAATGGAGAACAACGACCAAAATGAAATCACACTAGAAGAGGTTGAGAATGCCATAAGAAAACTAAAGGTGGGCAAGGCAGCAGGCCACGATGGTATCACCCCAGAAATGATAAAGGGAATGGGCCCCAAAGGTAAAAAATTATTGCATAAAGTTATAACCCTAGCATGGAATCATAAAAAGATCCCGAAAGAATGGGAAATTGCTATAATACTCCCTTTCCATAAAAAAAGAGATAGCCATCAGTGTGAAAACTACCGAGGAATATTGCTATTAAGTGTCCCTTATAAAATATACGAAAGAATTTTAGAACAAAGACTGAGGAAAAGTATAGAACAACAACTTCAAGATTCACAAAGTGGCTTTAGATCGGGTAGAAGTACAAACGACGCAATTTTTGGAGTCAAACAAATTATTGAGAAAACCATAAGACATAAAAATGAACTATATATCCGCTTTATAGATTTGTTCAAAGCGTTCGACACTGTCCCTAGAAAACTCATATGGGAAGTATTAAGGAAAGAACGAATAAACAGCGAACTAATAATAGCATTAAAGAGTGTTTATAAAAACACTTGGAATTACATAAGAACAGGAAATATGAAGTCGGAATTATTCAAAACATGGGAAGGAGTTAGACAGGGAGGTGTTCTTAGCCCCCTGCTGTTTGTTATTCTGATGGACAGTATAACCAAAGAATGCAGAAATAAAGTAAAGAAAGTGTTGGTGGGATATAGGAATATGGAACCGATCTGGGCATCAGAATTTCTCTTTGCAGACGACTTAACTAGAATAGCCAAATCAGAAATAGATCTACAAAGAAATTTGAATATATGGAAACAAGCTTTCGAAATCAGAAATATGAACATCAATACTGAAAAAACTGTAGTTATGGCAGTGGGGAAACACCAGAAAAATATAAATATTAAACTGAACGACACACACACATAGAACAAGTTGAATAAATATCTAGGCTCAACAGTGAATTACAATGGTGATATGGACGAAGAGATTAATAGTAGACTGGGAGCAGCAGCACGTCTCTATCATGCAATTAATAAAATAATAATAAAAAAGAAATCTCTAAAGAAACTAAAGTAAGAGTGTACACTAGTATTAACGTACCAATCATAACCTACAGCAGTGAAGTGTGAACACTCACGAAAAGACAACATGAAAGAATACAAGCGGGTGAAATGAAATTCCTCCGTAGGATTGAGGGAGTGTCAAAAAGGGATAAAATAAGGAACGATGAGATAAGAAGAAGAGTACCGATAAAACCCCTAAAAGAAAAGATAGAAGAAAATCAACTGCGATGGCTTGGACATTTACACAGAATGGGAAAAGAGCGCGAAGTTAAAGCTATATGGAAAGCGAAACCGACAGGCAAGAAACCCCCGGGGAGGCCAATAAAAAGTTAGAATGATGAAGTGAGTGCAATACTAAAGATGAGAGGAATTGGATGGGCTGAAGCAAGGAAAATAGCAGATAACAGAAGAGAATGGAGAAAATTATATAGACAAGAAAAAAGTGTATAAAAGTGTATAAATAGGTAGTGCAAGAAACTCTCGACACCAATATGGTATAAGAGAAAAGAATAAGAAGTTATTCGAGTTTGCGTTCCACACATTACTAATGCAGAGTACACTCCGAATAAAATCTAACATTGTGTTCTAACATTCTGTGCTGCCCGACAGCTTTGTTTCTGTAAATTAATCATTCAAGTTCGCATATGACGTATTACTAACGCAGAGTAAAATCTAACGTGTTCTAACATTCTGTGCTGCAAGACAGTTTTGCTTCTGTAAATTAAGTACTAGTACAGAGTACAATCCGAATAAAATCTAACGCTGTGTTCTACCATTCTGTGCTACAAGATAACTGTGTTTTGTAAATTAGCCTTTCAAGGCTGCTTTTGTCGTATAATTCATGTAGAGTACACTTGAGTACATTTCACGTTCGTGTTCTAGCATTCAGTGCTGCAAGGCAGCTTGGTTTTGTACATTACCCCGTTTTAAGTTTGCGCTTGACGCTTAAATAACGCACGGTACACTATGGCACAAATGTAGCGATTGATATTTTCAAATTTTTCACTGTAAGTCAGGGCGTTCTGGTGACTCGAACTCAAGTTCAGGTTTTACACTCGCGCGTCAAGCCTGTTGAGTCCTAAGCCGACGTTTGACCTCATTCGGCCTGGATTTGTTGTTCGGCTCAGCTATGCGCCGCAACCTTTAGTTAAAGCGCTTCCCAGCTGGGCGTACCCTATAAGCCATTCTTACGAGCCGCCATACGTGCCGAGGATACCTGTATTTTTATATGATGTTTGGTAGGTCACTTGGAGTGGCCCAATAGATGTATTAAACGTACCGTCTTATTCTTTTCCTTTTTGTGTCTTGTGCATGTTTGTTTACAGGGTGACTCTGTCACTATGTTACGACCATTGTAAGCCGAGGCCCGGACGTGGCAGATGAGCATTCCAGGTAGGTCATTGTGTCTGTCGCTGCGTTGTGGCTTCCATAAATAGTAATTTGAGTATTTTTTCGCCCCGTTTGACCCTCAAAGTCCAGGTGAACGTGGCCAAATTTGGATCTTGTGGCGCCCATTTCTTTAGCAACACCCTGTTTACTTATCGACATGCTTGCCCTGTGGTGTACCGTTTTGAACCACGCCCATCTCCCTAAGCGTATTCGAGCCGAGGCCTTTAGCCTGTTCTTGACGATTCTCAGGGTGAGCGTGCCCATTTCCCGGATTTGTTTAGCATGCGATACTCGCTCATCCGTGAGTGTCGTAAGACCAATTTAATACTGTAACAAAAACACCATCACCATAACTTTATTAGTAATGGACATAGTTCACAAATATAAGTGTGAACTGATAGCTTAAAGTGTCCTTTATTCATTGATGTCATCACTTTTCCCCATTTGGAGTCCCGAGTTGGTTTCATTTCATCAGTACGCATTTGAGGCACCAAACGTGTGCATACCCTTCTGTACTTCAGCACATTCCGGATAATGTGATGCACTCTTTCTTGTGAAATACCTACACTCTCAGCAATGTCAGTCTGACGATTCTCGCAAATCAATTCATTCATGTAAGCCACATGGAGACTGGTCGTGTGGTCGTCCACTGTGTGCTTGATCCTTCAAGTTTGTTTCAACAGGATTTTCATCTTTCACATCCCTTTGTTCTCTGAATGTAATTTTTTGGCAGTGGTCTATTATGATGTTTTATCGGACTTTTTCCACTGTCTAGGGTGTATATCACACGACGTTTTGGGAGTCTTCAGGTGCTCCTGGTTAGTCCTGAGAAGGACTGATATTGTACGTCTTTACATGTAAACTCGTACCTCCCCCGGGGTTTGTCCCTGGGACAGCTGATCGCTGTGATTACTAGTCTGTCACTTTACCACTAGGCCATCAGCGCGGTTATATATTTTAGTTATAAACTTATATATATCTAACCGCTGTATGCGCAGTAGACTATTTTTGTAATTCCCTTTACAGTAGTGGCATCCAAATGGGCTTTAGTTCTGTGCTAGCCTGGCTAATTGGTTCTACTGCCAGCGCTATGTATGTAGCTTCTTTCAGCTTCCTACGGAACCTGTTTTCCTCTTTAGCTACAATTGATGCGTTATCCCATTGTATATGGTGGTCTTCGTTCCAGACGTGTTCTGCAATCTTGGATTTGGTTTCGCCCTTTCCAATATTTTTGCGGTGTTCCGATAATCTCACTCGTAGGGGTTGTTGTGTTTCCCCAATGTATTGTCTTCCACACTTGCATGGTACACTGTAGATACAGTTCTTTGAACTCTGATCTTTGTTCTGAGGCTTGGTATGCGTCATCATGCCTCTTAGAGTTGTTGTGGGCTTGAAGGCAGTTCTTATGCTGAATCTGTTTCCGATTCTTCTCAGTTTGTCGGAAACTCCTCAGATGTATGGTATTACTGCTGTGGTTGTTGGCTCCGTTTTCTCATCCTTTGCCGGTGTTGCATTTCTGTCCATATTTTTTAGCGTTTAGAATTCTTTTTGGGTAGCCATTAGCTTGCAGCATTTCTGTGATTATCTCAATTTCCTGTTTAAGGTATTGTTCCTCCGAGCATATAGTCTTGCCTCGGCTATATAGGCATCTTGCGGCACCACGTTTCATGCTATTGTGGTGGTTAGAATCGTAGTGTAGGTATCTCCCCGTATGGGTTGGTTTTCGATATACCTTTGTTTGTACCGTGTCACCATTCTTCTGGACTAGTACGTCTAGGTATGGGAGTTTGCCTTCCAATTCTATTTCCATCGAGAACTTAATTCATCGGGCTTGATTATTGAGATATTCCAAATCACTTTTAAGGCGGTTTGTCCTGTCATTACAAAAGTTATGACCATGGAGGTATTAGTTTTAAAAATGCCTTCGTAGTTGGAATTTATGGTGAGGATATCGTGTATGACAATGTTGTCAGATTTATTAAAGTGTGCGATCAATGTCAAATAACAATTATAAATGGTTACTTTTACTATAAAACCCACAAAAGTTCAAAAATTCATAATAGCTTCAAAGTATACAAGGAAAAACAAGAAGGATCTGGAACCAGTAATAAGAGAAACTACATTAAGATCTCTTAACGCACAAAATATAAAGCACTAAATTAAAATGAGTAGGATATCTACAAAGAATGGCAAATAATCAACTGCCAAACCAAATATATGATGCAAGAATAGAAGGTAGAAGACTAAGTGGATGGCCTGAGAAAGGCAAAAACATATACAGAAGATGAATCATGGCTCCAACCCTGATGCTATAATAGTACTGAAGGAAGAAAACAAAGAAGGTGTTACGCTAATATCCAATGGACGACACGTGCAAGTATACATTAACAAAATTAGAAAAAGTTACTAAACAGCTACATTTTGTAGTATGGAACAACACACTAACAATAAAAAGTAAGAAACATAATTTTAGTGTATTTGTTAACAGTACTGTGACACATGGAGTAGAGACTTGGACATTACAAAGAAAAAAAAAGAAAGGTAAAACACCACAGAGATGAGGTTTTGGAGACGATGCTGTAAAACAGCACATAATTTATTTAATTTGCACTCAGCCAACAGCCGTTAGGCCAATTATAGGCGTCGCTGTGCAGTTATGAGGACTTCCAACCCCACTAACGACTGTCATGATGTTGTATGACCGCCGGGACCAACTTTTTTCCGTGGTAGCCGTACCACGAGGCACCGAGAGATGCAGCCGTGGAACTCCCATCCAAGTTCTGACCAGAGACAGCGTTGCTTAACTCTGCTGATCGAACGTGGACGCTTGTTCGAGCTACACCACTCGGATCCCTATAAACTATAAAAATAAACTGTATAAATATAAAATTGGTGGTTCAAACTAAGAACCACCTTTATTTAATAAGGTTTTTCGATAGTATAATTTTAAATGTACACCATAAAATAATGTACAGCTGATCGTACAACTTTTGCGTACTTTCAATTTTTGAAAAAAAAAACATATTTTTAACGTTTCTCAATCAAAACTAAATTCTGAATTCAATTAATTCACTTACTTCAGTATATTTCTTTTGAATAATTTCACTTAATGCAGTAATTTTTCTTTTTACTTTTCAAGCAAATTCCTAAAAAGCAGTTAATAGATTTTGTAAGATCTTGATACCTCCTATCAAAAACCTAGAAAACTGAACGACTCCTGTAGACATTTTATGGGATACTTGTTGGGTAAGGAATACTAGGCAGTTACATATTCTTTTTTCTGTAGATTTGATGTTATAATAAAATGTTGTAAAAATATATTTTGATATTAAAATATCTTCTTCGGTTTACATTGTGAAAAATTATGTTTTCTGTAAGACAAAACATAATTACTTATTAAAATGTATTTATACACAGGGTGAGTCGGGAAGGTCGGACCAAACTCCAGAAGTGTATTATAAACGTGAAAATAATGTAAAAAAATTCAAATGTTATTATTCGATTTTTATTTGTTTTCAATTTATAGCGTAATTAAAAATAAACAAAATTTCATACATTAACATTTTGGTAATCACAGCGTTGTTAAATAAATGTTTAAAAATAACGCCCATTCACCTCTAAACATTTTCTGCTTCATCTAGGGGCGCCTGTTGCTCTCCTGATTGAGTCATGTCTTTGATTAATATCGGCTGCAGTATTTCTAATGTATTGAATTAGTGCATCCCGAGTGTACACTTTTACTTTGTACACTTCATTTTTGAACCAGCCCCATACACAATAATCTATACCTTTTCAACTTCAAATTGGGACTAATCAATTTCAAAATGGGATTAAACAATTTCAAAATGAAATAAACAATTTCAATTTGAGAATAAACAACTTCAAATTGGGACTAATCAATTTCAAATTAAGAAAAGCTTTTTGTTAACTATCAAAACTAAATTCTGAATTCAATTAATTCACTTACTTCAGTATATTTCTTTTGAATAATTTCACTTAATGCAGTAATTTTTCTTTTTACTTTTCAAGCAAATTCCTAAAAAGCAGTACATAGATTTTGTAAGATCTTGATACCTCCTATCAAAAACCTAGAAAACTGAACGACTCCTGTAGACATTTTATGGGATACTTGTTGGGTAAGGAATACTAGGCAGTTACATATTCTTTTTTCTGTAGATTTGATGTTATAATAAAATGTTGTAAAAATATATTTTGATATTAAAATATCTTCTTCGGTTTACATTGTGAAAAATTATGTTTTCTGTAAGACAAAACATAATTATTTATTAAAATGTATTTATACACAGGGTGAGTCGGGAAGATCGGACCAAACTCCAGAAGTGTATTATAAACGTGAAAATAATGTAAAAAAACTCAAATGTTATTATTCGATTTTTATTTGTTTTCAATTTATAGCGTAATTAAAAATAAACAAAATTTCATACATTAACATTTTGGTAATCACAGCGTTGTTAAATAAATGTTTAAAAATAACGCCCATTCACCTCTAAACATTTTCTGCTTCATCTAGGGGCGCCTGTTGCTCTCCTGATTGAGTCATGTCTTTGATTAATATCGGCTGCAGTATTTCTAATGCATTGAATTAGTGCATCCCGAGTGTGCACTTTTACTTTGTACACTTCATTTTTGAACCAGCCCCATACACAATAATCTATACCTTTTCAACTTCAAATTGGGACTAATCAATTTCAAAATGGGATTAAACAATTTCAAAATGAAATAAACAATTTCAATTTGAGAATAAACAACTTCAAATTGGGACTAATCAATTTCAAATTAAGAAAAGCTTTTTGTTAACGGTAGACTTTGCAAAACGACAATTACATGGTTGTGACAGGGCGGAACACCAGCAACAACTAACAATAATTAGTTCCGTCCTGCCACAACCATGTAATTGCCATTTTCCAAAGACTACCGTTAACAAAAAGCTTTTCTCAATTTGAAGTTGATTAGTCACAATTTGAAGTTGTTTATTCTCAAATTGAAATTGTATATTTCATTTTGAAATTGTTTATTCACATTTTGAAATTGATTAGTCCCAATTTGAAGTTGAAAAGATATAGTGCTGTGACTACGCAACCAATCCAACGCCCTGGAAACCTTTCGTCCAAATGTTGCTTGCCCTGACGGGTGAAATGTGCAGGAGCTCCATCATGCTGATAGTACATTTGCATTGTGATGTTTACAGAAACATTCTCTGGTAGTCCTTGTAAGTTATTTTGTAAAAAATTGAAGTAGCAGTCTCCTGTGTGACGATTCTCCAAAATGAAAGAGTCAATTAAATAACTATCGACCATACCACACCACACGTTTACTGAAAACTTATGTTGAAAATTACTTTCGACTGTTGAGTGGAGATTTTCGTCTGACCATACATGACAGTTGTGAGTATTATTAATGCCATCAGGGGTGAATGTTGCTTCATCTGTAAAAAGTATGCGCTATACAACACGAGGATTATTATTTATTCACCGACAAAATTCTACACGTTTAGGATAATCTTCCGGTTGTAGATGCTGTACCTTCTCTACATGGTATGAATGTAAGCCTTGCTCGTGGAGTGTTTTTATTACTCTTGTTTGTGGAATGCCCAATTGAGTACCACTCCATCGTGAGCTGGTCGTTGCATCTTCTTCTATTACACCCAGAATATTTTCTACCTCTTCTAAATCTTGTCGAGTAGCTCATTCAGATGTTATGTTAACATTGGGAAGCTTTCTGACCTCGCACTGTTTGTTGAAAACTCTGACTAATACATTTTTATTAGGATGTCTCTGATGTGGAAACCATTGACGATATTCTTCAACAGCAGTTGTAGCATTTCCATTACAAAAACCATAAACAAACACCATATTTGCATATTCCAAATTTGAATAAGTGTTTGGAATTTTGTAACAGTTTAATCGTACAAACTCAGAAATAAACGTTAAATCACTGTCGCAATATACTGACACATTATCAAAACAATCATATGTTTTTGAGCCTCAAACATGACATACGAGATAAACATTTTAATTACAGTACAACTTAAAAACAAATAAAAATCGAATAACATTTGAGTTTTTTTACATTATTTTCACCTGGAGTTTGGTCAGTTCCTCCCGACTCACTCTGTATAAAATAAGTGAAACATTTAATTTTTTGAATCACTAACATTAAAAATATTTTGTAAGTACATTTTTAGTTTGTATGAACGTACGGCTAATTAGCATTATTTTCTCGATTCTGAAATTACGATTCCGCCTGTATATGGGTATTTAGAATTATGCGCCTGCAGTCAGCAGTTTTAAATGCACTCATTCTGTGTTATCGCTCTGTTTCAAGCCTATTGGCATGCTAGAAAAGCCACGCACGTGTTTCTTATCCATCCGTCGCAGACGTGAATTTGTTGTAGAAGTGCTTACGTTTTGAGCCAGAATAAAAGACAGTTGCCGTGTGTTAGAGAGAGCGAGTACGAATGTTGGCCCCCACTATTTGTCGTTGGCAAGGTAGTCCGCGCGTTTGGTGCCGCATATTTTGGACCCGTTATTCAAACTCCCATCGATGTAACGCAAGTTTCGTGTTACGCGGTTGATGACTTCCTCGTTGTTTTAAGATCAAAAGCTGTGTGTTTCACATTTAGTGACTTTTCTGCACGTGGTTGTTGGTGGCAATCGAACTTGGTGTTGTTGGGTACCGATTTAAGCCTTTGAGTTTTCGTTTATTGTGGGGCGGCAACCCTTATAATACGTCATTTGACGGACTCTCTGTGAAATCTCAACATCGGCTTATGCATGTGCCACGAAGCTCCTGCTTATCAGTTCATGCCGTTCTGCCAATTTACCATGCGGGCTTTGAATTCGCCCTCATTAGCGGATTATCACAGGTTCCGTCCCGTCGGCCACGTCTCGTTGATTTGGTGCAGCTCCTTTTGAGTGTTCTATTGCAGTGTTAGGAAAGCGACCGTTTGCAGCAACGTATGACATCGATTGCAGCTAAGCCAAGCTTCTTAAAGTTATCGTTCTAATGTAATAGCTTTTATAGTGCCGAGTTTAAGGTGTACCGAGTGTTTAGCCGAACTGCAGGACAGTTTGTGTAACGTTGCGGTTATTGTAGCATTTATTGTTTGTACCATTGCTTTTGCTGAACCTTTATAGTTGTTTACATAACAATTTCATTCATTACCGTCAGATTTCATGTATCTGTTTAACTGTTTGTAGTGGCAATTGAAATATGTGTCATAATTGTACCTTGTTTAGTTGATTACCGTTTATTGAGTCAGTATTTTGATAATTCAATGTTAATACCGTTTACAAGTCATTTCGATGGTTGATGTCAAGTTTACCGCTTCCTTAATAAATTAAGACATTATGTAATTTACATTTCTAAGTATTACTAACCCATTTCGTATTTTTATATACTCAACTCTTGTTCATTTAAATATTTTGCTAATACATTTCATGTTTGTTTAACTGTGGTTTTCTTATGATGTTGTGCATGCGATTTGTGTATGTATTTTTCCAGGGTAAAAAAAGTTTGGCCAGCTGTTCAAGTGAGTTCTTCAAAAGGTAGGTCCGATAATATTGCACTCGGCCCGCTTACCAGGACACTGCCAGGGTTATAGTTGAAAGGTAAATCCATTATGCTTCCACTCTCCTCAGTGGGTTCACCTGTGAATTTTTCCCTTGTAGGAATCGTGGTGGCGCCTTCACGAGTAAGATCTGCTTTTCTGTTATTAGGCCGTTGCCCTGTGTAATCTCGTGTTGGACCCCCCTCCCTCCACTGATGTTAGTCGGCAACTCTTTTGTAACGGGCTGCGGCAGCCCCAATTTTGAGTTAACTTACGCACTAGTCATTTAGTATTGTTTGGCTTGTCGTAAAGCCCGTTTCGTACCGTTACAAACTATTGGCCCAACGTGGTACCATGATTGGTTGTCGTAATATTGAATTTACACCGTTACAATTTTTCTCTTTGGTGGGTATTTAATAGTTGCCATTTAGTTGCAGTTGTCAGTTCTGGCTAAGCTGTAATTCTACGTTACTGTTACAAAAGCAAAAATTTATAATAATAGATGTTGGAATATCAAACTTAATAAATTGTAATATAAAATATAAAAAAATACATTTTAATATGTAATTTTGTTTTGTCTTACAGAAAACATAATTTTTAATAATGTAAACTGAAAAAGACATTTTATTTTGCTGCCAAGTATCCCTTAACCAACAAAAATAAGAATCCAGCTACTACAGTGACTATTTTGAACAAATTAAAATATTTATTGAAGATGTATTTTAACATGTGTAACTAAGCGTTGAGTCTTCTTAATTGGGAAAATAGGTTTGGTTCACTGAATAGTCCTCAGAATACTATTCGTAGACAAAGTTAGGTACGCTATTTTTGGGGTAGTAGGTATCACTCATGTCCATTGCGTGCACCCACACGCAATAATGGACATAACTTTGATTACTTATAATAGTACCTATTATAAGTGAATATTTTAATGTTGTGATACTGACATTTAAGCATTTAGATAAAATCTAGTATACACAAAGCATGCTAATAAATAAGTATGATCGAAACATCTAACATTTTTAGTTGAAAAACGAATTACAAAATTTATTTCTTGAAAATTATTGCAGTAGTTCACTTTTCTATGCTCCCGGTTGCTAATCTAGAAACAAAGCCAAATTTACATTACCCAAAAATTGCAAAAATTGTCTATAAGACTCGCCCGGATTTTTAATTCCGCGAATAGTCGCGGAATTAAAAATCCGAGCACTTAAAATGATTCAGTGTATATCTTACTTTACTTTACTTATCACGTTACCTGGTGAAAGTAGTCAAAGTCAAAATAATTACTCGTATATGAAAGCATACCCCATTGTTTAACTGTCAATTGCTAACCTAGAAACGCAAAGCCCAATTTACATTACCCAAAAATTGCAAAAATCCTCTATAAGACTCGCCCGGATTTTTAATTCCGCGACTGTACATTAGGTATCAAAAGTTAGTACATGCGTAACTATGCATTTTGCCGTTTTTCATTGGTTGATGTTAGAGGGAGTGGTATAATCTTTTAAATGTGTATGCTTCATACACTATAGAAAGCACGGACACCAATTAATTTTAGTGATTACTGAAACAGCTAAAACAATCTTGAAGGTTGCAACATTTGCAATTTCAACAACTATTTACTACAGGGTACTTAGTTTTTATTACAAAAGGTGCTGAAAATGCCCTCGGCTCTCTAACAAACAAGTTACAATTCTGCAGAAACACAATAATCTGTAAAGTGGCATATTTAACAGATGGATGACTAAACAATAACCCAACAATGCTGACAAAATATTCAATCATAATGCTCTGGATCCTTTTTTATTAAACACCTATTATAAAATTAACATATTATACAACTTTTCTGTTCAATAAAAATATACATGGAGCATCTAAAATGGTGGGGAAAAAAACAGGTGGTGATATTATTCGCAAAATTCTGAGAAGAAACTCTTAATACTAAAATGTTGGATTGATCTTTGAGTCCTCACGAGCGGTAGATAATATAACATTTTTTTAAGGTAAAGTACCTGTTTTTGCTACGAAATACGGCATACAAAGTATCATCAAGGAAAGTTGTTCAAAATATAAAATTTTGGGTGGAACCATAATTTTACATTTTGAACAACTTTCCTTGATGATACTTTGATGTATTTAAAATATAAAAGGTACCTTAATCTACCGCTCATGAGGGTTCATGAAGACTACGTACCTTTGTTGTAGCGTCAATGGCTGCCAAGTTATGAGGGTTTGAAAATGCTCAATTTTGAACTTTGGCGCGCACTAACTCAGAAACCACATGTGAGTGCTAAGTATTTTCTAGTATTTTAATATCATGGGAGAACATATAAGTATGTCTTTTTTATACATTTATACCCCAACACTTTAGAATTAAGATGTTCTACTAAGAATTTTACAAAGAATATCGCATGTTTTTTTGTCCTTTTAGATACACCCTGTATATTTATCTATGTTATAAAACAAAGAAAAAGCAAAATAAAAATCTCAGCTAAAAGACTGCAGTAAAACACTAGAGAACAATGAAAGCAATGAAACCCTGTGCGAAACTGTAAATAAGTACTTACACTTGTGTCAATTCGAGAAGGACGTGCAGGATTTGCAAGTTTCTTTTTCGGTAATTTTTTGTCAGATTTCCTTGAACTGTCTGCCTGGCTATCCGCTTGACTAATAAGTTTTTGTAAATCTTGGGTTTTACGTTCACGTTCCTTCTTTCGCGCTTCAATTTTCTTCAGTTCGTTTAGTAGAAACTGTTCTTCTTCAATCTAAACACACATGCAATAACTATTAGTTGTTTCTATTTAAAAAAATAAAGACCTGTTCAGGTGTTCGCTCATATAAGCGCTTCAATTGCTCTTTTCGTCGCCTCTCATGGTCGGCATCATAGTGATAAACTTTCTTTTCACCGCTTATCTAGAGGCACAATTAGTAATACTTATTATCAAGAAACACTTCTCAGAATACCTTTGCTAAAATACCACAAATTTTATAATATCGATCCTTTAGGTCTTCAACAGATCTCTTTGAAAACTTTTCACTATCATAACGATCAGACATAATAATAAATCTTAGGTCAAAACGTTGAGCTAAATCCATTAAGTGATCAGTTTCTTCTTTTGACCAACCTTCTGTCTGTAGATGCTGTTGGTAAATTGAATCGCTATAAGTTGGCACCTCAATTTTCTAAAAATATTTATTATAAATTTCAAAGTAACTCTTCATAATGAGCACTTTGTATTCACACTCACTTTATTAAATTTTGCAAAAGGATATTCTTTTGGTCCATCAGAAGGTCTACGCCAATGGTAGAAAACAGCACTGTCAGTCCTTGCTGGATTTGTGAACGCCATCCATTCCCACTTGCGCGGCTTTCGCATACCAAGTTTTATTTTGGTTTGTTTGTAACCATTGCTCGTATCTGAAGGAAATAGAGGTGGTGCATCCTTATTATCATTATAAAGAAGGGCAAAGACTTCCCGGTGCATTCCTTCTGGTCTTCTAGGTGCTTTTGTGGTTGAAAATGTGCGCTTCTTAAGTTTGTCGACACCGATGATCGATTCCCTGGTAATTTCTGGAGTTGCTGGTTGCTCCAATTCCATAATATCACGTACATCTGCCATGGTGGTTTACTGTGCTAAAAAATCATAAAACAGTAAATAAATAATAAATTGCCCCCGTGTTTGTATTTGAATTTCAGAAGAAATCAATACCAATGTAATATAGTTTATAAAAGTTCATTCACAGAAAGGTAAGACTCTTTTCACAAAGGTAAGACTCTTTTCACTTATAGATGTATAAAACGTGTATCACAGTCGTTTCTGTTTATTAAAAAACTGGGCAGTACCTTAGTTATATTATGTACAAATATATAAAAGTCCTCTATCAACAGAACACCAGAGTTATCGTAAAATATTGAAGGTTATAAACTTGTATAAAATGTGTTCACTTTTATATTTCCCAGCGCTGGAAGGTATTACTTATACAGTACAACATATTTTCGACTGCAAGATACTGAACATACATACAAAAATTGTAACCCCTTATGACTAGTCCTTTATCTAATAGACTTGTCTGTCCGTCCGTCCGTCCGTCCGGGACGCTGTTTCAGCAGCCAAACCGTAAGGTAAGAGATAGAGAAAAAAGTTATTAAAGTTATATGTTTGGAATGGTCATGGCAGCTCAGGAAACGAATTTCAGTCAGGTGACACTTCCGGTTTTCGAGAAATCACAAAAAAGACCGGTTTTCAAATAGAACGCGGAGCTGCGACCCTCTGCGTCTTAAAACCTCGATCGGTTAGGCAACCACTTTGACACCTTCCAGGTCTGGGTACAGTTTTTATTTAATATCTACGCGTTCTATTTGATAATAGTATATTATTATATGAGCGATTATGACAGCCATTATTCACGAAGATGACATTTGCGCCACAAGCCGAAGGCGCGTGGCGCAAGTCATCTGAGCGAATAATGGCCATAATCGCGAATATAATATAGTCAAAATTATACCCATTCGGAGTCACGTGACTTTTGTCTGTCTCTGTTCATCTTTAGTAAAATAGATGAAATGGAAGAAATTTGAAAAAAAGGCATGTCGATTCATAAAATTAATTTTAAAAATTTGACATTTCTAATCTGTCAGATTATATTTTTCGTGTAAGTTATTGAGCTATACGCAGCAGGTTTTTAATGTAGCAGCTGACATATCTTTATTATATTTACATTTTACGACATGTTATGTTTTCTTTAACCTGTAAATTCAGTTTGATTTCATATAAGAGAATAAACCCGTAGCAACCTTGTTTTAGAAATTGGCATATGTCAGGATAACCTACAAAACGGAATGTCATTTATTTCCCTAAAATTGCATATTTAAGAATCGACATACGTAAAATTACTAGATTATCACGTGACTCCGAATGGGTATAAATTTGACTATACGATATTTTATCTACTCCTATGTAATAGGAGCCTTGTGTTCATATTTTAGAATTATGACATTTGTGACAGCTGTTAACTTCAAAAGTCATTTAATAATAAGAATGAATTTTTTGCACTACTAGTCTCAGAACGCACCGTTATTGGCCTATTTTTAGGTCGTGAAGTTGATATTCTCCACCAAGGGAGAGAAAGTAAAATAAACAATGGTAACTAATAAATTGCCAATAAGTTACCAAATATGACTATTTTAATTTTGACGTTTTAAAGAGCTGTATTGTCAGGTTGCCAGTTAAAATATTTTAGAGATTTTTTGGGAATTTAGGTATTAAGCCGTTTGGTAGTGCAAAAAATAGTATATACACCACGGTAGCGAATCGTCTTATAACCTTCGCGCTTTAGATACTTTGCGCTGCGCGCTCAGTATCTAATATGCGCTCAGGTTAAAATACTGCGCTTCGCTACCTTGATGTATAATATACTATTGTGATTGGCTACAACCTATTGAATAATGAAAATAGAATTTTCTGATTGGTTGCAATTTGCAAACTATTGAATAATGAAAATAGAATTTTATGATTGGCTGCAAACCGTGAATTATGAATCATAATTCATGGCCATTGTGCAGTAGGAGTAGATAAACGGTCTTTTTTGTTTTTTTAAATGAGACATTTGTCTCACTGGATTGCTTGTACGATATAATAGTATCTTGCTAGTGTATGATATTTATTGTCAACTTTCTGTAGTAGGCTGTTATCGCGATAATGTTACTTTCATATGTGATCGTCTACAAACCTGATTCATCAATCACCCAAAGAAAATGTGACTTGTCGTTACAACAAAAATTAGAAATTACGTACCTATTATTATGGATATAAAAGAAATAATCACCTAAAATAGTAAAATTTCCTGGCTAATGGATTTAGAAGTTGTGCTAGTTTTTTGTTTGTATTAATAGTACTGCAGTTAGATAAGCCTATCTAAACACTAACACTGCATAAACCTGAAACCTCGTGTTTTATTTCTCTGAATGCAATTCTAATATTAATGCAGTTAGTAAGCCTATCCACCACTAACACTGCAGTACAATAATTGAAGAACACAGCTGGCATTTTCGTGATCGCACTATAGTTTCTATTATTATACGACATGAAGATATACGAGATGCATCTTCAGTGATTGAAAGTAATCTATGCTATCAAGCAAATTATTTTTTCGGAAAATATAACAATGCACGTAAGAAACGTTTATTTAATTATTGCTAAAAGTATAGCCCTTTATCTTCAAAAAGTATTCCTTTTTCTGACTTGTTAAGAAAAGTTCAACTTTTCATATCAATTTATATCAATTTTAGTTAGGAAATGACATACACTTTTTTAAAATAGTTGGGAAATGAATATATCCTGTTTTCAAAAACAGTAAAAAAGTGGAGATACTAAACGTTTCATCTATACATATACGGGGTGTTTTTGAAATACACGTACAACGGAAGACCACAAGTTCCTTGGCCCAAAATATGATGATTTAACTCAACTTACCTATATACAAAGTTGCTTAGTTTAGCCGCTAGAGGGCTTTACAAATGATTAGCTTTTTAAAAATATTTCAAATAAGTCGAAAAATCTTTGATAGATTTTATTAATTTTTTGGCCATGTGCTTGTACTAGCAAAGAGTACTCTTTGGTACTAGTAAACTATAGCTTTTTGTGGAATAAACCCCAATTTCAAAAATTACAGGGTGTTAAAAACTTTGTCACAATAAATTATCCATCTACATTTTTAACCCCTTGTATAATCACTACCATTTTTTTTTCTCTATAGTTACTTTAAAATAGAAGCTATTTTCTCTCTTACAAAATAACAATAACAATAAATATTTTCTAAGCCTGAACTTAACAATAGAGGCTTATAGGGATTTAGAAAATATTTTTTTGTAGCTAAACCGTTCACCCAACTAAAATTTTGTAGGAGAGGAAATGGCTTCCAAATTAAAGTAACTATTCAGAAAAAAATTAGTAGTGATTATACAGTGGGTTAATTATTTTAAAAAAGTTAATCATTTTTAAAGCGTTCTAGCTGCTACACTAAGCAACTTGGTATATACGTAAGTTGAGTTAAATCATCATAATTTGGGCCAAGGTACTTGTGGTCTTCCGTTGTGCGTGTATTTTAAAAACACCCTGACTAATCAACGCAGAGCCATAACCACTGGTACTAGGAACTTGAAATTTGGGTTTAAGGTTCAATTTGTTACGTAAGGTAGTGCTTAGAAGGGATTTTTTAAAATTCGACCCCTAAGGGGGTAAAAAAGGGTAAAATGTGTTTTCACGAATTCCTCAATATCTCTTGGGTCCAATGAGATATCATCTTGATGATTACTTGTAAAGATTGTCAACGCAAATGCCTAGAAAGGTATTTCAGGATTTTGCCCTAATCAACCCCTAAAGGTGTAATATGGATAAAGAGTGACTTAAAGAACTCTTCGTATCTCCTATGTTTATTGAGTTAGAACATTCTTTTTTAGCATATAGATGTATTTTTAGAATATTTAGAAAGGGCTTTAAGAAATTTTGAAAATTTTAGCCCTAAAAGGGTGAAAAGGAGTAAATTGTGTTTTCACGAATTCCTCAATATCTCTTAGACCCAGTAAGATATCGACTCGGTGTTTGCTTGCATATGTATCCAATGCAAATATCTAAAAACGCATTTCAGGATTTTGTACTAATCAACCCTTAAACGTGAGAATCTGCATTCAGAGAGGATTATAAAACCCCTTGTCCCCTTGTATCTCCTGTGTTTGTTGAGTTAAAGCAAAGAGCATATAATTATATGCTCTTTGGTTAGATCGTTCTTTTTCGGCATATAGATGTGTTTTTCAAATTTTTAGAAAGGTGTTACAGGGTTTTTTTAAAATTCACTCCTAAAGCTGTAAAAAAGGAAAAATTGAAAAGGGGCAGGGGGTTAAATTTTTTTGTTCTGGGTTCATTTCAGGATAAAACGAGATGAAAGAATTTTTGAAAAGGGGGTAAACTGTGTTTTGACTAATTTCTCAATATCTCTTAGAATAAAATGGTAAGATTTCTGAAATTCCACCCCAAGTGGTGGAAACGGGTATCCTGCTATAATTTATGAATACAACATTTAATATGTACATACTCATTTACAAGGGTTATGTGAATCATAAAAGAGTTAAGGAAAACTTTTTTCGCGAGAATATTGTTTTCAGCAAATTCTACTAGAATTGACACATTATTGTAAAATTTTGTAGTGCAAAGTCAAATATTCCATTACATCAGCCGTTGCTAGGCAATTTACAATAAAACTGTACATGAATAATATTCCCGTCCTAGGCCGGGACTATTTTTCGAAAAAGACACCTTTTCCTAATTTTTTTAATTACTCGTATCGATCGGCGGAAAAATAGTATGTGTATCTTGAAAAAAAGCAACATTCGCAGACTCCTGTATTGTTGGGCTCGGCATTCGCCTCTCCCAACAATTTTCACAGTTGTTCGGGAATGTTACGCTTTTCGTCCTAGATACACAATGTACTATTGTAATGTGGTTTCGCATTTGAAATCAAAGTATGTGTAATTTTAAGATTAATTCCATCTATTTCAGAGTTTTGAACTACATTAGATATCTCTATATTTTTTTTAATTTAAAAAATTTGGCAGTTTCCCCAGTTTGGTGTTATTTTGTCAGCGAATCGCTCTTATATTAATGCATTGTTAACCAGGTAGGTGGGTTACTTTGTCACCTAAAACTATTGTTTAGCATTCTATCAAAATACGGGCTAGTACTCTTACCAAAATAGTTTACAAGAGTGTGAAATCCCAACTACACAAAATTTTAGAGATTCGGTACAACCAACTTAGAAGTGAGAAATTTTTATTTGAAAGTGTGCGCTAAGTAACCCACACTGATAAAAATACCCCATTTTACAGCATTTGATGTTTTAACTGTGCTGTTCTATCGTTGTTTATTATTTATTTAACGTTGTGATATGGCTATTCCTGTTTTTCGCCAACTCCCTAAAAGAGAATCATATGTGAATTCGCGAGATATATGTTTCCGCTGTGTGTTCGTATGTTTTTTTCGGATTTTTTAAATTTTAACTTTAGATTCGGATAGAAGATAAAAAAATGCAAGTTTCTAAAGAACCAAAATGGAGGACCACTTTTAAAAAGTTAATATGTATATCGCTGTTATGGTTTAGGAATTCCAGTACTTCGTCTGGAAACGCGAGGCTGTGAATTTTTAACTGGGTTTGTTACGTATATGCAAAGAGCATATATGCTCTTTGGTATATGTATAAACATCTGTAAAATGGGTTGCCTATCCTATTAAATTATTCAAGCTGGTAAGGAAGTGTATACAAATTAACCAAGTCTCTTCGGCAGTTATGACGTGCATTATAGCTGACCGCATATCTTTAATATTATACAAAATGTATCTATTTATCATAACTTTTTTATGATTTTTGTAAATACTCAAGAGGTTACTTTAATTTAGTGTGCTATTTCTGCAGGATACCCTAACATAGTAGGCCCGCCGATTGAGTTTAACATTTTAATTTTTTTTTATATTGTGGTGTAAAATCATGAATAACTTTTGCCTCTTGCGCAGAATAGTTTTATCTCGTAATGTTCTTATATCTGACACTAAACCAAATGTCAACATTTCAAAGCCAATTACTGCGATTTTTTAAAGTGTTTTTAAACCTATATGAATTAAAATATTGATAATACAGATATATACATGTATACATGGATTTCTACAGCTGTTGCTGCCTTTCTTCTCTCAACCTCGCTTTCCATTCCTTTATATTTCCCACTCGCCATCCTGTAAATTTCTTCTCTCTCTAGCTTCGTCCACCTTATCTCGCCAAGATCTTTGGGTCTTCCACTCTTTCTTCTTCCTATAGGACTCCACTCTGACTCTTTTTATCTATCGATTATTGTCTGCTCTTCTAACATGGCCTTACCATAACAAACGTTTTTCTCCTTTGTAACTGGTTGTCTCTTTTTCTTTATTCAGTCTTTATCGAATCTCGTCATTTGTTGTTCTGCCATTCTTGTAACCCGACAGCACCTTCTCCAATATTCCATTTCTACTGCTTTGATTTTGTATCAATTTTTCTTGTTTATTGTCCAGCTTTCAGCCCCGCATGTCATTACAGTTTACACCATAGAATTAAATATTCTCGCTTTGGTTTTTCTAGTTATACGCCCATCCCATAGGAGTGCAGTCAAATTTTTATTTCTTCTTCTTCTTCTTCTATTATGCATCATAAATACTTAAATCTATCAGTTCCTGCTATTTCCAGGTTCTCATCTATTTCTAAATTCCGTATCCTTCCGTCTGTAGTTGCCAGATATTCCGTCTTATCGACATTAATTTCTAGTCCAGCTTTTGCATATTCTTCTTTTAGCATGCAGCATAAATCCAAGATCTTCCTTATCCTATGCTATGACTACCTGGTTGTCAACGAAATTCAGTGTATATAGGTGCTCATCTCTGACGGGATATTTTGAATAAAGTGGGTGATGTAGAGTACCCTTGCAGTAGCCTTTTAGATGTTTCGAAGCTATTAGTAACCTTATGTCCAATTTTTATAGCCACTGTTTTGTTTATAAAAGTTACTTACTGCATCTATTAGCTTGCAGGGGATTCCCAAGCCTCTCATGAATTGGGTTTCTACAATTCTTGTCTTGGTACTGCCACAGGCGTTTATTAGATCTATGAAAGTCAGATGTATTTCTTTCTTTCCTTATTTTTTTTTATTAGAACTGTATTATATGAATGTGGTCTAAGGTTTATCGTCTTGCTGCAAACCCAGCCTGATCGTCTCCTATTTTCCCTTGTATGTTATGTTCTATTTTGTTTTTAATACGTTTTTATATATTCTTCCCATTGCCGACAGTACACTTATTCCCCT
The DNA here is from genome assembly GCA_940337035.1 of Agriotes lineatus. Classification (NCBI taxonomy): domain Eukaryota; kingdom Metazoa; phylum Arthropoda; class Insecta; order Coleoptera; family Elateridae; genus Agriotes; species Agriotes lineatus. The sequence continues at coordinate 135,183,617 of OW679195.1, read as the reverse complement.
GTAATTTTCACACCTTCTATCTCCCTTCTTAAAAATAGATGTTATGTAGACCTGTTTCCATTCTTGGAACATTTCTTCTCCGTTGATAACTCTTTTAAACATTTTGTATCATACGAAATAATTTTTGAAATCCATGTTTAATAAGCTCAGATAAAATTCCTCCAGTCCCAGACGCCTTTTTACCGTTTTTATGACATGTTTTACCTCGTTCTGTGTGATAGTGATTTCAATTTCTTCTTGATTTTCTGTATATTTTTCATTTACTTCTATGAATGCTGGTCTATTTTCAGTTAACAGATGTTTATAGTAGCTTTCTCATTGCTGTTCTTTGATATATGGAATGTAAATGTTTTCATTACTATTTGTTTTTTACGCTTTAATAACTTTCCATATCTCCGAATTTTATGTGCAAATATGTTTCTTCAGTATTATCGTATCTGAACATATCAACATTCAAATGTTAGATAATAAGAGAAATGTATGGTTCACATCAAAATATTATCTACATTCCTTTAATATGTATGTATAAGTAAAAAATAATCCCCCTCTCCCAAGTAAATGTTCGGTGATTATTGCTGCCATTGGCGGAGTGTTTGTCAAATGTATTTAAAAGACGAAAGTTGCGTATTAGTCTTTAAATCCAGTAGCGATAAATAAAATTAGCACTCATTGGTAATTTACTGAAAAAGTTCTTATGGATGTATTTTTATTAATTTTTATAAAAATAATTACTAACTGTCTATCGATCAGCTGGACAAGCAGGATTCCGCAAAGACTGCAGCACATCCAATCATCTATTAAAGTCGGAACAGAAAAATTCTGCGAATATCAGCTCCCCCTTTTTCTAATAATCGTAGATTATGAAAAGCGTTCGACACCGTCGAACTGCGTGGGAAATTGAACAACATCTAATTAATTGCAGAATTATTTATTACAGATATCGGTAACTTATACATATCATATACAGAGACGCATCCATGGCAGTGCAGCTGGAAGAAAGAGAGCTGGAGATGTTATATCACGGAAGTGGTTTACTCTAGCGTTGGAAGACATATTTAAATCTTTACCCTGGTATGACGAAAATCATGGTGTAAAGAATACAAGGTGAAACGCTCCCGGGATGGGCAGTCGTTCAGAAAATAGAGGGGAGATGTCAACCAATCCCCGATGGTCCTGCTCAGGAAATCCATCACGGCCGCGATCATGGTGTAACCATGGTTGCGATCGTATATGTTGCTGGCACTGTCAGTCGATGTCAAATTCGGGGTTAGCAGGTTACATTTTGCGTCAATCTGACACCAACTGACGCAAAACCTAACCTCGAATTTGACATCGACAGCGTCTTCAACAATGCACTTCAGTACTACCAATCGTGCCATTTGTCGGACCATGTCCTATTGGTTGAATTTGAGGTCCGCCCACATTCTGCGGAACGTTACACCTTGTATTTTTACACCATGACGAAAATTATGAGAAAATGTAATAAATGATGTGCAACCATGGCTAGGCAAGCGACAACGACGGAGAGCATAAGTGAGATGGAAAGATGACCTAGTTAGAGAGGCAGGGTTCTGTTGGGTGGGAAGAGCTCATATGGCAAGAGTTGGGAGAGGACTTACAGAAAGAAAAGGAAGAATAAATGTATCACATGCAAAAATAAATGCAAATATCTTATAAAATTTACAGTCACAGTCTGTGACAGGTTAAAACTGACTATCGCTACTTAAAACTAGTACGTGAGATATAAGTTAAAACTAGTACATATAGGCTTAGACGATACTAGTTTTAACCTATTTTGGTTATACATTAACTGTGGTAGTGACTACACAGTTAACAAACTAATTAATGTAGACGGCACCTATTCAGAATATTTTATACTAGCGTTCTGCACCCAAATTGGGCGCGAAATAATTCATTCAATGCAATTTGTACAAGAGTGATCCATTTTGTATGTCGAATTAATTTTGAGGTTAGAAAATCCACATAAAAACTGTCACTTATAAAAATTTGAAAACCCTACTACTGGCTTACTTGCGTCGCCCTGTGTCGAATCAGCCAATTCGGCCCACGGGTTCGCTCTCAAAGTGTCGTCAAGCAAGCAAGCAATGAAAATTATTATGTCGAATGACAGTTCAACTCGTATCATAAATACCACCACAAAGCAACCACTAATAGAGGAGTTTCTTAAATGCACCTGTCAAATACGTCGCCTGCGTTGATTAACAAAAACTAACGGTCAAATAATTGTTAGGGACCGGCCCACCCGTCGGAGGGCGCTAGTGTCGCCACTCGGCAAGGTTGTGAACCAAACTATAATTAATTATGGGTTGGTATGTGAAGAAGTGTTGTTTCAAATTGTGCCGATTTAGTGTAGGAGATACAAATTTCCCAACGGCATAGAATAACCTACAAATAGAACCTTTTTCTGAATGCATCTGTCAAATCAAATAATTGTTAGAGATTGGCCCATCCGTCAGGAGGCGCTGGTGTCACCTGTTCGCTTTTTGAAAAGGGCGTAAATAGTAAACTCATACGTCAAACTGACACCGACAAATCATTTGAAATGCGTGAAAAGCATTTTGAACCAAAGTAAATTGCTGCAATTGAGCACGACTATTGTAAGATTGACAATACTTATTAAACAATATTGCTATTTGAATTACTTAAATATATTTGTTATTCGCAAATATTTTGTTTGAATTTTCCATAATTATTGTAAACTTCAGAACCTATAAAGATTTTGCATATTCCAATTTATGCGGTTCAAAACTTTAAAATCGAGATTCTGATTAAGGCAAATTATGTATATGCAAAATTTTTATTGGTTTGACGGCATATCCTTGATTAATCCAAATATCGCAGTAATAGCGTATTTAAATTTTGCCGCCTTGCTGGAATAGTTTCTGGCCCACCCGTTGTAGGGCGCTGAAACTTTTATACAAGATCCATGTATACAAGCTTACTATGGGAGAAATCGCTTTATTAGTGGTTGCTTTGTGAATACCACGCACTTTGAGGCGTTTTTGTCACTAGGAGAGCGGATAATGTTAGAGCAAACTTTGCATCTGATAATAAACCGCTTTCCTTTCATGAACTAACTGGTTTTCATTTTCAACTTGCGTAATGGCATAGCTATAGCACTAATATTAAAATAAACAAACCAAATTCATGAAATTATCTTTCCAAACTGCGCTCGTCTTCATTTTTTAATCCAGATATAGTTACCTTTTTAAACTCAAATGTGGATTTCCTCTCGGCCACTTGATTCTACAAACAATCAGATAAAATGACTAGTCCTTGCAGACTCCTGAATTTACTATGGACGGTCAAGTTTCCTGACAACCCAATTTTCTTTGGAAATGGAACTATATTCGGACAAAAAAAATACCTCTCGTATAATTACTTGTGAATACAAAATATTTCCACCAATTTAATGTCTGTATTTTTTAAATTTCGAACAATGAGAATCAAGTATTAGTGAATATTTGCACCTATACAAGAGGGGAGGTTAGCGGGTAGACCCTTCTCTCCGATTCCGGCGGGGGGCAGGTTACTTCAAGGAAGCGACCCTGCCCACGTAAGCCTTGGTTTTCTCTCATTTCCTATCACCGAGAGAAATCATGTCCTAACATAGTATCCAAACCCATTACCCATTTTTTTCTTTCTATATCCCTACCAGAAGATCCTCCATATTCAGGGGTTATGGCGTTAGGAGTAGACAACCTGACACATATAAAAAAAGGAGTTTGAAAAATTACGGGCAGGATGAAAAAACATATAAATATTCCCCGGGTGGTAATCCACACCTCACAGAGGGGGAGCCCTATCGGATAGGGGGGGGGGGGGATTTTGCTCTGAAAGTTCAAGATGCAGTTGTAAAATTTAGCCAGAAAACCAGATAAGAAAGAAAGAGCCGAAGAAATGATAGAAAGATAACATTAAACACTTGGAACGTGCAAGGATGGAGAACTAAAGACAAGGAAGTAGTGGAGAAGTTTAAGAAAATGAATTTGGATATACTAATTGTGAGCGAGATGAAAAAGAAAGGGCATGAAATACAGGAAATGGACAACAACATAATCTGCTGGAGTGGGGCAAAGGCAGGTGTAGGAATAATAATTAAGAAAAAATATAGAAAAAACATAAGGACATGGGAACCTATAACGGTAAGAATAATAAAACGGAACTTATCACTCTACGGTAGAGAAATAGCATTATTTGGTGTGTATGATCCAACAGACGATAGCGCAATAACAGAAAAAGAATTATTTATCGAATCACTCAAAGATGAAAAGAACAAAGTAAAACAAACACAAGAAATAATAATAGAGGGAGACCTAAATGGTAAAACGAGAAGAAAAGAAAATGACGACATAATAGGAAGATTCGGAGAAAACAGTAAATGACAATGGAGAATTTATAAAAGTATGCGAACTATATAACTTAAAGGTCATGAATGGTTTTTACCCACACAAAGATATCCATAAATATACATGAATACAAGAACCACGACAAGTTACATCCATAATTGACTATGTACTATGAAATGAAGAACTAAATACATAAAGTCAAAAGAGGAGCTGAATGTGGAACGGACCATAAGTTATTCATAGCAAAATCAGGATTCCCATAGCACGAAAAAAAACAACAGAAGAAAAAAATATGGAGAAAACAAATAACATATTGAAGGAAAAAAACTTAAACCTCACCTACTACAAGATGAAAGAGTGAGAGATTTATATAAACAAAGATTAGATGAAAAGCTAATTGAATTTAGATATGATAGCTTAGACGAAACATATCAACACATAAAAGAAAGTTTAAAACAAGGTGGATTTGAACCTTTGGGGGAAAAGAAGAAAAATCCAAACAATATAAATATAACCTCACAAGTACCGCCATGAAAACCATAAAAGAAAAGAAGTATCTATATATAACAAATTGCTAAGCACGAAAAACGAAATGACATAAGAAAATATAAGGCCAAAAGTAGAGAAATGAAAAGAATTAGGGCAAAGGACAAAAATGATAGTTAGCAATTAGCATGTACTGATATTGACCAATATTTTAGTGGCACGATATGATCAGAATCATGGAAACTACTAAAAAACTTACGAACAGATGGAAAATAACAACTTCAAATACAGTACATCGAAGGCAATGAATGGGAAACATATTATGTAGACCTGTTAACTGAGAAAAGACAAGAATTTATCACAGAAACCGAAGTGAAGATAGAAAAGGTTAGTTAGTTTATAGACTGTGGTCTTATCCATTAACAAAGTTAGAAATAAGACTGATTATCAAAGGCTATCTCAATAAAAAAGGACGTAAAGCAGTGATTTTTCGAGACAACCTTCCTGGTAAAGACTTCATGGAGAGAAACAATTTAAGCCAAAGTCATTTTGTGCCTTAATATAATCTTAAATTTGTTTTAAAATGATGCAATTATTTATGTATCATAATAAAGTTACCAAAATTAGTTATCTACCATGACGAAGTTGTCCCTAGAAACGTACAACTTCGTTTATTGACGAATTTGGGTTAGGTGACGAAGTTGTCCAAAAATCTGTACAACTTCGTCAGGAATTGTTTAGCGATTTATCGGACGTATAAACGTTATTTATAAAAACCAAACGACGGATATTAATTGTCCATCTCTAACTGGTAGATATAATTTCATTTTGTTATCCTAAAAAAATCCTATATGGTTACAGCGCGGAAAATGCACAAAAACCCTGACGAAGTTGCCCCGTTTTACGGTACAAATATTCGGGCATTTTCAATTGTCAAACCAACAAGACATTTTTCTCGGGATGTAGTCTTCCAATATATTCCTCTTACATACTAAATATTCGTGTATTTAATATGCACTCGGGATATAACTACTGTGTATATATTTTTGATGTTAGTTAAACAGCAACATTCGACGCCTAAAGGCAAAAGGATATTGAGAAGAAGTTAAGCAGCAACCAAAATTGTAAACTCTATAGGTTAATATGTTGACTTATGTAAATTATAGTGTTAATGGCATGACACATACGAGGTAACTTCGACTACCTTATTTCAGAGCTTTTAGCTTGGACTGTTTAAATATTTTGCATTAATCTTGTAGCTGTAGGATTTCGCTTTTTTAAGTAACTGAAAATTGTCATTCGTTTGTATTAATTTCAGTCTTGAAAAACCAGATGCAATTTGTTTGCTTTAGACGAGGAACAACATATTATGTATTTGGAATATAAACGAGAAGTGAGAAGTAAAAGATAGATTAAGATAGAAGGAATATGTTATCTGGAGACGTTTATACCCATCTATGAATTAAATAAAGGTTGCAGACGAAGAAGAAGAACTTTAGTTTTGTCGGAACCCAGATACTAAAAGTAGTCTGCATGTGACATTCGCACAAATGCGTCCGCATAACCAACGCAGGAATGTTGGTGCATCTGGAAAAAATTCCGAAGGGAAACGTAAATACTCGTATCATTTTTTATAACAGGTGGCGAAGAATGATGTAAGGAAGGTGTGCAAACGCTGGTATGTAGGCTGCGGGTGCATACCCGAAGGCAAAATGCCAATCTTGAGAGGCCGCAACGTGAGCCTCTCTGACTTACTCACTTGCCAACCTACAGCAGGTGCTAAGACCCGGAGGGAACCTTCGTTTATGCTCGGCTTTTGCTAATCTGTGGCTGTGCGCTTTTCATCACATTGGGTTATATTGTCTTTTAGAATTTAAAATTTAATCCGATGCTCAAGAGACATTTGGAAGACAAAAATAATTTAAAAGTGACCAAATTTGTAGCAATACCTAGATCAAAGCTGAGAGCTATAGATTTAAGTATTTTTTAAACAACGAAAAAATGACCCATTAAGGAAATAATTTTTTGTATTGGAAAAAAACGAACGTTTTAGTTAGATCCTTAGAAATCGGTGATAAAATAATTATACGGAAAAAATTTGAAATTCAATGAAGTCGTCTTTTTACGTTTAAGCACGACGGAATCCCACCTCCTCTTGTGCCTCCAACAGGTGAACGGGTGAACGGGGACAGGTTTACCGAAGAGAGAGAGTTGGAGCTTCGGCTGTACACAACAACATGGCTACGGTTTTAAGTTTTTAGTAGTCGAGAACCGCGCGTCGAGCCCTGAGAGCCTCCTTTGCGTGTTTCGAGTTGTGATCGTAGTGAGCGCACGTTTTCGGAAAAGGGCGTTCGGGTGTTCCTGTTTTGAAGTTGCGCAGGTCCTGCCAGAACCGACGTCTGCAGTGTAGGTGTTATTAATTTCGTTGTGTAACAGGAAACAAGGCCTTAAAGCAAAAATACCGCTGTGTGATCCTATTGTTTCTGGCTTTAATTGTGTGAAAGGCTTAGGTGCAAGACGTTTTTTGAAGGCTACCGGGCCGTTATTCGGGTCATTTAGCAAAATTGTGCGTTGAAAATATACCATATGATTGAGTACTTTTATTCTGTGAAGGGTTGTGGAATTGATATTAGTAATGTCACATTAATGAATACAAACACTCGCACAGCCCTCTGCAAAATGAAAGTGTTCGATCATACTGCATATATACACAACTTGCAGTTAGGTGCTCAACGTTATAATTACAGTATTTTGGAAAATTTTCCCATATGTCAAACGATTGCTAATAAAGCTATTTACATTTTACAGCTAACTACGTTCATTTAAAACTCAATTGGGAGCCGAAGGACATGCTAAAAGTACAAATATGTGCGTAGGCACCGCTGAACTTATCTGGAGACTTTATCGATAGATCCCCACACAAACTCAATATTTTTGCAATCAGTACAAAATTTGGAATTTGAAGCACGCGTGTTGCAAATGCAAACCGCTTTCAAAATCTTAATCCGGTATTATGCAACGGTCTTATGTAATCATTTCGAAATAAGCACAATAAAATGTCTCCAGGAAATGCTTAATGATCGCAAGCGTTATTCCGGTTTGAACAGATTCCTAAGATTGCCTCCTCATTATCTTTCACTTTATAAAATTAATCGGTGTTTAAAAATCACTCATAACGGGGAATGAAGTGCAACCCGGAATATGGCAGTATTTTTGGCGCATTAACTTTATAACATTGCAGAACTCGGGAGACGTGGAGGAATTCAGCAGATAATTCCGGAAATTTTCTTTTCTCTTCTCGGCGTTGCTGCTGAATTCCATCCATGACTCAAGACTTTCATTATTGTGAAGGATAGAAGCGTTGTACAGCCAGCAGTTGAAAACATGTTTGGCATTTGAAAAAACTCCCGAAAGCGTGAGAGTGTGCTGTGAATTCCTGCTGCGGTTAGGTAAATCGAATTGGTTCAACTAGGTGTTAACCGGCCATAATTATTCAAAATATCTCTCGGAAAGAGTGTTACCAATTTGGTGCACAGGACGGAATTGGTTAATTATTTAAATTTCTTTCTGCAGCTGATAGGAATTTTACTTTCTAATTGCAAAAAATGCAACGTCTGCCTTTGGCACCTTAATTAACCACACTTGTTTTAACATGCACGAGTGTGTAGGGAACTATTCAACTGTGGGAAACAGGAAACTTTGATTTTAATTGCACAAAAAGCTCTACAGCAGAACACTTCAACCTGTGCAACAATAGTTCTTCGTTCATGAAATCGTGTGGAATGTTTCGGCTTTGAATCAACAAGAACAAAAATAATACATGCGGAACAGTTTTCAGACGAGTTAAGATTGCGTATGAGTTTTTTAAAAATATGAAAGTAATGTAAGAATAATTACTTCCTACTTGAGATATCATTTCAACTACTTATATGTTTAAATAATTATATGTCCATGTTAACAGTCAACTCGATATTAAGTGATTATAAATACATTGATAAATGTTTGTTACTACTGTTTCAAAGAAAATTATTACAGACACATCGGATTTATACGTATGGATATAGTAACGGAAATGTTTAAAACATACCTGAATCTCTTCTCACCTTAACCTTTTCCATGAAGAATTTAAGTTAACATCCAATGCAAACAGTCATTTAGATAAAGTTCAAAATTCCAATGTTAAAATTAATCTTTGATGATGAGTCAAATGTAGTGAGATTTTTCACACATTTCTATTAATAATCGTGCTTCAAAAAAATTTTAAAGGCTGTTTTCCATCACAAGAACACTTTTTCGAGTAATGTTTATCTGTGATCTCTTTTTAGTAAATTATCAGAAAAAAATCCAAACAGCCCTATATTATTAAATAAGCAAATAGTATTAGACATATTTGCGTTCAAAATATTCTGACATGTTTTATTAATGCTTTATAAAGCAATTAAACTAATTTTATCTACGACCACTACTAAAAGTAGGACTTTTAGAGCTAGCTTGTTTCACTAAAAGTGACGTTTTATAGTTTAGCGTGGTTAAATAAATCAGCTGTTTACTTTTAGACCATATGCTAAAAGTGAAGTGAGGTTATAAAACTACAATTTCGAACTGGAAGTGAAGTAAAGTTATTCTAGTTGCTTCTTGCGTTACAGGTAAAGTGTTTTTGAAATAATTAGCGTTAGTCAGATGTAGAGTATTAATAATTACCTTTCGTAACTGACCTTGACAGCACTGGCTTCGGAAACATTGGGCTTCGTTTCATAATTTTTATGTCTCCTGCATAAACGTCGACTTTTAGCACTTGTTGCATAAATAGTTATTAGTATTGAAACATTAGTTTCTAAAATAATACAATGGGAGTTTTCTATACCTTTAAGTCTGCAGTAAAAAGTGTTTTAAAAGGTAGATTGATTGAATTATTGAATGTAGGTCAATGTCTTTACGCAAGGAGCGTTAAAGCATTGAAGCAATGAATGGATGATGGTTTTTCCAACTTTTTTGTTAATCATTCATTACTTTTTTTATTTGCTTAACGCTTACAATGGCTACATAATTTTAGCTCTGTCTCATTTCCTTTGTTATTAGAAAAACCAGAATTAGCACTGTTATTTCAAAAATAATGACTTCTCCCAGTTTTTTGGGAGGGCTCTGTATATTTTTATAAGGTTTTTTTCATATAAATCAACATTTGCCAATAAGGCTATTGGCATTATGGATCACACAAGAAAATATTTCCTACAAAAATGTCTCGCCCAAATAGATTGCTCTAAGGAATATCACATTTATACACATAGTTGCAAAAATTAAAAATATTACTATTAACTAAATAGCTACTTCCGTTTATATTACAATTTTACTACAAATTATGTCATTTGCTTGAATACATATAATAATTCTGAATGATACATTCAATGTACACCTGTTTTCAAAACTTTCGCGTACACATTCAAAATCAAGTAACGATTTTGCAAAATTTTAGCAGTGTGAACGGGTAATTTTGAGATTAGGTTAAAAATGACATTGACAGCATGTGCTCTGTCAGTCGAGGCATTTTGACTTTTCAAAAATTTAAATGTCAGAGTTGATTAATTACAACCCTGATTTAATACAGCGAAAAATAGGTGTACGCGAAAGTTTTGAAAGCAAGTGTACGTACAACTGCGATATCTTATTGTCTTGGTATTCGGTAATCGAATATTTAGCATTTCCATATTAAGGAAAGAATATTATTAACATAATAATTATAAATTTATTAATACACTACACAATCTTAGATTAAATTATCTCTCAACTAATTGTATACAAAGTAAAACATTTATAATCACATCAGGTCCAATATCTTAGAATGACTCATTAAACATTTTAGTATTATATACATTGATCAAATAATTGTCATGTTTATATCCAGCCATCGTAAAATATATCTTAACTTTATGTACTGAGAGACTACAAATAACAAATAAATCGTCTACTTAAATTTGCCTAAAACATTATACCGGGTGCTGACTGGCGCGACGCACCATAGGAATTTGCATAGTAACTTCTTTATGTTCAATTATTTGCTCCCCTAATTATTTTAGAGCTAAAGTGTAAATACATTTTTTGTAGAGAAAAAAATACTGCATCTATTCATACTATTGCTAACAATTTATCATTTTCCATAACCGAATAAATGCAAAAAATCAAACTAGCATTTTTACAAAAATCAGTTATGCCATGGAATTATTGAAACAAGCCGGTGCCAACGCAAGTGCTTGCGGGGCGATCATCCAGTCACTGCCGTCAAAAGATTGAATTTATTGTCGTTTTTCTTGTTTTGGTGTAAGTTCTGAACCTCATTATTACACCTACAATTATTTAATAACGTGCCTGTAGTTTTAAACTTAAAATAAATCAGTCTTTTAATGGTTGTACTGTTTGGAATTTGCTGATACGGATATTTTACAATAAACAAGGAGCTTAGTTAACGAACGTCCACCATACTCGTAAAACCATTTTTGTTATGGACAAGGTCTAGGCACCTTAGAGACATTAAGCTGAACATAATTAATAATGAAACATCAATGACAAACAAACAAACAACACATATTGTCGCTCCGCACGCATTTGCGTTGGCATTGGCTTGTTTCAATAATTCCATGGCATCACTGATTTTTGTGAAAATGCTAGTTTGTTTTTTGCATTCCTTCAGTTCCGGAAAATGAAAAATTGTTAGCAACAGTATGAATGGGTGCAGTATTTTTGTCTCTACAAAAAATGTATTTACACTTTAGCTCTAAAATAATTAGGGGAGCAAATAACTGAACATAAAGAATTTACTATGCAAATTCCTATGGTGCGTCGCGCAAGTCAGCACCCGGTATATATGGCTTAAGTATGCCGGGCTCCATAGCTCAGTGGGTAAGCATTCTGGCTACTGATCTAAGGGTCGAGAGTTCGATTCCCGATTCCGGTGATGTTTTTAAAATTTAAAAAAATGCGGATGAAAGCCTCTACAGAATGCCATCATTCAGAAATGATTTAAAGCCGTGGGTTTCGTGTTACTATGATGTGTAGCATGTAAAAGATCCCTTGCTAGGGTTGGAACTCCTTACTGTGGGCAAAATTCTTAGTAGGACTAAGGTACCTGGTAGTCTGCATGCCTAGACCTTGTCCACGGGGTTGGCAAGAAGACCCTATCAAGATCTACTTGCTTGACATCAATCTCAACTAATACTAACTAATGGCTAAACTGTACATCTAGTGTAACGTTGTCTAAAACAAAACTTGAAGCCTCCTTGTTTTTTTTCCAACTTCTAAATAGTTTAGTAGCATGTTCTTCTTTCCGTGAGTTGTCTCTTGTTATAACTGCATATAAGCTGTATTTCACTTTTCTATGTGGTTCTTTCACTATCTTGATATTTTCATTAATTATAATGGTTAATAATAAATTATATTTTATAAAAGCATGGCGCACTACGTTGCTTGAAAATATTTATTGAAGTTTTTGTTCTACAGCTTTATACTCGAGTATATCTCATGTGTATACAGCATCTAGCTGCCTTTTGGCACCTTCTTCTTTTTGACTCCGTTTTAATAGATTGTATTATCGCTTCATTCTACAATCTTCTCGATCGTCCTCCTTTTTGGCTTTTACGGAAGCAAACACTTTATTAGGTCATCTATTCTTCTCAATTCGGATCAAACGCGCCAACCATTTTAAGCCTCTTATTTGTATTCTATAACAGTATGGTATGTGTTCATTCTTCTAATAATTTCCTCATTTCTATGGTGTTTATTTTTTTCTTAGTTGTAGCATTCCAGTCCACGCTTCACATCCATAACGTAATACTCACTTGAGACGACGATATGTTTTTCCATGTTTTGAAACCATCAGATTGAATTTAAACGGCCTATTATTTTCTTGGCTTGTACTATTCTATTCTTTATTTCAATTGCGCCTAAATCCTTCTTTTGTAGTATTAACTCCTGAGTATTTACATTAGTCTTCTTCTTCAATCATATATTGGAGTTTCCCCGTTACTATACTACGTTCACTGTTATTGTTTTACGGCTGCTTTATCCATTTTTTCTGCAATTTCCAAGTTTTCTCTTGCCCTTTCCATTTGCGTCTATATACTGCTTTACTTTATTGTTCAACTCAAAGATATCTCATTCTTCTCCAATGTTCTCATTTGTCTAATGATCTCTTAGTTTATAACCAGCCATTGATCGTAAGAATCTTATTTCAGATGTTTGGATTCTTTGTTTATATTTTTTTGTAATTGTCCAGATTTCACTTGATATAGTACCTATATCTAGTACCGAAACGAGTTTGGTCTTATTTATTTGTTAACGATTCCATGATAATAATAAAATATTTGAATTTTAGTGTGAATTCGGTTTCCCCTCTGCGCGATATAGTGCACCCTACAAATTTGAATTTGTTTATTTGTTCTATGTTTGTATTGTTGATTTCAATCTTATCGGTCCAGGGCTGCAAAACACCATCACCTTAGTTTTATCTGTAGATATCTCAAAGTTGTACTCTTTCATTATAATTTGCAATTTTTGCCCATTGTATTGGTCTAGTTGCCTATTTTATTGGTGTGCCATTATCTGAAAATATAAAAAAATATTAAAACGAATTTATGACCAAATATTTTTATTAATATTGATATGTATGTTCCATTTTTCATATGTTCGAAGCAGTCACGAAGCATAAATTCTAGGCCATCGGAATCTTGCGCCAGTATAATTTGGAAATCTGCAAATATAACACTGAAGAGGTGTTTTCCACCAATAGGAATACCCATTCTGTGAACACTTTCGCTCCAATTCACTAAAATTTCTTCTAGGCATATGTTAAAAAAAGGCAGATAAACTGAAATCTTACCTGAGTCCTTTAGAAGGTTGTATCAAGTTAGATAATTTTCCATCATTTTTTAAATATGCTGTATTATTCAAGAGGTTCAATTACATTTACTAGTTGTGGTCCTACATCCATGTCTTCTAGAGCTTGCCATAGCTTATTTCATAGTATGGAATCGTGCTATCTTTTCCATCTTCTGTTCCCTGTATAAATAATTTTAAGTTTATTGTTGATTATCTTCCCGAAGAATCTACATTTTGTCTATTAACACTTAATCGTTTATAACTGTTCGGATCTTTCTGCTATCTTTTTTACACACAGGTAATATATATGATTTTTTCACTTGCTGGGTAGTTTGCAGCTGTTCAAAACACATGTTATGTTGTCAATTATGTTTTCGTTATTTGAATTTCGTCGTTATTATTTATGTAACAAATGGTTGTCGGCCTTGATGGGCAATTTTTACGTTGCATGCCAAAAACGCTTACTTTTGCAATTGTTACATAAATAGCTAACTTTCAATTAAACAACCGGCTTTAAAGCTCAGTACTATATTTACTTTTGTTTTAAGTATCACAACAAAACAATTAATTATAGTTTTTTTTTTAATTTTTGAAAGTAATGAACTGATCAAAATCTCCAATAGCAAGAAAATCAGTTGTCTTAGATGTATGGATGACTATTTGAACTGTAAGAAATTAGAAAGACCAACGAGTGGATTACTCCCTTAATAAAATTTTCGATGTACGTAATGAATTTAACATTAACTATTTCTACTGATAATATTTTACTATTAATAGTTTGTCTCGGTTTATCCCCATGGTGCCATAGCATTACAGGTTGCTATCATTTACAATATACAGACTAGTTTTTATATAAATATATGTATATTCAATTATATCTTTACTACACCATAATATGTCAAAGCTTATATTCGGCATGGTATAAAATACGTCAGAGTTATGTCACACATAATTTATGCTTTTATGGGTATTTCGCCACTCTGTAAAATTATAAATATTAAATATGTTTAGTTTTAATTATTAATTCGTTGATAACGAGAGTAGATTGTCACCCTATACCTTCGATATTTAATATTTTTAATTTTGCAGGGTGACCAAATACCAATAAAAACTCATTATGGTATTCGAATATTTTTTATAGTACTGCTGTTTCGTTAAATAAATATTAAAATGTTCAATTAAACGTATTTTTTAATCATTCTCAATAGTAATATAACAAGGGCGAGACATACTTACCGATAATTTTGCACAGACCAAGGGTCGAGTGCTGGTTGCAATGAAAACTGTCCCGAGGGCTCGCCCGAGGGCAGTTTTCTAAGGGCAACCAGCACGATGACTCTTGGCACGGGCAAAATTATATGTAAGTGTGTCGCCTGCGTTTATATTTTGAAGATTATTACACAAAACCCGTATACGAATTATGATTTAAAATTGATCTAATAATGCAAAAAAGCTCAAATTGCTTGTTTCTTGCATTTCTATTTCTAATTATGAGATTATCCACGGGGTCAATAATCATCCCTAGGGAGCTTATCGCTTGGTAAGCAGTCCACGGGGGCTTATCAGGTAACTAGTTCGGGATTGGTCGATTTTTAAAAAGTGCATGGTTTTCATAGGCTGTCAGTCATGTGACAGTTGTGTGTAATAATCAGTAGTAATTAACTACGTATCGTATGCATAGATACAAAACATATAATGATGATTTCTTACTTCACAGTTAGTGATAGAAACTGTTCAACCAATCTTATATACATATGAATAGAAGTCCTGACTCACTGACTCATCAACGCCCAGCTCAAACTCTGGGACCTAGACTGCTGAAATTTTGCACAGAGGTATACAAGCAATAAGGAAAAATATTTCGAAACTCAAACCCTAAAGGGGTAAAATGGGGGTTCCAATTTTGTATGGAAAAATAATATTAAATAGACATTTCGACTTAAAACTTCGTAGGAGTACTCCTAAAAACAAATAAGCAAACAAGTATTTCGTGATTTTCCGAAAATCGACCCCTTAGAGGTGAAATGGGGTAAATAAGCCTAAAAATCAACATGGGTGTCGTTATTGAGGTTTTTTGGGACGTTGATTGCGAAAATGGCATTTGTTTTTAAGTCCAATACGGTGGGCATGACATAAAATTAAAACCCTAGTGGTGAAACGGGTTTCAGAGACAAATTATTTTTTGGGCAGAACAACGTTTGCAGGGTCAGCTAGTATTTAATAAATTTTTAATGCAATTGTTGATTGCCCAAACTTGTAGGTAACTATGAGTTTTGAACTATTGAAGCGCGGATATGTCTGTCTGTATTGTTTCGTACTTGTCTGCGTTACATCTGTTCAACATTTTGGTCTGCTCATATTGTTCCCTATTATGCTTTTCAACACATGTAGACAAGTTTATTTGTTCAACTGCCACTAGAACTCAAAAGAAAATGCCGTATGCATTATGTAATAAAAGTATCAAATTAATACATAATTTCAATGCCGTTGGAGAGCATGTAACAACCTTAAAGTAGAACATTGACATCAATGACATCCATTGTCGAAATAAGTTTGACACGAAGAGCAATTGCCTAAATAGGATACTGATTACACTGCACGATATAAACGATTCCGTAGCGTAAAAACTAACAAAAACCATTCGAGCTGTACTTAGCAATACGCTGTGTGCCTATGTGGATTACTAATTGCATTCTGTGTCTTATAGGCACTCAAGCAGACGAAAAACCATCCCAACGCGAGCACGATTGCACGGACTCCACTCTTCAAGATGGTCGAAAGAGACCACGCTGCCTGGAAAGTATGTTAATGAAAAGCAATTACGGCACGCAATTAGACACATTGGATCGTAGCTGAAACCAAAACGCGAAAAGTGTGGACTCGATAACGCGCCTGTTGTCTCTTCGCCAAATGCTGCACAATTCGTACCAAAACAAGTACCGGCCCAATTTTTACGAGAGTACGTGCTTACGGTGCAACGAGACGGTGTACCAGGTTGATCGCGTCGGACCCCTGAAGGACTTCACGTTCTTTCACAGTGCTGTTTCAAGTGCGCGATTTGTGGGACCAAGCTGACTTGAAGACCTACTACAACAACCAGCACCGGCAAGAAGACAAGGAAGTTTACTGCAACAGTCACGTGCCCAAAATTGGGCCTGGACATCTCGACGGCTCTTCCGTTGGCATCCGGTCGGCGTTGAACGTGCCCAAGTCCAGCAACTTCGTCAACGAACAAATTCGGGGCCCTGGAAGAGGAACTTTTGATGCTGAAGGTAAGGACCACACATATTGTTTCTTCTGGAAAATTAGGTTAAGCACTAACCAGCAAATAAAGCCATGGAGGAAGTGGAAAAGTACTGCTTTTAATAATATTTGCTTTTAAATATTGAGAAGAAAACTGATATAATAGTACATATATTATGTTATTAGAAGCAAAAATGAAGCTTTAAATGCAAAGGTTGTCAAACCAGCCGAAGTGCAACAAAATAAAAAACAACAATTTAGTAGGAATGGGAAAAATTAAGGTTGATGTAGAACCGTGATAAATTGGAAATAATTTTTCCGTGGTTACGATGAATGAAAATAACAAATAAATAAATAATCCGTATTTATGTACCCAAGGGCGTAAAAAGGCCGGCGACATTAAAGAGGCCCATAAATGGTAATTATGCACGAAGTGTAAACAACACTTTATGTATAGATCAGAATACTTACAATATTAAAATAAAATTTATAATTTTTATAAATGTTGGCAACCTACGATGTCACTGTTTGTCACATTTACAAACATGACACTAAGCGCGCCGTAAAGTATTTTATGTCTTAATAACTGGGATACAATGCATATTATGGGTACAGAATACCCTGGCAGGTATTATGACTATGAGTTTACTATGGTACCTAGTAAATGGTGAGAAATGACAAGAATTAAAGTTCTGATCAATCACGTACCTCGATACATATGCGTCATTGCGTTCAAGCAATAGCTGATCATCCAATATAAGCTTTCTAATATATTATTTAGGTTATTAGTAGTAGTAGTAGTCGTATTTTCGGGAGACTCATGTCTAGCAAGTAGGCCTTCATAGGCCCTTTTTGCTAACCCCGTGGACAAGGTCTAGGCATACAGAGCACCAGGTACCTTAGCCCTACTTAGAATTTTGCCGAAACTAAGGTTCCAACATTAGCAAGGGATCTTTTACATGCTACACATCGTAGTAACATGGGACCCACGGCTTTACATCACTTTCCGAATGATGGCATTCTGTAGAGGCTTTCATCCGCATTTTTTTAATTTTTAAAAACCTCACCGACCTTTAGATCAGTAGCCAGAATGCTTACCACTGAGCTATGGAGCCCGGCTAGGTTATTAAGAAACACTAGTAAGACATACAATTTTGTATGCACCACGGGCATTAATTGATGTTTATACTTTCGGGAAACTTTCAAACCCTCGGGCTTCTAAACTTGTATAAACATCTTCATCTCCTTGGTACATAAATAACTATTACGCTCTCAAAGATAGGATATAAAGTCACCAATTCCGCCCAATCGTACATAAATAAATTATATTGTTGAATGTTGAATTGTTCTTATTTGACAAAATTAGGCAGATAAAGTAGTAACGATAGCAACTTTATATGCCTAATCAGGTAAAGTAATACTTTTACGTTGTCAATCAAGCCACATAAGTTATCACTTTTATGAAGTTTTAAAATATAACTATTATTCACGCTTTGCCATAAATTTGAAAATCAACATAACCTAGAATACCTAAAATTTTGAGTTTATTACAGGTAAAAGATAAAAGTATTACTTATTAAAATTCCACCTGTTCCAGATGGAACCACTTGCTGGGTCTGATTTACAGAAGCTCAATTGAATTCTCTAGTTGAGATTAAAATTTAAACTCTGATTAACTTAACTGCAATTAAATTATTATATCTACATATAGATCTATCTTAAAAGTTGCACTTACAATGTTCCATCTGAAATATCACAAACAAAAACGACATGAAAATAGGTCTCAAAAATGATATTTTACGTCCAAAATCAATCGTTTTTATAATTATTAAAATTAGTCATAATTAAACAAATTCTAGACAAAAAATATCTGTTGTATTATTTACAGAACAAGATCATTTTACCTGTTCATGAAAAATTGATATTTTGAATTGTTAGGTACCTATCATAAAAACTAACTCTCATTATTCATCGAAAACACCATTTGTCGACACCTGCAATTGAAAGTTCATTTTTCTACATGGTTTGTAATAATGAAAGTACTGGTTTTCCGTATGTGTGCTGCAAAATGTAAAAGTGTGTTGCAAAGTATATTTGCCGCACACTTTAAGACACTACAACACAGACTGTGTTGCAAAGTACTTTTCAGCACACTTTCAGGCACTTTGCAGCACATTTCTTTTATATTCAACATGTTATGAAAATTGATATAAAACGTCAAGTTGTTTTAAAATTTTAAATTATGATTTTCGCATTTTTAAGCTTCCGTATGTTGCAGGAGTAGACAAAATAGTGTGTATGACTCGTGTTGAAATGCCTTTGTCGAATTGTCGTTTTCGTTCGACAAAGGTGTACTTTCAACACTTGTTATACAAATAACTATTGTTATCATAAAATATGATGAAATCAGCGGAAAAAAAGGCGAAATAAGTTATATTAGTAATGTTTATTATAGCCCTGTCTCTCCCAGTACAAAATTATCATCCTTGGGAGACAAAGGGACAGATCGGATAGAACACAAATTATGTTTACAATTATGTTTTAGCTTAGATAAAAATACTTGTGGTTTATAATTTTTGACAATAAAAATACATACTTGTGGTTTATAATTTTTGACAATAAAAAAACTTAACGGCTGGGACATCCTGTTGAATTAGTACAGGTTGCAGCTTTCTTACAGTTGGTCGAGTCAGTACATGTAGTGGCCTCAAAACAGTCGGTTGACTTTGTACACGTCACGGCTTTATTACAATTTGTAGATCCAGTACACGTTTGTGCATTTGGGCAGTTTTGACAATCAGTGCATGCTGCTGTACAACTACTACAGTCAGTACCCCCAGTAGTGCATTGGCAATAATACTCGGTACACAAACACATAACTATAACTGATATTAGTAACCAGTTTGTTACACACATTTTGAATGCCATAGTTTTTTTGTATTATGGTTATTTATCTCGCTGTTTACTTTGGTCGACTGATGAATGCAAGCCTGCTCCCTACTATATATATATACTATACACCAACGTCATAATTACTTCCGTGTTTTTTTTTGTATTATCTTGTTTACCCAATAGTTACAATAACAATAACATGTTGTTGCATTTTAGTTTATTTCCATTATTGTATAATGTGAATAAAAACACTATGATTCATTTGCATCTGAATTTTAATCTGTTTTTCAAACTGTTTTACTTGAAAACTAGGAAAGTCAATGAAAAAATATTGATTTTCAACTGTAATCACAAGTTCTCCAAAATGTCTTTGATATATGTGAGAGATTTGTTATACAAACGGTACCTAAGTATTCAGATATTAATTTTGGATCTCTATATCGTTTATCATTTATAGGTATTCATTATCCAAACCCCTTTTTTGTGAAATATATACTGAGTTGCGTATATATCATCTTGAGTTAATTCAAAAATGTCTCCTTTGTCATAAGCCAACATAATCGAATTCATATGAGCTAAATGTTCTATACCTAATGTATATCCAATCTCATGTAATAATACTGTATAAAAATTAGTTTGTTCATGAGAAGTGGCGCCTGGCATGGCAAAATACCAATTTTCTGATTTATCAAAATGTATTCCTTGGCATTCTTCATTACTTGGAAAGAAAGCATGTGCTAAAACGTTACCTTTTCCATCAAAATTGTTAGTACATACTCCTTTTTTTACATCGATAATTATATGATTATGTTGAAATGGTTTACTAGAAAATGAAATAAGTATATCTGGTTTTTTGCTATCATATTCAAACTTTAAATTTGAAACAGACTGCCATTGATCAAAGGCTTTTTGTGCTACTTCTTTTACTTGATTTGTAGCTAATGAAACATACCATTTAAGATTTGTTTTGTTCCATTTATTATTATGAATTCTGTATGCCGTTGGATTATCTTTGACACCACATCTAGGTTTATTAACCAAGTCGTTTGTTTCCTGATTTAATGTTTCATCAACAGGTAAATTATAGAATTCTTGAAACCTTATTAAAGGCTCACGTGTTTTTATTAATAATGAGTTATTACTGTCTAAAATTCTAAATATCCAAATTGTTCTAAATAGTCAGCAATATTAACTTCCAAAGATAAAAAAGAAATACTGAGAAATAATAAAAATATAATACATCTCATTTATTAGAATAAAAAACGGTTTAACCTCTGAACTGACTCTGTTAGGAATCAGTTACCATTTAAATGAACTTGTAAATATTTTTCTCTGGGAAAATAGTTAAAATTACTAATAAATTTCTCTTCGCGTAAATTTATTTCTTTTTCATTTATTTTATCAGCCTTATATAAATGCAATAACTGTCCATAAAATTTATAAATTAACTTATATTTTTCAATCCTTTATGATATTTTTAATCTGTTCTCTAAGATTTCTATTACCCCAGCACCAGGAGATAAACAAACCAGTGGAGGTAAAGCTAAAGAAGATACTGACAAATAATCCAATTCAAATGTCATAAAAATATATTTTTTCTATATAAGTACATACAATCGTTTTTCTAAATACTTTTTTATTTATAATAGATTAATAACAAAATTTAATGTCATGAGAAATCTAAAGATGCGAATTCAGTTTCAAATATTTAAAATCTTCTATTTCAAATATTAAAATAATACTTGTGAACATGGTACCGTCAGATCGTTAACCTTTTTTTAATTAAATACGAAACAGTATTTTTGACTTCTCTGGCAACAAACTCATTTTTACGTTATTTGCTGCCTCTAACATATTTGCAGGAAAATCAAAATCTTCCATATTTTTTGTCAGAAAAGAACAAACTACTTTGACGGATTATTTTGAATGAATTTAAACAAAATTATTGTTTTGTTTTCGAACCGCTGTTTTTCGATGATACGATAAAGCATTAAATATAACTCGAATATTAGCGATTTCTAAGTATTTTTCCATTTATAACATTAAATTTTTAATACAAAATATTAATCAGTTTCAAATATTGCAATAACACATGTTGTAAACTCGTCTCCATCTGATCTAAAACGAAGAGCATTTCGTTCAATTTTTAAATTTTATTATTTTAAATTAAGTATGAACTAGCATCAAACAAATCTAAAAAGTTTAATTGGGCCAAGTTTAACCCGTGTCCTGTTAAGTGCAATCCACGATCTTCGTGAGTTAGGGTTATTTTCATAACATTTCCTGGTCCAATGGTTTTTCCTTTCACAATAATATCATATTCTTTATTCACCGTTAAATACAATAATCAAATAATAAAAAAAATATTTATAGAGAAAAATTATTTTCTCATTTGATTTGCATGCTAGGTGTTTAAAAGAATATAATATATCATAAAAATCTTTACCTTGGTTTACATTAATTATTACATATACAGTGTCCTCCAAAAAGTCGGCATAATATGGGAAAAAATTTATTTTTGATTTTTCAAAAAAACTTTTTACGTCATAATTTGTGCTTGTCTAAAAACTTATTTCCACCCTATCATATATACGGAGTGATTTTTACCTATTTAGGAAATGGAGTTTTTCGAAAACCCGAAAAGTGCTATTTTTCGGAAATTAAGTAGTAAGATTTCAATGAGAGTTGTTTAGAGTGTGTTATTTTTAGCTAATTGAACAATTTCAAAGCCAGAAAACCCCAACTTCTTCAACTTTAGCTAAAAATTAATTTTTCAATTTTTTAAATATTTTTTAAAATTTCACATACTAAGACTTAATATTAAAATTCAAATTTTTTTATGTGAACACTAAAAATTTATAATTTAAAAAAATAATATAAAATGTTAATGACTTCTTTAGATTTTTTATTATTTACCGAAAAGTAGTATGTTTGCATAATTTTCACGTATTTTATGCAAGGCGCTTTGTAGAAGAAATATCTTTCAATTCTAATTACTAATATCTATTTAAATGTCTTCAAGAAACTCTAATCTACTCCTGATAATGAATTACTGTTACAAAAATCCTGTAAATGTTCTTTTACAGTTGGCTAAATGAAGAGTGTTTTTAGAACATGTAAATTGGATAAAGAAAAATCTGCTCATTTAGATAACTGTAAAAAACATTTACAGGATTTTTGTAACAGTAAAACAGTAGAATTGAAAAATATTTCTCCTAAAAAGCGCATTGCATAAAATACATACAAATTATGCAACATACTACTTTTCGGTAAATAATAAAAATCTAAAGAAGTAATTAACATTTTATACTATTTTTTCCAATTATAACTGTTTAAAGTGTTCACATAAAAAAATTTGAATTTTAATATTAAGTTTTAGTATGTGAAATTTTGAAAAATATACAAAAAATTTAAAAATAAATTTTTAGCTAAAGTTGAAAAAAAATCGAGGTTTTCTGGCTTTGACATTGTTCAGTTAGTTAAAATAACCACTCTAAAAAACTCTCATTGAAATCTTACTTAATTTCGAAAAATAGCACTTTTCGGATTTTGACAATTAAAAACTCTCTACTTTATTTCCAAGTAAATCTTTTCATGTAGAATATTCATATTTGCAATTCGTTGAGATTCAACTACAGCATATAATATAAAGGGTGTTCATTAGAATTTGTGGTCTAGTCGGCTTTGGAACTGATAAGTATGTCGTGCATTAAATCATATGGCTGATAACTGACACTGGTGACACTGTAAGTCAATGTCAAATTCGAGGTTAGCAGGTTAGGATTTGCTTCAGTCTGTGTCAAAACTAAAAGCGTAACAAATAAATGGTGAACATTATATCTGTCTTTTGCGATATATGACGATTCATAACATAGGGAGGAAACTAAAAGTGTAGCTAGAGAGGTCAAAATAAAGAGTTTTTCTTATAAACTAAATTCCAATAACAAGAACTTTACAGCATGTTAAAAAATCATCGTGCTATTTTTTTGGATATTACGCCACACTACAAAATGAAAAATAATAGAACATGAACGTTTCGGAAGACAACTCTACTTTCGTTTTCCTCAATTAACTAATTAAATTTTAAATTAACTAGGGGAAGCCAACTCATTTTACTGGAAATGTAGCAGGGCGCCAATAGCCCCCATTAAACTCTACACTGACAACCGACTACTTGATATCTTTATGAATGGATAGCCAACTAAACAATATGTAGTTAAAAAGTTAATAAAAAAATATTAACAGAAAGTTAAACTATTTAAAATTTTCAAAAAATTCCATCATTTCTTTAGCATTCTGATAAAATATTAAATAGCCGTAACTTTTCGTATATTGATTTTTATTAATTTTTTTACTAATTATTGTTTAATTAACTTTCACATATCCCCAATTTAAATTAAAAACCTAAGTTGCTATCGTAGTTTGTAACGAATGCTCATTAACTGATTTAACTTTAACTTGCAGCAACTTTCATGTTATTGAGTTTTGGTCAGAAGTTTATAAGAAGAAAAACACTTTATTTTGCGGCTCTAGTTATCCTTTCAGTCTCCTTCTTACGTTATGAATCATCCTATATAGATGTCAAGATCGAATTTTTTAACAGTTTTTCAGCAACTAATAACTCAATTGGAAGAGTATTAGGTCCTGTAAAGTCGCAAAATGAAAGTGGAATAAATATTTCCACAATAAACTATCAAGGAATTTTGTTGTGCAACAATCTTTTCTGAAACATCAAAATTTTTTCTAAAAAGGAAGAGGCACCAATTATCTCGCTATGGAATTTTCAAAATCTGATCGCCTCAGCAATAGAGTGCTGGTTAGATACAGTGGATCAAAGTTTTAATGCATTTGCTCCAGTTGCGATACGAAATGTTTGAACGAGTTTTTTAAATCCAGTAACGTTATATTGTATGTAAAGTATGAGAGTAATGTATGATATTTACGTGGACAATGGCAATTACATTGAAATCAGTACACTCCCTTGGGGAAAAGACTTGCGGTGACCCTGAAAAAGGTTACAACCGTATTTATTACAATCGGTTAAACAACAAAGATTAAAATAAAAATATTATAAACATTGTAGAAGTAAAAGTAACATAGAAAAACTATTTTAAAATAAACATGGCCTATTAGGCTGCTTTTTAGTAGAAATTCTACAGTTGCTGTTTATGGTAATCTCTGAGGTGCTTTAATCCCTTAATTTCACCACTTGTTCCTGTATGTGAATATCATCATTTTTAAAAGTCAGTCGAAACTTCAATTTGGGATAAGGACATGGAAGATACATACTAGCAGAGCTGGGAAAATTACTTTACAAAAGTAATTAATTACTAATTACCAATTACCAACCACTAAAGTAATTGAATTACCAGAGATTTTAATTACTTAAATCAAATAGAAATTCAATTAACAATTACTTGGTTATTGGAATTGCATAACATAAATTACATTTTTCAATTACTATCACTAGAGATTGTTGCCATATATTTGTATTTAGTAGTACTTCGATTCCCCTGTGCTAGTACATTGTTTAAACAAGCAAATTTAAATTAATAAATAAGTATTACGAATCAATATTGTCTAATGAAGCTAGTTTTTGTCAATTGTTACGAAAAAATGAATTATATTTACCGCACTTTACTCTGTAATCTGTACTTACCACAGACACATTTTATCTTTTTACAGAATAATTATTAACAGATTACAGTGCTAGATCCTGCACAGTCTACGCTACACAAGGCACAACACAAGCACATCCCATTTACAAACATACACGACTGCACCAAATATCTCTTGGCTTATGCACAAAACTAGCTGTTATCCTATTATAATTAATTGCTCCAAGAATGCTCGATTGTGATTTGCTTAACATGTAGCTAACTTAAGAAGGATTTATCTTATTTTTGCGTTCTAGAGATTTAATACCCAATCAAGATCATTAATTTAATAATTGAATTACAAAAAAAAATATCTAATTGCCGCCAGTAATTTTAATTACCACAAGTAATTCAAATAGCTAAAAAGTAATTTAAATACTTTAGAGTAATTTAGTTACTCAAAAGTAGTTGAGTAATTGAATGTAGTAATTAATTACCTTAAAAAATAATTGCCAAATACTTTTTAACAAAAATTGCAATTACCAATTACAATTACCGTAATTTGTAAAGTAATTCAATTCCAAGACAAATAAACAAGAGGGAATTTAATTTAGTTATTTAATTACCAAATAATTAATTACTCCCCAGCTCTGCATACTGGGATATGCAAGGCGTATAAACCATAAAGCGATTCATTTTTTGTCCAAAATTCTTACCAATGGTGGTATTACCATAGTTATTATCTTTGATTATGAGTAGTATGGCCTTAAATCTGACGAGAATAAATACCTACCTATAATCTAAGAATTCTACTTCTATGAACTTTTCCGTTACAGGTTGGTTGTTTTCAAATTTATGTATCCTTTATGCTCAGTAATTTGCGTTAAATAAGTTTCTTGCATTATATTATGGATGTGGGTTTTCACCCTTTTACTTTTTCCTCGTGGTGTAGAAAGTTTTTGGACCACCTTTCTTCGTAGATTCGTCGAACGTGTGTATATCATATTAGTACTTTATTTTGAAGTATTTTTGAGATTAATAGCTTTGTGTCTATATTAATTCTGTCCTTTTACTATCTTTACGAATATATTACAGATATATTCGTAAACAATATAATTCTATTGTTCTTATATCTGGATGTTTCAACATTTCAACGATAGGTTTATTCTTATAGTAGCGTCTTCCTCTTCTTATATACTGTAGAACAACAAAAGGAAAACACATATATTTTCAAAAAGTAGAAATACCAGCATGATATCATCGAGATCCGTTCCTGCTAGATGTATTTTGGCACATATAAAATGGTAGTTTAGAAACTTATATTTTGCAATTGTAAATGAGAGATTAGAAAACAATAACGCAGTGACTAATTTGGCAGGTGTCGAAAAAGACCTGCTACCGTGCTACCGGTAAGCAAATGGCACCATTGTAAAAAACGTCTTTTAAAGGAAGCGATTAACTCACTTCTTACGTCAGCTGCACACCTATATAGACTGGAGCACTCGATTTTGGCGAGTTACAGGAATTTAATAAATACTTTTTGGAGGATATTTCAACTGCAGTTACTTGCTGTTTATTTATATACCTATTAAAAAACCCCAGTAAACAAATAACAGCTTCAGGTGGATCTGAAGAAGGTGGCGTTTATTATTAGCTCATCGGGCGCCGCAAAAAATCTAGACAAATTTATGCTAAAATATAAGGAACGTGTTTTAGTTCAAGGTAAAGAGCTAACATATGGTCAGACAAATATGCATGCAGATAGGTTAATTTCTCTCTTTTATCAAGAACGCCATGTGTCAGCCATTATGCGGTGTCTGAAGTTTCGTATCGTTAATTTGGGCAATGATGATGCCCCTGTTGAGCTTCTACACGACACACTTAATTTTTATTTAAAAAAAATCTGTTCCTCCTGCAGTAATACGTTTAATTCCGATTCGATTGTATCCTATACAACGTATGGTCGCTATTCCACATTCAGTTTATCGGTTTGTAATTAGATTGATATTTAAGTAAAG
The DNA here is from genome assembly GCA_940337035.1 of Agriotes lineatus. Classification (NCBI taxonomy): domain Eukaryota; kingdom Metazoa; phylum Arthropoda; class Insecta; order Coleoptera; family Elateridae; genus Agriotes; species Agriotes lineatus. Next base: position 135,156,143 of record OW679195.1, on the reverse strand, counting down.
ACTAATTTATTTGTCCCGCTTTATATTTTTATGTACAACAAAGTGGTATTAGTAGACTGCTTTAATAGTTAGTACTAATGGAATGCTACCAGTTACCATTTGCCAGTTGTTATATGTAGATGAATACCGTTCATGTTTTCTAGAATTGACAACCATTAGCTAAATAGGAAATTTTGTAACAGTAAGTTTTGGTATTTATTAGTTTCAAAAATATTCAGTTCATCTGTTTAATTTAAATCAAATTTTAATATTTATGTGAATTTCAACCTATTAACCTCGGAGATGAGGAGATTCAATTATTATTACAAATATTATATTGCATACTACTATTATAAATTGTGTTTTTATTTGTTTCCATCCAGGATTTCTATTTAGAATTTGTATACATTGTGTAAATTACAATTTTCGCAACATAATTACCACATTTTGAAAATAATTAAATATTTATTTGATATTGATTCAAAACTGATCAGTCTCAAATAAACCAAACTGTTAATGAGGGTGGCAATATTGTTTATACATGAATTAGTTTGTATATTTCTGTAGTTTTGAAAATTTTCTCAATTGTACTGTATGATAATATAATTGCTCACATTCCCTTTACAAATGTATTACAGCCCAGTTAAACTATACTACAGAAAGATCTTTAGAATTACGTTTACGCGTTTTAGATACGGTTTTGAATAGCTAATAGATTTTTACAAGAAATCTATAAAAAAATTGTAATCTTATTTAATTTTTACACTGTTTTAAAATCGTTAATTCTAAAGAGAAAAGACAATTCGTAATATCAAAAAGGTGTGTTCTTGTTGTCAGGGATTCGATTTAATTTTTTTTAATGCTTAATAATTTGACAGTTACACACAACTCTTAGCTAAATTATTGTAAGCAAGAAGTTGGGAGCAGTTTAATTTAAAAAATCAGATCGGATTCTTTAAATCCAATTATGGCAGTTAATATCTCCTGTTTACTGGAAAAATTAGCTTTTTGCTGTAAGAAGAGCACAATAAAAACATGACATATGACATTAGAGAAAAGAAACATGTTTTAGAAACATTAAATCCCAGATATAATTTTTCGATATCTTGTAAAACTTAGTGCCCTAATAAAAATTTCTAGTTTTTCTTGAGAAAATGGCGGGAAAAACTGATTTTTGGAAGTATCTAGGTTTCCGTTAGTCAGACAAGCAAAATATCTATTGTCATTCTTATCAAGGACGTCAATTTTGTTTGAAACATTTTCTCAAAGTCAAATAGATTCTGAACTAGCGTTGCGGAAGGTGAAGCGAAAAATCAAATAGTTTTCACTCATTTCCACACTATCATAAGTTTTGAGGACGCAGGTAGTCGTGTCGCTTGATTTATTACAAATTCTGTCTGTTCTATAAAAATAGTTATTTGTATACCAAGGCGCTGAAGTTTAACATGAATGTGGAATTTAGTTTTTGAGGCTCGTAGGGCTGAGACAAATAAACTGAATGAAAGATAAAAAGGAACTTCAGTGCCGAGTGGCACATTATGTTTTTTTTAAATCGGAAAATCATGGAATTTAAAAATTTTCGAGTTTTGTAGGTTCTCTTAACGTTTTCTGTCGTCCAACTGTCACCTCACCATAAAAAATTGCAAAACAATGAATTATTTCACAACCGATTTATAAAAATTGTATACTGCACAACAAGGCATCAAATTGATGCTTTACAGAACAAAGCAGCTGTTTGAAATACGAGGCTATCAAACCGAGTATCTTAAGGACATTAAGGACACTTACCTAACGTATTATGTATATTATTTTCTTAAACCGTTCAAATTTCAGTAAAATTAGTAATCACAAATAATTCAAAATGTTTAAATTTTTGGTAAGAATTATGTCGACGAACTGATAATTTATCCAATATTAATATTACTGATAAAAATAAATAAAGGGCTTAGTTTTGTAGTTGTTCATATGAGTCTGGTAAAATGTTTTCCTGGCTAGCCAGAAAAATATTTTCACGACTGTTTTTATATAGATCTAGGTGTAGTTATCTATTTGAGTCAGGTAAAGTGCTTTTCTGACTGGTCAGGAAAGTCATGTTTTGTAACTTGTTTGGAAAAGTGTCACTTGTTCATATCAGTTTACATCATTTTAGTTAGCATTTTCTTAATTTTTTTTAGCTAATGGCATTATTTCCTACACTCTTTAAAATAGTTAGGAAATGAATATTTCCTGTGTTTTCAAAAACAATAAAAAATAAAGGTACTAGCCGTTTATTGATGTAAAAAACTAACTGTAAAAAAATATTGTGTCTGCCACGTGTGGAAACATTCGTCTCGTGCTGGAATAACCTTTATTTCCACACTTAGTAGACAGATAACTATTACGACTGTTTTTATAAAGATCTAGTTTCGATGTTAAAATGAGTATCTGGCCTTTATGTGCTTCGACCTTGTTTGGAATAGAATCACTACCAGTCCGGCTTACACATGCGTATTGGGATTTCTAAGAATTCGGCCTTTAGAAATGGGGTCCGACACGACTACCTGAACCCCCAAATAATGCGATAGTGTGGAAATTACTGAAAAATAATAATTGGTCGTAATAAACACCACTTTTAATCAATATTCATCAAAAAATCTGTCGAAAACAAAACTTATTTGTCTTGCGCTTCACTTTGTGCCGCTTCAGCTCAGAATCTATTTAACTTAGAGAAAAACGTTTCAAACAAAAGCTGTTGTAAATGACGTTGTTGATAAGAATGATAAAAGGTATTTTTCTCGTATGGCTAAACCAGCCTAAAATCCCGTTTCGCCCGCCATTTGTCCGAGATGGCGCCACGAGCAACGCCCCCCCCCCCCTTTTGAAAAACTTGGAATTTTTACTACGGCACCAAGTTTTAAAACATTCAAAAATTAGACTCCGGAATTTAAATGTTTCTAAAAATTAGACGAGAAAATGTATATTTCAGTAACAACTGAAGGCTTAGCATATCGTCTTATGAAAAATTAGCATCAAAATTTACTGACAGCTGTCTATACAAATTTGTAGAAAGAATAATACGGTAGTACGTTATGTTGTACCTTTTCTATTCTACATTTACTGTTAGCCATACAGTTTAATAACATATTTTGCCTATTATGATTATAAACAAAATCTAAGTACATGTGCTAAGAAGGGATTTGACCAACTAACATGGTACACTTGAATTGAAATTGGTTTGTCTATAACTAATTACTAAAAGTCTTGTATCGCACCAAGCTACAAAAGATCAAAGCCAACATCACTCGCATATATTCAATTATAAACAAGTTGCAAATATGGAGCGAGACATTGTAATAATCCTTTGTAAACTTCAGCATGTGCTAAAAATAGCGTATGCTCAAGTATAACAACAAAGGAGTAACGTTTACAGACATCTTTAATACACAACAACAGTTGAGTAATTTCTTAGTGCTGCACTAAGGTTATCTCTGTTACAACATACTTCCATTTTATTTCTGTAGTAATAGTGAGACAATAATTTACAATTTGAGCTATAAAGTTTGTGAGTCTATTTGCCATAGTTAATTAAGGTAACAGGCTTGTTGTTGTCATCCCGTTCCTAAATGATTTCAAATTTATGATAATTCTACAAAATAAAAAAATATGCCTGCAGATGACGCTTTCATTTGCTCTTCAAAGTTTATGCAGACAGCAATACGACTGGATAGTTAGAAATTTCGACTGTTACAGGCAAAGAAAACCTCTTAACAATCACACAATTGATTTGGAAAGTTTTTAGAAAGGCCTTCGTATTTATATATCACTTGCGGTGTGCGTAATAATTCGCTTTTCATTTCGTTGTCGCCTGGAGAACATTCTTTTCTACTTATTTGCATTTTTAGAGTCTGCGACGCTGCTGCTAATTTGAAGGTAATTTGCATTAACTATGTGCGTAAAATTTGCTTAATTGCCACTACGGTTGGCGATTTATGGCCGATTTTACTTTAAAATAAGTTGTCAACTACTGAGTTGAAACTCTAACTGTAATAAATATAGAAAGTAAAAATTATAAATATTCAAATTTTCTAGTTTTGTAGATTCAAAATAAATAGATACATTTTATTTATTGTCGACACACACGTATGCATGTACAATCACAGCACGATTAAAACCATTTTAGAAGAACCAATTTATTTTTAATTGGGAACAATATCGATATAATCAACCTTGGGTCTAGGAATTTCAATTGTAACATTTACATGCTTAGATTGTTAACGTCGCTAGTTAGTTACAAAAAATATTTAAACTGGCTTCTAAAAATGGATAGCATGACATATGATAATAACAAAGCTGCTGGTAGAGATCCTAACAATCAGTACCAGCATATTTTGCATGCCACGGCAAGTGAGGTCACACCAATAACTGCCTTTACTTCCGCCTTTATGAGTTATGAATACGATTTACAAGTATATATACAATCGTTTAGTGTAGCTGGACATCAATTTAAGCCATAAATGTACAGCAAATTTTACGGTTCATCCGATGTAATTCGTGACTGAAATGTATTTATGTTTGGTTTGCAAACATCAGTTTAATTCGTTTCTTTGGAATGGACCATAAGGCATTTAATAAGTAGTTAAGTTTGAAAAATAAAGTTAATAACGTTTACGATTCCACTGTGCACTGGAAAAGTTACGCTTTAAAATATAATAGAAGTTATTATAACACTCTCAGAGGAATGGGTTAATTTAAATCCATACATCGTTTCATACTTCAAATTCAGTAGTGTCTTATGCAGAACGACGTTGCCACATTTCAGCACAAACCTCCTTGGAAGTAAATACGCACCTGTCAATCATAAATAAATAAATCCAGCTTTTGTATTTCGGGGCATTTAACAACTACTAATGGCTTGCTTTATTTAATCCGCATCTAGCACTACTTCAAGCAAACTTAGACCGTCGGTCGCTGCTGAGAAGTGGCAACGTCGCCCAGAAAACTCTCATAAAATTGACGATCTATAGTTACCAAAACATTAAATGTTTCATTTTTCGTAGGGTATTGCCATTGTTAACATAATAAGCTGCTCCGATACAACTTCGCAATATTCATATTAAGGATTAGGAAAAATGTAGATATAAAATAGTAGCGTAATCCGCCCGTTATAAAACGGACCATTAACCTTTCTTCTTCTAAGTTGTTCCGCTAGTCTGGGTGGTACACTTACATTTTGGGTCCTTTTCCAGTTTCCCTTCTGTACCGTCCATCGTCGACAAATTCTTTAGTCTATCAGTGTTGATTCTTTGAATCAGTTCCTGTATTAAATAAACTGAATAAATAGTTGGTACGGCATCATATAGCGGTAAATGTTGTGTCATTGTCGGCCTTTGGTGCTGAAGTAAACCCGATAGGTGATGAGTGTTCATAATTATGTACAAAATGGGCATAATAGTTATTTATGTATTTAGTGTGTAAACATTTATGAAAAGTAATTAAACGGTGGCAACACGATATGAATTTTTTACAGATTGAAAAATATATTTTGACATCATGAAATTTCTTTATGCGTTCCATACGCCTTGGATACTTGGATAGAGAAACAGTTTTGAGCAAAAGTGTCTTAATCATTTTGAACAAACAATCTATTTTCTTAATTTACTGATTTGTTCAATTTCTGGCTGCTCGGTTTAAATCAACTTTGATTTGCTGGTATTTTACTATAAATATGACGTTTGATAATTTCGTTATTTATCTGATCAATAGACGTTGTTGTAAAAGTAGACCTGTATCGCGAAAAACAAGTTTTTAAAATTCCTATTGTTCAAACCATAATTTATAAAATAGTCAAGACGATCTTCATTTGTCAGGTATTCTATTATTTGCCAGTCCATTGTTTTGAACATGTTTTCGAGCTCTAAATTACACAGACATTTTTCGGTGCTCTAATGACATTCAGGTTCTATATTTGGTATTTTGCTATCCTACAAAGACAACGAACTGATTTGCTGGTCATTTTAATCAAATCTGTACCTATATCAGTTTATAATGAGGTAGTGAATTTCTAGAATTGCCCGTGGTACATAGGTTAGATAATTATCATATTGTTATGTATTTTAGTAGATTTTGTATAAACAAACTGTGATTGCTTGAGCTTTGTGGTCTGATATAATCGTGAAGGTAATTTTTCAAATACTCAAGGACGTATCCTCCTAAAATAGTTTCTAAAAACGAGTCAAGGTGACTTGAAGCAGTTCTATAAAGATTTGCAAATAATTTTATGCGTTGTTCCAAAGGTTGCAACTTCTGTTTGTACAGGTTCTTATTTTTTTGTAATGGATATCTGTTAAAATAAATTTAATAACAGTATAAGTTCAAAAAACTTACATGGAATTTCAAAATGACTTATTTTATTGGTCAAGAAAGCAACTCGGAAAAAATATTTTGTATGCGATTACTAATAATAATGCTCTTCAAGAAGCATACATATCTATAATAATAGAATTAATTAATGTGTTTGATATGCGTACAGCCATTTTAATTGTACATACTTTGGCTCCCTAAATGGAATGTTCGTGTTCATTACAGAGATAAATCGTATACATATAATCGGCGATTAGACTGCACTAAATTTAGATGGAACTATCTGCCATGGATTACTGATTGTTTTAATTAAAATTTTAATTAGCCAGGCATTTTTTAAATTACAATATTAATTAGAAATCTCGTGAACGTTAAATTTTTCTCAAATTACCCACAGTTTATACTAAACATATTTGAAGCAGTTAACACTGCAGACGATAATTTGAACTTTCCCAACATCCGCAGAATCTAGTAAATTGCGTTGCAGCACTAGAAACTCGAAGGAAATGGATAATTAACAGAGGTGGAGCAAGCAGACTAACAAACTCGTGATATTTTAAATCTATTGCGTTTCTGTTATAGCAAATCTTTAAAATAGTAGTAATTATATGGTAATCATATAATTTAAAAAAACAGATCTATTTTGTACCATATTAATTAAAATCGCCTCAATATAACGCGTTAATATTGTCCTAAAAATGTAATCTGTACGTATAAAATAGTCAGAGATTACGTTACACATAACATCGGAAACCTACAAAGAAATTCTTTTACAGATGCCTATTGTATTACTGTGTTATTATTTATATATACAGACGTATCTATTTAAACGTCGTAAACCATTAATTATTGGAAGTGAGCCTACGTGCAGTCCCACGCTGCATGGCCAAACTTGTGAAATTTTGAATATAATACAGGACAATTAGAATAATTACAGTAGAATATTAATTTAAATTGTACTTCGCAACAGATAAAAAATCTCATAAATTCTTTAGAACTTATTTCTATTCCTATCTGTCAATATGCTGTGTAATCTACTATTATAGATGTGATTAATAACTTCTTCAGGTATGTCATAAGCTGGTCTTTATACAACTGAAGTTTTATATAGGCACGACTTCAGATACTATCTTAGCCCTCTCTCAGATGTGTTGTATACTATATATTTTTCTACAATTGTGTGATATGGATTAAATATATACAGCTATAGTTTATTATAGTACATTTGAATAATTATTATCAAACAAATACACAGTTCTTGCCAAAGACCTGTAGTTTCCAAGAATAGTATATTATGTTATTAGGAGCAAAAGTTATATTTTATGTGGCGAGGCTGGACGGGTTATCTGCCGAGCTTGCGAGGCAGATAAGTACAGCCGAGCCACATAAAGATACTTTTGCTCCGAATAACATATAGTATTTTTTCTTCAAACGTTTTTATAACAAATTATTTACAACTTTGTGAACAAAATTCGAAGAAAATTACTTGATCTCGTCAGCGGCAGATAATATTATCTGCCGCTGACGAGCGGCAGATAAAGTGGTCAGCGGCAGATAATAACTTTATCTGCCGCTGACGAGCGGCAGATAAAGTCGTCAGCGGCAGATA